>OY744542.1:22727293-22827293 GCA_963556195.1 Sepiola atlantica
TGCAGTTACATTTTCTATGTTTATTAAAGTTTCCTACATTGTCAGAACTGCCATTCTATTTTTTCATTGTGACTTTTTCGATGAGATTATGGCGTTTTGAATATGATACTTTTATTGTATTCTTATTGAGTAGTTTACTTTAAATATTATTCCCTTTAAAGTTACTATCGATTATTTTATAGAAATCCCTAGGTATATCTGATTTCACATGTATACTGTATGGGGTTTAAACCACATAGTTTTCCTTCTCCTATTTCTTTTATTACTACTTTCATCCATATTATTTATATCATTAATTTTAATCGTCTTATATTCTTTTTTCTTTTCGTTATCTAAATTTCTCTGTTCAATATGTTTAGTATATCTCCTTCCTGTATTAGCTCCATTTTTATTGAGAATATTTGTTCTATTGGCATTATTAGTATCAGTATATCCATACTTATTCATCCTTACTATTTTAACATTTTTCCCAACAGCCATATTATACGATATAATATATTATACGGTATAATATATAATATACATACACCCACATACATACACCCACATACATACATACATATATATATATATATATATATATATATATATATATATATATATATATACATGTATGTATGTATCTATTAGTACACAATGTTATAAAGGAAGTAAATTACACCGATGTTATAGGAGTTGCTTCTGTTTTTTGAAAAGAATTAAATAACATTTTAATTACTAAAAACATCGTCTATGAATCAAATTCTGAATTTTAATGCTAACAATGTACTAAAACCATAACAGAATTAACTAACGTAAGAGTAAGTAGATAATGATTGCATGTACATATAAATCAAACAAGAATTACTTCGCTATTTAACATAATTGATTTTGTTTGTAACAATTACTGCGGGCCACACACAATCCAGCTCGTATCAATCAAAACATATTTACCCGTTAATCATAAATATGAATTAAAAAAATATTAGCAAAACATATTATTATAATAAAATAAAATGACAATGGTATATAGTAAAAAATGTATAGAAAAATAAAAATAATATTAAGAAAGAAAAAAATAATTGAACACCGCTCTTTGCTATTACCTATACTCCTACCCCCTCTCTACAAAAATATATTTAAATAGTTTGTTTTATTTAAACAAATATAACACTTAATCACTTATATCAAATATGAAATATTGAGAAAAAAGGTAAGCATTTAGTTATAGTTGTATCTAATTTGCCGCATATATTTATACTTACTGCGTTATAAGAATATACCAATATTACAATTCCGTGCGTGTTTTAGACATTTGAAAAACTTATCATTTGATAAAGAGGTCGTCACACACATCACAGTGTTAGAAGTCTTGCCTAATCAACTAAGATTTGATATATATATATATATATATATATATATATATATATATATATATATATATATATATATATATAATTTAAAAAATCACTTGTTTTGGTCTTACTTCTTAACGCCGACATATTTTCATTTCTTGCATTGTGATAGCCGTCTGATAATCCTCTATATAGGTATTACACAGAATGTTTCAAGCAACCTACCCCTCCTTATGTACATTGTCAGGACTGCCATTCTATTTTTTCATTGTGACTTTATTCGATGAGATTATGGCGTATAATATGTATATATGTATATATACATATATATACATAGATATATACACACACGCATATATATTTATATACACACACACACACACACACACACATATATATATATATATATATATATATATATATATATATATATAAACTCGATTACGATCTCGGATTATAACCAAGCAGTATAAACTAAATAACCAACAAAATATTTAAAACGCTTTATTTTCTTTAGCTTTGCAATTTTCATTTTATCTGAACATTATTATTCTATATATTTTTTCGGCATATTGATAATTTATAAAGAAAAAGAATGAAAAGAGAAAAAAAAAAGACGAGCAAAAGGTAGACAAGGACAACCTCTGCCAAAAACAGGCGCGCTTATTTTACACCGACTGTAAAAAGTTCAATTGTATCGGTTTACGGCGCACGTGCGGCTAGTGTTGGTTGAGTTCGACACAATGAGGATACGGCCGTTTTGAAAGCACATTGGATGGATTGTGTTAACGTGGAAAGACAGAGAAAGAAGAAGTAGTGTGAGGCTGTAGAAGGGAGGTGGTGGGAGGGTGGGTGTGTGTTTCTGTTGAGGCCGCCGGTGATTGTCTTGACGAGGACAATGCGAGCCATCATCGTTTGACTCACTTACCTCGGGCGCACTGCCCTCTAGCGACAAGCTGAGGAAGCTCTTGGTTTTTGGAAACAATACGGGGCAAAGTGAACTGGTTACGAAATCTAAATAGGGTGCCCAATGCCTGTGAGGTGCATTTGAAGAAATAAAAATTTCAAAAAAGGAAGGAAAGAAATATGGACGAATGAAAGACAGAAAGTATTCAAAAAGGGTTGACGATTTGTGACTTGAGACCGAGTGATCCTCTCAGCACGTACGACACTCTCACTGTGAAGTTTCTCTTCCTATCTTTAGAGATTTTCTATCCATCTCTCCATCAAATTCTCTCAGTCTTTATCGTTGATATTTATCACGCGTCCCTACATCTCGATGGTAATTGTTGGTTCAGACGAAGGTTTGAAATGCCATTTCTCATCGCTACACGTGCAGATTTGATTTTAGATATGTACAAGCAAGACTTAGACGTCGGCACGTCTGTAACACTTACATTTAAAATTGTATTTTCGTGGTCTGTCACACTTAGGTATTAACTAGCATCTCCACGGATTAACGCACATATTGAATGACCGCATTTAATTTTAGATTCATTCTAGGTATCTATGTATGAAAGTTTATTAATTTTTCAGTCACTTATATGCATTTTCATTGGTCTGTGATTGTGTAATGTAAAATATCATTATCGTTGGTCTGTTACGCTTAAGTTTAGAATCATATTTTTATTGCTAAATGCAAAGGTAAAAACCAATGCACTTCATTGTTGGTGCGACCAAACATTTCTATAAGTGTCGCTGTCTGTTCGTTGGTCTCTCATGACTTAATTTGAACAAAGCATTGAACAAAGATGCACCTACTTTTCTCTAGAAAAGGGTTTCGACACGAATTGCATACTCGCTCTAGCCAGTTTTGCTACATGATTGATAACAGAACATCAACTCAGGGGGAAGTTGTATCAACGCATGCGTAGATTAGTAAGTTATACTAGGCTACTTGCTAGAAAAATCTTTAAGGCTGCATTTTGTATTTTTTCTTAGTTTGCACGTAGGCTTTGTTGTCTTCCAACTTACAGCGTCTCGTATTTCTCAAATGGGCACTCATCTGGTACTAGTCATTTTGAAAAGATATATTCAGATATGAGAAGAAATGGTGAGATTTATTTTATTTTAGATATGAAAATCACAAGTAGAACGAGAAAAATAAAACAAGAAATAAGTCATTGGTGTGAGTGCCTACCTCAGCCTGACAACATAACTAAGTCTTATCTAGACCTTACTTCTCTATATTATATGAATCAAAACTATTTATCTGATAAGGCTGAGATTTTCAATGGTGGTTTCTGCTATTAAAAACCACCAGCATCATAGATCGACTTCGGAAAATACAGAAGGTGAAATTCTGTATAATTTGTGATAATGCCATATTTTTTGCAGTTAAGCTGACGAATCGCGGTTATCGAAGATACGAAATTTCACTGTCTACACTATGGGCAAAAAGCGAGTCTCTACGATGAAACCAATCGAAATTATCGCCAAAAGTGAAATTCTCACCTTTTTCGTGGCCATGACCTTTCCTGGATATCCAAAAATTAAATCACTTCTAAGTTTTGACATGACAGATATTTTTTGCTAATTTGGTGACGAATGTTCAAGCTATGTCGATGCTAGGCTGCACACAACAAACAACCCAGACCGAGAACATAACACCCTATACGGAGGTAATAAGATAACAAGAGAAGAAGGATGTATGAAATATAGAGAGGAAGAGGCGAAATAAATATAGATAAATGGATGGATATATATATATATATAGAGAGAGATAGATATAGACATATATGAATACAGTTATATAATATATATATAGATATATGAATTGTGTGTATTTAGGCAGTATTCTTTCTTTTAGGCAAACATTGTCAACAAACAACAAATTCTTCTGCCGAATTATACTCATTTTTATTTTTCCAATTTTTCATATGATCTTTTTAGTGTTAAAATCAAAAGAATCAAAATATATCATGAACACATTCGATTTTTTATCAAATCACTTTCAGGTGAAATAAACAAATGGAGAAAAGAATAGAATCCGAAAAGGCAGCAAGAACCCGCATGCGAAGTCACTCAGACGCCAAAAAGAATGAACTAAAAAATTTCCAGGCAAGGAACCAACAATAAAAACTCCGGGAAACCAGAACCTGATATCTTTCTTCTAAAGTCTGAAGGATTTTTTGGGGCCAAATTTTATTGCATAAACTTTTAGGACATTGATTTGATATCTGACACTGGATAAATTTATTATTGACAAACATCTTTTTATCGGCCATCATATGGAAAATATTTTTTCTGCATTAAAAAACATCAATAATTAATAATTAATTAATGAATGTTAATTTTTATTTTAAAGGAGCAAACATTTCCTCACGAATGAATTTAATTAACTATTTTCAAAGTTAGGAGAAGCTAGATTAAAATTCTTAAATTTAATGATATTTGATTGTAAAAGAAATGAAAACCTTTAGTTAACAAAGGATTAAGAAGAACATTTTGTTTTACTAACTTAATATTGTAGTATGTATTATTTAAACAAGTATTATATTTCAATTATATAGAAAAATAATTACAGAGAAATCTAGAGAAAATAAAGCCAACAAAATACAAATGTTATTATCGGACACCGATTAGGTTTACAGGGAGTGAAACTACGTCCTCAATTTATAAATAGAACCTTTCCTTTCATTTTTCTTATTGTCGAGTAAATTGACATTTTAAAATCTATTTATTTTTAATTATTTGGTTAAAAAAAACGTCTTGTTAAAACACTGAGAATAAAATAAAAAATAAAAATACAAGTAAAAAGACTCATGGGCAACACCGACCAGGTACAACTATTTAGCATATATATATATATATATATATATATATATATATATATATATATATATATATATATATATATATATATATATATATATATATATATATATTGATTGATTGAAATAAAAGTGTATTTCATTAATTTTTAACATATATACATTTGAAAAATAATATTAGAACTCTTAACTTGATATATATATATATATGTATTGTATTGGTTTCTGTAGATGTAAATCCGTTGAAACTCAAGTGTTTATAAGAAGTGATCAAGAACAAGTAGAGCTGTTTATAAGTATAATTTTTTATTTATACAAACATTATTGCTAGCATTTGTTGTTTTATTTTTATACTTTATATCGGCATTTATGTACCCGCTATTCTTTAAAGCAGTGTTGTAAATATTTTTATAGTTGTTAAATGTTGTCCTGTCTGATGAGTTATTGCTAATTATACTTTCTATTGACTTGAGTATGTGTTTAATTATTGAAGGAGGGTGGTTTGATTGCGGGTGTACGTATATGGAGCTGAAGTTTTGTTTCATGGATGTTTTATATTTGTTTTCAGTTAGGTAAAACGTAACATCAAGGAAGTTAACTTGATTGACATTGCCGGTAATTTCAACCTTAAGCCCTAGTTTATTCATTTCTTTATGGATTATCTTTCTTATTTTGTCGCATTTCGCGCTAGTAGATTCCTTGACTACCATTAGGCCATCATTACTATATAAACCTATATCCTCTATATCTATTTTCATTATAAACCTCAGAAAATAGTCCTTTTTGTTTGTTGTAGGTATGTTCTTAGGGGATGTTCCAAAGTTAATCTTTTCCATGTTTGTGTTTAATAATCCACTTTGTATAGTGCTCGACAGTAATGGAGCTTTATATTGTACATGTATTGTATTCGTTTCTGTAGATGTAAATCCGTTGAAACTCTTGTTTCTGAATTTCTTGTATTGAAAATATTTTATATATTGAAACTATTTTATATACTGAAAGTACGTACGTATTTTAAATATATTTTTGCTTCAAAGTGGATCTGTGTGTGTCCATGTTTAGATGTGTGGGTATATTTATGTCTGTTTGTTTATATGTACTTGTGTATCTATTAAATCTGTTTACATGTGTGTATTTTATATAGAGATAAGATATTTATACTTAAATGGGTTTGTAAAACTTGGGAGGTTAAATAGAGTTGAAAGGTAACCAAATCTAAGTAGGTAATAACACAAAGAAAAGGGATAGGCAGGTCATAAAAAGAATAAAAAAGATAAAAAAGAGTCAACAAGTAAAATATGTAATCCGATGCTAATTGATAAGAAATAGAAAATAACCAATTCCAAACAAAGATTTATTTGGGGGATAAAGGTCTCCAAATCCATCCCATTTCTCTGGAATCCTTGGTCTGATGAGGTTGACTTTCTGCGAAGAGTACAATCGAAACATATATTCACATATGTAACCAATACTGTTTGTATAAATAAAAATTATACTTATATATATATATATATATATATATATATATATATATATATATAGAGAGAGAGAGAGAGAGAGAGAGAAGATAGAGAGAGAGAGAGGGGGGAGAGAGAGAGAAAGAGAGAAAATAAGAGAAAGAGAGACAGACAGTTAAAGAGAGAGACAGAGAAGGAGAGGGGGAGATTTATAACATTTAAAATAGTGAGACAATGTAGGGAGACAGAAAAAGAGAGAGACATATATGGTAGCGTAATACAATCAGAGAAAGCGATGAAGAAGTGAAATAGATATAGATTCTGAAATACATGAATTTTTTCAAAAAATAATAAGTGATAGAGAGAGAGAGGGGAGAGAGAGAGGGTGGATACTTATGAAAGAAAAGGGAGAAACATGATTTACAAATAAAGAAAGAGTGATAAGTAAAAGTAAGAAATAAATTTAAAAAATGAAAGTGGCCTAATATACAATATATATATATATATATATATATATATATATATATATAAAAAGAGAGGGAGAGGGAGAAAAAGAGATTGCGAGATACCTAAATATTACGAGAGAGAGACGGAAAGAGAGAATGGCTAAGATGAGAAGAAGATGTCGGTGCGTTGGGTTGTGGTGTTCCTCTTGTATAAAAACTGTTCTGCCCGAGTCCACGTGTAACCGTCAGGACGAAGGTGAGACTCCTTGACAAGTTGTGCCGCGTCTTTTGACGTAAGGCTCTTGCTCGCGTCTTTCTCTCGCAGAGACGAACAAGGGGAAAATCGAATGAAAAGGCAGAAGATGTCGAAGGGAACCGGTGAGGCCAAAGCAGAAGTCACACTGGCTTCAGGGCGGAGAGAATCGCAAGCAAAAGAATTATCGAACATATTCAACGGGCAACAAGAATAGAAGACAAACGGTAAGAAATATGCCCGACGACGAGAGGCGATGGCGGAAAGGGATGTCAAGGGGTCGGGGGAGCAGGTGTCAGCAGGAGGGGGGTCGTAATCTTTTGAGGCAAAAATCGTCATCGCTTGCAATTGTGTGATATGAACAAGTAGCAATATTTGATTTATTTTACAATTCTTTATTTTATTCGATATTTTTAGTTTTCTAACCGTGAATAAAAAAGACAAAAAAATATATTTGACGTCTATAATTTAACTGTTGGCTATTTGAATTATCAATTGATATTTATAATAAAATAGATATTAATGTGGACACAAAAAACACATCACATTTCTTTGTAAAAGAATGGAGCAGTCTAGGTGGCCAATAATGCTAATATCTAACATGTAAGATTATCATTTCAGATATTCAGCGTTTGTGATCGATAACAATTAATCCAATAAATCAAAATGTTATTCTGGCTAGACACTTTTCCTTACTTGAGACATGTTCTTTAAAATAACAATTGTATTTCGCTTAATTTCCTTTCAATAATAATTATTCGGGTATGAAATTTGATAATATCTAAACAGTTTTCACTAATTACGTTCACAGCTTAAGCGGCTCACTTACTTAATAATCTTTTTCTGAATTTCTTAAATGTTGACAAATTGATGGTGTATATTTACATGTATTTAGAAAAAGCACGTAAACTATTTATTTCTTGAAATTGCTTCTATATCATAAATGTTGGGTAAATGACTTCATTTCATACACCTGCTTCGATTGTCGTCATAGTGAAATTCAAATTGGCTCTTATTCGAGGTGTATTTCTTGAGACGTTGAAACCACAAAAAAATATCAGCATATTTTTAACTATATGAAAATTTAAAAATATTACTTTAGCTACCCAAATAAATGTTGAAAATGTTTGGGGTTATAACAACATTCCTTAACAAACATAAGTTTTATATTTATAATAATTTGATTCCTAAAATAATGTGAGAATGAAATCATACCGTAATAATGCAATTTGGTAACGGAATAGTTATAAAACAGGAAAAAAAGCGAAATAAATATCAAAATAACCCCAGTATACTCATTAGTGGTTTTCCTTACACCGTGGCGGAATTTGATAGCACAGATAAGAGTTTTGAACTGCTGACACAGAAGTCCAATTTCTTATTTCAATTTGAAGCATTCGGCTGTTTTAGCCACATTAGAAAGCCGCTTTACGGCGAAACAGTCTGTCTGCATAAAACACACACACAGGTATATATATATATATATATATATATATATATATATATATATATATATATATATATATATATATATAATAAATATTTGCTATTGTTTATTATCTATGTACGTATACGTTTCGTCCTTAAACCGGGACTCACCAGCATAGAGATATGACTATTCGCTACCGGTCATGCGATTCGAAACCCCGGATTACAAGTATTTTTCAACTCAAATCCGACGTCCTTGTAAAAGCGGAATAGAACCGAATTAACACAGCAGATCTTGATAAAAAGGGTTCAATATACTAAAAGACATATACTAATAAGAAATGATAACGAGTTGTAATTAACAGTCCAGTCGTTAGAAATCACTCAGGTAAAAAGGGAATTCCACGAAATGTCGGTCAAATGTTAGTACGATTTCTTATCATATATATATATATTACTAATAATTAAGTACGTGAAAATAATTTATAAATATATATATATATATATATATATATATATATATATATATTTAAATATGATAAAGAATGGAAAAGTGTTCCAACGTAATAGAAATTGAAAGATGAAAACTAAAAAATAGTATTTATGCATTCATCAACGTTTCGTCTTTATTATAAGACTTTCTGCAAAGACAAAAAAAACAAACAAATACAAGTACCAAATGTTTGAAACATGAGGTAATCGCTGATATTAGATCAACATTATGGCCGCTTGTGAAAAAAAAATCATGAAATACAAATAGATGGTAGCAGTAGGAGATTGAGTTGCCAGTGAAGAATGTGGGGTTTTACACATATTGGGTGCGATTTTACTTGCGTATTTTATGTATGTATGTATACGTGCATTTTCATGTATATGCTTAATTGTGTGTGTGTATATATATATATATATATATATATATATATATATATATATATATATATATATATATATGTAAGTCTAAATTTTGGACATCTTCACCACACCTGATTTTGTCTCTCACCCTCTCGCCTCCTTCGCCCTTTCCTTCTTACACGACCCTGATTATTTTAACGCTCTCGCTCTCTCATCTCAAAGCCTAATTTTAAACAGATTCAATAAACGTGTCGCATGTCCCTTTTCATAGTTTAAATTAATTCTAACCACTACCAATACTCGCCCCTCTCATTCCACAATTATTTTAATGGCTCTCCCCTTATCTAATGATTAATAACTCAAACCACCATTATCCCTCACACTTTCTACTAGCAACTCAATCTTCCATGGACACACCCACTGGCGTAGCTAGGGGGGGTGAGGGGGGCGGGCCGCCCCGGGCGGCACACCTGAGGGGGCGGCATTTTGAGAGGGTAAAAATAGAAAGTAGAGAAAAAAATTTAAAAAAACAAAAGTTAACAAAAAATATGAAATTTTATACTATAATTTTATATAATAATAAATTTAAATGAGAACATTTGAAAACCTGAAAATGTTATGAAATAATAAAATCATTTTTATTTACTTTTTTGTCGTTGTTGTTAAAGTCCGAATTTTCGCCAAATAACATGGATGTATCAAGGAGAGAATAGTCCGATGTAGTTTTCTTTTCTTTGTCTTCATAATGTTATTATTAAGAGGGCGAGCCCTCCGAAGAGAAAAAACGTCTTGTATCGGTGCTTTTTTAAATCCGTGTGTGTAATCGCTCGGTTTTCAGAAATTTGTTGTTGTTAATAACGTTTCAACTCTTTTAAAAATAGTTTTAATATATTTTAAACAAATGTATTTATTTATGGCAAATAAGGCTATAAATTTATTTTTTGTGAGAGAACTGTCGCAAGGCATCAAGTCGGTTGAAAATTTACAAACAGATTTTTCGCGCCTTTTTTTCGGCAAAGTTATCAATGACTCTATCAAAATTCACTTCCTCGACAAGTTCCCTCTCTATTGAGAGGATTGCCAAGTCTGTAAGTCTTGTCTGGCTCATTGCTGATCTAAGGTAGTTTTTTATGAGCTTCAGTTTTGAGAAAGAGCGCTCACAGCTAGCAACGCTAATAGCTCTGGTGAGGAAAATTCTCAGCAAGATCACAATATTAGGGACGGAATCCCCAAGTTGGTATCTTTGTATAAAGTTCAAAAGTTCAAGAGGTCCATCGATTTTGTCTTTTTCTGAAGCTTTTACAACATACTGTAACCTCTTCTTTTCAGCAAAGAATTTCTCTTTTTCTATATCTTCGTCAAATCCACCAAGCTGACAATCATAATTATCATCAAGCAGATTTGACGGTATAAGAAAAGCGTATTTATTTGCAAGATTGTGAACTTGTTGAAATCTGCAAGATATTTCTTCAGTCAATCTGTCTATGACAGACAGCATTTCTTGTCTCAACTCAGTATCAAAACTCAGCGCTGCATCAGTCAATCCTTCACCATCCATTCGTTTCTTTTTGCGAATACGACGCTCCATGCTTATCCCCATTTCAGAGCAGAGTGTTTTTGACTCGTCTATTGCGGTGTCCACTATCTTTTCTCTATTCTGAAGAAGGAAATCTTTCAACGCCGTCAGCCTGACAGAACTTTGTTGCAGATCCAGCCCTTTTTTTTAAAGATATTTCTGGGCATCATTGATTTCTGGGAGAATAGTTTTCCAAAGGTTCAGAAATAAAAGAAACGGAAACGATAGTACCGAGTTGAGAATTAAAGATGCATCTGATCTTGTGGTTGCATTTTCTCCTTCTTTTCATACTTAAAGGGGAACTTTCATATAAATTTTTATCGAATAGGTGCGAAAAGAAAGTTGGATATTTGGGTGTATATACACCGACATCAAAGAGGAAATAACATTAGATGCGAAAGTTTGAATTCATTAATTTTATTACTGTCCAAACGTTTGTTTTTGTAGCATACTTTTTATAACTCCTTGTAAACTTTACAATTGCTAGCTGGGGGATCGGACAAAATCACCTCGGGCAACCCCCACCATCTACTTAAAACAAAAGGAAAACAGATAAAATCTCAAATGAATAAAAAATATTAAAAATATTAAAAATCAGTTTTCATATTTTAATTTTAATTTAATTGAATTTAGGAAAATTAGATACCGTAGAACTAATTTTCGCAAGGTATGAAAATTAAGAATAATGTTAACTTAATAATAATGGCCCAGTTTTCCTACCTAGCAAAAAATTTTCCATGGACGAATTATCCATGGGCGAATTATCCATGGACGAATTTTCCGGGCACCCAAATGCCGGGGGGGGGGGGCGGCAAATTTTACTACCGCCCCGGGCGGCAAAAGGTCTAGCTACGCCACTGGACACACCTATTTGTATATCATAATTTATACAAAACTACAAAAAAGTTGATTTGACTTGGGTTGCACATGTCGGGATTTTGGAACTTTGATTGCACTTTTTGTATTGTTTGATTTATTTATCATTAACATTGAATATGGACACATTTCTCGACTGGATAACTTTGCCAGTCCCTTCAATTTCACGTATATGGACTGCTGTTTATAACTTGGAGTAATGTCTTTCTTGATTATGCTTCTCAATTTGTATGACCTGGATGGACTGTATGGATTCAGCAAAAAGTATTTTTTGGGGTTGATATGTTTGATGTTATGTATTTTTATGTATTTGTGTATATAATTTTATATATTTTCAAAGCGTAATTTTATTACCTGCGGTAATGGTCCTCTGAAGAGAAGAATTATCTTTGAAAACTCATGAGCTAAGGACTTAAGGATACTTTGCTTGAACTTTGAATTCTAATAAAATTTGATTGACACCTTATTTTATTACTTCATTTTATATTATAATTATATATATATGTATATATATATATACCTTTTTATACTGTATGTATATATATATATAAACCTAACTAATATATATATATATATATATATATATATATATATATATATATATATATATATATATATAAGTGCAGGTTAGTAATCCGAGGCTGCAGCAATGCGATTTAGGTGCCAGAAGGTTGAGAGGTGAACAGAAACAAACGAGGAGAGAAAACGAGAATGGAATCTCAAAACGATTTATTAATATTTCACGTAAAAACAGATTAAATACCAGGACACTAAATACTGGCAGGTAAATAAAAAGTTCCGGCACAAGGTAATCTTAAATTTTCGAAAGAAAAACTTTCATTATCAAAAGACAACAATTAAGGACCAAACGGTCGAGAAAACGAGTAGCACCGTGGGAAAAACTGGAATCAAACTGTTGATACACTGCCGCAGAGGATTGGGAGTAGTAGGTACGTAGAAATGTCAACATTTAATTATATAATTATTCAGCTAAATTTATCATCTTATTAACATTTGTTTATTTATATACTAATTATTATAATTTTATTATTTTTTTATTTTATTTGATTTATTAACTTTTCTTTATTTATTCAATTCTTATTTTAAATTTACGTGTGGGCCGTTATTTTACTACGGACAGTCAAAGGGAGATAACTTAAAACAAACGGAATATGGATAGAAATGAGACTTGAAACTTGAAAAATTTAAATCAATTGTGGAAAGAATTAATATGAGGGTAGGAAGGAACCGTTGGAAAGAGATGGGGGGAATTAAGAGAAACGGTTGGAAAGGGAAGAGGGGGGTGGGGGTTAAGAGATAAAAATATACACATATATATACATATGAACTGTAAATTTCAAAATACATATTTATTTTATTTTAAGGGTATTTCAAGGGTATGATACTCCTAGAACTAAATTTATATACATTTATTCTATTTATTTATTTATTTAATTTTTTTTGTTATTATTAATTCCTTTATATATTTATTTATTTTTATTATTATTATTTTTTTTCATTAAAAAATTTGTTTTTATTTATTTATTCATTTATTTATTTATTTTATATTTACTTATTTTATTTTATTGAAATTTCAAACTTTAGTTTAGGGATTATAAATGTATCCACATATACATACACACACACATGAAAATACACACATATATACATACATGTATATATGCATACACATACACAAGGCCTACATATATATATATATATATATATATATATATAAAGTGTATATCACTTCATTCTTGTTTACATTCATGTCTATTATTATAATGTTTTACTTATAAATATGTAACTATGCAAATAAATTAAACACAGGATAAAAAGCATTGAGGTGTGGGGTGGATGGCGCTGGGCAAATAAAAGAAGGAGGAGACAAAGGCAAGGAAGTTCGGGTGGGAGTATGAGGATGTAAGAATCAGAGGATGAAAGGGGAAGACAACTCAAATCTTTTATTCAAAGTAGGATGAAATTTAGAGATTAGAATGGCTTCCGAAATTCAGAGCTGACCGATATTGCGGACGGAGTTGAGAATGCGGACACTAATAGAGCGATGTGTGTTGCCACATGATATTAAGTGTTTGTGGAAGGAAGAAATGCAGGTGTTCAGATGTTCCTTAACGCGTTGGTGCAGAGACCTAACGGTGCTACCGTTGTAGAACTTTTGACACTTAGCGCATTGTAGGTTGTACACTGTATAGGTGCGGAAGCAGAGGCCAGAGTTGGGGATGGGGCAATTAGCTAGAGAGCAGGGGTCCGGGGTGTAGTGTCTTTTTTTGGATAAATGTTGTGGGAGACAAGTGCCTGTGTGGGAGAGTTGTATGTTAAGTTTCTCACTACGTATGGCATTGCGGATAGCGGAAGTGATACGGTCGCTAAAGACGAGGAGCTTAAGGAAGCAAGTGTTGGTGATAGTGTGGTGTCTACGTCTTTTGGTGTTGTTGAAGCTGGATATGGTAGCGAGGGGGAAACCGTTTGTTAATAAGGTCTGGTGGAAGGCTCTGGTGTGTGTTGTTTTGTCGGTAGTAGATGAGCATTTGTCCTGTATGCGGGTCATTTCGGTGTGTGCGTAATTATTTTGGATTTGAGGGGTAGCCCGGATTTGTAGTGGTTTTTCCCACCGGTGCTACTCGTTTTTTTTTCGACCGTTCATTCTTTAATTGTTGTCTTTTGATAATGAAAGTTTTTCTTTCGAAAATTTAAGATTACCTTGTGCCGGAACTTTTTATTTACCTGACAGTATTTAGTGTCCTGGTATTTAATTTGTTTTTACGTGAAATATTAAAAAATCGTTTTGAGATTCCATTCTCGTTTTCTCTCCTCGTTTGTTTCTGTTCACCCTCTCCACCTTCCAGCACCTACATCGCATTGCTACAGCCTCGGATCACAATCCTGCACTTATATTTACCAGCTTGACTCAATACTGGTCACCCCTGAAGAAGGAATTTTATTCCGTAATCGATAGGATTAATGTAAGAAAAAAAAAACATAAATTAATCTTGTATTGCTAATTTGGCTTATATTTCAATTTTATTAACTTTCCATGCAATACTTTAAAACTTGAACGATAAACACACACATTACTTTTTACGGTTTTTGAATCCTACCCGCCATTTTATAACAGCACGGCGATTACGTCGTACCATCAAAGACGTTTATCAAATTAACAAAGAAATAAGTTTCTTTATTCTTGTTTTTTGATGAAAAAAAAAATGACTCAATACTGGTCACCCCTAGAGAAGGAATTTTATTCCGTAATCGATAGGATTAATGTAAGAAAAAAATATTAATCTTGTATTGCTAATTTGGCTTATATTTCAATTTTATTAACTTTCCATGCAATACTTTAAAACTTGAACGATAAACACACACCCACACACACGTATATATATATATATATATATATATATGTGTATATATATATAGTAGCGTAGTTAAAAAAAATACTGCAGTAATTTTCAATGTTCGGAATTGAGCACTAACTATTTTTTAACATAGTTCACCTTTAACAAAGCAGGCCGCCACTGTAGACGTACTGAGAAATGGGGGGTAAGTTTGGTGGGGGATCAACCTAAATTAGGGGTTGTGCAGCGAAATGTCTGTTTACATTAGTTTTACATTTCCGCATGTCAGTACAGTCAGGAAAACAGGGAGCCGGGAGGGATTTCCAGAGTCCAGCAGCACGAGGAAAGAAGATTTAGGAGTAGAAAGCTTTTTGGCATCTGGGAACCTCCAGAGTGAATGGATGGAATTTGGCAGAGTTTAAATGTCTAATACTCTGACAGGGTTTTGTATCGAAAACGGATGCTGAAATTAGACGCAGGCTTCTTTATAAACTATAGACTCAACTTAGTTTGGCGCTTCAACATAGGACTGCCAACGTTTTATTAGTGTTCGCAAAGATTCAAGAGACATTGACCAAAGCGGAGTATAACATATTAGAAACATTCGTAACAAAACCAAAATAATTCACCAACAAAAGTTGATGAACAAAAGGAAAATAATTTGCGTCCTTAACAGTGTTTTGGTTGCGAGCAATTACATTCGTACAAAGATTGTCTATATAAAATGAAAAAAAAACTGTTTTAATTTAGGTCGCATGGGCAAACAAATACACGCTGTAAAGTTTAAATGAAAGTAAAAGCAGCTTTATCAAAATTGCTGAAAATTACGAAGTTTTAATATCAGAGAGTTTCTACAGGAAAAATATTGAATAAAAATATAAAATTAAAATTGATTCCTGTTAAGATCTTCAAACGTGAACAAAATGAAACCACACTTTGATGAGGGGGAGAAAAATAGCTAAAAGCGTCATCGATTGATCAATAAAATTTGAAGGCAACTTATTATCTGACGTTATAAGACTTTGAAATTAAGAATGTTCGTATTGAATAACTCAAGTAATCTCCTTGGTACGGACTAGACGGACAATTTTCAATCATGAAATATGCATGTACACTCTTTCTGTCAACATATTGACATCTTAAATGACGAAACAGAGAGACTCAGGAAATAATTAAAAGAAAGATGTAAATAAATGACCGGCAAGTTTGACTGAAATCACAATATTAAATCATTTCTAAAAGAAATGAAAGGTTCTATTCGCGTCATTATATGAGATTGATACGAAAAAATGGGAGTAGTATCTAAAGTAGAGTACAAGGCGGATTTGCCTATAGTCTACGTAAATAAGTAAAGAGATCTGAGTTTGTGCAGATTTAACCACAAGATTGAACTATGAACTAAATGATCACCACTACCTGATATCCCGTTCACAAAGGAGTTTCACTGACCTCAACGAAGTAAACAATCATTTCAAAGGTTAAGTGATGCTTATCTGCAAATATCTGTCGACAAGGAGTTCTTAAAGCTAAATTGTATAAATACTCATAAGGGGTTGTACAAATTCGATGAATTACATTTGGGGTTAACGTTACACACATCATTTTTAACAGGTAATGGACACATTGTTTATCGAACTAAAATTTGCGACGTCCTACATGAATGGCAGTCAGAGTAAAAGCACCGAGCAACACAAATTATATCTACACAAATTATATATTTATGGATTTAAATCGAATGCGAATTGTTCATGAAAACAATATATTGGTCAAATTAGAAACACCGATGGTAGAATACAATATTCAGAGAAAGCTAGTGCGATGGAAATATGCCGGTTCCGAAAATCGTATCGTGACTTCAAAGCTTTTTTGGTTAGCAAACTAATATAATGTGCTTATCCCAAACATGCACATGAGGGCTTCTCTTAATTGAAATACGAAATAAATGTGTCTGGACACGAGGATGCCAGAAGCGATTTGAGAAAATAAAACATATCATACCAGAATTATTTTGTACCCCCTACGATCAAGATATCGATGTGATTGTAGCTACTGATGCTAGTTCGTATAACATTGGCGCCTGTATATTGCCATAAATGGAAGACAGATCGTTTAAAACCTACGCGCCCTGTAGGTTACTACGTGCCAACATTAATTACTCAGGAATCCAGAAAGAAGAATTGGGTATTAATTTTGCACTCACCAAATGTTATCGTTTTGTGTTGAAAACCAACGATAAGCAACCGTTAACGATTTATGGGCGAACAAAAGTTCTATTTTCCACAATAAAAATGATAAAATGGATGTAATCCCTTTGTATACAATTAGTCATGCTGACCTATTATCTAGACTTATCGTTGACGCCCGTTGCAAACAAAGTGATTGATACCTTAAAAAACTCGGATTAGAAGTTAAAAAGCTCAATTGTGTAACGCAATTAACAAGCGTCTAGCTACACTTGAAGTAATAGAAAAAAGTGCGTTAAATGAAGATTTTTTAAAAACCAGAAATAAAAATACAAGAAAAGAAGAACACCGACAAATTTCGGAAGTGTATTCAATGTGTTATGAAGCAGTTATGTACGGCAATTCAGTGGTTATTCATTCCAGCAATACAAAACAGAATACTAAAAAAATAAAGAAAAGAATATAACCGACAAATTTCAGAAGTGTATCCAATCTGTTATAAACTAGTTATGTATGGTGTTTGAGTGGTTATTCTTGCACAGTTACATAACAGACCACAAATAAAATTAAAGAAAAGACAAAGACCTACAAATTTCAGAAGTGTATTCAATCTGTTATAAAGTAGTTATGTACGGCGACTGGGTGGTTATTCTTACAGCATTACAGAACAGAATACTACAAGAATTGAAGAAAAGAAAAACACACACAAATTTACGAAGTGTATTCAATCTGTTATGAAGTAGTTATATACGGCAATTGAGTTGTTAGTCTTGCAGCAAACCAGAACACGATACTTATAAAATTAAAGAAAAAAAGACCGACACATTTGGGAAGTATATGCAATCTGTTATGAAGTAATTATGCACGGCGATTGAGTGGTTATTCTTGCAGCATTACAGAACAGAATATTATATATATATATATATATATATATATATAGAGAGAGAGAGAGAGAGAGAGAGAGAGAGAGAGAGAGAGGGAGAGAGAGAGAGAGACGGATTTAAAATTACTAGACCGTAACGCAAAATTGGGTTATATTACTAATGATATCCTTAAAATCATTGAAATGTTTTTTTAATGTATTCTGTAATTTTGGATTTTTTGAAATAAAAATTACCATTTTGAAATATAGAATTAGTATGAGGTAAGGTAATAAAAATAACAGGGTTCTTTATTTTGAATTGTCTGTGTCATATCTAACATCCCCGACATTATACGTACACCCACAACCATACAAATTATTAAGTTTAAAAAAAAAATTATTACCAACAATGTGCTAAGTTGTAGATGTACATTTTGTCGGTTTCATCTCGTTCTACGCATTATAATCTCTGAACTCTAATATATTGCGCATTGTCATGATTACTTTTGTCAACTAAGTTTTAATTGAATTTTTTATCGTGAATATTTTTGATTACCTTTGAACATTTAAAATATACTTTACTTAAAAAGGGGTCAATTTTGTTTCCCAACTATTAGTGACAGATGCTTAGCTGTACATAGATATTTTGTGGGTTTCGTCGCATTCTACGCATTATAATCTCTGAACTGCAACATATTCCGCAGTTTCATAGTCAATTTTGTCAATTAAATTTTAATAGAAATTTAATCGTGAATAATTTTAATTTCCTTCCAACATTTAAAATATACTTCACTTAAAAAAATAGGGGTAAATCTCTTCTTCCAACTATTAGGAACAAAAGAAAAATGCTAAGTTGTGAATAAACATTTTGTAAATTTCCTCTCATTCTATGCATTATAATCTCCGCACTGTAACATATCCAGCATTTTTCGCTTTATAATTATTTTGTTCAACTAAATCTTAATCGAAATTGTAAACGCAAATATTTTTAATGTCCTTTCAACGTTTAAAATAGACTTTGCATTAAAAAGTTGGGTTAATTTCTTTTTTTATCACCCCCTTCTCTTTTCCTACCTTCATTTTTACGATTGCCAACACAGAAAACCACAACTAGACATTATGGCCTTTTCATGTAATATTGTCTCTTACTTCCCTCTTCTCTTTATTTTCACTAACAACCAATTATTAACGGGGATTTCTTCCTTTTTTCCCCTCCATCTTTGTTTCTATTTCAAGACGGTATGTCACGTTTTTTCTTATTTTTCAGTTCAGAAATCTGGCTGTCTACGCGTCTGATGAGACACATCTAGGTCGAAATAAATTATAATGCGGATCCCTAATGTATGTTTTGTTTATTTCTTGTAAATGCATATATATACATATATATATATATATATATATATATATATATATATATATATATATATATAATTAAGATAATATATATATATATATATATATATATATATATATATATATATATATATATATATATATATTGATCTTTATTATAGAGTGGAAGATAATATTCAAACCAGACTCGGGAATTCGTTAAAGATTTTTTAATACAATATATACAATTATATAGAGATATACCGTATATTCATATACCCATATTACAAAAAAATTATATTTTACCTTTTTAATATACTGACTTTTCTTGAAGGCATTTAAGGGCAAGCTGAATAATCCATAGTCATCAGAAGTTTTAAGTTTCCGAAGGTCAGTGAGCGGATTCAAATAACGAATATTCGTTCACAGGTGTGAGAAAATAATGAGCGTAGAACGATACATTTTTGACTGAGATTCGTCGTTTTTACTAGGAATTAAGAAAGGAAATGCAGAGACTGCACCGCTGCAGCGAAGAATGTGTGACGAAAGCTATACACTAAAGTCTAACCAAACTGCAAGCCAGCCAACTCTCACTACCCTGTTTGATATTGCGTCTAGCTAACTTACCACTAAGATCAAAAACTTAGAAACGAACTATTCATGTTTGGTCTTGTCTGACAACGAAGAAAGCAATCTTACATATTTTATGTTAAAAGTTTTATTCCCATTGCCCACTAGAAGCAATCATCACAACAACATCGATTAATAAATGCAGTTCTCCACTTTACACATTTATAAAATTATGCTTCCGAAAGCAGTTTCATCATAATTATAAAAAGTATTATTAGAAAAACGGTTCTTGTTACCGACCGAAATAAAAAGAAAGTACTCATCATTGAGTACATTAAATTAAAAACTGCTAACGCCAGTATTATCAATAATTCTTCCTCTTCAACCAAAGTGTTTGATGAGACGAACGTCGTATATGAATTCAAATGTCCATTGAGAGACTGTGTCTCTGACAGTAAAAGAAAGACATATGCGTTGGCTTTACTATCACAACTTTGTCGAGGACGTTAACAATGCATTTATCACCTACCAGCGCCATAGCCTAGCTCCTAACTAACAAGCATTTTTGCTCATGCCCCCAATTTCGAAAACACTTAATAGAAATTAATTTTAGAACATACCACTAATAAACAGAACTCTGTATAATGGAAAGCTTATATGTCAACACTCAATAGCCAGCCATTAACAGAATCAACTAGAGATAACATTCTAAAATGTTTATAATGCTAACTTTAGTTCTGTATTAATAAAAATACAATTCTCGCCCAAACTACCTACTAATATCAACTCTATGGTATTTACCTGATTCCTCTGAAGATGGCTACGGATAGGATCGAAAGTATTTGGAACATCAACGATTATGGCAGATTCATTGGCTAATTTCACACCGAAACAAACGCCCTCATTCGACTATTGAAAAGGATCCATACAAAGATATCCTGACATAAATTGTCTGTCATATTCAACGATATTTGTGTTAAAGAGAAAATGCTATCTAAATATACATATATATATATATATATATATATATATTATACAATTATTAGGAAGTGAATAATAGCAACTTTAGAATAATGAGTCGTTTTTTTTTTCGTTGTTACTTCCTTTTGCTCTAAAACCCCTTCTTTTCCATCGGGAGACGAAACCGTTATATACCAATGCCATTATCCTGCCTATCACTTGCAAAAGCGCTTCCGAAAACTCGCAATTATTTTCTTCACGGTCATTATCGAAGTAGTTCCACACAATCTTCGTTGCTCGAAGCTCATAAACGTATCCTCTGAGCGCAGCAGAAAGCAGCCGTAAACTCTGATCGAATCACCCCAAATAACAGACCAACGGAAAATCCGGCTGTCATTAGTGCCAGGCATTCATCCCACTATTTTCTACTTGCGAACATTTTACAACATCGCCGAGGCGTTAAGCGGCTCTCGGTCAGCCATCTCATCTATAAGCTCGGCCAGACTTTGCAGAAAAAGTCTTGCATTATTTTTCGCTAAATAAACTTTCATAGAATTACGAAAATGCCAATAATATACACGTTAATCGTGTCGGAAATTGCTTCGCGATTACAACGTTGAGATCTTTCTAGCATTCCAACGGTGTCCTGAAAAACAGATAAAAATCTGTCTTCCTTCCAAACCGGGATAGCCTGGTAAGAATTGTTTTATTTTAGCGAAGAAACCAGGTATTGCCCAGGATAAATATTTGTACGGTTTACAGTATGTCAACCGTTGTTGCATCATTTTATGCCGAAATCGTACATCAATTTTGTAAAGAATTGGTTTGTAGTTTTTATATAACAAATGGTCTGTAAACGCTAGTTACTATTCAACGCAGTAGATTAAGCCATACCAGGTACTACAACGTAGGTCAGACATGGAAGTAGTGGCAAATAAGGGGTTACTCCACACACCCCAAAGGTTTTTATATGTGTCATATTCTAAATGGTTGAGATAGTTGATAGTTTTGAGAAATAAGATAGGCAGAGAAGAATAGTAGAAATTAAATTTTGGATGTTTGAGTGGGTATATCTGAACGCCTTGCCCAAGTGAGTCGGAGACAGCTTAATGTCGTACAAGATAACAATTATATTTAACCCATAGATTGGAAAATGGCAGGTACTAACAATCTGGGCCAAAGTAGACGTAATACTAATGTTAACTCAGTGCTAAATCCACACTTCAGAATGCTCAAAATAAGGAGCCTCACAACAATAAATATTTACGTAAGTACCTAGGACAACGGAGACAATAGTTACGCTCAAACAAACAGGACTCCCCAGCGTTTCTTGGTAATAAATGAGGATTCCTCTATTTAAACATCTCTAGTTAAAACATATTATTACTTCGACATATTTTTTTAGTTTCTAAAATTTACAATCTTCCAATTAAAAATAAAATTAAATAAAAGAAAATAAAACTTTATATTTGGTGTTTAAAAATGCTAACGAGTTGACTTTGCTGTTTTAAAATGTCGATGTGAACCCCTGATAAAAAAATTAATAGCACCAATCGATTCTTTGTAACATTTTACTAGAGAAATATTTTGTTTAGATTCTGATATAGGGATTTTTTTTGAATTAATTCGCTAGACAAAGAGATAATGACACCACAAATTATAATATACTAGCTCAACACACTCTGCGTTGCCCGGGAATATTTATATTTGCAATTTACTCATGTAATCTATGTCGTTTGTTTTTGTTTGTTTTTTTATATTATATTTTGCCTCAAACAAAGAAAAAGTAACTCTGCATTTAAGAATATAGAGTTATGTGCTCGTTTAAAGATGACATCTATGTGAGAATTATTCTAACTGGGAAGAAATTAAATACAACTACATTTTATCGATCCACGGAAAGAACTGAGAAATCAGTATCAAATATTGATTTTATTGGAAGTAATCAATCGATGACAAAAATCAAGACATAGACATGCTTAACTTTATATACTATATATATATATATTTTGTTTTTTTGGTTTATTCTTTATCTTTTATGTTTGTCTGAATGTTGTGTGAAAAACTGTTACTACTCTGTCACAAGATCAACATAAATAATCGCCTCCTACCGTATCCGAGTGCTGGAAGGCTTTTACGAACCAGTTAGGAACTGTCCATTAAGAATATGTTCATTAAAGATAGCATTGGTTCGATCCCTGCGTCTGGCTTTGCATTTGTATCCGATGTCATTTCGCGTTTTGTTTTCAAGTTGCAATAAATATATCGTTGATAAAATCAAATGAAGAAATGTATAAGCAGTATAATTTCTTTTACTTTATAGCGATTGTGATAGAGAGGTAGTAAGAGTTACTGACTGCTGATAATATTGGTGGTTTCGAATCTTAACTTGAAACACTCGCGTTTCTAGCCACACAGAAGAACTTGATATGACGAAACAATTGGATGACTTACACACAATGGTAAATCCTGTATATATATATATATATATATATATATATAGTTAAATAGTTAAATAGTTAAAAACTCAAACTAACATTTTAAGACAATTTTTATAAGACAACTCGTTTACTGAAAAATGAGAATGTTTACACTGTTTTGGAAATATTTGGGGGTGGCTGATTATTATTATCATTGTTGTCGTTGTTGTTGTTACTCACTAAGAGTTCTAACACAGATTGTCATCAGTGATTGCTCACTGAGGGTTATCGGTAGTGTTCCGCAGAGTCTGAGTGGCAACAAGTCTCCCCAGATTTCCAGTAATCTTTGGCTCGTTTAGATAACCAGGAGATATATTTTTTGTGTTATCGCAACAGCTGTTTACAGTTGATTTCTCGCTGAAAACGACGATTTGTGATCTGAGATTTGGGTGGCAATAAGCATCCCTAAGATCCAAGTACTATCGTTACCCTTACAGTGAAGGTCTGGTAAGTGCTTTCCATCCTCCTTGACCCTTCATAACCATGTGTGCACTATCAACCGAGGCTTGTGTCATCACCCTGTGTGTGTTTGTGTCTGTTTTTAAAGGGGGTAGTTTATGGAATTTATTGCAATTATTATTATTATTATTATTATTTTATTTATTATTATTATTATTATTATTATTATTATTATTATTATTATTATTATTATTATTATTATTATTATTATTATAAAGATGAGTTAATCAATGTTTGTTTCCCTAAGGTCTTTTTTCCTATCAATCTTGATCACACAAAAAACATGCTCAAATATTCCTTTTCATTTTGCTTGAGTTATGATTCTTATCATTTAAAAACATCATTTTTTATTTTTCTAATAAGCCTTGAATTGCAATTAACTCACACACCTTTTCAAAGGTGCTGTCTATTACTCTCTATATTTTCCGTTGTATAGTAATAGAAATGGTGTACAATAAGAAAACTCCCGCTCTTAGTGTATACCGTTTCTATTACTACTGCTTACCACTCCCTCTCTATGTTTATTTACAGTCGAATGTAATAAAGAAAGGGCACAATAAACAGATTGGAATAGCTATTATACACAAAACAGAATAACATTGCAGTTAAACTATTTAACTCGTGCACGAGATCGTAAAAAGAGAGAGAAGGAAGTAGCGAGCGAAAAGTGACTAAGTTACGATTTTATTTTTATACTTTGCAAATTAACATTTTCCTGATGTAAAGTATCTTTTCCGAGCAGAATTGGTAACCCAACGAGATATATTCTTTCTAGTAGATATATATGCACAGATAACTCATCCCCAAACTTTTCGGTAAATCTTTGTTTACGTTTATACTTACGGTGTGCCCATATCTTTTTGTTGAAACAAACGTACAGTATTTGAACCGGAGCTTGAGAAGAATGATCGTATAACGCGGGTGTCGTCTTAGACGGCTTGATTAACGATCAGAACGGATAGAAAGAGGCAAAATTGTACAAATAACTCACCCTCCAAGTTCTGCGGGAAATATTTGCTTTCAGTGAGCAATTTGACCATATCTCCTTGCCGTATCATGCAAGGGAAATACGCTGAAATTGTTATATATACTTTTTATTACATTGTTAGTGTTTTGTTTTCCTTAAGTTATTAAGTTATTATAGGGATATTTCTATAATTAATCCATTAATTTTTATTAAATATATTAACAATACATTGGACTAATCCAAGTTTACTGTGTTATTATTCCTCAAGTCTCTCTCGATCGGTGACTGTAATCGGAAAACAAATCTTCCTAACACAACCCTATATTTACATACTTCAAAATACAAACAATATTTTTTCATATTTCTATTTTACTCCAAAACTTTGAAATTATCAAAACAAGCACAATTGCATTTCAAATGAGACCTCTACCGATCTACCCCTCTTGAATCTCAGTACCATCTAGATTATAATTCCTATTCGCGATCTAGTTTCTTCGATCACCCCAGGGTTATCAAATACAACTTGACACTCTATGAAACTACGGATTTCAAACTTAATTTCAATGAATATATAATTTCCATCACATTGACAATACCAACCCATATAATCACTTTGTCACATTCTTGCTGCCTTCTTTTATTAAACATGTTAAGAATACATTGGAATCATCCTTTATTTTGATATGTAAAATTGCCCGTTTAAAATTTGACAAAACATTTCGAATTATTGGTATTTATTTGATTTCAGATGGGTTAAAGTTAGCTTACTTGTGAGATGAAATTTAAAAACCTGAATGAGGCCTTTTTTCCTATTCCCATGAAAACATGAACCATTACACATCCATCTCGATTCGCTAATTCTGAGGCGCTGATTTTTAAAATATTATCCATTTTTTCCAAACACATCAGATTTTTCCTATAAAGATTTCATAAAATTTATGAACTTTTACGTAAACTGGCCAAAATTAATTAGGTTTGGGTGAACATTGATATCTATATGAGTGGTTTTCTATGTTAGAAAAACATTGTATAATCAATATCTGTTAACATTTTCAATGCATCATAAGTTTTGGGAGGGGGTAAATACCCTTGGTGTGTGGGGGATTTCCCAAGCGTCTCCCCCCATCGGTCGCTTACATTTTTAATCACTTCCGATCTTCCGATCGGGAGAATTTTCCAGGGATCCCCCCAAATCATTTCCGATCCATACGCGGGCCAACAATGCCCCCACCGGGGTTGATGACCCCCCGCCTTAAGATTTTTGCATTTTTTAGTCCATTTTTAGAACTAACTTTGTTGTGAAAATGTGTCAGATTCTTGAAGTAAATACTTAATATAATCTTGAATTTCAAAAATAAATTTTAAGTAATGCTTATAAAAAATGAAATTCGTATTCTAATTCGTCTTTATGCTGCTATGGCGCAAACAGAAACAAATCACAGTCACTCTTCTTTTACTTTCTCCCCCGTCTGCAACTTAATGTGCGTTTTAAATTTTTTTCCTTCTCTAAAACTACATTTTCTGTAAAAATGTAGCAGATTCTTGAATTTCTAAAATGATCTTTTAAGTAACTCTTATAAAACAATAAATGTTTTAAGCGCAATCTTAGAAGCATTACTACAGACGTATTTGGAAACATTTTCAAAAAATCAAACTCAGACACCCTATTATTCACTTGAATAAACATTGAAACACAAGTCTGAAATCATAAAATGATTTACTCATCATGTCAAGAATAGACACCCTAAAGATGTAATCTGCGTCCCTCTCATCTACCATCTGTATCTCAATAAGCTCAAGTAGTTAATAACAGAAAATTATTGTGTCAAAGAAATAATGTTTACTTTTTCTTTTATATGTTTGATCTGTGAATTATTTTAGTGGTAAAATATAGGTGAAATATTATATGATGTGAAATTATGTGACATGCGCACTTCACATTGTTTGCTAGTCATGCAAAGAAAACATACGACTGTGGGCGACAGCTCTAAAATTTGTAAATTCATGATCTGGTGTGAAGCAGATAACCATTTTGATGATTGCTAGTTCTTCCTGTGGAACTTAGTTCATTTCAACAAGTAGAACCAAAAAAACATTCTCCATCAACAAATTCCTTAATATACCCAACCAATTCCTCATTCTAACGAACACCCAGTGTCATTTTCTTTAGTGTTACTTGCTATTCCTATTTCAGCTGCATCTCTTGTACATGACCCTGTGTCAGAAGAGTTATTTTATGGAATAAAACTCTGATATCTACAGGAATTGATGCTTTAACAAAACGAAATTCCAATATTATTTTTTTTTATTGTGTTTGTATATTTCTCATGCGTTAAAAAGGAAAATATAGTTGCGTTCGTCTATTTTGAGTTATTCTTATCTATTAACATCTTCCAGAAAGCCTGCTATTGTCACGGCAAAAACGCCATTTTAAATTATTTTTCCTTGTCTAATTTTTGTCCATTTGCAAAGTTGCATGACTCAAACGAATCAAGTATGTTTATCGTATGCTTCATAAACGGATCAATATTTTCATGTAATAAAGAAAACTGGTTCTACAAATAGTGTAGAAATAATAATTAGTACATGTAAAACAGTCATTATCATAAGTTATTACTGATTTAAAAGTTTCTAAGTGTCAATTTCTGTACCTTAAGCTTTATCATAATTTCAGTTTTTGCTCAAATTATACAATTTTTACAAATTTGGGCAACAATAACATTTTAAAGCATAAAAAGTTGACGGGATGAGCTCAAAATGGTCGCTATATTTAAGAATCAGATTTTGACTTTGATTAACTAAAATTACTTACAACGAAAACCAGCTAAGTAATTTGTTTTTTAACAGTATTATGTATTTATCTTTTTATTGTAAACGGCAAATGATGTGTAAAAATCAGCATGGTACTCACCTTTCTGACCAGCTTGATTCTGCTGGTTGCTTGTTTGTTAAGCGATCGGACTTCCTTTTTAGAGAGCTCAAGAAGATCGTGCCTCAGGGTTATCTCCACTGCATCAAGCCATCTTCGTTAGTCGCAGCAAATTGCTAATTGGCAAGATTGCACGTGTTTATCCCCAACACGAAATGCAGCAAGGTTCAACGGTTGTATGCGATATCAAAATGGTTTTGATCAGAACACACAAACGCATAGGAGTAACGTTGTCACTTCATTTCCTTGATTTGTGGTCACGCGCTATACACGTCTTAGCTTGCTAAATGCAGAGGACGACGGATCCATATGCCGATTCTCATGAATAGTTACTATAGCCCTGTTAGCTGGGTAGCTCTGATATTACACCGTTGCCACCCACCCTACAACGGCAAGGAAGGGTCAGACTTTAGGAGAGTTATTGTGTTTTTGATATTTGTTTCCATAAGATCAAGTACTTACAGGAGGAGGCCACTTAAAGGTTGTTAACATTTTTAATTGATAGTTGTGTTATGGAACAGACTAGATTCGAACGTGACACCTCCAGCTTCGCGTCGTTAATTACTTCCCCCATGCTATTTTGTATAAATGTATATTAACTCTTTCTCAATAACTGGCTCGATTTATAGCCATTTATTCCATTTAACTGTCTAGCCATTTTTGAATCGTAATCAATAGGAAGACACTGTTCGAGTAAATCTATCGCTAATTGTTACAAAATGAATATTTAGCTTTTCTTTGTGCGAGTCGTAAAATGGCTTAGTATCCAATTCTTTTAATAATAAAATAAAGCGAATTGACGACATCATACTCACTCCACCGGGTGACCAAACAGAAGCTGATCAAATTCCTGCTTGCAACCTGAGGCCAGTTTTCCACACGCTTCTGTATCTATTTAAACGTGGATACTTTAACCGAAAGAAACAATGCCCAGAGCTGAGGACCGCAAAACGCCGGGCTAGTGGAAAACCCATGCGATTTAGTGTTGTTGAGACCTACTTGGGTACCCTCGAGAGACGGGCCAACATTCGACACTACAGAAAGCAGATATTTCGTGTGATTAATAATGGCGCTTAAAAGTCAGGCAACTGATGTAATTTGCAGAAAGTGTAGACTTGGTGGGAAAAGGCCATTGCATAAGAGTTTCCAACAGCGTACTACCTCCCCA
Source organism: Sepiola atlantica (assembly GCA_963556195.1). Lineage (NCBI taxonomy): Eukaryota > Metazoa > Mollusca > Cephalopoda > Sepiida > Sepiolidae > Sepiola > Sepiola atlantica. Next base: position 22,756,555 of record OY744542.1, read on the forward strand.
GGACGCCTCAACATTACTACCTTAAGAATCATGAAGATATAGAAAAGTGCTACCCGACCCCATGATTTCTCTCAGCCCGGTGATCTCTGCGATTGGATGCCTAACAAGCAAGGAAATACATTTCGATTTAAATCCTTCCACATGGACATCATTTGAAATAATGGCACACACTCTGCATTCTTGAGAACAGAGTTACTTCCCTTTGTTTGGAAGAAAATAATATTTTGGAAAAGAAGGCATAGTTAAAAGTTAAACTAATTACAAGTAAAACAGTGCCGGCCACCGCCGAGTACATACAGCTAATTTAACACAAATGTCTGTCGTGAATAGAACATGTGCAATTAATTTGGTAATGTTTTTCTCGCAATACACCTGTGCGCTGCTTAAACGTTTAAAAAAACTACCATTTGCATTTTCCGGTTTCGCGACACAAGAAAACGCACATAAATGTGCGTGTCGCCTCCTGTCCTGCATATACAATGGATCAGTACACGCGGATATGTTACGAGGGAATACGCCGGGAGAAGTTCAGCGGACGAACACACTTCGAAAACGACAGTCGTGTTCGCTTCTGGAAAAATGTAAATCCTGGGACGAGTAAACATGGGGAGGTAATGCGGTTGAAAAGGACCAACCTGAGCTGTAAATGAACAAATCGTTGAATCTCTCTCTCTCTCTCTCTCTCTCATTACTCACTGCCTTTTTCCTCTCTACCTCCTCTCACCCTCTCTCTTAATGGCTGTATATAAGCGTGGTTAAGAGCGGTCTTGGATAAGGGGTGGTGTTGCACGCTTTTTTGAGTGGAGAGAAGTTGGGCGCGGAGAGTGAGGTCGCATTTTTAATGAGACTAACACAAAGATATGGAAATATTCGATGACGCATCCGCCTTTGTAATGGCGGCCGTCTTTTCGAGGAGAAATTCTTCTCTTACAGATAATTTGCTTAATTGTTATGAGTGCCCCCCTCTCTCTCTCTCTCCGCTTTTTTCTTTCCATCTCTCATTCGCTTTATGTACTTTTAAAGATATATCGTAAACCATCGATATTCGATTACGGAAACGATTTTATTTTAAGAATAAATGTTTTAAGATATGTTTCTGAACTAGGAATATTTTCATATGAGTAAGCAAGTGGGTTTGATGTTACATTCCTTCTCTGTTTTTTAAGATCCAAAACTGTTAATCTTATTATATTCATGCTTTATTGATAGATCGAACATGTGAAGTTATTTTGTCGAATTTTCAAAGTCAGACCTAACTATTAATGCAGCGACCGAATAAATATGGATTATGATACGCCAGCATGTTTTACATTTATCACTGCGTTATTTGCCAGAAAAATGATATTCTTATCTCTTGTCGACTGTACATGTTCTATCCGGCTTATTAACTCTTTCAGTAATAGAAACGTACAGAGATTCACCGTTTGGTACAAATAAAATATTCACAATGGCGTCTACATTTACTGAGTACGTACTTATTCAAATATTTTAATTTGCAAAGTACACACTTACTTTCCTCATCATAGACATTGATAATATATTTTACTTTATAAATTAAACAAAACAAGTATACACTTGGAATAAATTGTAACATCATTGACAACTCATACATATATTTTACGTCAAGCAATTTCTACAGAAACAAACATCACGTCACTAAGGGTTAACTATCTGACGTACAGGTATTTTTCTTAAATGCACACTTCTCTTTGTATGTAACAACAAAATAATAAATAAAAATAGGCAAATAAAATTATATTCGTAGAACAAACAATTTTTGAAAACTTCTCATTGCATGCATAACATTAATAGAAATTAAAATACATTTATTTAAATGTATATCAATGAGCTCAATATTATCTGGGTTTTATCAGGCTGTTGCAAGTGTTTCTAAAACATATTATTTTCATATCGATAACATGGTTTTACTAGAACTCAGTTGATTCCGAGTGCATTTCAATATCATGCCGAAACCGATTTCACTCTAAAACTTTAGATGACCGCGACATTGATTTTACTCTAAATAATTTAAGTGACTGAAATAGGAATTAGCCGTGAATGGTAACTACGATTTTTTCAAGATGCCGAAGTAAATGTTTTATTCTGTCTTAGAATTTCAATCAAATACAAAAGTTACACGATTATCAGAACTTAAATGAAATATCAGAAAGAATTTATACTTATATGTTTTTTCTTGTTTTTCTTCGGTAGGCAGTGTCATAATTTGTGCTGAATTTCAAAGCGAGCCAAAGTTCACGGCGTTTACGTTTACTTCACACACAAAAAAAACTCAAAATATTCTGTTTTTATTTAATAAGCTTTATTTTAAATTTAATTTATCTTTTATTTATAAAAATAAAACAAATCTAATCAATAGCACAAAATAAATCTATGTTTTAAAAACCCTATTTAAAAAAAATAACGTTTATTGCGAAATTAAAGTCATCATGATGCATTTTGGTTTATTCGTGAACAGGTCAACCATTTTGTGCTAATAGTTGGGAAAAGCGTGATTTACTTTGTGTCCCTTATGGTAAACAAATACACGACAAACTTTAACAAACAAATATGTTATCTAAGACTCGGATCGGATTTTCAAAGTTTTACAAACAGTAATACATTTGACAAATCGGTACTAGCTTCTGACTAACGCTTTCTTTTTTGCCTTGAAATCTGTTATTTAGAGTAAAATCTTAATTCGCTACAGTTTCTTTCAGAAAATACGTATTTCGGGTAGGAAGTTTGTTAGTATTTTTGTTTAAAAGCTAAACAGAACAAGTACGAAATTGCTAAAAAGATTATTTTACATTTTTCTATTGTGTCCGAGTTAATATAAACGATTATATTTTCTCAAATACATACTCATTATTCATTTTATTTATATTTAATTATATATTGCTAGATACATTTTTGTTATAACATATACTTACACTGATGGCAGTAAGTTTATAGGTGCAAGTGGCCTTTTATTATTCAAGAAAAAACGGATGAGCGTCTACATCTTACGTTTAGTGTTTTATGTAACAAAATAAAATGTTTTTTAATAATTAGACACATATTCATTTCTCTTTCTAGTATTAAACACACATCGATGTAAGAAAGATTATGAGAATTCAAAATATTTCTTCTTTATTTATTTCTCTTTCTTTTTGGTGTTATTAAGTTTTACAAAGGCGTCTATAAGAAAACAAAATCGTATCATTATTAATTTACATTTAACTTTGATTTTTTTAATATAACTTAAACTGCGATTCAGTTATATTTGAAAAAATCCGTTTGAATTCTTCTAATTAGCCACTATTTTTGATAGCGGGACAAGTGACCCGCCTATGTCAAGAGAATATATGTATTTCACTCATCTTCACTCACTCGATGTACATAAAACCACTATCCGGTGTTACTTAATGTCTTCGTGAGCCTTTAAAGAAAGAGTGACGCTCTTTTTACAGTGTGACATTTTTTTTACATACGTGTATCTGTACACACTAAAGACACATATGTAAATTAGATAACAAAATAATTAGTTTATTTAATTCAATAGGATAAAGAATAATAATACTTTTATATAATGCTAGTAACATTAATAAAGAGATATATTTGTTTTAATCATGTAAGAAAAATGTCTTAAGAGATATTTCAGTCTATGAATACATGTAGAATTACAAACTTTTTCTCTGCCGGGATCGAACCGTTAATCGAACCGGTGATAGTCGGCTACCTACACCACTAGACTAGATATCAATTATTGCTCATGTTTCGGTGTATCACAGTTTTTAAATGTGGCTATTTATCCGTTTGACTATGTAATAAATTGGTAGCAAAGCGATATCTCATACAATTTAGCAAATGGTTTTCTAAATGGGTTTTAAAATATATAGAAAGTATAAGTCCAACTACCTTTATTTGTTACAAGATTCTTTATTTACGATCTTTTCGTCTCATATACAATGTACAAGCAAGAGAAAAGTTATATTTTACATTTATCTCATCCAAGATTCGTCAGAAAATCTAAATATGTGGAACAGATTTCAATAACAGAAATTCAAAGAAAGGTTCTTACATGCAACAATCTCTTCGTGGGTGGAATTAATAAGGGACATTCTCTGTCAGCTTGTATAGACATCGGAGACAACATTTGTATAAATATAGGTTGATATTGACCAATTAATAAGTTGAACTTACTCAGTATCAATATAAGTAACTAAAGCATGATAGCACGCACTGAAAAATATACATGAATGATTTAAACAAATAATGATAGATTTACGCCAACTATTTAATCAATATCGTAACAGTAAGTAATTCATTTTCAACTCAGAAAACTAAAATATTCCAAAGTAAAAGAAAGAGAGACAACTAAACCTTAGTTATAAGTAGAATTCTCTCCCTTTGATTTCTCTATATTACCTTTTGAATTAACAGTTCTAAATTAGAAGAAATAGATAATCCATTTAAAACAGAAAGTACAAAATATCTATTCATATACAATTAGGTATTCGTATATGTTTGTATTGGTCAATCATCCAATTTGGCACAATGATAAAAGTGTTCGCTAATGGGCCGGTAAACCAGGGTTCCATTTTCGGTCAATTCATACCAAAGACTTAAACATTGTAATTGATGGCTTTTTGCTAAACACACACCATTATAAAGCGAGTATCAAGGGTAAGTGGAGTAGTCTTGGGAAAACAGTGGCGCCCTCTTCTACACCAAATGAAAAGGGAGCTTTTATATATTGTTTATAGATTACTATGTATATGCTTCACTCCTGAACCAATTAGCTGATTATTATTAATGTTGAAACACAACTGCTAAGCTATGGTTTGTATCGTGGTCTATATTTAATTTAATTTTGTTTCTTGCAAAGCAGTCAAATAAGGTGAAAGCCATTCTTGGAAATTCAAATACCTCCGATTTTTGTGAATTATAACAATACCTATTAGACATCAATTAATAAATATTTCTCAAATTTAATTTTTTTTAGAATTTTAAATGGTTGTAAGGGAGCATAATATAGGTACAAACTTCCAATGTTTAAGATTTGTATTAAATTTGATTCGGAATCATGCGACACCCATTAGGCAAGATTCCGTGAATTTTGTTTGTAAGATTTTCAAATTTTCACCTAGAGGTTTATATTAGGATATAAATTCAAAATGTTGGAAAAGATCAGGTAACAGTCTTTAAAACAGATCAAAAACATCGAAAATTTTCAATGATAAAAAACTATTCATAAAATAGCTTTTTTTGAAAAAAAACACCGCACTAATAGTTGTTTTTATAACTATTGCCAATGCTATTATTAACATAGCTTTCCAAAATTTGTAAATATGATTATATTTGAAAATCGCAATATTTAGCCGGCGTTACCCGCGTGGAAACATTCCCTGATGGAGGGCGTAGAGAAACATAATTAAAAATATAATCATCTTAAAATATTTAAATATGATCTTTTAATATTCGTTTAAAGTTCATCATATTTTATTTTTGATTTAAATAAATATTCGATGAATAGTAAATTAAAAAATTATAATTCTATGTGTAGTAATCAAAGTTATGTATAAACGAGAAACACAAACACGTGATCTTAACTGATAATTGTATTCATAAACGAAGTACAGAACGCAAAATAGAAAAAAATAAAATTAATTTAAAAACATTTTTTTTCCATTGTTAGAATATACTGAATTTGAACATGATAAATTTACAGTACAGACATATAAACTTTGGAACAATATTTAACAATATGATAAATATTGTTCAAAATTAAAATATCATGATTTTTAGTAGAACAAATAATTTTAGTTAGTTACACATTTTCAAATTCAATTCAATCCAGCAGGAAAGAAAAAAAAAGTTAAATCTTTTTCAAATACAGATTGTGTGTTATTTAAAAAAATATTTTGTGAAAGCAGAAAGATTTTTAAAAATAAGTTAAAGTCTTTTAAAAAGATGACAAAACGTTTAAAAGTAACTTTTGTGATAATTCAATTAAAATATGAAAACTATTAAAAACTTTTAAACACCGTATTGTGATAATTCAATTAAAATATGAAAACTATTAAACACTTTTAAACACCGTATTCTGATAATTCAATTAAAATATGAAAACTATTAAAAACTTCAAACATCTGCTAATGGAGAGGGTTAAGTTGTGTATGTTTTCCTATTCAAAAGTCTATTTTCAAAAGCCCGACATTCAATACGATTATTATATTTTTCGTTTCAAAATCACACTGCAATTTAGGATGTATTAACAAATATTTAATTCAATATCTATGTTCTTCTTGAGAGAAGTTAGGATCTTCTTTTGTTAACTTTTATAAAAGATAATTATTAAGGATAGATGAACATATATATGCAAATGAAAAAAAGAAAATAAGTTATCATTAAAATAGAAATCGATATTAAATTAGATCTTTATGAATATTTTTTTGGTTCTTTTTGTTTTGTTTAAAAAGAATTCAGGACGCTGAAAAAACGTGAAATAAATTTCATTTTTGTTTACAGTAACTTTTGGACAAATGTCTAGAATTCATGATTTGAATGTAACACTATTTTAAATACTTTCACAAATGTTACATACGTAAAAATATTTCTATCTTTATTAAAAAAATAAATTTAAACAATAAGTTTTATTTGAAAATTTGTCGACAAATATTAAATTTACAATTGCAACTTTGCTGAGATGTGTCCATGTTTATACATCATCAGAAAAATATTTATTTTCTTACCGTTGTACTATCAAGAACAATAATTGCTAAATACTAATAGTTTTCATTTAACTTTCCCCTTGAATATTAATGAAAATAATATTTTAATAAACGTTTTCATCATTTATCTTTTTCATTTTTTTTTGAGTACCCACTCAAAGCTTTCCATATTCATTTCATTCTTCGCCACCACTGACTTCTCGTAGCCTAGACTTTCTACCAGCGCTCATAGTATCCACAGCTACTACTTTTCCTTTATCTCTCGATCATATCAACCCAAAATTTTGATGTACTTGCATGACATTTTTCTTCAAATTATCATCCTGAGGAAGTCTTACAATAAAGACGACACGTTGATGAATATATAAAAGAAATATCTTTTGTTTTTTTTCTTTTTCATTTCTCATATATACAGCTTGGTAGAGCTTAGCGAAATCCAAATCTAGGGCCACAGAGACTTAAGCCTGATGCTCTGGCACTGAGCCAATTCCGCTAGTTGATTGAATGTATCGCTTTTATAGATGCCATTTATTTGTTAATTTATGTTTGCGATACTTTGAACGAATTCAACTATCTATAGAGTGCAGTATTTTTTTGGCTAAATGTTAGATGGGAATAATTCTTAACTGCAGCAATTTCATCCTGGTTTCGGATCTCGTTAGGTTCATCCACGCTGATGAGTTGTAAGACGAGGAAACACGTAGATTTAAAAAAATGTATTATCTTATATGGGAACACCATATTGATGAAGAGAATACTTATCCTCGCTTAGCATTTAGGTAAATGCTTTATAATATAAATTGTTGAATTCCTTTGTTGAAGTATTGCAAATAAAGATATCTTTAAAAGAAGTACGTTTCATCACATAGCGGGGATTGGTTCATCGGGAGAGCACCCCGGCTTCGAATCTCGCTAGGCACAGCAACGTTGACGCGTCATATATGACAAAACACATGTCCGGGGATTATTATATTTTAAGAAATATGTGTTGCTCCCCATTGAACGTCATTAGTGAAGGGAATATCATTCCAACGTAGCATTTAGGTCAAATAATTTTCCTCATCGGATTCTAACTCTGCCTGATGAGATCTCAGTTAATAATAGCTGTTGATCGTAAACATCGGCATGCCAGTGTCACAGATTTGGTACATGTCTGTGTAAATAAAAATATTCATATATATATATATATATATATATATATATATATATATATATATAAAATAAATAATAAAATGTAGTTCGATTTCAAGTAACTTAATTAGTATATAGTGATTTTAAACTGACTCTTTACCTGTTGTTTATCGTTTTTCTTTTTTGGTTGAAATAATAACAAGCGTCATTTAGATTCAATTACTCTACGTACATACTATTCTAATTGAAGTCTTCCTCTATTTTATCATTCTTTCAGACTCTCTATCGGTGTTGTCACTGCGTTTTTGTTTGAAGAGTGACCTATGTGGTTAAGCTTAGTTTCAAATTATAGTAGTTTTCTAATATTCTTACTCGTATTGTTTCCTTTCGTTCGTCTTTAAATGTTCACCTCATAATTACATGAGTTGGTTTCGGCATTTTATGATTTCCCACAGTAAATCAGCTGTTTCTGTGACGCAATATTGTATATGGTGGTATTACTTTCATTTATTCTAATATAACGTATGTCCAGTTTTTATTTTCAGGAATGTTCTAAGTGTTAGCAAGATAGTAAATAAGAAGTGTAACCTAGATTATAAAGATAAGTAGGTCAGGGGTAGACGTCACGTTTGGCGTGCGACTGCGATTGTTTTGATAATTTCAGGATTGTGAGTAAAATAAAAATTAAAATATTTTATTTTTTGTATTTTTAAGTATGGCGATTTGAGTGATGTGTTAAAACACATTTTTAGAGTTACGTCACAGATATAGAAAGAATAGAAAAACACACAGCGAGAAGGATTCCTTACTTGAATGCGTTTGCGCATTTGTAATTCCATGTCTGAAATGGCTTTATGATTGCAGTTTTCCCTCAATGTCTCCTGATAGTGTTAATGTTTTAGGTGCAGACGTCTACATTGTTTCCAGTGTACTGCCCTTCCGACGCAGACATGCCTGTATGTTTTGCTTCCTTTTTGATTAGTTTTATTATGTGATTTAAGCTTACGTCTTTTTCTCCACATAATTTACATTAAGAGTTTTCATGTGTTTTGAATCTCTTGGCTTTTGCGTAATTCATACTGATTGCGTTGTTTTGTGCGCCTGTCAGTAGCGATTCCGTTTCTCCGTTGAAGTGTCCTTTTCAGAGCGATGCCTACGTGTTTTTTTTTATTATTATTATTATTATTATTATTATTATTATTATTATTATTATTATTATTATTATTATTATTATTATCTTTAAAGGGCCCAGTTGTTGTCATCATTTGTGTATTTAAGTCAATAACATAAAAAAACCGCAACAACTCATCATGCTAATAACGTTTAAGTTTCAGCAGTTGAAGGCTTCTGACTAGAAAGACATTTGTCAAAGTGCTTGCGTTTCCCCCTGGCAAGCCTGATTGAATTTCTACTTACTTTTACTTTTTTTTTCACTCCGATCAATAACGCTTTCCCCGGTCCGGGTGGAGTATGTGGGTGAAGGTGGGGGAATCAGTGAGAATAAAAAAAAGAAAGGAGAGCGTCTTTTGCTGATTCGCCAGCATTGGCAGAAGATAAAACTAAAAAAAAGGAAGAAGAGAAGAGAAAAGACACAAAAAAAATATGCAAATCAAACCCGTCACATCTTGACAGCAGAATACGTCGCGCGGCTTGCGGCCGAAACAATACGTAATGAAAAGGGCGAGACACAGAGGCACGCACAGACGTTCGTACACACGGACGCGCATGGGCGCACATGGACGCACAAAGGCTGGTGCGTCGACACAAAAAGAACGATCACTTGTTCGCATATGCAAACACGCACGAAAGCCGTAAGCTGCTTACGCACCCATAGCCACACATACACACACAACACACAACATCAGACATGTAAGCAAATGAGCGCATATAGACACGACATATAAGTACTAGACGTACACATAATTACGCACAGGCTAAAGCATATATATACACATTTATACCCACACACAAATGGACGCACACATAGAGACAAGGACAAGCCTATGAACACTTTCATGCACACTTATTAACGCAAACGGATGCATAACGATGCATACATGGACGCACATGTTACAAATGTAGTGTGTACATATCTCCACTGTACCATCTGTAAAAAGTTGAAATATCCAGTGTAGCAGCAAGTCTTGGAAACATATACCAGCAATAAAACTGTTGGAAATAAGGTATACACTATTTACAATGACTGCAATTCCTACAGCTACATACCTCGAAAACGGAGCTGTTAAACTTGGCCTCGTGATATGAGACAAGAGAGAAAAAGTAGCACCCCTAGTTGAAGTCAGTGTCCCTAATGATGCTGGCTTTAACAGAGCTGAGAAGGTGAAGATTACGAAATACCAAGGTCTTATGTACGACATGAAAATAAACGCTAACCTAACGTAGATCTCCATCATTCCAGTAATTATAGGAGCAAGTTGACTCATGAAAAAGAATTTTAAAAACTACCTGGTTAATAAACCCGGTAGACTAAGTTCAAGAGAGATATAGACAATTGCGCTTAAAGAGACAGTTAGAATCTTTAAAATATCTCTCGAGTCTCTGAAATAGTGGATGTAATGTCTCGCATCCAGTAGGATGCTCCATTCCCAGCAAAAATACATAAGAAAATTGAAAAAAAAGGACTCACACATATGCACAGATATACATGAACTAAATTTCATGACACTGTGTCTAGCTGTTTTTTCTATTCATTGCTACACCCATTAAAACAATACTAATATGTTCCATTTTATATTAACTATCGACACAAATATTACAATAATTAAATAGACTATTTTATTTACATAAATAAGACTTTTAGAGTGTCCTAGTCAATCTAGCCGAGATATATTGATTAGGTTTCCTCTCTGATAATTTGGACAAACACTTTGTTAACATCGAAACGTTATGTCATGTGGTTGCGAAGATTTTACGCTGATTAATCTATCTTAAGACTGACTTATAATACGGTTCCTTTTAAACAGAAAATTACACTACTTCTTGAGTCTGTGTCATACTTATATTATGATATATGATATATATATATATACTGATAGCTGAAAGACAAAACATGTCAATTAGTATAAACTATCGATGTTTCAAACTTCTACTGTAACTTTTTTACAGCCCCAAGTGCTGGTCGTCAAAAAGGGAGTCAGAAAGTAGACTATCGTATGTGGAGACAAAGACGTTGCATCGAATTTCCGGTTGTCCGCCCAGACTTAACCGTGTCCGACCATCTCAAAGAAAATGAGTGAAACTAATCTGCGCTTGTACAGACATTCATCGACACCCACGATAACGACGCGCCATCGCGAAACAAAGATGGTTGGGAAGCTTACAAAAAGCCTCATAGACGGCAGACTTTATGTTGACAAAGCTGTGGTCGTGTACGGTGTCGAGAGAAGAACAATGCGGATTCTGTCTCGCGTGATAAAGACAGAAGAAAATGGCGATCAATTTTTCAAACTTTAAATTTGTATGAATCGTTTTTCTGGGATCTCCATTTTTTTCTGCTATGCCTGCATATGTGCGGACGTCGGCAGTGACTAAGATGCAAGTTTAGATGAGCATTCTGTGTACTCTCTTACAAGGATTAGTTTAAGATAATTTAAACTTGATACAGTTAAACTAGCATACAATATCGGTAAAAATTATAAGTTTATTCTCGTTTGTAAGTACGTTTTCTCCTTACACACTAATTTAAAAATAAATATGATCGTCCGATCGTCAATGATTGCAATAATTGAAGATCGATTGCTGCCGCAAAACTTAACCGACTTCAGAATAAATTGTTCCAAAATCAAATTGTGTCGACTTCATATATTTAACACTTTACACATGTATGCATTACTTTGTTAGTGTATGCATTACTTTAAACATGTATGCATTACTTTGTTAATGTATGCATTACTTTGTTAATGTATGCATTACTTTAAACATGTATGCATTACTTTAAACATGTATGCATTACTTTAAACATGTATGCATTACTTTGTTATGTATGCATTACTTTAAACATGTATGCATTACTTTGTTAATGTATGCATTACTTTGTTAATGTATGCATTACTTTAAACATGTATGCATTACTTTAAACATGTATGCATTACTTTAAACATGTATGCATTACTTTAAACATGTATGCATTACTTTGTTAATGTCTATTCACGTCTGTCATGTTTGTATAGGAAGTAAATTCATCAGAATTTTGCAAGTAGTTTTTTTAAAATCAAATTAAACAGAGAATGTCTCAGTAAAGAATGTATTTAAAAAAGGTTTAAGCATTTAAATAATTATTTGTATTGGTATTGTTAACAAGATTTTTAATTAAATACAACGAATTCGTTTCGATTCGTTAAATCTACTTGCCATTTTACAGCTGTCTGTTAGAAACGCAGCGTCAACAAATAGTTTAGTTTTAGACCACTAACAGTTTTTTTGTGAGTGGTATTTTTAACTTTACTCTCAAGGTAACAATTGTTAACATGACTATATTTTATATTATTTGTATGATTTGGTCTACTGTTCCCATCCTTGACAAGACTCATCTGAATATGGTCGGTGGTTAGATCGGCCTAATCGTTGTGAACATATCATCAAAGATGAGAACAGTCGTTCGAATAATCTAAATAATACAAATTATCAATTCTCATCTAAAATTTTCCGAAACATTACTATGTTTGAAATTATGTCCGACCATCAATATATAACTAGACGGAAGACGCCGGGTGAATACCGCTGGCTAAATATTGTTGGTAACTCATCAACCCACGGTGGCGATATGTTAAGGTTGATTCTAACGAATTTGTCTTCTTTAAACCAACATTTATCAGTGGAGCAACGATAGAATTCAAAGTAGAATGTTGCCCTTTTGTTCAATTTCACTTTTCTTTTTTAATTGGTCACCATTTATCAAGTCTAAAAGCGGTGGTTGGTGTTGATGAGGTGTATAGTTGAATGGTGATGAATATTATGAGAGGGTTCAAATGAATGAATAAAATTGATGACATGAATACGGTTTATGACAAGTGTTTATTGACATTAGACTTGAAGACGATGTTATAGTCGCAAGTGTGGCAGTTGTATTCCACATATGTGATAGTCTCGGAAATAATATCTGTTCATGTAAATATCGTTTGCTGTTACGAACGAAGGAAAACTATTTTCAGTGGTGGGAAGAAGACGAGCTTTTACTGTGAATGTTTTTCGCGGAGGAACAATGAATTGAAGTTCAGTCGATATCTTTACATGGAAATGACGATAGAGCAGAAAAATACTATCAATATCTCTTCTATGATAAGGATACTTTAGAGAATATAAGAGCTCATCGACGATTAGTTGCGAAGTCGAGTTTAAACTCTGTCAAGCCAAGAAAAGAAGCTTTGAACGGTATCTCATTAGAAGTGTCAAGGGTATTCCACCATCTGACTAGTAACGTTTCATTAAATACGTCCCGTGTGTGACATATATATGGCGTCATTAATAAGGAATACATATGATTTTTATTAAATACTAACCTTCAAATAACATATGTTAAAATTTGAGCCCAATCGGATTATTAGTTTACAGATTACAGATATTTAAGTGATGCTACTGTTGCACATTCGCAAAACAATGAAAACATTTCGTGTGCATTACTTTATGATGGGAAAATGCTGTTCAAGCAAGCTGATTGCTTGATAAGTGTTATTCGAACTCTGTTTCGCTGAACACAAACTTTAAATGTGGTTGTACAGACACAAATGATGCATTTGTCCCGTAAAAAAACAACAAAAAAGTCCACAAACTCTGATCGTAAATTGAAGTTGCATGAGATAGCATAGGAGTTGAAAATATAAAAAATAGTGTACTAATAATTTGCAGACCTCACAATTTTCAGGAAAATAGAGTTGGCATCAATTAAGACATGATATTGATACCTGAAACGTGTTTTGAGGTCAAAAACAAATCGTTTTACAAAAAACGATCGACTTATTACAGAAGCGTATCGTTTTAGAATGGGGACCATGTTGATGAATAAAGTTGTATTTTGTCCAAAAGTTGTTGTTTTATTACTTACGTCCGGGACTTATTGTGTAATGTGTTATATAGGAAGATGATTGTATCAGGCGTCAGGTCCATCGTGGAGCGCTCGAATAATCCAACTATTTTTCATCACCTTTAACAACAGATTATATATGATCGTTTTAGTATGAATCTAGAGTAGAAGCCTTGATTATGAGAGAAAATAAGCTTGGTTTAAATTTCACTGATATTCCTATGAGTTTGATTTGAAAAATATTCGGACAAGAGAATTTTCGAGCGTGAACTTTTATTGGCGATTTGAAATATTTAACATAAAACTAAGTACGTTTAAGTATAATACTCTTTACCGAGTTTTATTTCATTTTTTTATGTGTTTCAGAAAATATTTGGAACTTTTGTAGGAAGGTGGGGCGCTCGTATTTTTTAGCCTCCCCCATAACATACAAAACGCGGAGGGTAGTACAATCGTTTTATTACTTACTCAAGGTGATATGCATCCAGTTATGTCATTGAGTATTTGCCAAAATAAATATACCTGTCTCCAAAGAAACTCACACAGATAGCTGCCTACTACTCCGCAGTGCGTTCCACAGTGGTGTTTATTCTGAATTCTGTACAGCCTAACACTAACCGACGAATGCCACCACACGAGGATTGTGAACAATAGGTGCAATAGACAGAATAATTATTGAGAGAAATTGATTATATAAGTAGAGGTTTACATTAGATTCAAGTGGATCATGTTGTGGTCGGTTTGTAAGCACACAGATGAGACGCTCTATGAAAGAAACTTTGTTCATGGAATTTCCGCTTGATTTTGAGTACAGAGAGATAGACCGGATAGTTCTCTATTGGCTGCGGGTTCTTGCTGTGAAGGGTTCAAGAGGGGGGACGGAACTCAGTCGATCACCTTCCATGACCGTAACGATATAGTAGATAGAGGCAAGCAACACATCCTCTGTGTAAAATAGGCTGCAGGGTAGAAACTAAATCATCTCCAACTAGATTGCGAAGCCGATTCTGTATTTTGTCAAGACAAGAAAGAGTGCTGCAAGTGACACCTTCCCAGATATAACAGCAGTATCTCTCTTAAGACGTATCTTAGTCTTAGGGCACTGCATCAAGAATAAGGTACTTTCTGGAGCGGGAGAATGATGTAACTATGTTTCCATCGACCTTAGGAACAGATTTAATGTAAGTTTTCAATTCTAATTTTGGTGTAAACAGCAGTCCTAGGAACTTAAAGAGAGAACAATTCATTAGAACTCGAGAGAAATAAGGATGCAAGTCTTGATGGTGAAAGGAGGGAAGATTGGGATTAGAGGTGTTAAAAGTAACACACCACCTTTTCCCCATTGCAACAAGTGTAAATATATATATATATATATATATATATATATATATATATATATATATATATGTATTTATTTCCATCTAGTTTGCTGTAACTCAATGGTGACAAAGGTGTGTATCTTCGATTTCGCACATCGGGTCGGTGTATAACTTACAGTTTTTAAGAATTTTTACAAGGATATTCTGTTGTTCGAGATTTGCTTAATATAGATGATGTGAGTCTCGTGGCCAACTCGCAGAATTATATGCAGGATATTATGGATCGCTATGCATTGGCGTGTAGAAACATGGGTCTCACAATAAGCCTGAGCAAGACAAAGGCTAGGTTTGCCCAAATCCATTGCAATCCGTATCAGGAACCGGATATATTTGTTTAAGGCCACATACTGTCTATTCTGGATCGTTTTATCTATTTGGGTAGTGTTATGTAGAGGAATGGGTCATTGGATGCTGAGATAGATGAGCGTATTGAACGAGCTAATGTGTATTTTGGTCATTTGGAGAAGCGGGTGTGGGCACCACGTGATGTCAGGCTGGAATTTAAGATCTCTGTGTATGAGGCCTACGTGGTATCAACTTTGTTATATTCTTGTGAGATATACACCACTTAGAGAGCTCATATTCGCCTGCTTGAACGTTTCCAGCAGAATTGCCTTAGGTACTTGCTTAACATCCGTTGGTATAGCTGAACCCCTAATACCGAAGTGTTGGAAATAGCTGCTGTTCCAAGTATCGGGTCTCTTATAAGGAAACTCAGACTTCGTTGGGTTAGTCATCTAATTCGTCTTACTGATGACAGACTGACAAAGCAGGTGATCTATGGGGAATTAATTGGTAATACTCGCCCACAGCATAAACTTCGTAAGCGATTCAAATATTGTCTCAAATACTATTTGAAGCGCTTTGTAATTGATGTCTGATTATGGGAGAGGGTGGCTGTAGATAAGTCAAGGTGAGGAAAAGCGCTTTTTGAAGGCAGCAAGCTTTTTGCAAAGAATACGATGACACACCAGTAGCAGAAGAGAGCAGCGAGAAAGAGAGGGGCGTGACAGCTGTAGCACATGGAGGAAACATGGAACACCTAAGATGCCAAGCGCACAATTTAGTAACTATGTCACGTACAGGTTTGTTGAATCACCAACGAGTGCATGTCTTACAAAATCAAGCACGGACAAGAAGTGGCTTTATTTATGACATCCCCTCAGATCATCATAAAACCTACCTTATTTATGGTAGGGTCTGTAAAAGTCTGGCAGGCTTGGAGAGTTAAACCCGTGCCACACACTGGGGACATTCACACTAATATCACATCGATACGACACAAGTGGTCAAATTGAAATCGAATAGACATCCACCATGTGTATATATATATATATATATATATATATATATATATATATATATATATAAATTTAGGTATACGTATATGTTTATGTTTATTTTTATGTATATATATATATATATATATATATACATAAATATAAACATACATATTTCTGATTACGATATATGTAAAGTGACAACAAGAAAATGTGGGTCTGTTTAGAAGAAATTCTCTTTCACTGATCGAGAACAGAATAAATTAAGTGTAGTATCACAACAGGCACATCACTTTTAATTATTTATTTGCAAAAAATATAAAAAGCCCAATTCTTTAAAAATTAAATAATGATTTTATATCAGGATAAAGACAACTTTTGATCCGATAAAGAGTTGATATTGTTTAAAAGTATTTTCTACCAAGACAGATTTTTCAACAATCATGATCACGTATTTCAGACATGCCTCACAGGTTAATGCTAGAGAAACCGACCACTGTATTCGTGGCCGGGGGTCTGAACTTGTATATTATAGTGTTGCTTTCGAATAACTATCAGACCTTTACTTTGAAAACGACACGGAAATATCATTATCTCTTTTTAAATACCAAACTACTGCTAGATAAAAGATAACATAATTTAAGCCATAAATGACCACAGTAATGTGCCCACGTGTAGCGTGTAACATTCGTCCCCTTTGAAGCGTCTTGTTTACCAGATTGGCACCAACTATTTTGACATCAGCAAATAAACCGACTCAGTGACCAGGCATTCTTAACGAAGATCGTGGTTAAGGCATAGCGTTTCCATTAACCCAAGGCGCTCGGTCAACACTCAACAACACCACAATAATATTTTGGTTTAACATCATTATTAATATGTATATATGCTACTAAAATGAATATTTTACATTTACAGTGAACACGTCACAATACAACCAGAAAATTGGGGTTTTATATTAATAATAATATACATTTACGATCATCACGTCACAATAACACTAGAATATGTTGGTTAAATATTAATAATAATATGTGTATATGCTGTTAAAAATATTTTACATTTACGATCATCACATCACAATAACACTAGAGTATTTTGGTTAAATATGAATAATAATATGTGTATATGCTTTTAAAAACAACTTACATTTACAATCATCACGTCACAATACGATAGAATATTTTGCTTAAACATTAATAACAATATGTGTACATTCTACCAAAATATTTTACATTTACGATCAACACGTCTCAATACGACTAGAATATTTTGTAAAACATTAATAACAATATGTGTATATTCTACTAAAAAAATATTTTACATTTACGATTCTTCACGTCACAATACGATAGAATATTTTAGTTACACATTAATAACAGTATGTGTACATTCTACCAACATATTTTACATTTACGATCAACACGTCTCAATACGACTAGAATATTTGGGTTAAACATTAATAACAATATGTGTACATTCTACCAACATATTTTACATTTACGACCATCACGCCACAATCCCACTAGAATGTTATAGTTTTACATTAATAACAACATGTGTATATGCTATTCATAATTTTTTACATTTACAATCATCACGTTACAATACCACTAGAATATTTTTGTTAAACATCAATAACAACATGTGTATATGCTACTAAAATGTATTTTACATTTACGATCATCACGTCAGAATACCACTAGAATATTTTTGTTAAATATTTATAATAGCATGTGTATATGTTACTAAAAGGTATTTTACATTTGCGATCATCGTGTCACAATACCACTAAAATATATTGGTTTCACATTAATAACAATATGTGTATTAATAACAACATGTGTAAAATATTTTACATTTACGATCCTTATTGTAAAATGGAGGTAAGTCTGTATTCGTCCTTACCTACATAGTTCTCTTCGTTTGGAACATCAATATTATATAATTTAAAAATGACAAAACTGGAATAATACATACTAACTTACTTCTCTTTATTTACAACAAATAAATTAAGAAAGAATAAAGTTTTGAAAAGAAAAGTTAAACAAATTGCAAATAAAGTAATCCACTACCGGACAAGTCGGTTTAATAATCTTAGAGCTTGTTCAGGTTTCCTTATAGTGATAGCAATGAATAATGTATTAATTTTAAAATTCTACATTATGACAATGTTGCATCAAAGAGAGGCTTCATAAAAATGATGTGCAATTTTCACCAGTTATATTGGAGTCTGTGAGTAATAGACAAACCAAACATATTAAATGATATCATAGACATTTGTCATCACTTAGCCCGGGAATCTTTTTACTTTAATCTTTGTTTAGCTTCTTTGTTTTAACTATGTCGATTCATGAAGAGAGTTTTAAAAGTGGCATTTAATTATAACGGCATCGTTTTATCTTTAAATGATTTAATGATACAAATTGTCATGAAACTATAACTAATTGTGTAAAGAAAATGTTATTTTTATCTCTATTGATGAAACAATGGATACCTTCCAATTTTTTAATACATTTAGATTTGCGAAAAAATTTGTAGCCAGAAAGAGAGTAACTTTCTATTCAACGTTTAAATGCTTGTAAATTGCTTTCAAATGTTAAGAGTCACAACGTAATTAATTATTTTTTAACTATTAACAACGGATTAAAATTGCTGACTTGTTTATGAAAAAATGAAAATGTTTTTTCGTTGATTTACTTTAATTAATAACTTATTGTTTAAGGTGTGATTTAGTTAACACTATTGAATTTTTGATTTGAATAAATGATTTATTAATAGTAGTAAAACCCATTAATATATAAGTCACGTAAAGCCGTCGAACATACGTCGATAAAGAGACACACGCGAAGTGGTAACCCGATTTTATGAATATAGAGATGGCTAGTATGTTGGTGGCGATAACATTGTGATTCATTTGGTTTTTTGGGTTTTTGTTGTTGGTATTTTTTCATTTTGCGCCATTAAATTCGCGTCATTATAGTTGGTTAAACGTACAAACCATTTATCTTTGATTTCATCGTAAGAGCTGAGTTTCTAAAAAATACTGTGGTAATTGTGGCACTAGTCTTTGATATGTGCGTAAAATGTCGATCGTATATGCCCTGAAATCTTGAAATTATTTAAAACCACGATTGTAATTTTCTATTTTATTTTCCATACTTTCAATAAATGTAAATATTTAGGAAAGTGTCGAACTTCTGAAAACTGCTTCATCGAGTGCTACTCTCAATCTGGAAATACTCCTCAAATCTCTATCAATCATAGAAAAAAGGTTAAATAGTTAAAAATGGGTATTATTGCATTTCCAATGCGTCTTATGAAGCGATTTTCAAAACTAATTGCTCGAAAAGTAAGAAATCAAGTTTTTCTCAAGTAATTTATTTCGATTGGAAACTCAATCCTCACGGAATAATTGAGGAATAGTAATCAACATCGGAACCAAAAAATAATCCGAGAAAACTATAGCCTGTCTCAGAGCCAATACTCTTAATTACCTTGAGGTAAAAGAATAGGTTAAAAATTGTTTATATTTTAACGGAATGCCTTTTACATTTGGAAGTTTATTTTTTACACCGACTGCAATTACAGACATCGCGTATATACAATCCTTAAAAGTTTTATTTGAGGAAATTTTCAACAATATCCTGTTTTAGTCGTCGAAAAAAGCGACTTGAATTGAGTAGACAGTCTACGTCGTAGTGGAACTAATCAGTGAAAAGGCATCGTACATCTTATTTGACTTTTGTGTTTTTCTTCTTTTTCTTAATAATGTTTCTCTTTGCGACAACAATTTTCGATTTGTAAATTACTTTTCCTAAATTCACGAGCGTTTCCGGGATCCCGTACATTTGGAATGATATCTAAATCCTGCTGCATTATTCGATCAACTACTTTGGCATCAAAATGAGTGTAGGCGACGGTGTAAATTGGAACATACTGAAATACTCTCTTGTTTTTCTCGACTTATTTTGGGTGCGACAAATGAATGAACATGTAGCGCACTGGGTTAACATTTTAATTTCGACATACGAAAACACATGGATATTTGCTAAAGTGTAAATTATCATTATCTGTGCAATTTGAATATACTACTTCAGGTGCAATAGATACAACATATATATTCTAAGTGTTGTTCAATATTTTCTGACTTTTCTCATAGTATTTCTTTATTGTAACAACAGTAGATGTGATATTAGCAGGTTATGCAAAATTAGGTTAACGAATAGAATGCGTCGCTTTGAGAATTCAATGCTAAGTTTTTTTGACAGGTTGTTTTTTTAAGAAAGTCGGTAGCTAAATTGAAAAAAAATTGTTTTGTTGTTAAGAAAATAATGTGTAAAAAAACTATTTTGATGAATAAGGTGAGCCGATCTGAAAACTTACTTGATATCGAAAAGTTAGGGCGCCCTCTGATGTGTTCACTCGGTGGGCTCAATTAAACGGCCAGCTAAACACAGAAAAAATATGAAAGTTAGCAATAAAATTAAACTACATAAAATTCTTTCCTTTTTAGTTTTCTTAGTGTTCTAACTTGCTGGAGAAAATGCTGGCGAATGATGCCATTACCTGGTATCATTCGACAGTCGAACGTCGAATGGTTTCTTTAATAATTTGCATACATACTTTCTTTAAAAAAACAACTTGTCAGAACAACCTATCATTGAATTTTCGAAGCGACGAAATCAGACACGACACATTCTACTCGTTAACCTAATTTTGCATAACCTACTAATATCACATACACTGTTGTTACAATAAAGAAATAATAGAAAAAATCAGTAAACATTGAAGAACACTTAGAATATATTAGTTGTATCTATTGCACTAGAAGTAGTATATTCAAATTGCACATATAATGATAATTTAAACTTAATTTAAACAGTAATCTTATTTGCAGTTACACAATTACATTTAATAAGAAGTAAGTGTAATGAAAATGATAAAATGATGAATTTAAATTTAAAAAAATAAGTGAAGATTTCCAGTCTGTTTCTTTGATAAGTAGCATCTTAATGAGTTACAAGCGAGTCATCTCAACAAAGATACTGGCTACGTTACACATCAACATGAGACGAAACGTAACACATGATGATTTGACTCAACATTACATAAATAAGTGTTGAATTTGCGTCTGCATTACAAACTCATGTGGAAAAAAAATCAAGAACTGCTACATTTCATTAGCATTCACCAACAAAAGCGAAATAATTTCGCGTAACTTTCGAAGCATAACATCTAATAAAAACCCCGATTTTTTAAACTTTAGGCGGGCCTGACGAAGTGTACAACCCCGGTGGCAGGATGCTTGTCTATCAACGGTTTTACTCATAGAAAGGCGTCTATTCAGTCGTACACCTTGGCGGAGTGTTTGCTTACAACACTCCGTATTCCGAAATACTCATCCATCATGGTTATAAATAAAGCCGGCCTACATATAGCGTTGACAGTGAATCAGCGCCGGACTAAATCTCTAGGCCAGGCTCTATTATTTTAATGTTTTGATCAACAAGCAGTTTATACTCGGAGTCTTTAAATAGGATTTGTAAAGTTAAATTAGATGACTTCCAAATTCCTTTCAATTAAAATACATAATATTTCATTTTATTTTACGCTATTTTATTTTTAATCTAAAGAATTAATAGTTCATCCAACAGAATATTTTGCGGATTCTTATTAATTTTCTAAAATCAATTTCATAACAACACACGAGAATGTTATAAACGATTTCGTTGAAGCTTTACAATACAATCACATGTAGTTTAATACTGAGTGGAAGAGTTCTTCATTTATTTCCGGACAACGCCGGGTATTCTACGTATTTGATGGGAATAAGAATCGAAAGATACGAACTAATCAGTTAGGAGGTAAAACACACGACTCTTTATCTTCTTTTATACGTTTGTGAAAATACAGCTGAGACATACATTTTAAGTTAATCATTAAACAGATATAAGTTACTGTTATCTTCGATTTTATTCTAATTTGTTTTTTTTTTCTTGAAAACCAAGTCAAACGTTTCAATCCGAACGTTTCTGGTTCGTTCTTATTCAGAGAAATTCCATTGACATCATTTTTGTTCACTCATTTCGTCTTGCTATAAAGCACGGCGAAATGAGTGAACAAAAAAGTGCAAAAGAAACAAGATGGAGAAAACAAAACGGAATTTTTCTGAAAGAGCGAAAAATTGAAGAAAACAAGAAAAAATGAAAACGAAACCAGACAAAACAAATAAAAAGAAAGAAAAAAACAAAAATAAATAAAATACTTCATTAAATTAATTACGATTTAAGAAAAAAATATAGTGTCCATTCAAACTGCCCATTTAGCGATAAAAATACAATTGACAACTAAAGCATGACAGACGAAAGAAAACTATTTTTAACCTAAGCGTGACAGACGGACCTTGTGAAGTGTAATTTTTTAAATAGTATTTTCGTCAGCATTTTTTTACTCTTTCAATTTTCAGTTTGAAATATAATTATCGTTGGTCGTTCGGACTTAAATTTGAAGTAGCCTTTTCCTTAAGCTATTTCGCTAAAGTGTGTAATAGCATGTTCATTCTCTACCCGTTTTCTAATAATATTTCTCTTTTTCTATCACCCTTAAGTTGAAAAAGAATGTTGATACGTGTCTCAAGCTATAGCTTGAAATAATATTTCCTTGGTCTAGCCTGTTTCAGTTTTGAATAGGATTTTTTTTGTTTTTTCTGTTATACGTAAGATTTTAATAGTATTTTTGTCAGTGTATTACGCTTGATTTGGAATAACATTTTCGTTTTTCTTCTAGCCTTTAGTTTGAAATAGTATATTCGTTCATCTATTACTCTAAAGTTTTAAATAGCCTTTTCGATTGTCTTTCAAAATTTACTTTTTTTGTTCTTCTAATACTTTTGTTTAAAATAACAAATTTCATTGGTGTGTCAAGATTCAATTTTGTAAAAGCATTTTCAACGCTAAACGCGCAAATTGAAGGAAAGGTATATTTAAATATAGTCAACATTTTCTCTGAATTTTTCACTTTTTTCCGAAAAAAGCAGAAAATCAAGAAAAAAATTAAGATAGGTTTGAAAAAACATTAAAAAAGTTCACTCAATTAAGATTAAAGGAAAAGAGAAAAATAATTAAAAGAAGAGAAAAAGTTATACAAAATAAAAACGTAAGAGATAAAGAAATTAAAAGACTAACAATGTTTCGAACGAGACTCGCATTTGCATATTTTATTCGCTGGCCATAAATCAACTCCAAAGATAAAATCGCGATATCTCACGTGTGTCGGAACGAAACTCTACGGGAATAAGTCCGTGTCTGCGGATGACACACAATTAATACCGGGAGTCTTGGAGGTACTTTGCTCACTTTATGATCACTATAGGCACCAGTTTCACACAAGGAAGATTTATATGTGAGGTGATCACATTTTGGTCGCAACCTAGGTCGACAGAAGTACGATTTATATATATATATATATATATATATATATATATATATATATATATATATATATACATACTATGATACCTTCGTGTTAGATCTGTTGTCCTTGTCAAGAATACTTTTCGTTAGTGAGGTCAATTTACATACTACGCAAAAATAAAATTCAATTCTACCTTTATGTATATATATATATATATATATATACATATATATATATATATATATATATATATATAATGAATATATGATATATTTTTATGGGTATGTGTATGTATTGTTATGTTCATGAACAGGATTCACTCCAAAACTATTTAATCGATCATTATAGATATTCGAACATACCTGTTAGGCGTAAGTGTTCCACATGTGGGATATAATTAGTTTAATTTACTTTTATGCAAAAGGGTTGAAAGGGAACGAATGCCCTTCGTTAAAAATCAGATACCTGTGAATTTTGTGAATTTTAACAATACGTATTAGACATCAATTAATAAACATTTTCCAAATTTCAATTTCTTTGTAGTATCTTAAAGAGATTTTAGGGGACATAATATTGCCCCCCCCCCTTATTTGAAAATACAATTATTGCATATTTGCATTGTATATTATTCATAGACATTAGACACCAATTAAGCAAGATTCCCTAAATATCAATTCCCTTTTAATTCCCCTTACCCTTACGCCTTATATTCAAATCATTTTTTTTATCAAAATTATGTAATTGAATTCTGAGTAAAATTACATGAGAAAACTATGTATAAGGTTTAGTATCATTATATGTTGATTTTAATCTTCGTAAGTGGGCATCAAAATGTTTCAAAACTGTTCTGTTCCGAGAATTCATTTTACTTTTTCTAGGACAGGTATTCTTCTCGTATACATATAATAGTTCAGATGTACACAGTTCAGATGTACACAAACCTATGACATTCACTTACATACGTTTAAAGAATTCAACAGTTCCATGTACGATCGTGTCTTAGACGACATGGATTTTATTCATATCAAGTCTCTTCATTAGCACATCGTACTAAGTCCAAAGATGAAGGAGAGTAGGGTGATATGATAATTACAATCCAATTCGAAAAAGCATACAAAGCTATGCAATCGAACATATAAAGGGACACAATAGGGAGAAGAGAATGTTAAAACTACAAGTATAGAAAAACATACACTAATAAAAACAAATTTACGAATAAAAATGTTTTTTAAAAGAAAGATATTAAAAATATGAGAATATTTAATGAAAAATTAATTAATTCGCAATTAATTAAATTTAAAAGATATTTAAAAACACACGATTTTAAGAACAATTATCGGAAAGCATATCTTGATGAAAAATAAAAGATTAAAAACAGTAATCAAATTTGCAGTTAGACAATTACATTAACCACAAGAAAGTGTTATGATAATTATAAAATCATTAATTTAAATTTAAAAAATAATAATAAAATTAAATAAAAGAAGAGATTTAAAAAGAAAAATTCATAAATAAAATATATATTAAATATTTATTTTAAGAAAATAGCATTTTTAAGAAACAATTATCCATAAGCATATGTGTGCACACCTTATTACCCAGTCGATGTAAAATAAACATATTATACAAAAATGTTATACAAAAAATAAAATAGACAATCTATAAAATAAAATAATTTACAAATGTATTGTTAATAGAAACAGAAGATGTGATTCATATTTAACAATATACAGTCACAGTTTTACATGTAGACGTAGAAACATAAACATTTACTTTAGATATATAGTTACATAGACCTATATGTATATATATATATATATATATATATATATATATATATATATATATATATATATATATATATATATATATATACAGAGAGAAGTAAGGGTTTAACATTTAACGATAATAAATGAAATAAATAAAAAGATGAAATTACGAATTTTAAATATAAAAATGTAAAAAATATATAAATCTATTTAAGTCAGCGAAAGTTTGACATTATACTTTTCCTTTTCTGAGCTGTTGTCTGATCTATTTTTAGCGCTAGATAACCAACTTTCACTTTCAGTCATGGTAGCACTTCCGCCGGGAGTATATCTCATGTAAACGTAGGAGTTAGGGGCTTGCCTTACTTGTCAGAAGTTGTGTGAGACGCACGCCGTGAGGGTAGTTACTAGACAACGGGAGCTTATTCCTATTGCGATCCCTAGATTATAGAGACTTTGGAACCATATGTAAAGACTGCATGTCTTTAAATATATAAAAGCTTTTTACACACTTGAAAATATCTTATTTTAACTCTGAACAACATACTTTAACTTTACGTTGATAAGGAAAACTATAGATGTGCGTGCGTAAAAGACTACAAATTAATAAGAATAATAAAGAGAAATTATCTTTGTAGTTCAATCCGACATTTTCCTGTAATGGCAGCCGGGCAAATTTAAAAGCGATAAATTCATCAAATGACAGTTTTTATGTACTAAAGAGTCATATCGTATCAAGGTCTAACATCCACTCGAGGATAAGGGTTTCTGCTTTTGTCAGGTGGACGGTGAGACAACGCCTAGACAATCGATAACTATTGTTAGAACTCAGCGGAATGTTATTATTTAAGAGAGCGGCTCAAAAAATTTATTAACATTAAACTTGAAAACGACTATGTTGCAGTCAGCTGGGAAAAACCCCGTGACATTTTGTTTCTACGGACCAGTTGCTCTTGGAAAGAAACTTTGTTTATGGAAAATCCGTTTAATTAAGGGTACACAGAGAAAACAATTATTTATAATAAACGGTGTTGATGGAAAATAAAATCACCAAAAATGGCTAAACTTTTCAATGTATAATCTGATGATGTCGTGTTATTTGTACAACTTTTAGATTCATTGATTTCTATACAAAATATATATTTTTTAATTTAGTGGATTGTCCGAAATATTTACATCATAACATATTTTTAATGAATCTATTTTTTTAAAATGTGTAGAAATGCATTATGTTTAGCCGAGAAAGAAACTATATAGACCAATTGATTTTATTACTAAATGTTCGTAATTTATTACTAAAATATTTTTCTTTCAAAATATGAATGATTAAAATGCGTATAACATATGTGTTGATCTAGAATTCAATATGCCGAGCCAAAAAGCAGAAACCACCCTTTGTCATAAATACTGCTGATGCAATGGAAAGACTAAACTACTACGTAGGTGGAAGCGAATATGTTCATGTAGAAACATAAAGTTAAAGTTTTACAATTTGATAAAGAATTGCATAAAGCAAGATAAGAAATCCCCAAACAGAACAGACGTCCCACTGCATAGTACCCAACTTAGAATGACACCCTGAACCTACTTCCTAATTCTCAGTTGCCTCTTACGTCTACAGTGGCATCGTGCTTTGTTTGGGGTGAAATATCATTAACAAAAATTATAATCAGTGTATGCCTGACTTGTTCACCAAGTCTAAGTCATGAATTTTCAACTATCTTTGTTTTCTCGTCGTTCAATGATAAACAAACCGACATGAACCGACATGTAAATAACTCTGACACACTCCTCTCTTAATCTTCTTCTTCGTGGCGCCTTGCCACTTCTTTCTGGACAGGCCTCTCTCTGTACTCCTCTCTCGGCATCCCTCTCTTGATATTTCTCTCTTGCTACTCCACTGATGTGGCCTGCGATTGCCTTTGTCAGTTCAAATATACTTTGCAGATTGTTTTGATAGACATTAGCTGAGATAACGCCACGGATAAAAAATGTGGGTCTTTAAGTTCCGGTGAGTGTTAAGTCCATTTATGATAAGTCCTACTGATGTCACAATCACAAGAATCCTCTAGTGAAAGGCGATAAAACAGAAACTGTTAGGTATTCATGACTAAATCTTGGTGGAGGAGTGATGCATAAAGTGAAGTACATTTGTACCAAAAATAGTTGGATTACAGAACAGTTTGTGGACTTTATTAACGATTCCACGAGTGACACATTTTTAAATGGTGGTCTCATCGTATCGATTATATCTGATTTTAACTCAGCATCCTCTATTCCAAATCGTCTGTTAGTATTTTGATTTGTACTGTGCATGAAAGACGATCGAAATCGCAAAGAAAAAGACACACACAAAATAACCCATTTTCACGATAGTTCGTGTGCGATCAAAAACAATGGACTCTTTATTTGAATAAAAGCCCTCCACCTCGACTCGGTCATGATTTCATATTTTATTATACCAAGGTCAGATTACAGTGAATTCGGTGTTCAATGAGATCAAGTATTAATCAAAGCTCAAGAGACGCGAGGTGATCAGATGGGAGTTGAAATTGATGACCGTTGCTATGACATTGTAATTTGGGCATGCCCTCTGTAATATCCACCGGACGCCCAGAAAACGCCCACCTCCCCTCAAATTGCATGACAGAAGTCTGTAGAGAGGAAGGATACGATGGGGATTTTCGATTAATTTTATTTGGTTCGGGTTGAAAGATAGCTGTTTCGTATCTTTTGTTATTTCTTTATTTTTTCTTTATTTTTTATCTTTACAATTTTGACACGGATTGCCCCATTTTATTGGAAATTAATTTTTGTACATGTGTCTAGGCATCTGTAAAAGAAGCTCGGTTTTTCGGTCGGTCACGCTTCAGTTTCAAAAAGAAATTTTCATCGCTGATCGAACACACATATTTTTTATTACTTCATTTCAATAAAGAATAAACAATTTTTCGGATTTTTTCAGTTGAAGCGACTTATAAAACAATTACAATCAATCATTACACATGAATTAACTGTTGGACGTTCATGCCTGACATTTCCACCAAATGTCAGGCACTAAACTTTTTTCTACCAAATCTGGTTTGATTGCAGAAATGATTGTGAATTTTATTAACAATTTCATTTTTGGGATCACCGTGTCTTCTATAAAGTATTCCGTCATACATCGTCAATTTTATACTGTTGATTTTCGGTACTAATTTTTCAATTGTATTACTCCTACAAGGCACACCCTGTATTTCACCGGAATTAGTAGTGAATTTCTAGTCCAAGACTCGAACCCCTTTTAAATTTGTCTATTTCCTTTTTGTTTTATTAAAGTGTCAGCACTTATCAAGGCTCAAAGGTGACTCGATGATCAGGGTTAATGAGTGTCAGCTGGACGGTGAGACAACACGGCGATGAGTGGTTAGGATAGTGGAAATTGGGCTGGATTTGATTATTCAAAAGGGCGGCTCAACAAGAATTTGTCTACATTGGACTGTAAAACGTCCATGTTGTAGTCAGCTAAGAAGCAGCCCAACGGTATTGTGTTCCACAGACGAGTAGTTCTAGTAAACAAACTCTGCTCATGGAAGTTTCCTTTAGTTTTAAGAACAGAGACAGAGAAAGAAAGTGAAATTATTGACAATTGTTTTAGCTAGACCTGTTTTTATTGTGAATGTTTTACAGTGGGGGTAAGATAAATTGGAGCTTAGTTGAGCACCTGACATGAAAATAACGATAGAGTAGAGAAAGACTAGCAACGTTTCTTCTGTGATGAAGTCGGTTTTGTACTCTATAAAAGTAGGAAAGGATTCTCCGAGCAGCGCTTCTCCGGATGTGGCCACGGCACACTATCTTAGAACGTATTTGGTTCCTATACAGTAGAGGACTACGTCAGGAGTGAGATACCGTCTGGAGCAGTAAAATGATCCAACCATTTTGACTGAGACTTTGGCAACGGATTTTACATAAGTCTTCCATTTCATGTCAGGAGTGAAGGTCAGTCGCATAAGCTTACCAAAGCATAGGTCATCCTCGAGACAAGACCCATTTATTTTAATTGGGGCCAAGTGGGGATAATGGCGTGGTGAAAAGATAGTAGCTTGATTTTGAATGGATTAAAACTAACGATCAACATTTTCTCCCATTCTCAAGGTAGGAAGATAAATAATCAAAATGATTTTGGTCATTGCTGCTCATCGAAGTGTTGCCATAGATCGTTGCGTATTCTGCATAAACGTGGACGAATGATCTTATTTTTTTTATTTTTGTAGTTTTCAAGCCCAAAATCATTATAGAAATTAAATCGTGGTATTTACTTTTAATTGATGCGAAGCAGGACGCAGACCTATTTAAGGTAGTTGATACACCACTCTTACTATCAGAATACAACTTATCAAGCTGATATATATCTTACGCTTCTCATCTATAAATTACTAACTGTTCAGCAAAGCAAGGAGAAACAACTCACGTTCTAATGACACACAATTATACCCTCCTGAAATTATCGCTAATTCACAAACACTCCAGGATAATTCGTGTAAACACTATCTTCCTCGTACCTGTTCTATGGATTGTAAGATCAATGACTTTGGCAAATAGCGATACATGAATTCATATATACACACACAGTATGAACATTATATATATATATATATATATATATATATATATATATATATATATATATATATATATATATATAGATGAAATATACACACGTACATGATATGACCATATCACAAAATGAGCATTCACATTGCAAAATTATAATTAGACAGTCATTTCACTTAGAAAAATATAGTCAGGAGAAATACATACAAGTAATAAAAAATAAATGAATATTGAATGTACTTTGGTCTGTTTCAAGCTTGATGAGGGAACTAGTATTCACTGGCGATAACTCTTTTCAAGAAAAAAAATCGTTGATATTTTGTATATCACAAAAAATATATGGTATTGAGAAAGGCAGAACAAATTGAATGCAATAACAGGGTTTGTTTGATGAATATATGGAAATGTGTTACCTGTATAAACGAAAGTTTCATATGGCATTATATATATATATATATATATATATATATATATATATATATATATATATGTATAATATATATATATATATTCTAATTCAATATTCAAAGTTATTCAAATGTAGGGTTAATTTATAACATAAAGTCAGCTATAGCTCTATAGTGCGTGACTTGAGTTATTCTACAAAGTTTTAATTATTTTACCCTGACAAATGATGATGAAGGATAAGTGTTCACAGAAAAAAAAAACGTTTTAATCAAGGCAAATAATAAAAGCTTTATATATATATATATATATATATATATATATATATATATATATATAATAATAATCCAGGTAAAACAGGGTAGTCATCCAAAGAATTTCAATCAAATATGATCTAAGGTTAAGATCAGATTCTAACTATGCCTGATGAGATCTCAGTTTATAATAGCTGTTGATCGATAACATCGACATGCCAGTGTCGCAGAGTATGAACATGTCTGTGTAAATAAAAATAATCATATATATATATATATATATATATATATATATATATATATATATATATATATATATATATATATATATATATATCCAACCCTGAAGGCCCTTTTGATGTTCCCATGGGAGCCTACGACAGCGCAGATATATGCAACCTGATTGGGCTTTTCATCCTACACTCCTTACAAAATAAATTCCCTGACCAAGAGTTCGGCCTCTACCGAGACGACGGCCTATGGCTATCCCGCAACAACAACGCGCAAGAACTCGACAGATTCAGGAAACAGTTAACCGCATTCTTAAAAGAAATCGGATTTAACATCACCATAGACACCAACCTGACTAGCGTAGATTTTTTAGACGTATCCCTAGACCTGACCAACAATTCAACTAGTCCATACCATAAACTCACCGAACAACTCCGGTACATCCACACAAAATCCTGCCACCCCCCACTCATATTTAAGAACCTTATACCCAATATTAGTAAAATAATTTCAAGCCTTTCATCCACACCTGAGATTTTCCAACAATGCCCTCAGCGGTTATAACGAATAAAATATCCTACACAGCCAAGTAATCAACCAGCCAACACAGACGCAAGAGACAAAGAAATATTATCTGGTGGCCCCCCGCCTTTTCCCTCAGCGTCAAATATAGCGTAGGTAAGCAATTTCTCAAACTAATAGACAAGCACTTCCCGCCATCAAATAATCTCCATAAACTTTTAAACAGAAATACAGTAAAAACTAGCTATTCATGTTTTCAGTCCGTGGGATCCATTCAGACCTCCAAACCACCAACTAATTCACCCAACCCCCGTTGCTCTTGCAAAAAAGGTGAGACCTGCCCCTTGGGCGGAGGATGCACAGTCAGCTCCGTTGTTTACGAAGCCAAGGTTATATCCGGGGTGGATACCAAAAGGGAGGATATATACATCGGAATGACCCAAGGATATTTTAAACAAAGACTCTATGCCCACAACAACACTTTCAAATACCCCAAAAATGACCACATAACCACACTGGCAACCCACGTATGGGATCTCAAGAAGTCCAACCCCCCTACAAAATAGAATGGAGAATTACCGACAAACCTAAATCCTACAGCCCCACCTCCAGGACATGCCCTTTGTGCACATCTGAGAAATTCAGAATTATACACGCTATCAACAACCCTTCCATAAACTGCATAAACATAAAAACCGAGGTCTTCAGAAAATGCCCGTACAGAAGAAAATTCCTGCTAGCCCAATGGTCTGATAACAATATTACATAACCCACCAATTATCCCTTTTAAACCAAATACCCCTCTAAAAAGATAGTAAAGTATTTCCTAAAAACATATAAAATAACTAATCTCCCCAAGACCTCCCTAAACCCATAACAAAATTCCCATCTTTCTATTTACGTACAAGATACCCCCCCAAGATATATATTAAACACACCACGGGCACGACTACATAAACCCTGCCTACCCTGATACAACCTAGTCCTAACCCAGATAAAACATTCATCAATAAACACCCCACCCTTTCACCACAGATAATCACATCATCCATACTAAAACTAACCCCATCCACAGCGGTTATACATTTATCAGCAGCTACCCCATCTCCACGTGACCCTCCTATCACGGGAATACAGATACACCACAACGTTTTTCTTAGCCCCTAAACCCCCACCCACCCCGCTTCATACAATCCATATAATATATGCTCAAATCACCCACCCACCCCTGTATAAATGAAGATGAATGTACAGGCGTACGTATACGTCCAGATGTGTGTACAAGCATGTGTGCGAGTGCGCGTGTGTATGTATAGGAGCATATTATTAATAAATATTAAATATAAAATAATATTAATAAAATAAATAAAAGATTAAATTAAAAACACAAAAATAAAAAATATTAAATTAATAACCCCCCGTACATGTGAGCGAAGATGTGTGTACATGCCCGCATGTGCAGATGTTGTGTATAGTCATGCTTGTGGTTCTATGCTTGTGTGTGTATATAGGTTTATTTGCCGGTGCGCATGGACATAGATACGAGTGAAATAACAAGATAAGGAATTTGATGAATTACACTAAATATAAATATCAATAAAAATATACTATTAATATTATTAACACACCATTAATAAAGAGACTAAAGTTATACCTCTCAAACGGAAACAACAGATAGTATCCATCATTCCGTTTATAAACATTTTTTGTTCTTTTTTTGTTCTTTTTTCGTTTTGTTGTTTTTGTTTTCAACACTACTGGTTATAAACTGGGCATATCAACGAAACACCGCTTCCCATTAAGATCTAGAAAATACGAAAACACCAATTCAATAAACAAAAATAAACAAACACGTTAAGTCCATAAAAACATTATTGCATCATGCTTTCCAACACTATATAGAACAATTAACCCGATACATAATTTCATTCCCAAAAACGACAACGAAAGGGCACCCTAATTCCACAAACCAAACGGCAAACTATATGGTCGCTTCTTTCGTATTTTTCATAACATTACAAAAAGAACAGAAAATACGAAATAACCAATTCAATAAACAAAAATAAAAAAACACGTTAAGTCGATAAAAACATATTTGAATAATCTCTTTCAGCTCTATATCGAACAATTAATCCGATACATAACTTTATTCTCCAAAACGACAACAAAAAAGCACACTAGTTTCACAGGCTCAAACGGTAAACTGTATAACCACCCCTTTCGTTTTTTTTCAGGTATAATAATAACATTACAAAAGAACAGATAAATAAATAAATAAAACTTGCTAACAGATGAATAAATAATAGAATAAACCTTGCTAGGGAATAAAATGATGACCTCCCTTGAGCCCTAGTTAATCACTATCCCACACCGGATTTTTTCGGGGACGCCCTGAGAGATGCACCCTTTTTACTGTCATTGTTGACGCCATTCCCTGTCGGGCGTGACTACAATCATTTCAGCTTGCTGATGATTCCACTGGGCACGGAGATTTACTAAAGATGTCTAAATCTGCCCTTTTTGCTGAAATATGTAATATACAGTATCTAAATAAATGATATATATATATATATATATATATATATATATATATATATATATATATATATATATATATATATATGAGGATGAAATGCACGATATATCATGAAATAAAATTCCGTAAAAGTAAAAATGTGTGAAACAGACAAACGCAAAAAAATGAACGACAAAAAGGGATAACAACGTCTTACGAATTTTGCGTAGGGTTAGTGTACACGAACCCGTTAAATGTAGTGAGATAGGTGGGAGGGGTTGTCTAATCGTAGAAAGAATAAATGACATGTTTAATGAGGAGGATTTTAAACTGGCAGATTTGGTCCTGTCTGATTACTTTTGGATCATTTAAATAAACAGTTTTTTATGACTTTTTAGTCTAGAGGAAAGGTGTTAACGTCGAAACGTTGGTTGATCTGCGTAGACTGTTTCTAATGTTTATATCATCTTATTGATAAAACTCTACTTTGTATTGAACAATTAAAAAATATGTTAAGTTCATGTTATCAGTATATTTTTAATGTATTAATATAAATCTCTCTCTCTCCCTCTCTCTCTCCCTCTCTCTCTCTCTCTCTCTCTCTCTGTATATATACATGTATAAATATATATATACATATATAAATATATATACATATATAAATATATATATATATACATACCCACCCCCCCACACACACACGCACATATATATATATATATATATATATATATATATATATATATATATATATATATATATATATATATATATATATAAACCTTTCCGCGGTGGAACAACTATTCTCGTATCTTAGCCTAGATGTGTAATTCACCGAAAATGAAGCATGACATCGTGACACTGGTTTTAGTAGGTTCCCCCGAGAATATTTTCCCGCTGAAAAGTTATTTTTACGTGGCAAAAAACTAATTCCACATTACGAAATGAAGTAATAAAACATATAAAGGGCCAAAATAATGAAAAATTATATAAGTTCGTAAGTCTAGTCAATCTGCACAAGAGAAAACACCATCTGCAATGAATTAGCTCAAGAGTATGAGGTCGTCTTAGTAGCGTGTCAGGAAAAGGACTTCAATCGCACATTATATATATATATATATATATATATATATATATATATATATATATATATATATATATATATATATATAATGTATTATTTCTATGTTCGACTCAAGTAATTATTGTTGTCAGTGAACTTTCCTGGCCCTCCCACGGGACTTAAATGACAGCACGTTGGCCTCTTCTTCGCCGAGTCGGTCTCCCGTCGCAAAATAGCCATAGAAATTTGTAAACGGGCTAGCGACCCTTGTCTATAAGTGGAACTAGTTTAAATAAATCAAGAATTCTCTTCATCAATATTGAATTGTTTGACCAGAACTGGTAAGTACTTTAGTTGTAGATGAGGCGGGTGAGGAAATACCTAATTGAGGCACCCCTTTTTCCACCATCTTCAGATAATTCTATATCATCAGAAGTAATTCATTCTAACCCTAGATGAAGGGATTCTATGAACAAAATCTAACAAAGAACATCCTCCCATGAATGAATACTAAATACATGGACAACAGGTAACGCACTATCATCTTTGTTGCTCTTAATATTTTTCTTTATTCTATTATATTAGTTGTAATTATTAATAGTGTAGTTTGTCTGTTTACTACGAATTACAAATAACACTACTTTATACAAAAAGACTACATCACTAAGTGTTGCATTTTAACCTTGTGTCAACATGCAGAAAACAAAGTTTCCGTCGTTATTATAAAAACACATGAAAGTTCACAAATTGTACTTATACCTAGTAACTGCTTGTTCTTATACACATGTGATCCTTCTAGACCGAGGGCCTGCTGCTTGAAATCAAGGTTCCATATTTACACTTTCAAAACGACTAAGTCGACCCAGATAATGGAAGACAGAAGAGGTTTATTCAATTTGATCTATATTTCTAAATCAGTAACTAGTAAGGGTGTAGGGAATGGCAGAGAAAGATCGATAATCACTGTTTAAACAAATTTGTTCAGCCCATCTTCACGCGTAACGTGTTCCGAATGAACTTACATCTTTCTGACCCACTCTCTCTTTGACTCATGTTATATCACATCAACTTCGATTAATTTCTACAGTAAATAATCCCAACTTCTTGTCAGCAAAAACTTTCATTTCTTGTTATTCTCAACTAATCATTTTTGTTGTACAATGATGAGCGCCATTTTTATTAGAGCTGGAATTCCCCATATTTAAAAGTCTTGCCCTTGCCTTTTGTTGTTCTCGTGTGGAAGTAAATAAAATCGAAACAATTTTGTTGCATTAAAAATGGTGTGACGTAAATCAACCTTCTGCTCAGCTCAGAGTGACAGTTGTTTTTAAATAAATTGTGGCTGACACCGGCTTTGGTAAAGGTTAAATATTGGAACCGCCGGTAAACTTAATAGCTATACAATGAGTAACTATTGCTCTCTCTTTCTTTCTCTTCGTCTTTATTTTTCTGAGGGTTTTAACTTTCTCTCCCCTCTCTCTCTCTCTCTCTCTCTATTTCTCTCTCTCTGTCTCTCTCTCTGTCTCTCTCTCTCTCTCTGTCTCCCTCTCTCTCGTTTTCATCACCGCGATATAGAATGAGTAATTTAGTTTCATAAGTTTTCGGGATGCTGTAGAAATAAATTCTATATATTTTTTATAAAAAATTTGTTCGCTTCTTTTATACAATCGTTCAAATTTGAGCACAATGGTTCGCCCAACTAATTAACCCAGCTAATGAATTATTTGGGGATAATTAATGATGCCAAAATTAATGACGCCAAAAAAAACATCAAACTTACAGGCAGGATTAGCCCCATCGGATTGCCCAAGACTATTGCTTTCAAGGATTCTGAACATATAAGCGCTTGGATTGCCGCTATTCACATCAGGGAATGTAACTATCGTATCCCACCGAGGAGCTGGTTGTGCCGTACCAGAACCATACGAGCCCTTGCAAAGAGACCCCTCGGCGCGGACACACCAAGCTACAATCCCCGGCCTTCGGTAGTGTTACATTTTGTATACTAGTGGGTTTACTTGCCAAAAATCCAACATTTACTATATAATAAGAATTGTTATCTTCAGTGTACAAATAATTAACAATTAATTAATAAAACAAATATTAAAATAAGAATGATAAGATGATAAAAACAATAAAGTTTCTATTAGTGATATAAAACAAAACAAAAACAGTAATATGAAAAATATCATCAATCAAAAATTATATAAATAAATTATAAATCAAGAAAATAAATAAATAAACATGGGTAGATAACTCTGACCTCCTTCATGTTTTATCTTGTTACAAAACACACATACATACTTCACTCTGGTAATCGAATAATACAGTGAAACTGCAGTGAATTAGTGATGCTAAGTACATTTGATTACTTTCTAATGTTGTATGTGCACGAGTGTTATCCGTGAAAAATGCAGAACCCAAGAACTCTAACCTCTAGCCCGTAAAGTATTTTAATCAACATTTTAATTTATCTATAAATATTAGAATCTGCAATAATTATTAAATTTATGAATAATAATGCATATTTAAACATTCGTATTATTTCATAACAACAAAAGAACATTCTCGCAGCAGCGTACTTATGTAGATACGATGTTTTTTGTGTGTGTTTTAAATGTTGAGCTGGTTGAGGGGAGAGTGTAAATAATAGAGGTTTTACACAAATAATTTTTAAAAGTGACTATTAAAGAAGTACACGTTTGTGTAAATAAAGTACATTTTATAGCTATTATTTTTAATAATATCAATTAGAACGATAAGCGAATACATCGTGCAAAAATCCAGCTAAGGGTTTAATAATACTTAAAAGATACATTCAATTAACATAGAAATTAAAACTAAATAGAAATAAAATGCACAAATATTAAAAACATATTGAAACGTTTGTATTATTTTATAATTATAAACGGACCTCGTTTCTCGTTTTCTATTTCTGCGGTAACTGACCAATTTTTGAGTGCTGAGTAAGTAGACCAAAAAATCAAAACATTCATCCGTAACAACCGAAGTGAAAATAGTACTTAATGGTAATAATTTAAAACAAAGAATTGTAGGGGACATTGTGTTATGTATACACTAAGAATTTGATTAAAAAGAAAATTATGAATGTGTGTGTATATATTTAATCTGAAAATTTAACTTTCGAAATAAATTATTTTTTCATTATGCGCGAAATTGTTGATAGTCGTAATCATTGATATAACCGGATATACGATACGATACAAAAAGTGTCACTAATTATATTTCTTTTACTGTGTTTTGGGTCAAAAGATGAGGATTTATTACTGTGAAGGGGTTCCGCGCTGATTTCGGTAAGCAAAGAGAAAATGGCTGAGCAAATAAAATATAAATCTCGGTGAATTAGAACGAAACTAACCTATGGGGAGGCAGCCATAAGAATAAGTGGATTAAATCGCATGCGAAGCAGATTTCTCCACGTAACTTCATTTTATTGAACCATACTGGTCAAGAAAAAAGAGTAAAATACAACTTTACTTTATGTACGATATTATGGATATATTTAATAGAATATCGAATGCTTTATTTATGCAGGATCTGTCAGTTCGATATTGCCCTAATTTTGAGAGAGATGTCCTTAGTTTAGGGATTTAGTATTTTTTATCTAATAAATTGCATTTTTTAATGGAATACTTTGCCATAATTTGCAATTAACTCACCAGGGATATGTGGTTGCATACTATATATATATATATATATATATATATATATATATATATATATATATATATATATATATATATTTATATGCATATATATAATACATTATATATATATATATATATATATATATATATATATATATATATATATATATAAAACATTGGTATTAACTTTATAAAGCCAAGTTTATTAAAGTTTGTTTCGCTAAGGGTTTTTCGTATATATTTTAATCATACACAAATCAAATTAACTTCGAAAGTCTCTATCTCTTACTAGGCTTTATTCACTCACTCACTGTATGTTGTTTTAACTTCCCGCTATTATTTTTTACCGTGTCTTTCACTTTCGCCACCCTCTCTCTCTCCCTCTTTCTCTCTGTTTATTAACAGTGGAAAGTAATAAAGAAAAGAAAGAGTAAAAGGAAATAGAACAAGGACGATCATAGCAGGTTGTATTACTATTTAACTCGTAGAAAGCGTGAGCGAGAGTAATTGATATAAACATCACAAAAAGATTAATTTTAAAATGTGTCGTTTTATTTCATAAATTTAACTGGCTTTGCAAACTTACTTATTTTCACTATTCGCCATTCACAGCACCCCATCCCCCAAAGTCTAACCCTAAAACCTCACCATGATAATACCGGTGGAAACGGAGTGGTATCAAAGCTACCCGGGTAACAGAACTCTGGTGAAAATCCAGGTGTAGTCAGCATCAGGATCCGTCATCATCTGGTCATATCCGCCTCTGCACGTGGCAAGCTAAGATGTGTCAGGCGCGGGATTGAAAACTAATGGAGTGAAAGTTGTTTACACCGTCTGGCGCCATTTCTTTGTGAGTTCTCGGCTAAACCTTTCCCGGCGTCGCATGAAACCGCTAAATCTTGCATTTCTTGATATAGGGTGTTAAATCCTGCAATTTAACGATGGCTGCGATCAATGTGAAGGACTTCATGCTGACCAGACAATCCTGAATCACGATATTCGTGTGCTCTATGCAGAAGTCCGACAAACAAACACATTCGCAGCAACAACTAAGAGTAACGGAGAGAAACGGACAAACATTTTTCTTGTACCAAATAAGTTTTTCATTTTTCAAATCGACGGCTAATCATCTATATTACAATACTTGCCCACAGTTTATTGTAAACGATTAAACAAACACAAGTTGTTAGTCTGCCTAAAATTGGGGTGAATAAACAGCCTAGGTTTGCCTTGCCATCATTCTGACAACCTAGAGTCAGTCCTCAACCACCAGACTTTTCTTCGTCGGGGTGAGGTATGGTCCGGCTAGATTCTAGGATGTGCATCATCCCAGGCATTAACTGATCTTTCTCGAGAGTGGTTTGTTTATTACCAATCGTCTTAGGTGTCTCTACCAAGTAATACAGACCGGCTCGTTCTCGGTAATTTTTGTATCACCTCGAGGGAGGTGTTTTGTTTCTACGTTAAACTGAGTCCATTCTAACATTGCTGCAGTGTGGCATATTTCTATCTATCTTTCTCTTCTCTCTCTATCTCCCTCTCTCTCTCTCTCTCTCTCTCTCTCTCTCTCTCTCTCTCTCTCTTAAAAAGTGAAATAAGGAATGTCGGAACTTTTAATTCCCACATTTTTATTTATTTAACTAACTCGACATTCCATACCGTTTTACACTCTCGGTACATCGGTGATGTTTTACGGGACTACTGATTGTCGCGTTTCCAGTTCAGACACTTGGTAAGACTAGTGTTAGCGAAAGAGATCCATTTGGTAAAGTTGTTAGCTATTTCAAATTATACTGATTTCCTAGAAAAAAAATTGTTATAAAACGTTGTTCAATGGCTTTAAAATAATCGTCACTGCGTAAATAAACACATTATGCAGTCCTAAAAGAGGCCGACCGTAACCCAACAGCGGAACATGCTTTAATTTACGCTACATAAGCTTAGGATTAATATTCAAACATTCTTTATTAAATAAACTGCTTAACAAAACATAAATATTCAATACAACTCTAAGCTTTATCAAACAGCAGCCGCTTTTACCCGCGAATATTTTAAAAGTTAATCTTAACAATCTTCACCGTTATCCAATTAACTTCCAGTTTTAGACTTTTCGCAACAAAAGAGAATGGTGAGTCTGTCTAGATTAAAAACAAGCTTGACTTCCTCTTAATTCCAGGATGACCAGAGGGACGAAAATCTTGCATCCCTAGGGGACACAATAATATATAGTATTTAAGAAAATAATATAAATCGTGTGTGGCTTGTTTTGTTAAAGCACTCGATTACTAGTCTTTATTTTTTGTTGTTGTACATGTTTTCCTTTGCGTAGTCTTTATTTTGTGCTGATTACATTTATTTACCTGTATTTGATCTGTTGTGTTTTGTTACTTGAAATATGAAGGCCAACTTTCGTAGGATTCTGGCTCGAAACCCAATTTTGGCCACAAAAAGGGTCCATTAAGATCATGACCCTTTAATATTCCTATAAGTCCCAGGGCTTTTTGTTTGGTTTTAATTTTTTCATGGTTTTGTAAGTGTGTGTGGTAATACCAGGTCCAGGCTAATTTTACCTGTGATCACAGGGATACTGTTTATCTATCTGATATGTAGAAATAATCGTGCACTATCACACACATTGTTCGTGTTAGATGTTAGCAATAAAGAATGATGATCAGTATTTTTTTCAATGACCGACAACTCGGACTCTAAGCATTTCCGGACATATGTTTATGGGGACTTTTGTCATTATTTACATATATAGAACATAATCACGATGTTATGCAAGATTTTCGAAACACACACACACACACATATATATATATATATATATATATATATATATATATATATATATCGTGTAATAATGTACTGATGAGCAATCTGTACATTCGAGGACCTTTCCTTCTGCTACTTTAAAGTTAGGAACAGATTAAAAAGTGACAACACAATGTTTAAAAAATGAAAAAATAAAAGGTAATTTTTAAAGAAATTATATGTATATGAAATGTGTGTAGTAATCATAGGCGGTTACCCCGCAAATGTCGTTTCTGCTTTAATGAAACAGGAAGGAAATTACCGTAACATTACATAAAACAAGTTAATAATTTTTTTATCTTCTATGAACTAGTATTAATTTTAGTAGATGGGGTTCAACTAAAAACATAACTTCTAGTCGGCAAGTATAAGATAGCTGTTAAGGAGATGCACATGAAAAGAAATAAAGTAAATAGGAAGTAAATGGAAAAATACAACAATAGATAGTAAATCGCGTATATCTAACCAGAAGCTTCTCAAAATATTTCGTCTACGGGAAGCAAATCTATCTTTCAGATGAAGCCAACATTTGAAAACTTTTAAATACATATATTATGCTCTTACTTAAGCAATCGAAAACTCTGTAATTATTTGTTTGTACACATTATATTATATGACTTACTTACTAGACACTATCCTCAGGTGTCTTCGGTTTCTCTGTACAAGGGTTTGTCAGGACAACCTGGCATGAGGATACTTCACTCAACAAGTAAACCCTGACCAAATATTCAAAATAACATAGTATTCGAAGCACAAATAAGATCCCCTCGACACGGCTATACACGGGCTCATACGAGGAATGGTGCACTTTTTACAAGTAATGCTACCTCAAGTTACAACACTTAGCTGGATACTCCACCAGACTAGATGAGTTCTTATCCTTGAATCCGATACGACCAAGAGACCACAATGAAGATAAACTATAACATAGTTCACAGGTCAATTGGACAGGAAAATTAATATTCTTGACTTCTTTTTTAACTCAACGTTTGACAGGTAAAGGGGAACATTAATGGAATATTTGAATATCTATGTATCTCCTATAGAAATCAAGTCTTAGCCACAAATAGGGGCCTCTTTATTTTTGAGAATTTCGACTGAAGTAAAATGAAACAAAAAAGTCATATATATATACATATATATATATATACGTATATATATACATATATATACATATATATATATATATATATTAAAATAATACAATTGTATCCCTATTAATATATAAACACATCTTATTCATATAACCTATTAATCATTGAGGTCATGGCAACTAAACTCTTGAAACCACTTGTAGGTATTAAAACGGATCTATATGAGTCTCACCGATAAGAATTCAAGAATCATTTTTATTTTGTATTCATCAATACGAATAGTTCCTAACATTATATATATATATATATATATATATATATATATATATATATATATATATATATATATATATATATATTGAAGGACATAATCAGGGTACAACGCTTATGTTTTATCATACTTCCGATAAATTTATTTACATACATTAAAAAAAATAATTCGAGTTAATGTCATCATTCCAAAGTTGACTTCATCTTTTAAAGAAAAGAATATTTTTTGGAAAAATCTAGATTTAAAGGAACGATATGGACTTACCTACTGTATTGTTTCAAATTAAGAATATATAAAAATACATTTCTTAGGTATGTACGAATATATTTGGGTATTATCGCTCTTCTTTAACTACTAGCAAAAATTACCCGCCG
Organism: Sepiola atlantica; assembly: GCA_963556195.1. Classification (NCBI taxonomy): domain Eukaryota; kingdom Metazoa; phylum Mollusca; class Cephalopoda; order Sepiida; family Sepiolidae; genus Sepiola; species Sepiola atlantica. Next base: position 22,800,093 of record OY744542.1, read on the forward strand.
TTGTAGTCTTTTTTAAAGAGACTAAATACATACTTTTCATTTGGCATTTTGGTAATTTAGGGGACATTAAAAAAATGATGATTGTCGCAGTGTTATTTCATATATATCAATATGGGGGAAATAGAATCTGTAAAATTTTGTTTTTTAGAAAAAACAACAAAAAAGATTAATTGATATGGTTTTCAAGATATTGAACGTCGATAAATTTTATTTTGTTTCAGCATAAAAATTAAAATGAATTCCCTTATTAAAACTTAAGGGGGGACGTCGGTTAGTCAAATACTCCACTTTTTCATTAATTCGAAATTAGTAGTTTGTACTTTTCACATTTATTATAAAAGAAAGAAAAAATACGTAAAGAATATTACAGAAAAATACTTTTTTATTTTTAATTTAGAACGATTAGAGGAGGTTTATTTCTTTTCTATGACAATTTTTTTAATTTATCATCTTCGTCATTAATCATCATCATCATCATCATCATCATCATCATCATCATCATCATCATCATCATCATCATCATCATCATCATCATCATCATCATCATCAGTCTCATCATCATCATCATCAGTCTCATCATCATCATCAGTCTCATCATCATCATCAGTCTCATCATCATCATTACCAACATGTTAACTCCTTGGCCTTTTGGCTAGGAGCAAGATGTAGTATCTGTATTGAATCTGCACTTAATGTTTATGTTCTCTGTCAGTGTAGGAGAAATTTTTTTAGACCGAGGAAATTGAAATTTTGTTCCCATTCAGAGTGCCTATTTGGGGGAGCTGGATTCTCCTCATGTTAAATATAAACATTGTGCTTAACTCTTCTCTTGTGGGGGGAATTAAATAGGAACAACAACAATAACAACAACAACAAATCTATTAACAAAATAATAAACGCATGTATGTCATTATTAACAGATTAGAAAATATTAATTCATTAGAAACTTAAAAATAAATAAATATGACAAAATCGAGATTTGTTTGAGTGAGTTGGAAATACTTATATATAGGATATTTCAATGTATTCTTATATCATTAAAATTAAATAATCCTAACGTGTTTTAGAGTTACTATAGTTAGCATAGATAGAAAAAGCTTTCGCATTCATATATATATATATATATATATATATATATATATATATATATCCATAGAAGGAAAGAGATAATGTGATAGATAGTTACGTGATGTTGCGTTGGGTCAGATGAACAAAAAATGGTCGTCAATGTTGATGAACCAATTGACATCGTGAGGTCAATGTGTTGAGAGAGAGGTCTTCATGGCCTAACACCTCCTTGCCACTGTTCAGTCCCAACAGATGCATCTAAACGAGGTGTAACAAATTCGGCACTAAACGCCCCTCTCCACCGCCGAACTCACAAATTGTCATTACTACAACTCAGCCAGCAAACACCGCTGTGCAAGCACCCCCACCCTCGTTACCAGCAAATCAGCTAAGCCACCTGATGACGGGCAACGGCTATTCCTGGTGTGAACGTTTCTACTTTAATTACCGTTTATATTAGTCAGTCGTAATTTGCCGTGTAGATACTTATATATATATATATATATATATATATATATATATATATATATATATATATATATATATATGAATGAGTCTATGCAAATTAGGTCCCAATGTAACCCAAGCCTGACACTCTGGTAAACACGGGCGCGATATTGTAAGGGGGAGATAACGGCTCACCATAATGACACACCGAAAATAACCGCTATTTTGGTCGGTCATTTTTGAATTTTTGACACTGTCATCGGATTTCCAAGATAGGTGACTTTAATAAACGACTTTAAATTCTAATCGGTTCAAGCAGAGAAACACGAGCATTTACACACACACACACACACACACACACACACACACACACACACACACACACACACGTAGATTTATTCGCAATTAGTAGAGTGCCCTTTTGTCAGTCTCAGTCTGTTAATATTTCTCACTTTCTCTCAATCTGACTCGTCCTATCTTCCAATTTCACTCTGCGTCTTTCTCTGTACCTCTTTCTCGTAAACTCGCCCTTCTTTCCTACACAATATTTTTCTTCTTCTTCTTCTTCTTCTTCTTCTTCTTCTTCTTCTTATTCTTCTTCTTCTTTCTCACTCTCTCTGTCCATCCAAATCTCAATATCTCGTCTCTCTCTCTAACTCCTAATCTTAATCTTTCTCTCTTTCATTTTTACTGTTCCTGCCTTTCTCACACTCACCCTTCAGACTTGCTCACTTGTATACTTCCTCTTTTACGATCGCAATCTGTTTTCCTTCCACTCTCTCTCTCTCCCTCTCAATCTCAAGTTTCTTCTCTCTATATGCCCCTATATGACCTCTCTTCAAATCTCACCATTTATCACAATTTAATTGCACGCTTCTTCTCTGTCCTTCTCAAACCCACCATTCACTCGTAATCAACTTATTCTTCATCTTTCTCGCTCTCAATTTTTTCCCTCGTTCAATCTCACTGTTCTCTTCTCCTCTATGCCCCTCTAAATCTGCCTCTTCTATCTATCTATCCATCTATCTATGTCACTTTCTCTCTCTCTCTCTCTCTCTCTCTCTCTCTCTCTCTCTCTATATATATATATATATATATATATATATATATATATATATATATATATATACCTCCCTCTCTCCGAATCACGTTTTTCCTTTTTCTCTGCCAGAAACAGTGTTTTAGGCGGTTGTTAATAGCGATTTCGTGTCTCTTTTCAAGCGTTTTTTTAAATGTAAATCACTCCAGACAAGGCATGTAACCAATTGATTTAAAGAGCTTTAAAATCTTTCAAGGCTAAAAACTAGTCAGCGATAAGTGTTTGATAGATAGATTTCGACCCAGAAAACAGCAATTATATCCCCGATAGAAAAATCGCTCTTGGAATGCGAGGACTAAAGGACAAAATAAGGGAAGCGAGAGTTGCGTTGCTGCCTAAAGTAAACCCAATGTCAACTTCAAACTCCTCTTTTTCGTAGCCATGTCCATGTTTTCTTTGGACCGACTTCTTATGATTTACGTAATTCTAACTTTCTTTTCGCGCCTTTTAATATTTTTATTCAATGTGTAGCTATTGTAATCTTGGTCACCTCTCTCTATTTTATGTTGTATATTTTTCTAGTCGTATAAATGCGCCGTCTACGCAATCTGCAATACTTGCGAGCCCCCTGCCCTCCTTTCGTTATTCCTTGAGTTGGTCTACCCAATCCTTCGGTCGTAAAGCTTAGTGTATTTTTTATTGGTTTCCCGGTTCTTTGATCAAGGTTCCTAGTTTATTTTTGTTCAGTTTATGAAGTGTTATGAATATCTTACTAGCGATATCACCCAAGTATTTATTTCCTTTATTATCTCCTTTATCTTATTTTATGGAGTCAATTTCCAGACTTCCCATGTATTTATACTTAACGCATACATTTAATGTTCTTATCATTTTTTAATTATGTCGCCCTATATTTTCCTGTGTTGCAAGGTTTTTCTCTTCAGCACAAGTCGTGCACATTTGTTCATTCTTAAATTAATTCTTATATCCTAGAAGGCTTAGGGAGTTATTCGATCACCACCAGGTGGCTCGTAATCTTTTTGTTGATAGAAAACAACTGTGTCTGTGGTGCAGTAGCAATGGTAGAGCTGTTATTTTCTTCAGTCATGTTCTTTGTGGTTGCACAAATAGAAGCAATTAAAAAGAACAAGAATAACTCCATTATTTGTTCTGGGATTTGGTTTCCTTTTTATAGCATGTCCACACAGATGAACTGCGTGTTGAGCTTCCTACACCCTGGAGGTTGTGGAAACTCGAAAACAGGTGTCTGTTCAATTTGATACCAAACATTCAAGAGACAGAACCAATCATGCTTCTCTGCAACGTCGATTTCCTGTTATGACGCAACATCCTTTGCGTGTAGCTCTTACGTAAGATTTATTTTTCTTAATTATTCTAACCTTATGTGAAATTTTCTGTTTTTATTAATATCGTTAAAATTCGAGTTTAAACTTACATTTTGTCTAGTAATTTTTCTTTTGTATTTTGTAAATTTCTACCTTGCATTATATATTATGTGTATGTCTGTGAGTACAAAATTGCGTTGACGACTAGTAGTGGAAAGAGGAAGTATCTCCAGAAAATGTCTCTCTCTATTCTTATCTCTTCCATGTATTGTACATCAGTTGCCAGGTTTATTCTTTACTTTTACTTTGCTTTCTTTATTAGGTTAACACTTTTTCCTGGTAGTTTATACATCTTCAAGAATTCAATTATGTACAGTTAGGAGTATTTCTCAAATGGTTTCTTGTAGTTTATATTTTCTTTGGATCGTCTCATTATGATTTACGTAGTTACTTCACTTCTAATTTTCTTTTCGCGCATTTTAATATTTTGATTCACTGTTTACATATTGTACACCTAAACACCCGTTCTGCTGTTATTGCTTTCCGACATACGTTTGGTTCCTTCCAGGGTGTGTCTTAGTTAAGATGCAGTTTAAAGTTTCTACAGGTTCAGTAGGCATATAATCGGTCTGTACTTATGTAAGCCCATTCCTTTCGTGAAATATTTTTTAATGAACCTATTTCTCATTTCATTCTGATACGTCTTATTTACGTATGTAATTGCTTATTTATTGTGATGATTGTTCACGTATAACTTCTTTTAACAAAATGGAGGTATTCCGTTATGGCCAAGTGCTTTCACACATAACAGTTTTGTTAAGTTCATTTTCTTAGCTTAATCTGATGTCTGTACCGAATTTGATTTCCTGAAGTTCTCTAAATGTTTTCTAAAACACATTGCCCTCTTTTACGTTTCTTGTTCTCTATTTCTTCAGGATTCTCAGAAGCCTTTCTTCGAATTTGTCTTCACCCTCATGTTCTCAGTATTTGATTTGTGATTTCATTATAGTATCACAACTCATTTATGAAATTTATTTTTTGTCGATGATTGTCCCCTATATTTAGTCTTATTATTGCAGATTTGATTCAAGCAAATATTACGTTATACAGATATGTAATATTGTACATTACGATATGTAGGAGGAGTCTATTAACCTTTTCCATTACTTATTATTATTATTTTTAACAGAGTTAACCCCACACAAGGCATTCTGCCACTGTAGACGTAAGGGGCTACTGAGAATTAGGGTGAAAGTATTATGGGTTATCCTAAATTAGGAGGTGTGCAGCGAGTTGTTTGTTCATATTAGTTTTACATTTCTGCATGTCGGTACAGTCAGAGGAGGGATGCACATCTATAAGCCGGCAAAACGAGGAAAGAAGCTATTGGAGTAGATCTGGAGGCATCTACAGTGAATGGATGGTATTTAATATATTGTCGGGTTTGTCAAGTTAATTTACGTCGAGAAGCAAGTTTATCGGAGCACATTCCATTGAAGTACTTGTAAAAAAGCACAGGGTTGCAACATTTCGGGGATGGGCTGAAGTTGGCGGCTAGTGAAGTAACTATTAGAGACTTTTTAGATCTTGTCTAATAGAGAGATACTAGTGAATGATGCACCAGCCTAGATGTGACAACAATATCCGATGCATGGGCGTATGGTGGCTTTGTGTAGATATAAGATACTGTCAGGCGTGAGAAGTTTTCTAGCACTGTAGAGGAAGTCCACATTCTTTGTAGCAGCAGTCTTGACATTGTCTTCTAGATATTTGTTCCAAATCATGCTTCCTGTGGATTTTAGGCCGAGAAGATTGAACGTGAGACTCTCAAGTATGGTGTTACTTGCCATGGAAATCAGCGGTTGAAGAGGTTTATTGTAGTTATTGAAAGAAAAGAGCTTTGTCTTAGCAGCATTAAATGTTACCATCCATTTATACCCCCATTATAATACAGACTGGAAGTCCCTTTCTAAAGATTCTGGCATTGCCTCGGATGTGTGCGCACCCGTTTTAATTACATGACGCAAGTAGAGCTTGGTGTCGTCAGCAAATATACCTATCTCAGACACAATTTCATCGGGGAGGTCGTTTATGCAATAAAGAACAATAACGATCATCGGATCGATCCCTGGGGGCACCTGCATTTATGTTATGTTGTTTAGTACAACCTGGATTTTTTCTTTTGGAAAAGAAGGATCTAATTATATCAAATATTCAGCCACTATGGATTAATTTTTATAGGAAGACCTTTAATGTCAGACCTTGTCAAAGGGTTCGGATATATCAAGTGCTATCGCCCTAGCTTCACCTGCCTTGTCCAGTGTATGGTATATGTGTTCAGAGATGACTGTTTGGATATCCGCAGTAGACTGCCCTTTCCTAAATCCATACTGATGGTTAGAAAGAAGTTTAGCATTAAAGAGGTAACGGACTATCGCTAGATTGATTACGGGTTCAAACATTTTTGCGAACAGTGGGAGTAAACTTATAGGGCGATAATTATGATGGGTAGTCCTACCTCCAGAATACACGAAGACTGGTACCACAGAATCAGTTTTCAAAGTAGTCTATGTCTAAACGATTCATACTTGTATAATTATACGCTCTATTATAGTTATTATATAAGAATTTAACATAATAATCGAGGAAGGAACCATTGTTGCATACATCACGGAATGGGCCGTGACAGTTCTCGTTTTGTATACGCATCACGGAATGGGCCGTGGCAGTTCTCGCTTAAACAACTGCCCACTCCCAACACTAAAAATGTATATGTTGCATACCTTTTAATTTCTCGTACCTTTACTTCCTCGTCGCGGAGGGGCGACGTCTCGATGTCGTCGAGTCTTTAAATTATCTTACCCCCACTTCCTCGGCGCGTGGGGGCGCCGTTCCGATGTCGTTCAGTGGTTGGATTCTTTCTACGTGTTTGTACTGCTGTGAACATCGCCGCTACAACAAAAAGCTTCATGACCGACTCAGGAGACAACCAATCTTTTAAACTTTCAATTCTGTTTTATTTCAGGCGTCAGATTTCCGTCGCTTGAAGATGCCTCACCAACGTTAAGAGAGAGAGAGCAACTTACTACTCTATCGTAGTTAATTCGTATGCTAGTCCTTAGCCATTCGAGGAGAGGGAAGAAACCCCATGCCTGTATTCTCTTAGGGAATTTAATTCCCTTGATCATGTTGAAGACTACAAAACTGGCAAAACACAGCTTCCCACACAAAAGCCCGTGACGTCACAGATCCCCTATCGCAGGTGCACATTGACCCTTGATCTGAGGTCTCATCAACGTGGTGACCCTGTCATCGTCTGTGAACTCCGACTGTTAGAACAGCCCTATTCTGCACTCGCCTGTACGGGTCCACCCGCACTAAATCACGCAAGCCAAACCAAACGATTTCCAACACATACGCCCACTTCAAGATGCGTCCGCAGGGCCACTATCCAACACCATCAAGACCTGCGCTGAAAATGAATACTGGACTCATTTGAGATATATTGACACTCAAATTCCAGAGAAATAATTCAATGGTAAGGAATTGCTAGTGAGCAATCACTCATAATACTTCGGTAAAAAACTCTTAATGAGCAAATAATAATAATGAATACGAAAATACAAATGATTGGGTCAGAATATAGTCGAGTGGGATCAATGAAAATATCACTTTCGACATTGTACAGGCACACACTGAAGCCAGTATTGGAAAATTAAAGGCATAAAATCCCCCAGAACATGATAAAACAAACGGACAAAATCATACAAGCAAGAATACCGAACGTGATAATGGTCAACAAGAATTAAAAACAAATGAAAAATTGAAGATTTCGTCGTCCTAGCAGTCCACAGAGTGACTATCAATCGAGATTCTTTAAAGAAAATACATGCAGTCCTGTAAATAGCTGAGTGTAATATTTTACAGAATTAACACTCATAATTAAAAAAAGCACAACGAATAGTTTCGAAATACTTGGAAAACAATTACAGAACATCTAGTACCATACTAAACACGGAACTGCTGAACATTGCCAACATATTAGTTGAATCCTTGAGGACACACTCCAACACATATAGTCAGATGACACATGCAATTTGAAAAAAAATAACGCTACATGATTACAACTAGAAATATAAAAGAACATTACACGGGTCCAACTGATATCAATATAAGCGATTAATATTAAAACCCCATAATATGACATCACATCCACCGCCTCAAAAAACTATATGGGGTGACCAACATCGCTTGGTAGCAAAGAACATAGTATTGGACTCACGAGGAGGCTATTTGTGACTAAAATTTCAGAAAAATAAGGAATACTATTATTAGTGAGGTCAACAGTAGATATCAGACGTAATTTTATTTGCACTGAATATCTAAAGAGAATTATTGCCACACTGTTTTTGTTGGAACGATCATTGGTAGACCCCTATGAGATTTGCTTGTGAGTAAGAACCCATCATCATCGTCATGTAGTCGTAGTAGTATCACGGATCCACCTGACTCTCTCACGCCATCTCGCTCTATTCTCCTTCATAGCTGAAAGGTCTTCATAGTTGCATTGTGAATGTTCTGCTAGTTGCTTGATATAAGTTCTGTGCGGTCTCTCCACTGAGCTCGATCGTTTTTTTGGGGATCCACAAAAACATCGCTGATGAGTTAATCTTTATCTCCCAGCAGTGCTTTGATTTCATGAGTAAGACATAATACTTCTAATAAGTTAAAATAAACATCTCAAACAACGGGAAATCGAATAATGAACTGTGAAAACATTAAGAAAATCGGAACAAGAATCGATGTCAGCTAACGTTTACTTCCAGGAATAAAAAACGCTTTGCCGATAAAGGGCACAATAAAACAGAATGGCGACCAAAGACAGTTTCCGTAGATGTTCAACGTCATAGCATGTATTTATTTATACACGCGTTGTTGTTTTTATCCTCTTCGGCTTCGTTTTTGTTGTCTAGTCCACAACTTTTTCCTGTTCTTCTCTCACATCCAATTAACCCTACTCATCCTCTGAACGATTTCTACGTTTCATTAACCCGATTAGACCTACGATTTCATGCTATGTAGACCGTTGAGGGGAACTGAAAACTGCATACCATACGTCCTACTTCGACAAACAATGTTCGAGAAAATAATTGTTGGTGAGGTATCTTTTGATTACGTCATCATTTATAGCCAGATGTCATCTAATTTAGAATTCTTTTTAAACCATTATGGCTATGCCCATCAAACATTGCTCGCATGCGACTGGTGTATTTATGAAACAAAATAATACAAGCGCAACACTGATTTTCCAGCTCCTTTTGTTCCAGATGCTTTTTGCGGAATAACAGCTTTGCTAGATTAACAATTTTGCCGGATCATCGATTTCATAATAATAATAATAATAATAATAATAATAATAATAATAATAATAATAATAATAATAATAATAATAATAATTCATCAACAGAACGTTAAACACATATTTATACACTTTCCATGTCTCTAAGCGACCAGATATTTGTAGCAATTTTAGTATTACTGTGAGTAAATAAATAAAACAAAATAAATGAATGTTTACTTTTCATATCACGGTTGTCACTTGCATTTGCTTGGAGGTGACTGTTGTTAAGTGGTCAAAATTGAGGAGAAACAACCTAGTCTGAATCCAACTCGTTTACAAAACACTTTTACTCAGGATATTGGAAACTCTAACGTGGTCCTCTTGTAATTACCCGAATTCTTTCTAGACAAAATTCTGACTAAAAATATACAGGGGAAACCAATGTCAGCAATGTAATCATTAGATTCATAAGATATGAATGCCTTAAATTTGCCATGACTGGATTGAAATTTAAACAAAATAAGATAAAATCTCAAAATAAAAGGAGTCAACCGTCAACAGGTATTGTGTAAACCAACCAATAGATTAAAGGCGATGCCTAGATTAATCTGTGCTCCGCTTATTAAACTAGTCTAGCATCAACGAAATTATCAAGTTTTCTCTCGTGATTTTGTCGAATAGTTACCGGATAATCGATCTTGAACTTGTACTTTAAAAAACATCAGCTGACGTCAGAATTTACTTTTGCTGACGTCACAATAATTTATTCAGATTCGTTTTTCTAAATTGAGATAATAATGTTCATGAAAGATACCGAAACCTGACCGGAATGAACATAAAAGATACACAAACGTTTTTAATCATAAACATGTTGATGTTGTCATCTATAGCAGAGTAAATTTTAGTTTACAATATAAAATTGAGGTGAAAAAAACTTTAAAAAATGTTTTTACTTTAAAAAAAAAAAAATATTTTTCTTATTTTGCTTATCTTGCACAATAACTAAAAATGCAAATAGTATGTTTCGAACATCAGGCCTTTCCACGAGACTGTGACATTTTCAGATAATTGCTCTTTATTCTTTTTTCATTCTTTAATTTGACCTCATATAAATGCTGTCATTTGCACATTTTTTTACATTTTTATTCATTGTTTTACTAAATACATCATTAAGATCTTTTGAAAACGATTCCCCCAAATACCGTCTCCGCTACCTAAAACAGAAAAATGAAGATGATAACACGTTTTATTACTTACTAAATATGATGTAATTCATTCATGTTATTGAGTGTTTACATAAAAAATAATTTCTCTTATATTTAAACATCAACATAAAGTTGTCTACTGCCATTCTGTTATGCGTTCTACAGTTGCGTGTATTCTGTATTTTTTACAGCCAGCTTAACTAAAAATGTAAGCTTGCCACTAAATCTAAATTTCATCCTTACCGACGCAGATCAGCGTAGAGACCTGGAACCTAATTCAGCATATTTCAAAACAAAACTCACAAAAGTAAGCCAAGGACGTGTGAACATACTGCGCATGACTGGCAGGTTACTTTTTCCACAAAATAAATTTCTCAATAGTGGTTGAGCTTTTCTACATCACCGAGTTTAATAGTAACATTTTATTATTTGTAAAAGTTATGACGAAAACGGTACGAAAAGCGCATAATATCGTTAAGAGAGGAGAGGTATCCGTTCAGTCGTGAGAACAAGTAGATGCTAACGTTAAGGAAGTTATCACGAGGAGTCTACTTTACAGCAAGGATTACGTAATTCTCAAACATTTCACTCATGAACCGGTGTTACTTAGTCCAGGATAAAGGCCAGTCCATCGCGATGAAATCGCGGTACGCCTCTGAAATAGGCAACATATAGTTTTTAAATAAATAATTTGTATTTTATCTCTCACTTTTTTTGATCAAGCACTTTATTTTCAACGTACGCTGACGTACTAATATATATATATATATATATATATATATATATATATATATATATATATATATATATATATAAAGAGAGAGTGAGAGAGAGAGTGAGAGAGATATGCATACTAGCAGGCAGACCAGCTGTGGCTCGGAATTGAATAAGATCGGTACTACGCACTGTTTGCTACTGCTCATGACACGATATACCTTTCTTTGTTTTCAGATTATCTCTCTTCCTGTTTGACCTCTTAATATAGTCGAAAGAAGCTGAATGGTGTAAAACTCTCTGAATTAATGTATTTTATATATGGGCTAAATTTCATTAAAATCGTATATACGTATTTGAAGTTTTAAGGGGTGTTCACTTAGAGGTCACGTAGTTGAGTACGTTAATACAAGAGATGGAGACATTTGTAAATTCCTACCCTACATACACACAGGGAGAGAGAATAAATAAATGAATAAAAATGCTATTATAAAAAAAGACTATGCATTTTTTTTTTGTAAATTGTTTTTATCTGCTTTCATTCTAAAAAAAGTGTAAATAAGACACAATAAAAACGTGAAAACGGAAGGGGAAAAAAAGATTAAAATTTAAGTGAAAAACAAACAACGTATTTGACAATTCCGAGAATCCATTCACTTTAGTCAAAATTACTTAACCGTTATATTAGTATTTATTATTATTATGACAATTACAATTTGTTTTTAAATATTGTTATCAATTGCTAAAACAGAATTAAATAGCGATTTAACGAGCATTTTTTTTTTTAATAAAGCTGTTCGTTTTTTTTTTTTTTTGTGGTTTTTCATCTTATAGTGATCACGTAGCTATTCGGAGAACAAAGTGTAACGTAGAGTTTTTAGAACACTTCCATTGTCTTACTCAGAAAATATTATACATATGATTTAAATTTCATAAAAATCGGATATATTTGAAGTTGTAATGAGTTATGCCCTCATACACTTCTTCGGGTGCACTTAGAGATTCGAAACACTTCCATTGTTAACCCCAGTTAATTTTACATTAGAATACAGTATTAGAACTTATGTAGATTCTCCAACCTTTCTTTCTATAAGTAATACACACATACATCAAACAAACACACACACACACATTATATCTTATATATATATTGTTGTGAAGTTGTCCAACGGTAAATAATAAATAAAGGAAGTCAAGTCGAGGGTTGGTTTAACAAGTGTATTAACAAAGTAAGAAAGTGGCTAGCACTTGGCTAGACAGTTACAAGACTGTGCTTTGTCTTCCCCGTGTCTCTGGTGACTCGCACTATTTATAGTGACAACCGGTGCAGTTTCCCCTGTGTAAGAACGGCCGGTGTAACACCCCCTTCGAAAATAACCCCTCTGGGGATTAATAACGTTTTTGTTTGGGAATCACCATCATCAACTCAGTCGATTTCCGTTTTCTTTTTGATCTCCTAATCTCAGGAGCAGTCTCTGGTATGGGCACCTGAAAGTATCAAACACTGCATCCATGATGTCCTCCTCGGGCGATCTGGTCACCTCACTGTTCGAGTATCTTTTCCGGATTTTGTTAGTGTGACGTTTGTACACGAAATCTGGTCCCTTAATCATATAGACCATGTTGCCTATTTGTTTATCCACAGTGCCGGACTCCCAGAAAGTCCTATTGTTTCTGTAGATCTACTAACAAAACTTTTTCGCCAACTTTATACCGTTTTTTTTGTTATCGTTCTTTTTATATTTGCCCTATCCTGGTTTGGTAACAACTTGTGGAAAATCGATCTAACCTTGCGTCCGAACATGACCTCAGCAGGTGTCTTCGACGTTTCGATGTTTGCATTCGGAGTGACTCTGTAAACCTGCAGAAACTGTTGGATTGACTTATCCGTCGGTAATCCACTAGCTTTTTTCAGAGCTCTCTCGAATGTGTCAACGAATCTCTCCGCCTGTCCATTGCTTCTTGGATGGTATAGAGGGATTGTTATATGCTCGATGAGATGATCCTCGCAAAGGTGTTTGAATTCAGTAGACGTGAATTGAGTACCATTGTCGGTGACAATGCAGTCTACTACTCCAAACCTAGCGAATAGTTCGTATAGGAAGTTGATAGCTGCCTCGGATGTGGGGTTCTTGCATTTAAGTACTTCCGGCCACTTAGCTAGGCTGTCTACAACAATGAGATAGTAGAACCCATCCAGTGGTCCCGCAAAGTCTAAGTGTATTCTAGACCAAGATCGGTCCGGTTTAGTCCACGATCCGAATTGAGTTGGAGGAGCTTTCGTAGCTAAGGCGCATCCTCTACACTCCCTGACTTTTTCTTCGATATGCTTATCCATGTTTGGCCAGTAAACGAAAGAGCGCATAAGGCTTTTCATTCTCGATATGCCAGGATGTCCTACATGGAATTCCTTGAGCTTTTTTTTTCTGTAATGTCATAGGAATTACAACCCTGTCGCTATATAACATGGCGTTGTCGCAAATTGAATAAATTCCATCATCTAGTTGGCTATTGTTGATTTTTTCTTTCGTGCTTATGATAAAGTCATCGACCTCTGCCGTACTCTTAATCTCATCAAGCGTTACTGGAAGTTCTCCTATTGTATCACATAACGTATTTTTTTACTTCAGCTTCCGCTTGAATGGCTGCTATCACCATATCCTCCAATGGTTCTGTCTGCTTAGGTATCAACCTTGATAACCTGTCTGCATGACCACATTTCTTAGATGGTACATACTCCATTTGAAAATTGTAGTTAAGAAGAATGGTACCCCATCTTTTGAGTCTATTCGCAGTGTGTTGTGGTAGTCCCTTTTTCGATCCGAAAATCGTTAATAAGGGTTTGTGGTCTGTTTGTAACAGAAATTGTCTACTGTGCAGGAAACGATGGAATTTCTTTACCGCGAATATAATGCTTAGAGCCTCTTTCTCAATTTGAGAGTATTTTTTCGGCTAGTAGAAGTGTTCGGGATGCATGGGCTATGAGTTTTAATTTTCCATCATCAATTTTGTGCAATATGCATGCTCCTATACCATAGTTGCTGGCATCGCTTGCAACTACAATATCACGCTTGGGATTATAATGTGCAAGAAACAAGTCAGACGTTAAGATATCTTTAATTTTCTGAAACGCTTCTTCGCACTCTTGCGTCCAGACCCATTTTTGGTCCTTCTTTAACAGTTCATTTAAGGGTGATCTTAGTTTATGCATGTTTGGTACGAACACATTGTAGTAATTCGCCAACCCTAAGAAGCTTTGTAGAGATGCAGTATTTTCTGGAGCAGGCACGTTCCTTATCGCCATTGCCCTATTTGGGTCTGGCCTTCTTCCTTGCTCATCGATGATTTGCCCTAAGTATTTTATTTTTTTCATGAAAAAAGTACATTTCTCATCTTTGATTTTAAACCCATAATCCTGGATTTTTTTGAATACTTGGTTTACATGAGTCTTGTGTTGTTCTTTGCTAACGCTGTTTATTAACACATTGTCCAGGTACCCTACTGCGAAATTCATCCCATTTAACATCATGCTCATAATTTGTTGAAAAATCGCAGGGGCGACCTTGACCCCAAAAGGAAGTCGGTTAAATTTGTATAATCCCTTATGGGTATTGATGCATAGCAGTTTTGAACACTCTTCATCGACAGAGATTTGAAGATAAGCGTCGCTGAGATCGATTTTAGAAAATATTTTCCTTCACTCAGTTTCGCAAATATTTCGTCAGGGCTTGGAAGAGGGTAATGGTGATCTTTTAATGCCTTGTTCAAGCCTGTGGAAAAGTCGGCACAAACCCGAACCCCCTTGTTCTTTTTCTTAACATAAACTGTAGGTTAAGCCCACTCACTGTGATCAATTTTTGAAATGACAGCCATGTTCTTGAGTCTTTCTAATTCACCGTCTATTTGCTCTATAGCGGCGTATGGAACATTTCTTTTCTTTCTGAACACAGGTAGTTCATTTGATTTGACTTCAAACCTTGCTACCGCTTGTGTACACCTTCCAAGACCGCCTGAAAATACGTTGGAAAATTTTCTTTTAATTCCCTCTTGAGTTTTTCTGCCTCCACATTCGAATCCTCAACCTTTTGGCAAAAGGAGCTTAAAGGCAGATCCCATAGGCTAAACTTTTCAATCAGATCAGTTCCAAAAAGGTTATTCGATTTTCGCATAACAAAAATTTTTGCTTTTACGGTCTTATTCTGGAAAGAAATATTCGTCAATAATTCCCCTTCGAAGGTTATTTCTCACCACTGACGCTTCTCGCCGTTTTTTGTGATTTGATCATAGTGGGTCTCCCAAGCTTCTTCCGTGTCTGTACATTAATGATGGAAATGTCAGACCCACTATCAAGCTGTAGTCTTACTTTTTTAAGCATTTTGACCTGTACATATTTCCGGATATTTTGTTCTTCAGGTTCAATTTTTGTCAGTTTAATGGCTGTCTTTCTACTAGATTTTTTCCTATAACGTGATGCCTTATGTCCTTTCTGGTGGCAGTTGTCACATTGTTTGAATATGTAGGGACACTCATTGTACCAATGGTTATCTCCACACCTCCAACACGGTCCAGGTGGATCTTTTCCATGTTTTTTTCTCTGGTTATTCATTGAAGTCAATTTTTTGTTCTGATGATTTTTTTTAATGTGCGACACTCCGTTTTCCTCTATGCTACGACTGTCCTGTTTCAACGCAACAAAACGTTCACAGTCTTCCGCTAAGTTTTGTATTGTTAGACATGGCTCATTTCCGAGTTTATTTAAAACACGACGTCTGATTTCAGAGTCTTTATTTAAGACCAGACCTTGCAAGAATATTAGACATTTAAAATTATCCGATGATAATTCCTCTAATTTAAAATCGTTGCAAAGTTTATTTACTATACTTCCTCTCTTTTAGTGACATTCATACACTTATATCTCCTGTGGAAAAGAGAAGTTTTTGTAGAAAACAGTTCTGTTAGTAAAGTAACTGCCCCCTGGAAGTTCAACTCACTGGTCTTTTTTGGAAGGATAAAATTCACGAACTTTGTATGCTCGGCAGCTCCTAATTTTCTTAGCAAAAATCTAACTTTTTTAGAGTCTGTCCATGTACTGCAGTCCGATACAAAAATATCTTCATATCTTCTATAGAAGTGAGCAAAAGTGACATCGTCTTCTGGATTATAATTGAAAATTTCGATAGCGCTCCACACAGCCGTCTGGGAGAATGCATTAGTATTCTCGTTTGCTTTCGTTAACTGTGTTGCCCCCAGAAATGTTCTCTGTTCCTCCTGTGTTTTTTATCAAGAGTTCTTCGAAGTGTTTCTGCTGTTGTAGCAGTCTTTCTTGGAATCTTTTTCTCGTGTTGTCGCCAGCTCTTTTTGTTCAGCATGCCTTTTTCTTTGGGCTTTTTGCTGTTCCAACAACTCTCTTTTAAATTTCTCCTCAATTTCAACTTGTTTTCTTTGAAGTTCCATTTGTTGTTCAACTTGCTGTCTTTGTAACGCAGCATTTTGTTCCGTTTGGAATTTAAGTAATTGAAAAAGAGAATCCTTGAATTCAGTGTCCATCATTCACGAATTCAAATTATGCACCACACAATTTACACTTGTAAAAATAAATCAGTTTTCCCCACAACGTGCTTAATATAATTAGTTTGCTAAACTAATACACAAAGCAAGAAATATATTATTCCTTAGTAAAAAAAAATTCAATCCCAGTTCTTTTGTTTGAAAAACAAAACTCAGACATTTTTTTAAAATATATATGTGTACGTAGTTTTACAAAACCAAGTCCGTCGCTATAAGCCTAATAAAACTAGCTTTATGGGAAATCTTTTTAACCCCTTTTAAATTTGCAAAAATGCGACTTGCTTATTTAACAGTTCTTTGTTAGAAGCACAAATGACTTACGCGAATATATTTTTTCACTGTCCGTTCTTTGCTCTCGACAATTCTGTGGTAGACCGTTTCAATAACTAGTCAATCCGGATCTTGCTCAAATATCAGATGTCCTAATAATAACGACAAACTTACACAATATCTGTAATAGTTGACGCGGATAACATTTATCTTAACGAGTCAGTGAAACTTGAAGAGAAAAACATAGTATCAGTGTATTCAATTATTTCAATAATTGAAAATGTCTTTCGCGTTTTCTAGTTTTCGATTTTGTTTTCGCTTAACTACTCAGTAGTTAATTTGCTGTTAATCCTTGCGAATCCAAATATCTGACAAGATGGGTTTTTTTCCGTGAAGATCTTGCGAATCACTTTGAGTGATTTTTTTACAACGAAATCGTTTCGATTCCTCGTCGCCAATCTGTTGTGAAGATGTACAACAGTTAATAATAAATAAAGGAAGTCAAGTCGAGGGTTGGTTTAACAAGTATATTAACAAAGTAAGAAAGTGACTAGCACTTGGCTAGACAATTACAAGACTGTGCTTTATCTTCCCCGTGTCTCTGGTGACTCGCAATATTTATAGTGACAACCGGTGCAGTTTCTCCTGTGTAAGAACGGCCGGTATAACATATATATATACATACATATATATATATATATATATATATATATATATATATATATATATATATATATATATATATATATATATATACTTGAATAAATAGTTACCCGTTGAGTTGAATGTAGAAGACGCAGAGCGAGAGAAAGAGGGAGAGAGGGAGATATACAGAGATAGACATAAACACATACATACAGACATACATACAGATAGACAGACAGACAGAAACGAGAGTGAAAGAACATACAATCAGAGAGGAATCAAGACAGAAAGTAAGTAAATCATGTGACGGCATTTGTGGAGACATTAAAAAAATATTGTAATGAGCAAATTTAAAACATGTAGAAATATACCTGTGTAATGCGTTGAAATATATTATATAATATATATGTATGTATATATATATTATATATTTATGTATGTATAATATATATTTATGTATGTGCATTATATATATTTTATATTTGGACATATTTCACGAGTCTATTTTGAAATTGATCTCAATACAAAATAGATCTTAATAAGCATAAACATAGTTTTTGAATGACTACTGCGATTTCGTCTTTCTATAAATGTATACATTTTCTTCAAAGAAATTCATTAAGACAAAGTAAAATTTATCTCAGATAACTTCAGGTAGGAACTTCAGTTAATGAATAAAATTATTATAAATGCTTATTCTGACATGTCAAGGTGCCATTTTATAGTCTCAGCCATACACGCAATTAGTGTGTGCTTAACCAGTCAACTCATATATCCCCTTTCAATCATTTCTTTAATAAATCGTTTATGTATCTTGCTGCACCCTGTATTTTTCAATTACTTTTCGTTGTTTTATTTCCTTGTTTAATCTACTTTTTTTCTTCTTTCATTGAATTAGATGACTTTCGACATTTCTTTACTTCAATTATTACGAAATAAATAATTACATTTATTTCCTATTTCATGTTTTCTTTTGTTCAATTCCGTGATTCTTTTTTCTTTGAATTTCGACCCTTTCTCTTTTTTTCCAGATTTGGACTTTTCTTTTTTTTTCTGAAGTAAAAAAAAGTTCTCTGTTTAATCTTTTTTCTTTTTTAATATTTCCTATTTATGTTTTCCTTAAGCATATTTATTTCTTTATTTTCTTTTTTACATATTTATTTCTTTATTTTCTTTTTTACATATTTATTTCTTTATTTTCTTTTTTAAATGAATATTTCGTTCTATTTTTGAATTTTCCATAAAAGAAAAGAAATTAAAATAAATAATGAAAAAAAAACAATAGAAAAATGTTTCTTTTTCATTATTTTTAAAATTTTATTTTCTATTTCTATAATCTCACATTATTTTTATTCTTTTATCGGTTTTCCTTTTCTCTATTTCTTTATTTCTTTAATTTTCTGTTTCTTCATTCTTCCTTTGCTTTTTCTCTTTGCTTTTTCCTATTTATTAATTAATTATTTCTATTGTCATTGAATGATTTTGCTTCGTTATTATTTCGCAAATGGATTTTCAATTTACTCTTTTTATTTTTCAGGAAAACAAAATTCGTTTACATAATTTTTAAATATTTTTTTAACATTTGTTTTTTTTTCTTTGATTTTATTCGTTCTTGTTTCTATATTTCATTAATTTTAATTCTTTCTTCTATTCTTTCCTTTTTGATATTCGTCTTTTTTCTCTTTGATTTATTTTATTTTATGTTGTTATTTTCTCTTTCGTGTTTAATTTTGTTTTTATTTCCCTGTTGTTGATTTGTTTTGTATTTATTTCGTTTTTTCCTACTAAATTCATTATTTTGATATTTTCGTTCGTATCATTTATTTCTTTCTTAATTTTATTTCTTTCGTTGCGACATTTTCAATCCTGTATTTCAATTTCTTATTATTTAAACTTATTCCGCTTCTATCTTTGTCTTATTTCGTTTTTTATAGAGTTTTTCCATCTTTCTTTCATTCATACTGTTTTTTCGTTCCTTCCGTTCTATTTTAATTCTTTCTCATCCTGTTTCGTTCTTACTTTCTTTATATTTTCTCATATTTATTCATTCGTTGACCTTCATAATTTATTCATTTCGCCTCGCATTATCTTTCCACCATTGATTTTCTTTCTTTAGTATATGTTATATCTCCCAATCTATCCTTCTTTGATTTTCTCCTTCATTTTTCGTTTCAAATCTTTTTTTATTCCGTCTTTTCATTTATTCTTTCTTTTTTACTTGGTTTGTAAGTAATTCAATTTCTTACATTTATTCGTAATTCCCTTTCTGCAGACATTCTTTTCTTTCCTTCCGCCTCTTGCATTATGTTTCTTTTTCGTTATTTCAATTTTTACTTCTCAATTTATTCGGATTTTCTCTTCCATCTTAGCCTTTATTTCTTTTCTATCTTATTTCATTTTAATTTATTTTCCTCTTTAACTATTTCTCTTATTCTTTTCTACTTTCTTTTCTTCCTTTCTTCAATGTTCTATATTTACAGTACTTCCATAATTTATTTAATTATTTATTTCTTTTATCTCTTTGGTCGTTTCCTAATTTTATTCAATCATCGTCTTTTTTTTCTCTTTACTTACTCTTTCGAGTATTTTTATTTCATTCTATTTTTTTCCTAAATAAGAAGTGAAAAAATAAAATCACTAAAAATAGTTTATTCTTTCTTCTCGCTTATTTTCTTTCTATTTGTCTTTCTTTTATTTCTATTTTTCTTCATTTTATTTTATTGCGTACGTTTCTTACACTTTTTATTCTTTCCTTCATGCAGGTATTTTATTTCCCTTTGTCCTTTTCTTTCGTCTTATTTTTATGTTTCAATTTCCTTCCATTGTTCTTCATTTCCAGTTTTCGCTCCAATTTTTGTTTTCTTTCTTTTGTTATTCCTAATTTTCTGTCCTTCTTTTAATATTTATCCTTCCTTTTCATTTACTTTTATATTTTATTTCATTCTTTACTAGAATTTCATAATTTCCTTAACTCTTTCTTTCGTCTATTTGCTCGTTCCGCATTTTCTTTCCAGAATCATTTTTTTGTTATCATCGTTACTCAGAAAAAGAGAGAAAAAAAAAGATTGATGGAGAATAAGTATTCTCCGTCATTCTTTTTTTCATTCTCTTTTGTTCTTTTCCGATGTTTTTTTACGGTTTTCATCAATACCTTTTGGTTTCTGCGTTTCTTACTTTTTGCGTATTTTGTTCGTTCCTCTTAATTTCTTACACTATTTACTTCTTTTTGTCTTTCATGCAGTGTTTTATTTTGTTTTGACTTTTTGCGTTCGGTATTTCTTTTCTCTCTTCTTTTTCAAATGATTCTACTTCCATCGTTGAATTTTTTTTCTCTTTTCTTTTTCTTTGTTTCTTCTTTTTGCCCACAAATTCTATTTACTTACGTTTCCCAAATTTCCATTCCATTTTTCATTTTTTTAAAGCCATCTCTTTTTTTCAGTAGGTTTTTCATTTTTACTCGCATCTTTTATATTTATATCACTTCTTTAGTTCGTATTTCATATTTTTCAAAACAGTTTTCCTAGAATATTATTTCAATCACATTCTGCTTACCTTAAACGAAATTTTGAAAACTCCTAACTGAACATTCGACAAAACCTCATCCAATTTGTTTCGAAATAAAAAAGAATTTAGGGGGCAGAATGCTCTTGAAACAATTGGTGGCGCGTCCGACCCCGCACCATTTTCTCGCTTTGCATCGCTTCGGGTCGGGCTCTTCTTCACCGATCGGGTTACATTGTATTTCCCAGAAAAATGAAAAGTAAAAAAAAAATGTTTCATTTTCTATTGTCTATTAACTTTCTTCACAAAATTCGGGTACAAAGAGGAGGTCAAAAGTCAACTATTCAATTTCTTTACTCGTACTTTGACCCTCATGACTGAACACTTCAGTATATTTTCAGAACTTCAAATTGATATTTCTGTTATGCTGATAGAGAAAATATTTACTTATTTATTTTAACTTTTTAATGGTTACATATATATATATATATATATATATATATATATATATATATATATATATACATAGCCATGGGCGTTATATATATATATATATATATATATATATATATATAAATGCGTATATATATACAATTATTTAAGTATGTTTATATGAGACACAATAACATATATCTGTACATATAAACTTGCATATATATATATATATATATATATATATATATATATATAAATATTTGTATAGACATGCGCTTATAAACTAATTTAGATACACACACATATATATATATATATATATATATATATATATACATGTATTTACATATACTTATATTATATATATATGGGTTGTTAATAGTTTATTATTTTAATAAAACATATATACATATATATATATATATTATGAAGAAGCAACTAGAGATATAAATACCTGTTTATATATATATATATATATATATATATATATACATATATATATATATATATATATCGGAAATAAAAAAGGAAAAACAAACACACATTTTTTTTTATATATTCATCAACCCTTCGTCTTTATTGTAAGACTTCCTCAGGATGATAATTTGTAGTAATATGTAATGAACGTTCATCGAAATTTGTAGTTGACATCATAGAAAGATGAAGGACAGAAGTGGCTAATGTGCTCGCTGGAGGAGAGTCCAGCCTGTGAGAAGTAGTGGTAGCAAAGAATAAAATGAATATGGAAAGCTTTGAGTGGGTACCATTAATCAGGATGGGTGAGAATATAATTGAACTTGCCCTAGGGTTGGTGTGTTGAAGGGGGGACTGATGTTTTTGGCGTGGTGAGGTGTGGCATGGATTCTGAGAGGCATGGGAAAAAGAAGGAGGGGGAAACATTGTGTGTTTGGCATGTTGGTGGTATTTTAGAAAAAGATTTGAAGAAATGAAGTTTACTTGAAATTAGAGGGGTAAGATATTGAAGGAAATGCTCAAAAGTGTGTAAACATATGTATACATACATATATATATATATATATATATATATATATATATATATATATATATACATATGTATATAAATGTGTACATATCTACATATACAAACAAATATATATCGAGATTTAGTATTTATATATAAACATTTGTAATTATAGATATATATATATATATATATATATTTATTTATTTATATATATACATATATATATATATATATACATATATATATATATATATATATATATATATATATATATATATACATATATATATATAAACACGTATATCTTACATGTCTTCTGTATGTAAATAGCGCTGATGAAGAGACTTTTTGAGCTATCTAAAGTATAATAAAACAATATTTTACCACATGTTCTTGGAATCGATCGTTGTTTTTTAATTGTTGTAACTGATATTAATAATGATCTGATTGTGTGTATCTTAACTTACTTACCTATATACAATATATATGTGTGTATATATATATATGTACATATACATATATACATATATATGTAATTTGATATTAACCAGATAAATATGTATGCATATATGTATGAGTTTGTATGAATGTGCATCTATTACATAAATTAATATCAAAGAAACAACTGAATACAGAATATACATATTGAGTTTGCATGTACACACATAACGCTATACAAGTTAGGTGTGTGTAAAAGTTTAGCTCTTTTTATGCACAAGATTCACGCTTCAATTAAGTAATCGATAACTAGGTATTATGTAACACGGTCGGTAGTCATAACGGATAGTAATGTGGGCTATATTTATTTTAATTTAGTTTTATACAAAGAGCTTAAAATGTGGAGCCATTCGTCAACATTCAGATACTTCTGATTTTTGTGAAATTCTACTATTAAATTGTATACATCACTCAATAAATATAAATATTTAATTTCTTAGAATTTTCCCTTAATTTCAGGGTTTTCTCAAGACCATTTAATTTTAGCATCAAACTCATATTGATTCTAATTCAAACAAAGATTTAAGATTCAAGGGTTTGTATTACTATATCTTGGTTTTAAGATTCGCAAGACATATAAAGTGGGCTAAACTGTTCAATTGTGAGATACTGCTGACATAATTTACCAAAAACTTGGATTTTGTAAATCACCGCTTACTTTTATATAAACTCAACACCTATGGTTTTCATGAATCGGTTACAAAGTTGATCAGATCTTTTATTGGTGATCGTACAGTTTAAGATCAATTGCAGTGTCATCTGAAATAGATGCCCGCAGTAATGTTCCTCAAAGCTCCATGCTGGGGTCTATTCTCTTTCTACCTTATATAAACGACACGCCGGCAGTAATTGCTAGAAAAATATTCCTATTTGAAGATGACGTAAAATTAGTATATCGTAGCATTCAGGCTGCAAACAAAGCAAGGATCACCCTATTTATCATTCACAGTTCTTTCTGCAAACTCACCCCTGAAATATTTATCCCACTCTATGTCTCCCCTCTCAGAATTCTGTTAGATATGGTGTTTAGGCCTCTGCCCCATATCTAATAGGTGATATCCAGCATCTGGAGTGAGCTCAAAGACTGACTACATGAAGACTACCTTACGAACGTCTACTAACAATATAACCTTTTCTCCCTTGAGAGCCGACGATTATGCGGTGATCTCATTTTGACCTACAGTCTCTTCAATGCTGATTACGATATACCTCAGCACATATTATTCACTTCTGCACCAGATAAAGGTCTACGCGGACATTACAAGAAACTATGTCACTGCAGATTTCGATTGAACCGCAGGAGGGCAACCGGGACCTTAGAATAGACAACCAGGAGTATTAATAAACGCATCAATTGAAACTGAATTTGTGCTAGTGCTTGGCTACTGTATCCACGTCTCTGTTAATTTTACCACCTTTTCTTTACATAACAACTGAATCATGCTTGTTTTATTTTTTACCAAATTAATTGAATTGAATTCAATCTGTTAACAATAAAAACAAAGAAGAAACACTTACATAGCAAATAATTGATTTCAGCTGTTTTCGTGATGAACCGCCGTTCAGATAATTTGTTGAGGTTTATGAATGGGTCGACCGTAACGCTACAGTTTCATTGTAAAATATTTAAAAGTTTGAATTGAAAAAGAAATTAAATTGAATTCGGGAATTTAATTTTACTAGTGCTGCAACGAGTATTACTCGAGCATATAAATGCATACAAACAAACCCAGAGATACAGACATCCTCAGAGTACACCCCCCCCCCATATATATATATATATATATTATATATATATATATATATATATATATAATACGACAGGCCAGTACATGTAGACATTTAGACGACTCATGTAAATTATGTCTGAATTAAAAATTGAAATCTTAAACATTAAAGACTTAGAAATCTATTAAACTGTAGAAGTGAAATAACAAACAGCTGCCTACACAGAAATAAATAAATAAACAACTAAGTAAAACAACTAAACTAAACAAAAACCTTACAATTTTAAAATTAAAACCTAAAATAGAGATACAAGGAACCACGTGTTAAAATAAATTCACCCATTATATTGATACAACAAAGGAAACAAGATCTATAGAAAGCAGAACAATATAACAGAATGTAGGAAGTAACACTAACAACCCGTTGGTTCGTGGGATGCCCAACGATTGACTGAGAGAACAACAAAGAATATGATTGGTTAACTAGCTAGCCGTGTATATAAGAACACCCGGCAAAAATAGCTCCATGCATCTTAGCCTGAAGATTCCTCCCGGTGATGAAACGCAGGAGCCTCTGTGTAGCTTAATTGCCATAAATATATTTTCATAGCTTACTATATATATATATATAAGATAATAAGCCATCTCATCGGGCTGGTAAAAAAATTCCATTTTAAGGTTTTTATATTAAAGAAACACTTAAAGACGGGCAGGTTTAACCAGCCTAATGTGATCACCACTTATCACAGCTGTGATCAGAATATTTCAAATTGATTCGTGATATATTTATATGCGAATATGCTGTATTAATTTTCTTACGTCGTCATGTTAATGTATATTTTAATTGACATTCGTTAGTAATACGTGCGTGTGTTTTTTTAAAATCGGCAATTGATGTGTAACCTTGCTATGTTCTTTTTACAATTAAACTATGATTACAAATAAATAGCTCTATTTATTGTTGAGCACTATTATATGCGCACAGTAAAGATCTCCAGACTTTTTACCCTGTTGATACACACTTAACCTTGATTACTATATATCTATCTAAATATATATATACGTAAATACATATTAGTATATGTA
Organism: Sepiola atlantica; assembly: GCA_963556195.1. Classification (NCBI taxonomy): domain Eukaryota; kingdom Metazoa; phylum Mollusca; class Cephalopoda; order Sepiida; family Sepiolidae; genus Sepiola; species Sepiola atlantica. Next base: position 22,825,968 of record OY744542.1, read on the forward strand.
AGCAAAGAGATATATGTAAGGATATATAAGGGTGTATATACGTGAATATCTATATCTATATCTATCTATATACATACATACATATATATATATATATATATATACATACACACATATATATATAAATACATATATATATACACATATATATATATACATACATATATATATACATATATATATATATATATATACATATATATACATGTATGTATATATATATACATACATATATATATACATATATATATATACATATATATACATGTATGTATATATATATACATACATATATATATATATATATATATATATATATATATATATATATATATATATCGATGCATGTATATATGCACAGTTCAATACTGTAAATTAGTCAGTCTCGGTAAGCATTAAGCTTGGATGAAATTAAAGAATGTCGATAGCAATAAAAAAAATAACCTGGCCAGAGTGTTAGCGGTCAGATTTCAGCGAAGTACAGTTTGTATCTCAATCCGTGTATGAGCCTGACTAACCTGTACAAACAGTGAAAGAGAGATACACTTACTTACCAACTGTGTGAAAAGAAATGTTTTGCATGATGATCGGTACCGTTTGCGACACCATCAGGTAGTGGGAACAATCGCAAACGGTGTGACTAAAACAGTAGTGGTTAGCCAACATCCGCCTTGGAAGACATTGAGTCTGATTTACTAGAAGTCAAGACACCGAAATCGAGAAGAGAGCGAACGAGCCGGTTAACTCTTGTCGATGATTGTCATTTAACAGTGGACTTGAAGACCAACACACTTTTCTTTGACACATAGCAATAACAACGCTCAGACCCGATATCATGCCGCATTCTTTATAAAAATACGAAACAATGAAATATTTTGGAACTGTCTGTGTCATGTGAGCAGTCCATAACCTTAGCAAATGACAGGAAAAGGACCAAATATCACTTAAGGGTCAATCATTGTAAACAGAATGGACGGTATACGACTCAATAAAAGGTGGTTGCAGGGGCTTTGTCGGTCAGTCGCTATGCAGAGTACTGACTGAAATAGGTACAGTGGGGACATTGAGGGCCCGGGTTTCAAAGGACATAACGAATAAAGTATGAGCTGCGTCCAAATTGATTTGGCTTAAATGACCGCTGCTGCAATATAGCTTTTTTGTGCCTGTTTTACAAGTACTTCAATGAACTGTGCTTTGATGAACTTGCTGCTCTGATGCTCCCACGACGCACATTCACTAGACCAACCCATCAATCTGCCAAAATCCCATCAATTCAGTGCGGAGGTCTCCAGATGCCGAAGAGCTTTCTACTACAAACGCTTATTT
>OY744542.1:22832293-23132293 GCA_963556195.1 Sepiola atlantica
CGCTTAGGATGACTTTTCAGGACCTGGGGGGGGGTGATTTTCCACGTTAAAGATTTCAGTTTGTGTCACACCAGGTTTTGTGCGAAGAAGGGTAAATATTACGTGGCCTTCAGTAGAGATAAAAGGTATATGTTCTGGTCAGATTTAGTAATGCATTACCTTCTCTTTTGGAAGGAGATGATTTATTTTGATGACTTGTAGCGCTCTCACCGGGGAATTATTATGAGACAATCATAACTATATTTTAGCGCCCGTCTCAGTGTTCCGCTATAAAACGAACTCGATTTTCACAGGCAGAGAAAAAATGTGGGCAAAATTGATGACATCACTGTATGAACATTTTTGATATTTTTAATTACTAGACGTAAGTATTAAATATTTGGCAACGCAGTTCCTATATGACTGCAAAGTTTCATGGAGATACCTATAGTAGTTTAAGAAAACTTTTGAATATCATGAAAGCTTTTCAGTTTAATTACGAATGATTACGTCAATTACAAAATACTGACGTCAGCGAAATTTTCTCATGTAAAATTGATTGTCCTCGAGTTCAGAGTCGTTTCGGTTAAAAGAGCCCCAAATAACGAAGTTTATCTAATATAAATTGCTTTCATTCATTTTGACTTTGTCAAATGGACGGTTTGGAATGAAGTAGGACTTTTACTTTCTCTAATTCCGCCCCAAGGCTGATCAGTAGGAGTGATAAACGTACACAATAGTAAACACTCGATAACTCTTAAACAAACAAAAATAATTTATATTAAACAGATTAGAATAGCATTCCCACCATGATTAGAAAAGTGTAACGTTTATCATATTTTTTATTTCAGATTTTTTTCTTTTATAAAATCTGTTTTCTCGACCCTTAGCATTAAATGTCGGGTGTCGAGAAGACCCATTTCATAGCACAAAAAGTGTGATGTAACATGTGTTATACACGTTAAAACTTGCCGTGTTAAGTAGAGAAGTTCATTCTAATGCTTTTGATATAAATTAGATGTTGTTCTTCGGAAGGAGGGTTACAATTTATCAAGTGTTAACTATTCTGCTATTTTAGTGAAAAAGATCAAGGGTTATATTAAAAAGTAAATAAGACTTTTCTCCGGAAAAGAAGTTTCCGTTCCTTTTCATATCAAAAATATAGACTTACATTAAGTATGTTAAAACCTGTTTAAAACAATTTACTCAGCATGGTTATACATTTTTAAAATATACCGACAGTAACTCTCGTATTTTATGATTACCTCCCTTTTCGAGAAGTCTTTAGTTAAGTATGAAACGATAAACTCCAACTAGAGGTGTATCAATGATTCTAAGCAAAATCAAGCTTTCTCATGTCTTCGGTTGTTCTCATTCTCATTACATAAACGTAAACGCTATTAAGGAAAAGTATTCTGCATAAATATAGCATAAGTTATGAAATGCGCATGACAGAAAAATTCAATAACTTCAATGCATGAAACATTAGAACATTTGTTTGTTTGTTTATTATTATTATTCACGCATGAGAAGTTTCCACACGAGTCATTATCAATGCCATGTGTTGTTCCCTGCAGTCTGACTGACAGCAAGTCTCCCGTTATTTCCAACACTCTCCGCCTTTTTCGATAACCGTTGGAATTGTTCTTGCAATTACAACATGTTTTCCAATCATTTTTAGCTGGCAACTATCATTGACTTTCTATGGTTTTTGTGTGGCAATACATCTCTATAAAGTTCCAATGCTCTCGGTACGCAGCGAGTAGAGGTGGTGTTGCTTCTTTCCCTTCTTAGTGTTTCGATCCTCCTTATCGCTACACGATTAGTTTATGTAGTACCATCTTAAACAGGTGCCACCACAGCTGTGTGTTCTTGTGTTACTTGTGGGTGATTAGGTGTCAAATTATGAGATTTAAAGCAGTTTAACTTAATTTTATTTCTACTATTTGTGGTTCTGTTGCGATTTAAGCTTATCTGTTGTTGGTCGGTTGCCTATTTTAAGTGACACAAACGGGGGAATTCAAAAGTGCCAAGTTGGGCAACATTTAATACAAACATAATCATAAACTACAATTAAAAAGAAAACAAATGGAATATTAGAAGAACACGTAAATAGACAAAGTTCGTCTTGAACAGAAATTTCAAGAAAACCAGAAGTATAAAAAAGAACAACTCCGACTAGAAGAGATATTTCAAGAAAAATAATTAGACCTAATAAAAAAAATGAGAAAATGTTATTTCGTACCCAAACGAAACCGTATACGAATTTTAGAATATGGGTCAACATGTGTAAATTGAAAGATCATTTTGACAAAACGCTATTTAGAGCGCTATCGATAATTTTACTTACGACCCTGAAAACAAAATTACGTTTTCTTCGTATTTTAGACAATAGGAAGATTTTTCTAATGTGCGAATTGGACCGAATTTTAAAAGATTAATTTCCTATCAAGTAACGTGCGTATAGTTGAACATATGAAATTCGTCAATTACATATTTCCACAAAAAATACAGTAACCTTACATTTGTTGAAGCGGTATACTAAGTAATTATTTTTAGCACTAAACCGTTTCTTTTTCACAAAAAGTAAAAATGTATGAATTTCACAAGGAAAGAAGACGAATACTACATTACTTTTGCTAGCGTAGTTAAATCCAATCAGTTTTAATTATTGGAGTTTAGTGCAGACAATTTTAAATGTCTGCCCTTCTGAATGGGTTTAGTATCAAATATGGATGCATACATCAGACGACGGGTTCTTAAAAAACTACATGATGACTCTTATTTAACGCTTCAAGAGAGAAATAGATTGGCAATGTTTTATTAGTGTTCGTCAAGATTCAAGAAAAATTGAGCAAAGCGGAGTGTAAAATACGTAACAAAAATAGAATTTATTTCACCAACTAAATTTTATCAACCGAAGAGAAATAATTTTCCTTATAAATCGTGTTTTGATTGGAAGCAATTACATTGGCACAACGATGGTCTATATACAATTTAAAAAGGTATTTAAATTGCGGTTGCATGTGACACAAAATTACACACTACATAGTCAAAAATACATTTTTTTAAAAGCTAAAATCAGGAAATCTGCTGCGATAAAATATTATACAAGAATAGAAGCTACAACATGATTCCGCATCAGATATGTCAATAATAAATCTTCAAATGTGGAAAAATACTGAACCTATTTAACACACAGTGATTGCCTCTCTACAACCTGAGGTAGAAAAAAAACAACTATTATGTACCGCTATTAGGAAGCTTCCGGTAATACTCGACGATAGAAAAGTCGTTAGACGAAGATTAAACAAAAAGTAAATAAAAGACAAAAACCATCGGCAAATCTCGAAAGTGTATTGAATATGTTATAAAGTAGCTATGTATGGCGATCGAGTGCTTATTCTTGCAGCTTTACAGAAAAAAATATTAGAAGAATTTTATATCGGTCAGTCGGGCATTTCGAGACTGAAGAGTCTCATGAGAAAGTATGTGTATTGGGCAAGTATGGTCAAATACATTAAACATACAGATAAAACTATGCAATAATTGTACTTCGGCAGCGAAGACACCTCCTATAAAGTTCAGACCTTGACCGAAAACTGACCGAACTAAGATCCACATAGATTTTGCTTACCATGTCGATGGTTTCTATTAACAAATAGTGGTGGACAGTTTCTCCAAATGGCCGGAAATATCAAAATGTAAAAAATAACCACATAAGTAACCATTAATCCTTTTACATGAACCTTTCGCCTGGTTTGGGGTCGTTGACTGTATTTTATCAGACGACGGAAGGCAGTTCACGTCTAGTGAAACAAAAGTATTCTGTCAAACATTTGTAGTAGAGCACATCACACTCGCACCGTTGCATGCGATAAGAAATTATCAGGCAAAACGGTTCTTTGACACGTTCAAAAATACGCTGAAGGAAACAAGAGGTACACCTACCGAAAGGCAATTTAAAAATGTTTGCAGGATTAACCCAAATAAAAGATATTCCATTTTCCATGACGGCAGCAGGGACAATGTTTGCAAGAAAGGTTAAAACAGTGTTTGATAGATTATTACCAACCCATTTAGGAAAGTAAGTTTACTTTCGGTTCCCTTGTAACTTTCGGTTCCCTTATTTCGTCTTTTAGTATTCATTTTCCATGAACGATGTTTGTGATAAAGGAGAAAGAATTACTGTTTTCTGGGTCAGAATCTATCCATCTAACACTTATCGTCAGCTTGTTTTTGAAGTTGCATTAATATTTTTGGGCTCATTACATCAGGTGGATTCATGCCTTGTCTGGAGCAAACTTCTATTAAGAAATTTAAAAAGCAGGGCCTGCAAAATGTCACGAAAAGATGAAGATACTCAAAATAAATACAAACCACTAGAAAACGAGGATACACGAATTTGGAACATGATTTACATGGTAAAAAGAACCCAATTTTATCCACAAAAGACACATGAAACAGATTAGAAAACAATATTCAGATGATGTCTATAATAATACATCAGAGAATCAACTAATCGATGTTGTGTTTGAAACATTGAGGTGCAACTCCTGCAAACCGGTTCTGGACAGCAAAGATCAAAAAGAAAACGTTAGATTACAGACTTAATAAACCCTAAAATAACATGTATTGACTTCATATGGAACAATGTTTAAAAGGGTGTGTTATGGTTTGATGATTATCTACAATATTCTGTGACTATATGCAAATTATGTATAGAAGAGCCTACGACGAATGGCAGACAGTCATTCTATAAAATACTATGTTGTACCTCTGTAAATGCACCCACTTTTAAAAATACATCCGTGTTGTCTTATTTATTATCGGCCCTTCAAAGCAACAACGTATATGTTGATTTCCGCGCTCGAAGATTTTACCCTACTATTTAATTAGTGTCATGCATTGTATGATGTCAATCTACCCTTTGATTTTTTATAGTTGTCTTTACATTTTTTTCGAACTGTTCCTATTCTTCATACAGGTATTCTTATTGAGGTAATTTTCTTAATGTTCCATATTACCTTCAGCTCAATTGCGTGATTAATGTATTTGCGAGTATTTTTCTGCCTCTTTGATCTTCACCCTGTGTTCTCCTTGTAAGGCGAAATCTATGATTAAATATGTGTTATCTTTTTTTAATTACTATCACATCCTGTCTCCGTATTTCGATAATGTTGTCTCTCTGGTTGTTCCGTGTTTCTTCCTCGGTTTACTACTGACTTTTATTGCTTTTAAAGGTCTTATTTCTTTTATTGTTCAGCTTTGTATCTTTATCGTCTCTTTTCCTAGTATTTTTTGTTTTAGTTCTTTATGTTTCTTGTTTAATCTTTCTTCTTCTTTTTCAGCTATATTTATTCTCTTCCATCGTTTTTGGTTCTCGGTAATTTTATTCACTTTTTATTATTGTAGTTTATTGATTAACGTTTGCAACCTGGATTGTCGGTTCATTCTTTTGACGGTGTTTTATTTCTATGCTTTGTCTCGTAATTACTTATTAAACTTAATTGTTTATACTTGTAATATTATGATCAGCAGGATTGCTGTTACTACCATTACTAGAACAATATGAGTCTAAAACGTGCTAGTATCATCCTTTGTAACCTGAATACCTTTTATTTTTATTGAATAGCAAAAGAAAATATTTTATAGTTAAGAAGATTTAATACAAACAAGACATATTATAGAATTCTAATTGAATCCATCCTCCTCAAATTGGGCACTCAGCACCGGGTGCACTTTTGTGTGATACCCATGACGATGCAGAATAGTGTGAGATTAGTTTATGGGCTTGGGGAATAGCATACGCAGGATTGTAACACCGTGCCACGGTTGAAATACTTATCAAAATGGATAAATTAATTTTGAATGTATAAAGATTCGAATTATCTCTCTAATATATATATATATATATATACAGAGATACATATATATATATATATATATATATATATATATATATATGTATTATACTAACGTACACCCTCTGTCAAAAATGATGAACATAATGACTAGTGTTCGTCCTCGCTAGTTATTTTGATATATTACTAAAATATTCATATAACATCATAGAATTGCGTCAGTAATTAAATTCTTCATAAAATAAGTATTTTGATTTTTGATTTTCTATTGAAAACACACACCGTTTACTACAATAATTTCTTTCTAAAAGTATTTCAGGCTGAGGTTGTTGACTGACTTGCTATTTGCTTTCTCACTTCCCCTCACCAATTGAAATGACTTCCCCCGAAGGCTACAAAAGTACACGTGATCTATCAGCTAACTTGTGCGTGCTGGGATGGAATATATATATATATATATATATATATATATATATATATATATATATATACATATATAGCTCATTATTATAAAGTGATGAACTATTCTAACTCTGAGTAAACCAAGGCTTTTGCTTATATATTTTAATCATACAAAATACATGCTAAAATATACCTTAGTTTTCGGATTGAGTGCCGCTTAAAATTATTCTATTTTAATTGTTCTAATTAGCCGTAATTCCTAAATAACTGAAAAAGTCATCCACCTGCCTCTCTTAGTTATCCATGTATTTATCTCGTCTCTTTCGCTGATATTTCTTAATCTCTCTGTGAGCATTAAGAGAAATAATTACTCTTTGTTTAAATTTAATTTGCATAGTGTGTTAGTACTCACCGTAAACACGGATGTGAATTAGATAGAAAAATGATAAATATCTTTACTTTTATATCATCTTAATGGATAATAAAGAAGTGGAAAGACTAATTGTTAGTGAAGCAAGAAGAATATTTTAAGAGATATTTCGTAGTTGATGAACAAATAATGGTATATATTGTCACTCAACGGTGAACGCTTAGTCTAGTATATTCAAATTAATATAATCATGTTACACTTTTTTTCTGTCTGTGTATTTCTCGCCTCTACGTGACTTACACCTTATTATTTTTATTTACTCTTCATCGATTATTTAGAGAAACCAAACATGCAATAGAGTAAAGTACTGGCTATAACTTTATAAATTTTCTATTTAATGAAATAATTAAAAATGGTTCCTATTACTACAGATTTACTTATCATAGCTGATTAGCACTCGATTTAAATAGCTGATGCGATTGATAAATTGGCGGTTAAATGATTAAGTATATTATGAGAGAATTGAAAATGATTAATGGAATTAACAAAATGTAAATACTAATGAGGACAGTTTATGACAAACATTTATATGTAATTTGCTGCAATTACGGTAATTTTGTGATTTATACTTTGATAAATGTTTGATAATATTTGTCATAAGAGTTTGTTCCTACTATACTGTAAATCTCTCTACCGTGAAATAAATATCAGCTATAAATAACATTGGATTTGACGACAGGCATGTTAGATCTCTATTAGATAACATAAGGAAATAGCGACTATTTAATTAGTATTCACTCTCGTACCCCGTGCAATCGCTGCATACTTAGCAGCCCTGTAACTCTAGGCCTTTATTTATCTATCTCCAACAGTAGGAAAGTGTAACATGAGGTCGGAAAGTGGGATTGAAAAGTCAGAACCCAATATGTTAAACACTCCGACTCTCTGAAAAATAGCTGGGCAACACCGTCGGCATTCACTGGGAGAGGTGTCTCGGGCGATTAGCAATAAATTAACCTCTTCTCAAAACGCGAAAAGGTAAGGCCAGAGGGAGTGGACCTCCTAGAGCCTCACAGAACCATACGTCATACCGACAGAGAACAAGGCCACCCGGCAACTGCACACACTCTGCTGACTGATTGTCGAGGACGAATCCTTGACTGGTATTAAAACATCATCTGGCTATCACTATAGGCCGTGTGGCACTTTGCATAACAAAACAAAAGTATTATGGGATTTAAAGATGGCCGATAGATTTTATTGCCGTTGTGATGGAATACCTGGCTCTCCTCACGGCTGATAAATGTACTAGTCTGTAATATATATATATATATATATATATATATATATATATATATATATATATATATATATATATATATATATATATATTTATATATATATATATATTATATATATATATATATTATATATATATATATATTATATATATATATATATTATATATATATATATATTATATATATATATATTATATATATATATATATATTATATATATATATATATATATATATATATATATATATATATATATATACTACGAACAGTAGTATGTATGGTGGACTATATCAGACGGCATTTAGATGTTAGATTACCGGTAGTGCTATTTTTGTACAAGATATACGTTGCAATAAATCATCCTCTTTTAAAGACCTTACACTCTGGTTATTTTTTATTTTTACTTCAAACAAAGTTACCAACGAGGATTCCGAAAACGAACTCATAAAAGTTATAGAAAAGTAAACTATATCAACTGGTAAACAAGGATTCGAAAGGAAACACAATTGATGAATATATTCTGTTACGCGCATGATTTGTTTTATTCAGTAAATACATGCAAGTCACATTGTGAACAAAATAATCCAACTGATGTTAATTTAAAGATATAAACTGCAAACGTGGTTCGCTAATCGAATTCTCACCGTAAAAATGATTTACATCAACAAGGTACAAAAAAAGCATCCAACAAACATTTTTTTATCGTCGGATGTGGATTTGTTTTTTTTTTTCGGTACAATACATCGTTAAAAAAGCGTGTCAAAGAGGAAAACCTTTTTAAAATAGTAAGAATACTTTTATTGTTCGATAAAAAGAATAAAATGGATGATGGATCGGGACTCAAATGCGAACTCGGACCATTAACATTACGAACTATACAGTTCAATAGACAACTTTTTAATAGTGCACTCACTGCTATTACTTGTTCTAAAAAAATTGTGTGTGTCGAGTTCTCTTGGGTATTTTCAATATAGAGCAATCAGTCAACATTTCTAAAATACTGTATACAAGCATGCAACAACAACAGCAACTGCATCAATAGTTGCAACAATAAATTCTACAACAGTGAAAAAGTTCCGAAAACATTCTGAAACAGACCACCGGTGAAAGAAAAAAACAGGGTTTTTTTCCTGCCGAAGGAATTGCAAATTGTTTATTTGAATTTGTATACAAGTCTAATTCTGGCGTTACATTTCCAGCATATTTCAGACGATTTAAAACGATATTTACTAAAAGGTGTTTAGATTAGTCGTATGAAGAATTTATTTGAGCTCCCAATGAACTCTTTTGGCAACGAAATCAACAGTGCAGAAGAGAAAAAATATATTTAAAATGAAAAATCATGAATGAATTGAAAAAAGAATATACCAAAGTTGTCTCTGAAGGTTCTCTTTTTAAAGATAGAAGTAAAGTTTGAAGGAAAATGTAACTCCAATTTTTAAACCAAAGAGACACGTCCTTTTTAATTCCTTAGACACCATTAACAAGGAACTTGAAAGATTAGAAAACATGGTATATCTAAGGTTAGCCATGCAAGCTGGACGTCGCACACCGTCTATGTCAAAAAGTAAAACAAGAAAATAAGAGTGTGCGCCGATTTTTCAACCGGATTAAACGATTTACAGGATTCTAATTATCCACTTCCTTAGCCAGAAGAGATTTTCTTAAAATAAAATAGAGGGGATATTTTTCAAAAATCAATCTTTGACGCATATATGCAGGTTAAAGTGAACGAGGAATGCTCAAAATATTTGTGCATGAATACACATAAGGGAATTTTAAAACTAAATAGACCCCTTTCGGCCTAAAGGACGCTCCAGCTTTGGTCCAGCAGATTATGGACACTTTGTTGGCAGATCTTGAGTTAGCTATCGCCTATTTAGACGATATTCTAGTCAAAATTAAGAACATTCACGAACACAAACATACGTCAGAGCTATGTTCAAACGAGTAAAAGAATTCGTTTTTAAATTAAGTCCCGAGAAGTGGCAATTCTTCATGAAAATAATCTAGAAAATGATTGGCAAGTGGTCTACACCATAAAAAGTAAAAAGTATGTGTGTAAAAGACACAATAACAAAATTAGACCACTATATGCTGAAAATAATTTTAAAAAGCGTGGAAAAAGTCCCGATAGAGATTCTATGTGATGCTTTTGACATTCCACTACCCAATATTGTACACGAACCTATGTATACAGGTACTGATCAGCCTTACGAGCTGAACATAATTTGTCTTGCCCGAAACTGAAAAGGATCCAATTCCAGTAGCTTGTAACAAACAAAAAAAAAAAAGCACACGTGAAAGAAAACCAGTGGAGCGCTTCAGCCCGGATCCTAAAAAAGGAACATTGGAAGCAGAAAATCTAAGGGAGATTTTCAGCTTCGAGAGGGGGGGGGGTGATGGGATACCTGACTCCCCGCAAGACTGATAAGTGTACTAGTCTGTAGGGTATCTCTCTCTATCTCTCTCTTTCTCTTATATTTATATATATATATATATATATATATATATATATTTATTTATTTATTTATATACTACGAACAGTAGTATGTATAGTTGAGTGTATTACTTTAGTCCTATTGGATTACCGGTTGTGTTATTTTTTTGTTCAAGATATAAGTTGTAATAAACTATTCTCTTTTAAAGACCTTACACTCTGGTTATTTTTTTTTTAATTTCTAGCCAAGTTATATCAATTACAAAAGGTACTTTTTATAAATAAATATTTTCCTTTGATTATCTTTTGAAAAATGTAAAGTTCTTTCTCAATAAATAAAGAGATAAGACAAAAGGGAGTAAGAAGTTAACAAACGAATTTTAAAAAAAGTGCCAGGCAACGCTATGTAAGTACAGTTAATTCTACATGAAACAATAATTTTAATTTTTTTTTTAGTTTTTGTTTTCATCAACTTTTGAAAGTGAAGCTATCGCTTCTTGTAAACCGGTTCACATCCACCTGACTATCGGTGCGTTATTTCCATTTTCACGGATTATTTGTGTCAAAGCGATATATAAAAAAAGCATTTGTCCCTCTGTTTATAGTCCCTTACCCCATTTTCAACCGCCGATACCCTATCCCCTGTGCTCCGATTCAACCGGGTCGAATCGATCAACAAGCACCTGCAGTCACCCATAAAAAGAACACGGATTTGAACGATAACTGTCACTAGAACCATAAAAACAAACAGCAAACTAAGAATTAGTCTTATTATCTGTGATTTGTTCTAACGAACATTTCCTGGCGGGATCTTTGCGCGCCACTAAACACGCATGGGAAGAGGATCAAAATCACTTGCGAAGACCTTGCGCAGTGTCCACTGGAGAATAAAAACTCAGCAATAGAAAACACACCAAATAAAATCCCCTTTTTAATTTTCACATATTATTCATTAAAAAAATAGCTGTCATTACGATATATATATATATATATATATATATATATATATATATATATATATATATATATATATTACTGTTAATATTGTTAAATACCTACAGACGATATCGTTTCCGGTGTTCGTCCTCATCAGTGCAGGAGTATCAGTTGCAGGCGATCGAACGCAATTCGTAGATTCAGACTAGAATCAGTAGCCTAACTTCTATGCTGACGCGGACACGGGAAATCGCCACGGACAGTAATTGAAATCAACGTGCACTTCCCCGAGAGGCGGGGCAATCGTGTTGTTGTTCGACGCCAAAGCGGAACTTTGCATAATCGCTGGTGACAACAATCTCGTAACTCCAAACAGTGCTTTACTATTAAAACTGCTAAATTATAAAGAGGCATTAACTGCTAATATTTAAAAATATTAATGTTTTTTGTACCTACAGACGATATTGTTTCCAGTGATCTACCCTCATCGATGCAGGAATAGCGGTTGCATCATTTCCACGCGATTTGTTAAACATTGTTAAGACGGCTGACTATGTTTGTCCGCCTGATTTATATATATACAATTATCTAATAACCCCTATTCAATTATTATGCGCATACTACACGTTTCATCCTGGTGGAATCTTTAGTGTGGAGATAACTGCTCAAATCGGTTGCACGATTCGAACCCCAGAATACGAGTCACCTTCAACACAATTCTGATAGCTGTAACCAATGGAGCGAATCCCAACCGACGAGTAGCGGACAGACATAGTAAGCCATATTAACAATGTTCAACAAATCACGTAGCATCGAACTTGCATTTTTAGCACATATTAGACGACTTATATTAATTCTTGTTTAAGAGCCATGCCGAAAGGGGGCCTATAAATAATTATGTAATAATAAATATTAAATTATTATCTACATACGTATACGTTTCATCCTTGTCGAATCTTATTTAGGCCGAAAAGGGGGCCTATAAATAATTATGTAATAATAAATATTCAATTATTATCTACATACGTATACGTTTCATCTTTTGTCGAATCTTATTTAGGCCGAAAGGGGACCTATAAATAATTATGTAATGCTAAATATCTAATTATTATCTACATACGTATACGTGTTATCCTTGTCGAATCTTATTTAGGCCGAAAGGGGCCTATAAATAAGTATGTAATAATACATATTCAATTATTATCTACATACGTATACGTTACATCCTTGTCGAATCTTATTTAGGTCGGAGCGGGGCCGATACATTATTATGTAATAATAGATAGTCAATTATTATCTACATACGTATACGTTTCATCCTTGTCGAATCTTATTTAGGCCGAAACGGGGCTTTTAAATTATTATGTAATAATAAATATTCAATTATTATCTACATACGTATACGTTTCATCCTTGTCGAATCTTGTTTTGGCCGAAAAGTCTATAAATAATTATGTAATAATAAATATTCAATTATTATCTACATACGTAAACGTTTCATCTTTGTCGAATCTTATTTAGGCCCAGAAAGGGGCCTATGAATTATTATGTAATAATAAATATTCAATTATTATCTACATACGTAAACGTTTCATTCTTGTCGAATCTTATTTAGGCCCAGAAAGGGGCCTATGAATTATTATGTAATAATAAATATTCAATAATTATCTACATACGTATACGTTTCATCCTTGTCGAATCTTCATTGTTGAGATATCTGTTCAAACAGGTCGCACGAATCGAACAAGTATTTGTTGACGCTGGATTTGAAGAAGATCATTTTATAATCTGCAGGGAAGCAGTCTAGTTCTAATGTGTACAGATGGGAATTACTTTAAAGAGTCTATGTTTATTTAAGGTCTGTCTGACACTAGGCATACGGACGAAGAAAGGTACGTTTTAGATACAGTATTTACTGTCAGCGACATTTCGTTAAACATGTCGGGCATCGCCTGGAAGAATTTAAAAAATATGTGTAACATTTTTTGTTGAGAAATTCTCTTTCTAAACATGCCCAGTCTCGTTTCGTTTTTAACACACCTCTGCCCTCTCTATATTTATCTTTCTTTATTTATTTATTTCTCTCTCTCTCTCTCTCTCTCTCTCTCTCTCTCTCTCTCTCTCTCTCTCTCTTTGGCACCTAGTTCAATATAGAAAAAACAAAAAAGTAAGACAAAAAGTAATATGCTTCGGAATTCTTTAGATACGAAGTCATAATTCGCAAAAAGGAATTGTTCGGTGCCTACAACATCAAGCAAAGATAATATGTAGTAACAATGATACATATCAAGAGGAAATGGATAGTTTAAGAGAAACCCTCCACCGAAACAACTATCCAGAGAGCATGACATCAGCTCCAACAAATCTAGACGCAACACCAAAGGACACCACCCAAGAACTCACCACAGTTTGTATACCATATATGAGGGTCTTGTAGGAAAAAAATCAAAAGAATATGTAAGTGTGGAAAAGTATACAAAAGTGAGACATGTCGTCCACTAAAGGTAAGGCTAGAAGAAGACCAGAAAGCCGTAATACGTGGAGAAATCGAAAAGTCGGGTATGGCTGACCACATATGGAAGGAAAAGGGCAACCATCTACCCTCATGAGATGAAGTAAACATCATAAATAGAGAAGAACGGTGGAGATTAAAACGGCTCAAAGAAGCAGCATATATGTTAGGCGACAATCACTTACTAACTAGACCTAGTATAGAATTCAACACAATATGGGAACCTATCATTTTAAATAATAGATAAGTAGTGATCTATAGTGATAAGTAGTTAGATAAAAACCAAGAATAGGTTTAAGGCTCCAGAAATTAGTATTAGAATTGTCCGCAAGAACCCGTGGCGTAGTGGATATAGTACTAAGTATAATTTAGTTCTAAGTGACAGTCATCTGAAGGTTGAAGATTCAATCCTCAGTGCGGACGCTATGAAGAATTGCGAATTACTTCTTTCCAGTCATGGCAAATGGAATGAGAGCATGCTACACCCGTGGATTAAATAAAGGGTTCCGTCCAGATTCCCGAGTTCGACAAAGTACCCCTGAAGAAGGTCGGAGGTTACATCGGCCGAAACGTTGTGATAAAAACACGCAAGATGAGAACAGTAGGCCGAATATAACAAATTCTACAAAAAAGTAATAAGAAAGAAAAAGAAGTAATTAGCCGCTGACTGATTGCTCGAATTCGCAAGAATGATAAAAATTATTTTTTTCTGATATCTCTGCGAACTAAATTGATTTGTGGTGACCCCAAGAGAATTAATATTCGACCATCTTAAGGATGGAATAAAGTATATCTTTCAATTCAATACTTCAATACTTTTATATTTTGACTTGAGGTTTAAGGATACACTTTGATTGGGTGAGGTGGGGTTTAAGTGCAGTGACATTTACTGAAATAATTAACTGTCTTTAAACCAACGAGTCAGAGAAATGAATGCAGACCTATATGCTCCAACCCATGTACCCTATCTGCTGTGGTATTGCAGTCCGTAAATATTCAGGACAAACACAGTGGTAGAGTAAACAAAAGTGTATTAACATAACTATATTACAGAAGTACGCGTCATGAGTCTGGGGCCATAACTGCCACTGATTGCTGCCATGACGTTTAAATGTAACTGTATTTATTGTATTTAGGTAAGTCCATTTATTCCTGATATAGGTAGATCAGCTTACACAATAACACCCTCTTTTTAAGCATTATCTCCGTAAGGAGTCACTATCGTTTTCTCTAGGGGTTGACTTCGCACAAGTCGGTATTTTTGTTTCGTTTTTGACGTTCGCCTCTGTGAAATTACTTGCGGGACTGGCCCCTTAAACGTGTAAAACACGGCGTACATCAATTCTGTTCTGTAATGTTGTTGTCTACAGTTTCGGGATATATTTTCCTGATTTGCTTTAATGTCTCTTATGGGTAAACTTTGGTCATTTCACCAGATAGAGCATATTCCGAATTCTATTACGTGCAATCCCGATTTCCCCAAATGACTTGTTATTCTGAAACATTCGGAAAACCCTTTTCTATGATTTGAAAACGTCTTTTTTGACGTGTATTCTTCGTTCCGAATAAGTCGGTAACAGTTTGTCAAAACTCGTCTTTATATTTCTCGCTGGTGCCACACGCAAAATAGAACGAAATCATTAGGGGTCATTAAATACACTTGTAGATAATCCTTTCCTCGTGGGAGTACCCCTGGCTTTTTAACGTTCTTGTAAAATATCAACAAATCGATTCTTTTTCTTTATGTATACTGTCAGCGACGCCAAAAAAGAGTGTTATCAAGTGTTTAATATATTCAACTCTGTTTTTTTATCTTATCTAATTCTAAGTTATTTTGTTTTCTGACGCGAACAAAACATTTTGCGTCTTTTTGAAGGTTAGCCGTATACCCGGTTCACACTAAACTTTGCAATCATTTTATTGCATATGCCAAGCTCACCAGAAAAAAAAAACTGGTGTCAACTTCTCTTTAAATTCTGTTTTAAAATGATCTGGAGATCTTTAATTTTTACATTTTGGCAAAAATAATATCTCTGTAAATCCCACATATCTACTCTGCGCCTAGTTAAGTAACCAAATTATTCACCATAAATTTAGTTTCATGATTTCCCCCTGAAGTGTGAGGGTAGTTAACAGTTCACTTCGAATTTTATTTGCTCTCTGGTTACGAATTTAACAATTTTGTTAGTCCTCAATAAAGTTGTCTTGCCGATTTTCTTCCATGTGTGTGCATTTTCCTCCGTGTGTGTAGATTGAATAAGTGATTGACGGGGCTTGAGTCTATATGCATTTTATGTGTTTATTTAATATTTTAACTTGAGAAAACTTCTTAACATTTTCAATTTCGTCGCATTCTGATTAAAACTGTTTCTTGTTTAATTTTTTGTTCTGTAATTATAGAACAACAAATAAAAATCTGCCATAGGCAATCGCATTTAAAGACTCTCTTAGTTTTATAGGGAACATATCTGTACCAATGCATATGTCCGCAACTGAAACACGGCTAAGGGGAATACTACTTCTCTTTTGACTATAACATTTTACTGGTAAAGTCATTTCTTTCTTGTTGCAGATGTTTTTGATGTGGGGCACTGCCGACTGTTCGATACCCTTCGATTCCTGACGCATGCGAATAAACTGTTGGCAGTCTTCCGCTATTTGCTGGAGTGTAAGATATGGCTCATTGTAAAGTTTGCTAAGGACTATCCTCCTAATTTCTGAGTGGTTGTTCTCAAACCAATCCTTGTGCAAATACGAAACATTTAAAGTTATTAGAACTTAATTCCGATAAACTTAAGTCATCATCGTGCTTATTTTATATGCTCGCAAAAGTCGTATAGTCCTTATTATCATTTTTTTAAATGTTGCAACACTTCTACTTCTTGTAGAACAGAGATGTTTTTGGTCTAAATTATTTCGTCAACCATTGTATCGCTTCACTAAATTTTAGCTCGCTGGTCTTTTGAAGTAAATTGTAATTTTCATATTTCGTATGTTCCACTGTGCAATTGTTTCTTAACAATAACCGAACCTTTAGGAAATCAGTCCGATTTTCACATTCTAAATTAACTATATTTTCATAACTCCTGACCCTAGTCGTAGTGGAATATCTCAATGGTTATTAAAAAATGTGCTTCGAGAGAACGCACCTTCATCTGTATCATTTTACGATAAATTTGTAATTTACATAATTTCTGCTGTTGTAATTGTGTCTACATGAACATCACCTCGAATATTTTATTTTGTACTTGCTGTTCTTTCTGTAACTCTAATATTACTGTTTCAATTTTTATATCGAGAGGATGCTTGTTCATTTTGCTGATGCCTGAACATCTCCAGGATTGCATTTTTGAAATACTCCATGTTTTATACTGTCACTTGAAATTACTGACTTTTTCCGTGTATATATATAGATATATATATATATATATATATATATATATATATATATATATATATATATATATATATATATATTTGGTTTTATTATTAATCAGTCGGCCCTTTACCGGGGATTTCCCGACGGGGCTGCTTAGGCATTTGTGTAGGCAAGAGTGTATTAATCCTATGCGATTCATTTAATAACTACATATGGCCTTGTGCCTAAACTCCTTGAGAAAAGGTAAGTAAAATTCACACGAAGTGATGCATTTAATACAAGATATGACCTTTGTAGATGTTCAATTTCGTGGAAGAATAGCTGGAACAATATTAAAATATGTTATTAAAATAATTTTTAATCAATCGGACAACCGACCATCTAACACAAGGAGAAAATAACTGTGTAGAAAAACGCTTAGTTTGCAGAGGAGGGTATGGCTTAACTATAAAAATTATAGTTATTATCTTAAAGGGTAAATGCATGCAATTAGCCTGATTGCACTCGAGAACTAAACACGCAAGTTTATGTCAAACTTACTTATTATAACAATATGTTTATGTAATACTAGTAAGCTCTACTAATGTATTCAGCCCTTTTGAAGTAAATACTGAAACAAAAATATATACGTAAGATTATATTATTTGATAGTATATATATATATATATATATATATATATATATATATATATATATATATATATGATTCGATTCAATTAATAAAAAAGATAAGATGAAAGAAAAAAGAAATTCGACGGATATGGAATAATTGCTTTCTACTTTCGAGTTGAAGGTTAAAAATGAGAAACGCCGATCCCTTTCAGAAAAAAATCGATCCATCGTAAGGATCGCTACTCCAAATTAAATGCTTCTTGTTTTTCGTAGATTGGCCGGTTTTGATCGAAACATTTTGACGACATCAAAGTGAGGCGAAACGAAGAACCGTTTGAGGCACTGGGCAAAACGCCATTTATTTTACCGACACAGCAATATCAAAATTGCATCGAGTGACCGACAAGAATGGAAACCTCTTGTCTTTTTTTATTATACACCCCCTCTTACAAAACGATCAATATTCACTGATTTTATGTCAGCCAAATCAGAGTGCGTTTCGATCATTTCTTCAGAATATATATATATATATATATATATATATATATATATATATATATATATATATATATAACTTCTTTTGTAGTATAGTAGGAACACTTTCAGCAGAGTGCTCAATTAATTTAGAATCAACATTAAGAGCGTAATATTTATTTATGTTTTGGTACAGACAAATTAGTACAACATTAGTACCGTTGGTTTCAATCTCAGAAGGACTTCACCATACGGCTCTCTTCAGCTTATAGTGTCACCTGTTTAAGAAATGTGAATTCACGTATCACTCTTGTTGGGGTGCGTTATTTGTTCTAGAGTGTTATATATATATTTTTCTAAAATTAGTGTTAGTGAGGTTTAATAAAGTTTTTAAAAAAATTGGGGGTGAAATGTAACAGCTGAGATTTTAAAATTAAACAAATTCAAAATTATATAAAAAATATATCTGTACAAATCCCGTGAGTCAAATGGAAAGTAATAGAGAGCAGACCATATTTCTCCAGACATAAATAGATGTATTGTGTGTGATGCTAAATAATACCATATATTAAGGGCCATTATTGACCCAAATATATATAAAATATTTTTTTGGGAAATACTAAACTGTAAACAATAAACGCACAAAAAATAATAAATACATACATTTTTTTAATGAATCCCACCCTGTGCCTAACGAATAACTTATGCCACTCAGTTATCGTTGATTATAAACACACCTTTGAAGCTGTAAAACAGACCACGCTAATCATAAATAATTAAAGTAAGACATGATTACGATTACGACCTATATATATTTTTTACCCTGACTCGGTACTTCCTTCAAAAGGGTCACGTCAACGATGCACCGTTTAAAAACGATAAATTCAGACAACATCCTCCCTTGCTTTAGTTTTTTCGGGGCGACCTTTAAAATACGAAATTACAAATAAATAAATAAGTAAATAAATCACCAAACAAAATAAAACATTTATAACACAAAATTATAAATAAAATAAATAATAAATCCGATACATGAAATTAAACGACGTATTCCCTTCAAAAAGGAAACTTCAGTGTTACAACTGTTTTTCTCATTTTTCAATACACCGAAAATGTCTTACAATCTAATTATTCATATATATATATATATATATATATATATATATATATATATATATATATATATATATATATATATATATATATATATGTGTGTGTGTGTGTGTGTGTGTGTGTGTGTCTGTGTATATTTAATTGTGAATCGTCAGTGTAGAGATAATTATTCGTATAAATAATACTCTCTACACTGACGATTCACGCAGAAATCGAAACCTCGAATATACATGAATAAGCGCGGAAGCCTTTTCATTTATCCCGACTATATTTATATCAACACCCGCTAAGCCTGATTAATTCAATTTTACATTCAAATATTGTCAAATACATTAAAGAAAAACTGCTAAAACACACTCATCCAGACGCTTCATTTGAATAATAATTATATAAACAATATCTAATAAATTAATATTCTGCACAATTCATTTTTTGTCCTTCAATTTACTTATATATATATATATATATATATATATATATATATATATATATAATAGTTTTCTTCCTATTTTTATTAATTCGAAAAATAACTTCCTGTTTTTGCTATTGTTGTTGATGACGACGATAACAATGATGATGATAATTATGATTATTTAGATAACTAATACATTTTCTATAAAAATGAATGCAGAATAATACCCCCTCCATTTTCAGCTTTTTTAAATTAAAAAAATAACTTTAAAAAAAAAATAGTTATTAAGTTGTTTTATATTTCTGTCTTTAATGATAAAGGTGAAAAACACAAACTAACCATTTTTAATTATTCAAGAATACATAATTGTTTTAGTTGACTAACTGAGTTTCCGCATTTGGCGATTGTCAAGAATAACCAATAGAACGAAAAGGTACGAAACATTAATTAGTAAACATATAACTGTTATCAAATGCAATAAAAGTTACTTTTCTACCTACTTGCCTAATTTTTCTTTGTTCTAAAGTAATATTAACCGTTTATTTTTAAATTAAAAATAAAAAGTTCGGTCAAATATATTACGTTATACTGAAACACAAAGATGTTTGACAGTCGTTCATCGACCATCTACAAAGTATGATGATTTTTGTTTGTATATTTCTCCATTCAATTAGGTAGAAATTACACTTTTGAAGCGTTTGAGAAAGTTATTTGTCTATTATTTATTTGTGTATTAACCCAAAAAGACGAAAAACAAACTTCGAGGATATCCGCATACTCCATTTTGAAAACCCGATCGAATCTTTAGGAATTACTAAAATTCAATAAAAATGCGTTAAAAAACTTTAAAACACAAAAAAGCAGGTATTGCGAAAAGTAACTTTATTACCTTTGGTAACAGTTATTTGTTGTTTATTCGTTTTTCTAAACTTTTTTCTGTCGGTTATTCTTGACAATCTGCCCAACGTCTTTGTTTAATTCTTTCATAATGAGTAATTACGTTTTATACTTATACAACATCAAATATCAACATTGGAATGTATGAAATAACACTATGACAATCGCTTTTCTGTTGTGGCTTTTTCAAATCACCAAAATGTGAAACTGACATTGTTTCTTCGTTTTTTTCTGTAGAAAAGGTTACAGCTAGCGTAATTTAGTGTTTGCTAGTATATATATATATATATATATATATATATATATATATATATATGTGTGTGTGTGTGTGTGTGTGTGTGTGTGTGTGTGTGCTTGAAGGTTTACCAAAACATTTGGTTCAAGAAATCATTCATCACAACAAAATACGTTTTCCTTTTTTAGTGTATTTATTTTTCAGATTTTTCAAAGTTAAAGAATTTTTCCCTACACGTGTTTCTCTACTCAAGCAGGTTTTTGCTTGGCAGGAGAATTATATACCTGGAATAAGAACCCGAACAACTGACAATACCCAATGTGGTGTTGCCCTAATTGAGGCCATTTAAGAAGAAAAATGAAAACCCCTCTGAAGAAAGTAGTTAAAAAATGTACACAGTATGGTTGTTACTATGCATACCGACAAGAAATTAGTCCCAATGCAGTCAAAAAGAATCGGGACCAATGTGTGAGAATACACCTCCTCATCGGGCGGCACAACGATGAAAGTATCCACCCCAAACAAAAACAAAACGGTCAGCACACAATCAACAAGTTAGCGTTCCAAGCCACTGAATTATGAATCAATTCTGAAAATAGAAACAACGATGCTATCGCCTTTAAATAAGAATAAAATGATATTTTTCCGGGAGGAAAAAAAAAACTAGCCCAGCCGTTAAGAAATATTTTAAAATAGAAATCAGTTTTTGAAAACAGTGTTTTGTATTTTTCTTTGAGTTGGTTTTCTTAGGAACTGGGAATTGGTTCAATCATAAAATGACAATGGGGACTCCGATCTTTAATCAGCATGAAATCATATTTTTCCCAGAGTGTAATCGGAAGCCTAGTCGTAAGGGAAATAATTTAAAATTATTTTAAAATAGAAACTAGATTTTTGTAAACAATATTTTGTAGTAATACTTTATTTTTGGTATATACATGCTTTTCTCAAAATGATTTCTGCGGAATTAGGATTATTCACTTCGACCTATGTCTACTCCGATAAATAACAACAAGGTAGCACTCGCCATTAAATTAAGTAAAATATATTTTCCTATGATGTAAAAAGCCGTCCCAGCCGTTAGAAAATTAATTTTAAAAAGATTAATTTCAAAATAGAAACTACATTTTTAGAGACAGTATTATGGATGAAAATTTTCTATCTAGTACTTATGGAGTTTGCTTAAAGGGGGGTTCTGCGGGATTGTTATCGTTTGCCTCGTTATATGTTTATCCCGAGTGGGAGCAGGTCAACTCTAGAAAAAGGTTCGTACGACCACATACATTGCTAACGGACATTAATACTGTCTTTTTTGATGGAATAAATGCGGAATGCCCACACTATCAGTGGGTTGGAACGCTAACTTGTGGATTGTGTGTTGACCTTTTTGTTTGGGGGGATACTTTCATCGTTGTGTCGTTAGGTAAAATAATCTCAAACAAATATCGTCATGTTAACAATTTTCGCACTAGAAAAAAGTTAACAAATAACATCCCTCAATATTTGATATCAAATTTATCATCTCGTGTGTCTCGGCTCAAATAATAAATGAATAAATACTTGTCTACACTGCGTTTCTTATAGGCAAATATAAAACGATAAAATCGAACAAACTAATAGAACACAATGGGTTTTTGTTTAATTATTATTAAATCATAAAATACCAATAATAATTATTTAAACGTTTAACCTTTTTACAAATATAGTTTTTACTGAGACCTTATTTGTGTTATTTTATCTTTGTTTCTAACGAATAAAACTTATTTAAAAAAATAAATTTATTTTCTTTGAAATCAAAGGCAAATATCAATAGATTTTTAGAAAAATGTAATTCTCATTGAAACTTATCTGAACGTTCCAACTGTTAACATATCAATTTCTGTAACAAACATTGCATTTTTAATATATATAGAAGATATGTCGTTATCTACAGACAATTCCGTGGGATCAGATACTCGATGACTTTTCGACTTTGACTGTTAAACCATAAGCTACACACCATGAAGAAGTCACATTTAAAACTTATATAAACACTTATCTCCGTTCGTTTTTATGAAATAGCTTTGTATAATCGTCAACATCATTAAATTTCAGTAAATAAGAAATATCAACGTACACCCATCATCAACGTACATCTAATTCCCCTCTCTGACCTATCATATCCCAAAGTATTACTTCTATATATATATTTTAACAAAGACCTTAAATGAACTTATCAGCCCGTATCTACCTACAAAATATAGTGTTACGTCCACACAAGAACTATTACAAATTTTACAAAGCAAACAATTAGATAATAAAACCATCGACGTGGAAAGCCGATTCGCCAATGTAAATGTAAAGGAAACAATAGACAGAATCAACACTAATGTATACAATAACCCGTAACACTTTTAATTAATACAAAAATACAAAAAAGCTACTATTAATCTGCGCCACCGAAGTACCTTTTTATGACTTCAAGAGAAACAATTACACTCAAATTGACGGAGTTTTAATGGGTTCGGTTCTCGGTCCGATTCTCAGCGAATTCTCTATGTCAAACCTAGAAAACAAAATATTTAATAACATTACAAAAACCCTCTATTTACGAACGCTATGTCGACGAATTCTTGTTCTAGCTGATAACAATGAACAAATACACAAACTTCAAGACCTTTTCCCCCAAAAAAACTGTACTTTGATCTACCATAGAACTGAACGTAAATAATAAAATCCCTATCCTAGATATTCTTATTGATGCCTCTAATAAATCGTTTAATACTTCCACTTATGAAAAACAACCAGCTGACATTCTATTTTTAATTTCAAGAACGCTACAAATTAGCTATCGTTAAAAATCTATTAAACCGTGCCAAATTAATCTCGTCCTCTAAAAAAAATACTATTCATTGAATTAAAAAATATAAAATTAGAACCTATTAACAACGAATTCCCTAATTATATAGGTGATGAACAAATAAAACAAGCCGCGCGTGCATGGTCCCCCTTTGTATGTGACTCGATGTGGCGAGTGTAAAATGCAATAAATTTGTGTAATTTGGGGCATTTTTTTACCCCCTTTTGAGGTCAAAGATGCTCATTTTATATTCAGAACAATTGCCTCTACATTGTAGCCAAGTTTCAGAAAAATTGAATGCATGGATCAAACGTTATGGGAGGAAAGGGTCTTTTTTTGCAATTTTGGGAGCTTTTGACACCCTGGGGGGCGCGAACCAGATTTTTTCCAAGGTCAGCCATACTTATTTTCTATTAGGAACAATTGCCTCTACATTTTGGCGAAGTTTCAGAGAAATTGAATGGATGGGTGAAAAGTTATGGGGCAAAAAAATGTCATTTTTTGCCATTTTGGGGTCTTTTGACCCCCTGGGGGGCTAACCAGATTTTATTTCAAAAATCGGAGAATGTTACTTTCTAACCTGACAAGAGTTGCGCGTTCGGATCGTGCATGTAGCTATGTGTATTGCTTGTTATTAAAGTCACTCAAGAGTGCCCGGGCTTATGTTGGAGGGGGCTGATAATAATATTTATAAATAAAAATTAATTATTTTAATACCTACAGACATCGATATTTCATGCTAACGCAATCTTCAGTGCAGGAACTAATTCTCAACGGTCAGCTGGCGCGAACCTCGATCACAAATCGCCACTGATTCGTAGTCAAGAGTCTTATCCCAACGGCCATAGACACTTAGTTAGTAATTAGACATGGAATTTAAATGTAAATAGCGAGTCGGCGGCTAGATTTACCAAGCAGCTAGAGTGATCTACGAACGCGTTCGGATCGTGCATGTATATATATATATATATATATATATATATATATATATATATATATGCTTATTAGAAAATGGCAAATGCCTTCTTTTAACCGGCTTTGAAGAAGTGAATTGCCTCGCCTACACCCGTTTGAGAAGTGATTGATATATCACGGACTCTTTCATTTTTGCTCTCAACTATTTTCAAGGCCATATATTCCGTGAAACGCGTGCGTACACCTAATTTGTTAAAAGCATAATTTATGAGAATTAAATGGTGTTTTATTATTGTGATAAAATAAATTCCGACCAGCTAATATTCTTTTAGTTTGTTTTGTTTAATAAATTTTATTATTTACTTAAATTAAAATAATTATTTTAAAAGTATTAGATGAAAATAATATGGTGTTTTATTATTGTGATAAAATTAATTCCGCCCAGCTAATATTCTTTTAATTTTTTTTGTTTAATAAATTTTATTATTTACTTAAATTTAAATTATTATTTTAAAAGTATTAGATGAAAATAATATGGTGTTTTATTATTGTGATAAAATTAATTCCGCCCAGCTAATATTCTTTTAACTTGTTTTGTTTAATAAATTTTATTATTTACGTAAATTTAAATTATTATCTTAAAAGTATTAGATTAAAATAATATGTTTTTTTTATTATTGTGATAAAATTAATTCCGCCCAGCTAATATTCTTTTAATTTGTTTTGTTTAATAAATTTTATTATTTACGTAAATTTTAATTATTATTTTAAAAGTATTAGATGAAAATAATATGGTGTTTTATTATTGTAATTAAATTAATTCCGCCCAGCTAATATTCTTTTAATTTGTTTTGTTTAATAAATTTTATTATTTACGGAAATTTTAATTATTATTTTTAAAGTATTAGATGAAAATAATATGGTGTTTTATTATTGTGATAAAATTAATTCCGCCCAGCTAATATTCGCTTAATTTGTTTTGTTTAATAACTTTTATTATTTACTTAAATTTAAATAATTATTTTAAAAGTATTAGATGAAAATAATTTGGTGTTTTATTATTGTGATAAAATGAATTCCGCCCAGCTTATATTCTTTTAATTTTTTTTGTTTAATACATTTTATTATTTATGCAAATGTTAATTATTATTTTAAAAGTATGAGATGAAAATAATATGGTGTTTTATTATTGTAATACAATTAATTCCGCCCAGCTAATATTCTTTTAATTTTTTTTTGTTTAATACATTTTATTATTTATTCAAATTTTAATTATCATTTGAAAAGGTGAAAATAGCTGCCAAAACTTTGAATATTTAATACATGAGGAATTGTTGAGAATTCTAAATCCAGAAATGAATTTAACATTATTTCAAACTTCGAAGTGTACAACATAATTGATTTTTGTAACTATTAACAGAAGCACAACATTTCGTATTTGTTTGCGGAAAAAAAAAACGAAAATAATTTTGGGAATTTTATTTCGTAATTAAATTATATTCTTAATAGGATTTTAAAACGTCGTTAAATAACTCTATTTTAATTTTGTTAAAAATAATTCGAACAATAGAAAATTTAAGAAAATTGATGTAAGTCACGTAAAAGCGAGAAACACACACCTATACAAAGACACACGAGAAATGTTCACGCAATTCTATTAATATTGAGATCATGACATTGCTAGAGCGATAGGAATTGTTGATTTTCTGCAATAAACATTCGAATGTTTATAATTATTTTTTCTTTCGTTCATTACTTAACATTCTTTCATACTAAAAAAGGGGCGCGACCAAAAGGCGCATAATTTTGCTAGTATTTCACGACGCCCTATAAAAGAGAAGGTATTTTTAAATAGTGTCATGACCACAAAACATATACTACACTAGGTTGATGTTATGGTTGGGAGGATTGTATCATTACGGACGAAAATATGCTATACAACCCTTATAAGGGAGGAAGTCATGCCTGTGTGGATGTTGCCATAAGAATATAAATACTGCTACACTTCCCCCTAAAAGTAGGAGATAATGTCTAAGAGGATGGTATCATGATAATACAATATATATTACACAGTACTCCTTGTTGAGTAAAATGAATAAGAATTAAAAATATAATACAATTGTACATTAATAGAAGTAATAGTATAGTTTCGGTTTCAGACAAAATTCCATTAGTAATGGATAATACACGGGTTCTGCTAACATATATTGAAGTCAGATATTTTCTTTGTTTTCTTTTCGACATATTTCTCTCGGTATTTTCCCGCCAATTTATCTGCCGATTTATTGTTTCCCGCTCTCTAAATCTGCAGACACCGCCATTTTTTTGTTTTAGGATTTCCTTATATTTCTAGCTGGCTCTGATTCTCCTTGTATGTCTTTCTCTCTCTGTATCTCTCGTCCTTTCCCCCTCTCCCTCACGCTTTATCGACTTGACAATCTTGTGATCCGTCAAGGGGCCAAACAACGGACTAATTGGGGTCAGAGGCCGATTCACTGCCAATATATAACACATCATAAAGACAGTGAACGCGTATTGATTCCGGCCTTCGCGACGATGACGTCTTGCAAAACCATTTTTAATGCGAACTACTTTTATTAGCGTCGCGTCACGGGCCGTTCTTCGGTTGCTGCTTCGGTGGAGCGAAAAGAATTTTCGAAATATATGGCGGCGGCTGAGGTGGTCGAGACGGCGTTAGTTTCTTTGCGGGCGGAAAACAAGTCAGACGGACTGGCAACCAACTATTTTAACAAGAAATTGATAGCCATCTCAGCTCAGACATATGTATAGAGCATACATACAGAACGACAAATTAAAACACATAACACACACACACGCACACACACACACACACACATATATATATATATATATATATATATATATATATATATATATATATTTCAAAACACTATTAGCATTAGATTTAGCGTCCATCGATACCTTCAGTTTCACGGAAATTACCCCGGGAGCTAAACCTATGTAATTTGCGAATACACAATAATTGCGCACTAACGAATATTTTTAACAGCGAATGTCAATACAAAGTAAATATAAATATCAGTAATGAACAAAAGATATGGAAAATAATTTCAAGTATAATATAATAATTTGTTATAATAATCAAATGATGACATTTAGTTAATATATACGGGAAGCAAAGAAATGAAATATATTAGCTCTAATATCAATTAAGTAATCTGAAAAATAGCTCCTAGTAATCTGAATAGTAAAAACAATAGATTTTGTTAAGAGAAAAATATCAAATCATGAACTTCAAAAACCAATAAATTTATCAAACAAAACCAAGATTTAATACCTAAATAGAAGCACATAAATAAGCACTTTTTTTCTATTTTACACCAATATAATTGATCAAAATACGTGAATAAATAAAAAATTAATGAATACATGAATTAATAAATACTTATATAAAGTGTCGAATAAAACAATTGGTAAAACAATTAACAATCAACATTATATATAAAACAACAACAAACAAATAATTTGCAATTAATATATACAAATAAAATGTAAATAAATAAAAAGTGTATCATAATCTGAATTAATAATTGATCGAATAATTAAAACAGCAGAAAATATGATTAAATATTAATCAAAATGAATAATAATAATAAACAAATAAATATGGGTAGATTGTTCTCTTTATTGGCGGTTTATTATTGCTTAATAGCAAATTAGACAGTTCTGATAATCGCGGAAAACTATTAAACTGTGTTATATTTTTAAAAATAAGTACATTTTTCAGTATCTGAATTAATTAGTGCGAATGGTGTTTCATTTATGACTCCTATATCACCATCAAAACGATTTACTGTTATTTTAATAAATAATTAATAATTTATATATATATATATATATATATATATAAATATATATATATATATATATATATATATATATATATATATATATATATAATATAGGCAACAGGCCCAAAGTAAGCTATTTAAATGCCTACTTTTCATACCTATAGTTAAAATAGTTCACAATAAATAATGTTGGTGTTATTCATTGGTCTTTCTATTGCCTTATGTTCTCTCTATATATGGAATCTTTTTGTCGATTGCATGTATACAGTAATTAAATAACTCTATTTAATAAAAAAGGATAAATAAGTAACACCTTTTTTGTGAAGGGTGTAATTGTAATTAACCTAAAATCGCACTAAACAGAAAAATACACTGACTAAACATGAGCAAGCAAAGTTCATAATTAAAAGGAGAGTGTGACTGACTGCTTATACTCGCTGTCCCCCCCTGCCCCGTTAGCGACGCCATCTTTTCGTTTTCATTGTTTTTAGATGTAATGATTGTTTTGATTCTTGTGTTCAAACGTTTCGCATTTGGGTTAAAACTGTTCCTTTCCGGCCGGTTCAAAATTGTAAGTTGTAAAACAAAAAACTAGAGCTAGGTAGTAACTTATGAAAATATATTTATGGCAATTAAGCTACACAGAGGTTCACGCGTTCCACCTCCGTGGGTAATCTTCAGGCTAAAATGTATATATATATATATATATATATATATATATATATATATGATATCATTTTTTATATTTTACATAATGTATATATATATATATATATATTATGTAAAATATTTAAAAAAACACATCATATATACATATATATGTATACATACATACACAGAAAGATATATATATATATATATATATATATATATATATATATATAAACCAACGTTTCAATGCATATTACCGCATCTTAATGAAGGCAGAACATACAAAAATTCAAAATCAAAAGTGAGAAATTCGGGGTCTCGCTCTGGAGAACGCCGCCAAACCGAAGCCAGCTTTTAAGAAGGAAATACAGGGTTTAAGAAGTTGTCTAGGATGAGGAAGCGGGTCAGATTCCATTTTGGTACACTGTAGGTCAGCTTGCCTATAAAGTTTGTACTTGGTCACTAGTTTCGCGCCTGATATATACACACACACACATATATATATATATATATATATATATATATATATATATATATATATATATATATTACAAGTTGTACGTCAGTTGGAAAGCAATGAAAAATATGCTGTCATTTTTATGCCACAGGAGAGAAGTACATATATGTGGATAACTATGTAGCTATGATCATCCATAGAGAGAAAATCATGCTGTATCAAGGATTTTTAGTGTCGCTATGTGACCAGTGTTTCAAGCTGAGATTCAAAACCCAACAGTTTGGACATCATGCTTGTACACTACTAAGCTGTCTACAGAAGTAAGGGAAATCATAAAAAATGTCATATATGTTTAATTACAGACCACCGGTAGAGACGTATTATTTTTACGAGTGGGAACGCTTTACGCTAGTGGCAACCGTTACCATTTCGTACTTCGGAGTTCAAATCACGAGTGGGCAACTTAAGTATAGATAGATAGTTAAGGAGAACGAGATAGATAGATAGATAGATAGATAGATAGATAGACAAAGTGTCTTACTGGTTCTTCTAACCATTTCGATAACAGAACGCCCTGGAGAAGGTTCCAATCTTTCTCCTTGTGACTCTTGATTTCGGAAAAGTCGGCGCGTCTGCTGACCAGTTGTAATAGCGCGTGGGGGAAGGAATAGCTGGTGACGAATGCGGTTGGGGTGCGAAGTTAGGGGTGTAAAGGGTGGGGCCCATGATGGATTGGGTCTCAATCTGTTGAAGGAGCCGGAAAGAGGAGTATTGGAGAGTGAGCGGTGGGGTTCATTTCTGATTTTCCTTGTTGGCCGTTTCCAACGTGAGCGGACCGTTTCATAGAAACTAAAGTCGCTGGAAATTGAGACGAACAATTGGATCTTTAAAAACCAGGAAGAAAGACGTAGTAATAAACGAAAGACGAGACGAACGAAAAGGATGAGTCAGGGAAGGTGATGAGCGACGGCAGAAAGGGTTGAGAAGGAGGAGGAGGTGAAGGAGGAGGAGGAAGATGAGGATGAGGAGGAGGAGGAGGAGAACATATTGCAGAAAGATGAAGAGCCAAAGTGAAAGAATATTTAATCTGTAATGGATGAAGAGTCGCCGAGAGTTTAAGCACTTAAAGAAAGAAACGTAAAAAAAAATAAAATAGGGAATTAAAATGAATGAATGATAAAAGGAAAAAGGAAAGAGAAAACAATTAAAACAACACACACGATGAAGAGTAAAGTAAGAAAAAATGAATGACAAACAGAAGAAAAAAGAAAGGCGCAAAGAAAAAAAGAAAGAAGGAAACATTAAAGTAAACCGAAAGAACAAAGAAGAAAATGAATTATGAAAGAAGGAAAACTAAAATAATGAAGAATAAAAGTAAGAAATAATGAATGAAGGACAAATGAAAAAAATGAAACAAAGAAAACATAAAATAGGAGGAATGAAAGTAAAAAAATGAATGAAGCAGTTTTTAATTATTTTTCATAATTTATTTTAAAATTACAAAATGAGCTTCAAAAAACATGTTGAATCGACTGATTTCACTGACTTTGCATATTCGCTCCCTCATTCTTTCAAATTGTTTTTTTTTAATGTAAGGTGTGCAGGGTCCCTGAAATGGGGCAACAAAAGTGGGATAAAAATAAACGCTTCATTATATGTGTGAGTATAATCGCAGAAGGGCCCCATCCATACCATTAAGAAATATTTTCGAAAGAAAAGTACTAATACGATATTCGGTTTTCTGACTAAACCATTTTCATATGAACCGATTCCATCAGTTTTTCAAAGGGAGACACTCCATTTTGTCGTAGTCCACAAATAACTTGTTACGTTATCTATCTCCCTTGAACTAATTTCTTTTTCGCACGATGTTGAAACCATGTAAAATATATGTGTTATTGTGTTATTTCTATTGCCTAAAATAATATATTTTTGAATTAGTTTTATTTTTTTATATCTGTTTTACATATTTTGTATTCTCTCTCTATTTCGTTCCCTCCCATTATTTATTTGACCCCCGATTTATAAAATCAGGAGACCTATGTTTTGAGGCATTTCCGTCCGTCCGTCTGTCCGTCCGTCTGTCCGTCCGTCCGGATTTTTCTCCGCAACCATCCATTGAATTTCTCTGAAATTTTGCATGAAGTTGTAACTTTGATCAGGTTAGAAAGTAACATTCTCCGATTTTTGAAATAAAATCTGGTTAGCCCCCCAGGAGATCAAAAGGCCCCGAAATGGCAAAAAATGACATTTTTTGCCCCATGACTTTTCATCCATCTAATCAATTTCTCTGAAACTTGACCAAAATGTGGAGGCAATTGTTCCTAATAGAAAATAAGTATCGCTGACCTTGGAAAAAATCTGGTTTGCGCCCCCAAGGAGGTCAAAAGCCCCCTAAAATGGCAAAAAGTGACCCTTTCCTCCCATAACGTTTGATCCATACATTCAATTTTTCTGAAACTTGGCCAAAATGTAGAGGCAATTGTTCTGAATATAAAATGAGCATCCTTGACCTAAGAAAAATTCTGGTTCTCGCCTCCAGGAGGTCAAAGGGGGGGGGATCAAAAATGCCCCAAATTACACAAATTTATTGCATTTTACACTCGCCACATCGAGTCACATACAGAGGGTGGCCACGCACGCGCGGCTTGTTTAATGTGTTTGTTAAAAATAGTAAACATATAATATTTCATAAAACTAAAAGATAAGAAAATTAAAAGGTTCACCACTTTCGGGGATTCGCTCATTGGAAGATTAATAAAAAAAAATATGACTGACGAGCGATACAACGGATTAAAACCTAGTGTTACGGTTTATTCCTAAAATCATCGATATTATTAGATCAAAAAGGTTCTACAATTCACCCTCTACACAAACATATATATATATATATATATATATATATATATATATATATATATATATATATATATATATATATATATATATATATATATATATATATATATGAATTAATAAAAAATAAATATAAATATTCGAACTGCCTACATACATTAACTTGCGTTTATGTTCTAGCGCACGACTTCGAGGAGGGAAAACAAGTAATTCTTATCCAGACCCGTAGTAGATTTATTGTTCTACAGAAATAGAAAAACGTTTTTGTAAGTTAAAGAAAATTTTAAAATTCATATATTTTTTAGCGTTGAAATATCAACGTATTAGTGACATCTCAAAAGGTAAATTAGCACTGGAAGATGTTCAGCTATATGTCTGTGATAGGAATTGACATAGATCAAACACATGTATTCAAAATTCAAAAGTATAAATGTAAAATTCGAAACAGAAGATCCCCGCTTCCCATGCTAATAGGAAAGAGGTGGAAGAATAAAGTTGTTTCTATGTGGCAGCGAAGCGCCCGCGACTATTTATGTGTGTATCACTCTAGCTGTTTAGAAAGTGTGTAAATATTGCTATCGGTCACCAAAGTATCTTCTAGTGCAATCTTCTACCTTTGTAAGAGTCAGAGATGCCCTAATATGAGTTATTGCTGCCACATTTTTAGGAGGGGGCAGGAGTTCAAAACACCCATTTTGCCTTGACAGAGTTCCAAATCGACTTCACAATATAGTGGAGCACTACTCTTATGCTCTTTACTACTCCTGTTTTAGGAGGATTGCTAACTTTTCTCTACTCTGATATTTCATTGGAAACTGCTCAACTCAGCTTCAATCTGGTTCCGCCGTGTAAACGTTTTACAGTAGCAACTCAAATCTCTATCACCAGTGCACACAATTTTCCTTGCGTCTCCATATGCCTAGCATCAATCGGAATTTCTATAACAAAAGTTTCTTTTCGAGAACTTTACATCTGTGGAACCAGTTACTACAAGATTGCTCCGCTAATGGCTACAGCATGGTATTCTTTAAATCTAATGTCAATAACGTTTGTTATAAAGTGTCATCATAAATCATGCACCTTTACCCTCGAGTTGCGCTGAGCCTTGATAAGTGATAACCGATCAGTAAAAAGAAATATCAAATCGTGTCAAATATACCCATATTATCATACATGATATCATACATGATTATTGATCATATTATCACACATGATATTATACATGATACATGATCATATTATTATACATGATATCATACATGATCATATTATAACACATGATATCATACATGATACATAATCATAATATCATACATTATATCATACATGATACACGATCATATCATCATACATGATATTATACATGCTACATGATCATATTATCATACATGATACATAATGATACATGTGCAAACAATATTTGTTCACAATATGAAACTACTGTGCCATTTTTCATAGACATTAGTCTATGAAACATAGCACATTAGTTTCATATTTAATAGTTATTTATCAACTATGAGTTAGTTTGTTTTCATTACTTTTTTTCAATTGATTACACTCAATTGATTATTATTAACTTATTATTAACCTATTATTGATTATGATAAACTTATTATTAACTTACTGTCGATTTCACTCGATGAACCCTCCTTTGTCTTTGATGACAGCCATGACGTGGTCTCAGGATCGTTCGTTCTTTGTATCTGTCGCTGTCTCGTTCGGCCGCCCCACCCAACTTAGCTGCAGGAAGGCGAGCTTGGATGCCGGATGCCAGTCAAAATGTGGTAGACCAAGTTCTCGGGACTGAGTCTCCCGGCCGAATCTTGTTGCCACACTTACACCTGTAACTATTTGGTCAAACCCGGGTTTTACTACATCGCCCAGAACAGGAATTAATCATGATTTCAAGTAAACTGCGTTCTGGCGGCGTCCAATAGTGAATCATGCTTTTTTCGCTGATGTTGCATCATTGCTGAATCCTGAACCTTTCACTTTTGTTCTGAGCTTTACTACTAACCCTTGCTGGCACCCAAGACGTCCATCATCGCTGTATTTGTTCCTTCAGAACGCCATCACGTTGTCACAAATATAGAGGTTCAAAATTGTTTATAATCAATCATTTTGCAAAATAGAATAGTAATATATATTCACTATTTTCATATAGACAGGACTGACAAAGAAAGTCAAAAAATATATGCACTCAATTTGCATAGTAAAATTACGAACAAATATCGTCTGCGCCCTGAAAGTAAAAGGTGGTACACATTTGTTTGGTCATCTAGAGGAAAAGTCTATTTCGAAATTGTATCTCTTGTCCGCCTTTTCCGTTTGTATTACCACCGCGAAACTCATGCTAAAGGGTGGTACACAATTATTAGGTCATCAAGGGAATAGTCTTTCTCGAAATGATATCTCTTGTCCGCCTTATCCGTCTTGTCCGTTTGTATTACCACCGCGGAACACATGCTAAAAGGTGGTACACACTTATTAGGTCATAAAAAGAAAAGTCTTTCTCGAAATTATATCTCTTGTCCGCCTTGTCTTTGTCCGTTTGTATTACCACCGCGACACTCATGCTAAAAGGTGGTACACAATTATTAGGTCATCAAGGGAATAGTTTTTCTCGAAATTCTATCTCTTGTCCGCCTTGTCCCTCTTGTCGCTTTGTATTACCACCGCGAAACTCATGCTAAAAGGTGGTACACAATTATTAGGTCATCAAGGGAATAGTTTTTCTCGAAATTCTATCTCTTGTCCGCCTTGTCCCTCTTGTCGCTTTGTATTACCACCGCGAAACTCATGCTAAAAGGTGGTACACAATTATGCGGTCATCAAGGGAAAAGTCTTTCTCGAAATTATATCTCTTGTCCGCCTTGTCCGTCTTTTCCGTCTGTATTACCACCGCGAAACTCATGCTAAAAGGTGGTACACAATTATTAGGTCATCAAGGGAATAGTCTTTCTCGAAATTATATCTCTTGTCCGCCTTGTCCGTCTTTTCCGTCCGTATTACCACCGCGAAACTCATGCTAAAAGGTGGTACACATTTATTAGGTCATCAAGGGAAAAAGTCTTTCTCGAAATGATATCTCTTGTCCGCCTTGTCTGTCATGTTCATTTGCATTACCACCGCCGAACTCATGCTAAAAGGTTGTACACATTTGTGCGCGTGATACAAATGGTTTTAAATTCATGTGTGAAGACCGCAGCAAGTGATTGTCCAGCCCTGTGCATAGAAAAAAAGAGTTGACCAAGTTTTGAACGCCGTTGAAGTTGTTTCCTATAACAGTCGCTCTATCAGTTCTTCTTCATTCATAATTTACACTGAATCGTTTGTGTTCCTGTTGTTCTGCAAAGGGTTAAACTGACGCTACATCGTTTTCGGTGAATGTTTTTCAGATGTTGACTCCACAGCCATTTTGTGTGTTACGTTTCTTGCTCTCAACAGCGAACACCAGATTGAATAATTATGAATGACATTTTCATTTTCATCGGACAACGACAGCATCGCACTTTTTATTCGATGTGACATTCGATTGGTGAAACACTTGAAACAAAGCCAAGACATTTCGGAA
Source organism: Sepiola atlantica (assembly GCA_963556195.1). Classification (NCBI taxonomy): domain Eukaryota; kingdom Metazoa; phylum Mollusca; class Cephalopoda; order Sepiida; family Sepiolidae; genus Sepiola; species Sepiola atlantica. The sequence goes on from OY744542.1 coordinate 22,868,345, forward strand.
ACGTCACACTAGTCCGATTACCGACAGATCACATACGATAAAATACCGATCGTTACCGCTGACAATACCAACAACACCTTTATTTTCTTTCTTCTAATTATTCTTCCCCTCCTTGTTCTTGTTTCTGTTCTTTTTGTTCTTTTGCTTTGCCACCGCCGTCTCAGTTTAATCTTTCGTTGTTTAATTCTTGAATTCTAACTGTTATTGTCGGCCAGTGTCTGGTCTGAGCTGATCACAACTAACAGTCTAGTACTGCCTGTTATGTTTGTTGTATTCGGGCATTACTACATAGAGAAGCCGACTTTTACAGATGGTCCCGCGTTAAAGTACGTAGAAACAAGATGGAAGTAGTCCAGAGGTAGGGGTACTGTTTGCTAACAGTATACTTTTTTCGATTCCCCAGACAGGACAACATTCAGTCTACACTCACATAAAACTTATGACATTGTTTTTATTATATTCAGCTGTTCCCTAGACATTTTGTTTTCTTTTATCTCTCAGACGAGGGCAGCTCTGGTTTACGTTTAGATCTTGATATGTTTATTATTACTTTTGACTGTGCTGTAGTTACTTTCAAACATGTTGCATCAGTACTCCCTCTTATGACGTGTCTGACTTGTATTGGTTGCTTGAGCTTGTATATGTTGCCTGAAGAGTAAGGTACTTTCTAGGCGGTTGAAGGAAAAAAAGACTTGTTACTTTTAATAACTCAAAAGCCAACGCTCCGATCCTTGTTTAGCTTCAGTTCCAATTAATGTCTCTTGAGAATGTGTCTTGCTTTGAAAAAGTCCTAGGAAAAACCTTTATTCAAGACCTGAAATTCAAGACTTACATAAAATTTTCTTTTCGAGTTACTGGTAAAAATGGTTGAATCGTTTTATTCCTCCGAAATGTGACTGACTTCTGATACAATCCCCTACCTATATATGAGTCAGATAGGTCCTGAGAGTTAGTACTGCTATCACATCTGATAAGGTCCCATTCTATCATGCATTGACAGGGTAAAAATAGGATTAACAATCTAGTGAGTATGAGCTCTGATCTTCAATACAGCGTCTTTATCAGAGAGGATACGTTGCTAATCTTTCTCTACGTCATCCTTATTTCCATGGAAGATGCTCGACAAAGCTCCAATCTCTGTTTCTACCTTGTAAGACATTTACAGCAAGAACCCATTTTGCCATCGACTCGGGACATATTTTTTATTATCATCTGTGAACCTAAATCCAAACGGAATTCCATAATTAGAATTTGTTTCTAAAGAACTCTCTAAATACCGAATACACTACAATATGTAGTATTTTCGTCGGTCGGTCATGCTTAAGATCAGAATATGTGTTTCTTTCATCTATGATTTGTCAGATTGAAACTCAATTATCGTCGTACGATCAGGTTTAATTTGTATAATTTTAGATTATTCGGACTACAATTCTCATCTTTGTTGTCATTTTCACAACGGTTCGGCTTATCAAGTATTCGCCTTTCTTCGGCTGTATCTTTTCAATATTGAGGATTTTTATGTCGAACTCGGGAATCGATACGGTAGTTCGAACTGACCCCTTTATTTAATCCACGGGGGTAGATGATTTTCGTTTACTCAGCCATACACCAGGTAGAAGTACGTGCCATTATGTTATAGTTAGTTACTATCGCCTGTAGTGAGGACTGAACCTCCAATGTTCATAAGACTGTCACTTAAACCTTAATGCCAATCAACGCCTTTAACCGTTACGCCATTGGCCTATGTGGACAATACTTGTATCAATTTGGCGAGATTGTAACCGAACACTCTTTAGATTTTAGTATTACTACTTATTGATCTCTCTCCCTCTTTCTTTCGTTCTCTCTCTCTCTCTCTCTCTCTATATATATATATATATATATATATATATATATATATATATATGTATATGTGTGTGTGTCTTTGATTATGTATAATATATATTTTTAAATAAAAACAAACCAATATGTTTCATCAGTGTGCCTAGGTATAACTGTTCCAACGGTCGTAAGATTCGAACCCCTCATCGAAGTCACATTTGACTTCTATCAGACATATTGTCCCCACGACTTCTGAGACAGCTATGAGACGAATTAAGCGAAATGTTTATATATTTCTTGAATGAACACAGTAATCCTCCGTACAGTGTTAAACCGTACAGTGTTAAACTTTGCCTTATTGCTTTAGTTAGAAGCGCTCTACCTTATAAAAGAGCTTTAACTAATGATTTATGATAATTATTTTTTCAATATTCACATACATATATGTTTCATCTGAATAGAGATAATCAGTACGGAATATGTGTAATATATATATATATATATATATATATATATATATATATATTTTATATATATATATAAATATATATATATACATATATATATATATATGAATATATATATATATACATGTATATGTATTTTCATATATCTATAATTATTTATAGATAAATATTATTTTGAAATACACCCATATATACATGTGTCATGCCACCTGCAATCATGAGTATGGGAGGAGACAATCCCTGCCGGTCACACGATTTGAACCGCAATACGAAAGCCATATTTGATTCAGTAATCGGGGCGCGTACTGTTGTGGCAACAGGCATTGCCGTATGCATGGAATAGTATATTAGCCTCTAAATGCCAAATTTAGCAGGTACATCAGCAAGCATATGGTGATCAAGTGTTAGTCACAGGAAGGGCTCCTCGATTTCTGAGAAGTTCGACTCAATAAAATTAAATAAAAGGGATATATATATATATATATATATATATATATATATATATATATAAAGAGAGAAAGAAAAAGAGAGAAAGAGAGAGACACACACTCAGATACTGATAGATGTTCAATAAGAAATAACCACGGTCAACATTATAGTCATTTCACGTTATAATTTGATTTCAATTCGTCATCAGACGTATGGTATGGCTGGTTGTTTATAACTGAAAATGAGAGCGCAGACACCGTTTGGGTACTCTTTAGGGAGGGGGCGGGGGAGAGGGGACACATGGACGAACATTTTTTTAATTTGCCCAACGCCCCGGAGGTGTGTCTGGTTACAACTCCAGAACCTGGGAGAGATGTCAACCACCACCATCTACACTGACTATGCATGTCGAGAGTAATGTCTTTGTTAGTTCGGGTCTTATAATCTGTAGTGTTGTATTAAATTATAATTTGAAAATAATTGAAAAGATGAAAAATATTAGTTAAAGTAAGTAATGGTTGATATGCCTAATTGGATAATCTGGAAAATTAAACAGTTTTTAAGGAATATCTCGTATTCCGTTATTGACTGATTGCGATAAATTCGACTCTAGTGGAATTATTATTTCTAACTGAAGTAGGGTATAGCTGAGTGTAAGAAAAACAGCTACGTCTTTGTTTAGGGATAAAGAGAACCAAGATAAAAGGAAGTGGTGGGGTGGGGTCCAACGTTAGTACTGTCTATCACTGGTCGTCTATAATCCCAATTCTTAGTATGCAGATATGTATAACACTGCTAGAATATCTTAATCGAGTTTGGGGGGAACATAATGCCAGTACACTTGCCTACACAAACACACATTCCTACACACACATTATACAGATACACGCACAAAGATACATATACAATATATAAATACATCCACATGTCATAACATGCATACCTCAATATATATATATATATATATATATATATATATATATATATATATATATATATATATATATATATATATATATACTCAAATTCGCATATTAGCACACATACTCATACAGGTATATATGCATACATATCCATACCATACTCATACCCCGCCTTCACTCGTTAGCGCCCATAATACAACACACACACACACACAAACATATATATTTATATATATATATATATATCACTCTGTTTATATACAAATACATGTGCATCCCTATATATAAACATGACATCCACACCCAAGTGCCAACCGCCAGTGCATTCATACATAAACACACATACGCGCACGGGAAAGAGTATCATTCAAGCCCACACCCACACCCATACATACAACTAAACATATACATGTGTCCATATACACATCCGCAACGGTAGATGCCTACTTACACACGCATGCACCTATTATTTCATGTAATTCCACGCACATGCATGAATATACAGCCAACCTCCTTCTATACACATACATAAACACACACGCACCGATATATGTTGTGTCCTTATATATACATGCTTACACATACGCAGAACATCCATCTATACCCTAGTGTCCCAAGTTATATGTAAGGTAGGCAGTATTGGTTACTGGGCACAGCCACACTAGTAATTCAAACGGTAAACCGCATCACTATTCAGGGATCTTATATGGCATAGGGAAGGAAGCGGAAATCATTAAAATTGGGGTGATGCACATTTCGAAGTGGTACATTAGTTCATTGAGGCACATAAGGTGCTACCTAGTACCAGTACTGTTGGTAGTTCGGAACTGGGGAAGCGTTTTTGAGTATCACCTAATCTGCATGATCTATATTAGGTAGAGTAACTTCTAGATGTACGTATGTAATGTGCCGGTGTGGGAGAAATGCTGTCATCATAGGCCGGTGATCTTGAACTTGTGCCTGTGTCGACATTTCTCCATTAATTTGTTCTCTTTATTCAATATATTATCATGCTCATATTTAAGTATTCTAGATTTCTCTTCTAGGCATAGGTTACATCTATGTTTAAACCCACTAGGGATATTGCATAAGATTAACCAGGAAACCACTGGTGTGAGGTACTCACTCTTAAGTAACCACAAGTGCTTAGCTAATTTACTTTTAACTGCTCTGGATTAAGAAGGAGTGTATATGTGTATAGAACCGTTGTTTCCTACTGCCCGCAGATATGCCAATGCAAACTTTACTTACTGTTCTTATTGTTCTCTTTCGGAAGGATGGTCGCTTCGTATACCACGCATTCGACCTTACAGTTGCGTCTCAGTGGGCAATCACTTTTTACTTAGCAGTTACATTTTTTATCTTTTGTGTTTGCATCTTTTTCCGGTGTGTTTATAGTTTTTAATTATGTGTGTTGATTATCTTGTCAATGTTTTGGTGCCTGGGTAGCTAATTTTATTATTTTCCTATTAAATATCTTGTGCAGAGTGTTATCTCTATTGAAGTGTCTGTCTATAAGTTTCAAGAAGATATTACCGATATTGATGTTAGCCAGCTGACAGTATGCCGGTAAAACCAGATTATTTTTTTCGGCTTCTATTCCTGAATTTGTTTTAGTTGTATGTTCAATGTATTTAAACTTCTCGGTGTACCAACTGCAAATTATTGCTTTTTAATATATGTCTTTATAAGTGTGGAATATCTTATCGTTGGTTGAGCACTTGTTTACCCGAGTGTTTATAGTTATCGGTATTTGTTTTATTATATATTTAGGGCGGTTGGAGTTGATATTGATGTATCTAGGTGTACCTTTCTCTTTGTTAAATGGTTCATATGTACTACGTAGGTTTAGTGTTATGTCTAAGTAATGCACTTCCTTGCAGTTGGAGGTTATGTCTACTTTCCGATACAGGTGAGCCGTTGCTGTCCGTTACTATTATTAGAACTGTGTTGATTTCTGATTCTGGTTGATTATATTTTGTAATATTCTTTTAAACATAATTGGCTAAAAAGCTGATGAAAGGAGAAAATGTTTTAAAATACATCGGTGAGACGCGCATGTTAGTTATAGCCATTTTGCTATCAACATCTAAAGATGATTCGAAGAGGAATCTAAAACGTTAATGACACATAGGGAACTTTTATCAATTTTTTAAAATTTTTACACAAAGAAAATCATTGGAAAGATTACATGAGGTAAATAGGTATCACTAGACAGACGAGTTCTGTTATTTTTAATAATGTTTGCTTGAATGAAAAAATGCACAATATATATATATATATATATATATATATATATATATATATATATATATATATATATATATATATATAAGTAATATTGGTTGGTTGTCCATTTAAAGCATTGCTGGATATGTTAATAAAATTGATATGTAAGCCATTAACAATGCGAGATTAATTTATATATATATATATATATATATATATATATATATATATATATATATATATATATATATATATATTATTTTTACATTAATCTTATATTTCGGAATAAATTCCATCTTCAGAGGTGACCAGTTATTGAGTCATTTTTTTTAATCAAAAACAAGAATAATCAAACTTATTTCTTTGTTACTTGATAAAACGTCTCTCCGCACTGGTGGTGTTGACGGCCATGATTAAAATTCCGGTGTCGAACGAAGAGCCTGGCTCGCTCCTGTAGGTTAAGTAATATTGGTTGGTCGTCCATTTAAAGCATTGTTTGATATGTTAATAAAATTGATATGTAAACCATTAACAATGCGAGATTAATTTATATATATATTTAAAAAAAAAAATGACTCAATAACTGGTCACCTCTGAAGATGGAATTTATTCCGGAATATAAGATTAATGTAAAAAAAAAATATATATATATAAATTAATCTCGCATTGTTAATGGCTTACATATCAATTTTATTATATATATATATATATATATATATATATATATATATATATATATATATATATATATATATGGCTAGAATAGCAGTCCCAGGACATGTATAAGCAATTAATATAGAATTAGTTTTAGTTTGTAATACTTTTTTATGTATATATCATAGACGCTCATGCGTACGCACCGATTATTTTTAAAATGTAGTAATTAATATTACACAAATTTGATTTAGAGCAATTCTTTTTTCTATTCTTTTCAATTCTTTTCTCTTTCTCTCTCTCTCTCTCTCTCTCTCTATCTATCTATCTATCTGTATATATATATATATATATATATATATATATATATATATATATATTTATTTATATATATATATGCACCCGTTAAATGTTAACATTTAATTATGTGCCCATGTTACTCTAATGTATATTTTAGAATATATATCCCAAACTCAAAGTAATGCGTTCATTAGTTTGTAAGATTAAAGTATTTTGGGAACCTGGTTAGGATTAAGCGCACCCCCTAAATAGTTCAATTTGACAAAAGGAATGATGTGCCCTTTTACTCACGCTGTTCATGGGAAATATTTTTGCAAATTTATAATTAAATGATAAAAAATAAATTAAAAAAATATTTATTTATATGCACCCTTTAAATTTTAAGGTTTAAAAAAAAAAAAAATTTTTTCCATTTTACACACAGTACTTATTATAACGTATATTCTAAATGTCTATTGTTCTTCTATTTATCATATTGTTCTTATCTAATATTTATAGTTATTGGTTCCAGTATTGTATTTTATTCTATACTAAATGTACTTAAAAGCTCTTGTCGCCCAACATATCCGCTGCTTCTTTGAAGCGTCTTATCTGATTTAATTTTTAAATACCAATATTGTATGTTTGTCACGCTATTTAAATAACATTGTCTTTAATAGGAAATAGGATTTTCACCAGTCAGTTTAGCTTAAGTTTACATTCGCTTTTTCCAAAGTCTGACAGACTAGTTTAATAAATATTATTTTGTTCGTCTGCCTGGATAACGTTTTTAATAGCAATTGTTTTCTGTCTGGCACACCTACGTTTAGAATAGGCTTTTAATCGAGTACTCAGGATGGACGTATCTAAAGAATATCCATTCTTGTTTAAGATGTGTCCACACATACGTATGTTTGGATAAATGTTTATATGAAGTGTGTATTGTTTTTCAATAAAGCGTAATGATCAGAAAGGATATCGATCGGTTTCTATGAAAGAAATAAAAAGGCCATTTTTAGTTTTGTTTTCTATACGATACACTTCGAACGCGATGTTCATTATCGATCTACCGTGAAGTAATTATAAGCCCAGATTGATTGTTTCGAGATCGGTGGAATCGAACAATGATTCCATTTGAGAATCAGCGCTCGAGCCTATATCGCCTGAATCGTTTCAGACAATGCCAAGGCACTTAGACAATGGAGCTGGGCGGCGAACACCCACCCAAAACGGAGGGACAAACAGAAAGAAAATGAAAAGGGAGAGGCTTCGGGGGGACGTTGGGCGCGCATCACTTTGGAATGATATAAAATCAAACATCTTGTTTCGTTGCGTTTCTCTGAATGGTAATTCGCTGCCGATGGAATAGTCAAAGACAATCACTTTGGTCTCGCTTCTTGCTGGCGTTTCATCTTTATTATTTCTTGCGATTGTTTTCGATGTCTGGCTTTTACGTCGCACAAATTAAGCCTGTCAAGAGCCTCAAGTTCAGAAAGATTTATACTATCCGCTTTCTCTTTCTCTCCCCCTCATTATCTCTCTCCTTCTCTCTCTCTCTCTCTCTCTCTCTCTCTCTCTCTCTCTCTCTCTCTCTATATATATATATATATATATATATATATATATATATATATGTATTTATATAGGGTGCCACAAAAGTCAGTGACACTTGAAAAAATCGTAACTTCTTTGTTTTTCAATATTTTTCAATTCTTTTTTCAAAGTAGTTGAAGCTATCCTTCTGACGTTATCATAAGCAAATACGACATAAAGGAACGAAACCACATTGCACTTTGAGTCAGATGGGTCAAATTGAGAAACCCAGCAGTGTTACCGACGACATTTTAACACTAGAAACGCGCCAAGTGTAAATGCCATTAAAGCCACAATAAGCCGTTTTCAAAAGTAAGGTGTAGTATTTCAAAAACAAGGTGAGATTCGGAAGGTCTCGTTCAGTAAGAACTGAAGACAATCGGGAAGAATATGAGCGAAATCTGGAAGAAGTACCAACACATTCAATCAGAAGAAGATCCGGGCAGTTGGGAGTTTTACGATCCTCATTTTGCGCTCAGCTCATAACATCATATTACCCTCTTTAGTCTGTTGTTTTTACATTCAAGATTTAACTAGCAAGAAGACTGCAGGTAACCCACGATTTAATGTATAACTATATCCCTTTTAACCATGGTCATTAAACCATCTTACTTTTCTTTTTGACTGCTCCCCGTTTCGCCCCCTAATCGGAAGAATATGAACTTCGATAACACCATCTGAATTAGTGTCTTATACATGTTTTAAATTTTATCATAATCTTATATAGGTATTTGATTTTTTAAGGAGTTTCCGTCCTTATAGCTCTCATAGAGGGAATACATAGAGATTTGACATATTGAGGGTGTCTAAAATTGTACTCAGCACGTATTATCTTGAAGGGCATTTAATCTAACGTCATTACATTTTTGATGATGAACCCTATCAAAACACTACCAATATTTCCCTCAATCCATTAAGACATATGTGATCTGCCCCCTATCACATTTATATTCTTAAGTTTTCAATTTATCTAATTTTTAGTTATGAATGACATAAAGTAAAATGCAATATCTTGTAGGAAGTGGCAACGCAGCCCTCTATTATATTGTACATCTAATAAAAAGAAATGAAATATACTCATCCAAGTTCCCGGAGTAATGTAGTTTGAGCATATATATGGTTATGCGGATTTCGAAAAGACCTGGAGTGCTTCGTGCACAAATAAAAACCAACAGGAACTACAATTTGAATCTATTGATCGACAGAGGTGGATGTTCATATACAATGAAATGAAGTTGTCCTGTTCGAACACAGGCCACTAAAATTATCCTTGCTCTTTTATCAAAATGAAATGTATTTATCGAATTTTTTTCTCACCGTCTTCGAAATAAATAAATGATTGCTGCGGAGATAGTAAACGTAGAACCGAATCATACTTTACTGTGATCCATGGCCGTGAGTTTGTGTCTGATAAGTGCAATTTGTGAGTGAAATTATTCCTTATGGCCGTATTTGATTTCGTTTGACTATATACTGAATTACTTTATTTAGTTTTACAAGAAAAATGATAAATATTCATGAGAAAGGTGTTCAGCAATCATCGAGTAACATGGACTGAAGATGAATAGGCGTAACCAGGCTTTTCTAGACCAATACTTGCTTTATGATTTATATGTATCTTTGACGTAAGGAGTTTAGGACTGTTTATCGTTTACAGTCTTTATATGTTTTATGTCTGGTTTGGTCGTGTTAATTCGGCCACCGGATTCACGGAAGACATTTCTGCCGGTTTCATGTTCTTTCCTGTAATAAAATGCGTAGTTATCGCGAACCATATAAACACAACGCAACATTTTAACTCTCACAACCTTTTATAACTACTCAAATTGCTCCTAAAGAAACATGGGAGTTGAAACAAAAAGCCAACATTCATATTATTGCAAATCCATCTGTAAATAAGCAAACAGTAGCTGCATGAACAATCATCTCTTGCAAGAAAACTGTAGACTATTGATCAAAACAATAATGTCTATCAGAACAATTCCCAAACTATTCCTGAAATAAAGTGGACACTCACAGCCAAAATCAGTGTCGTGCCAATAGTGAAGCCTGTCAGGTGGTATCATGTATGCAAAACAATTATGTCGTAGACCATCAGAAAATAAACAAATCAATGGATCTTTTTCAAAAATATATGTCGGCGACCTGAAAGGGAATTATGTATAGTAAAATAACCAAACAAAAATTAATCTCGAATTCGAATTTTATTTGAGATGAATTTGCGATATTTGTCCCAGAATAACGTATTGGACATCAGCGTCTCAATAATCTATTCTAAACTTTTTCATCTCGTGAAATACACACTCTTTTTTCCTTAGAAACACGCATTTCCTATTTGTGGCATAGCTTTTAAGTTATTTGTTAAGTCCGGAGAGAGAAAAACGAAATAAATCCATGTCGTTTGTATTATTTCGTTAAACACGTGCTTCCTACCTTTTCTTCTTTTATTATCTGCTTTGACAGAAGAGTTCATTCGGTTTTCTTTTTCACGCTCTCTGTGTATTTCTATGCCGCTATGTCACGCTTCAGTTTAAAATAATATTGCTTAACGCACAATATTGCTAAATTCACACATTTGAGAGAAATATCGGGAAAGGACGTTTTGTGAAATATCATTCTTCCCTCTGTCACGCTTAAGTATGGAAATTAATTTTTCCTTGGTCCGTCACTCTCACGTTAAAAAGCACGTTCTTTTATTTGCCATGCATACGTGTGAATAACTTTCTTTTTTTGTCTGCCACATTTTACGTTGAAATTGCATTTTCGTTGGTCTCTTGGCGTGCAGCAATCTAAAATAGAACTTTTGTCTGTTTCTAAGTCTGAACTTTGAAATATTATTTCCGTTTTTCTCACACGCTTTATTTTTAAATAGCAATTTTGTTGGTCCGTCGCGCCTAAATTTGAAATAGCATTTTTGTTGGTCTGTCACGATAGAATGTAAAATACCAGGTTAGTTAGACTGTTAGGCTTGGGGTTTGAATTTTATTTCCGTTTTCCTACTATTCTTGAGTTTGAAATAATTTTGTTGTTTGCTAAAGTGGCAACATTTTATTGTAAGTTCATTAAATCAAGTCCATAAGAAATGTCTGCTCGTCGACCATTAATGCTTACTTTTGAAAGTGAATTTTCGTTCATTTATCACGTTTAAAGTTGGAATACACATGTTCGTCCGTCTGCCACGCTTACAGTTGAAATAATAGATTCTGTAATTTAAGATATCATTTCTTTTGTTTATTAAGTTTGAAATAGCATTTTTAGATGCGTAGATTTGCATCGCCACTAATGGAAAATTAGTTTTGCAAAAATATTCGTAAGTTTACTGTTAGACTGTAAAAAATGACAAATAAACGCTACTGTGGAACGCATCGCATAATAGTGAACATCTATATGTGTGAGATTATGTGAAGGCAGACATATAAAGATAACGATATTTTCATGCAAATCCTCAATCACATGAATGGATGCCATTTTTTTAGTAAGTACAGCATAATACTTTTCTAGAAAGCGCATTTTTTCTGGTATTTTTTTTGTAATACTCTTTTACAAAAGATCCGCTCACGTATGGCTATATGCGACCCCGTTCATCAGTTAGTCTATTTGTCACACTTCGGTTCGAAATAGAATTTAAGTCGCTGCTAAACGATATTTAACGAACGTAGCTTAATATTTGTTCTTTTTTACGTCTGTTTATCTGTTCGCCGTCTTCTGTTCCCTTGTACCGCGACAAAGTCTTATATTTCAAGGGGGTTCCTTATTTTTTGTTTTTGTTGATTCTTTCCACAGGTAAACATGTCAGCGAACTTGCCAGTCGCATTAGAGAAGCATTTCTCTAGACTCAAACAATTAAATGGTTCCAGGCGCTTCAATTTACTGCACCTTTTTTTTCTGGGATTCAATTAATCTAAGACCTCGGGTCCAAGACCCATCACATGATCAGCGTTTGCTGTTTGCTCGCAGTTAGGGAGAAAATACATTAATTATACAAACAAAAATGATGAAATACGTAAGTTCCGTCACGTACGATGAAAAAAAACCTTTTCAATCAAGATTCTTTTACAGAATTAACGTTCAAAGTGCATGACTCCCACTCGGACCTACACTAGCATTTGCACTGTCTTGATGTTAGCTTTAATAGCCCTCCCCAGTTCAGGAATAATCTCAGGGATTTCTTGATCGACATTATCTTTTCGATAACCCAACAGATAGAGAGCTGGTGAGTAAAATAGAGTGAGTGTGAAACCCACTGAGGATCACACCTACTGATCAAACGATCACCAAATTGCCCCGCCACAGCCATTCTAAAGAGTCATTTGAAATGCAGGGAATTGCCCCATACGTTTAGGACCTCTAACCATTCCTCGCAACAGCGCTTCATCTGCTCACTGCTGCCCAAAAAGTTATTAACAACTACTAGGTAGCGCTTAATAGTGATCAGGAATTACATTCAACACGATAAAACAAAGACTGTTGAACATTTATGGCTGAAACCTGATGAACAAGTCAGGCACACACGGAAGTGTATTTCTATTAAATATGGTTGGAGTACAAAACAGTTTGTGAAGTAATTGTTGGATTTTGGCATGAAATAATGGTTGACATGCCGTTAATCCAAAAACCTAAACCAATCAATGATGGAATCCGAGTAATGCCATAAAATGATAACATTCTAATAAATATTTTATTGTCTTAATTTTTAATGATGCAATTTGATCCTTTAAAATAAACAGCGATGTAACGTTGGCATAGTGACTTTATTGCAATAAAGGGAAACGTTGACTGAAACAAAGGCCACCTTTTGTCATACGAGTAAATTTTAATCTGTTTTAACAAATGACTCATTCCCTATCTACGCGCGAGAGAAAATACGGTCGTAGTGTGGCTAACTGAATTAGTAAATGACCCACGTGACCCACATCGGTTCCGAAATTATTAGCCATGGAAATTGAAACCGCCTAACACTAACTTCTCTAAATGGGTCACGTGTTTTTGTTCCTAATAGGTTCTACCAAACCAACCCTATTTCCTATAAATTTAACTGACGCAAACAAACGTATCGAAACAATAAATTATGGGGATTGTTAAATGACACATGACATTCCAAGGGACAGAGGTGAAGACGAGCCCTTTTTAATGAACTGATGGAATAAGTTTTTAAATTTCGATACTCATTGCTTTCAGAAAAGAGTATTGCATTACGTTAAGTCCTCCACCCATAAAGGAATACACACACACGCATACTAGTTAACTACCGAAAGACAACATAAATATAAAAATGCAACGAATTCCTTAGAAAATGATCTATTAATTTCTTTATAGGTCCAATATGGCAATTTATAAATATAAATAAAACTCAAAACAACACTGTCTTTTAGTCTAGCTGCTCTCCCGGCTTGAGACCTATGCTACCATGTTGATTTGATCTGCTCTTCTGTATAATTATTTATAAAAATCATATATAAATTATTGCGTATAACAATTAAAACGCAATCATATTACGAATTTTGATGACGTTACTTAACAGACGAAAACTAGTTTTATTATATTTCGATACTGGTAACTTCAAGAAGTCACTAATTTACGGAAGAGTATTGCATTATGCTAACTAATCCACCTTTAAGGGAGTATATATATATATATATATATATATATATATATATCTATATCTCTCTCTCTCTATATATATAGGCCGCATTTTCTCAATTATTGTTAATTATAAAGGCCACTTATGGCTGGATATCCTTTGATAGATCCTTTCAATACTCCGAATCAGTATCTTAGTTTCGAGGGGGGATTGGCCGATTAATCTGCCATAGTTTTGATTTATGTCGCAAGTACTTTCAGACCCATCCGGGTCATCTTCAGGAGAAAGAGGATAATCAGGTACATACTATGTGTTAGTATTATAGATTGTTTTGGCGGGAATTATGTAAAACTTACAAAACTATAGTAAGAATTGTAGATATTTTAGTATATTATTACTGGTATTAAAGTTACTTCTGTTAATTAGGGTTTTTTTTCTGTTTTTATATATAGGGCGTCTAAGATATGGAGTTTTTGCTTTTTAGTACTATATTCTAAGATTTTGGTATATTCTACTCAGTTTTCTCAATTCGGATCGAGGACAGGAATGGCCGTTAGTTAAGTGTTTTGCTATGGCGCTAGTATCAGAAAAATGCATCGTCAATCTCCTCGACAAAGTTGTGGTAGTCAAGCCTATGCATATGTTTTTTCTTGGTTGTCAGAGACACAGTCTCCCCAAAAACATTTGAACTCATAAACAGGGTTTCTCTTACTCAAAACTATAATCGAGGGGGAAGAATTATTTGTGATTATAAAGTTAGTGGTTTTTATTTTATTGGAGAAAATGATCACTTTTACTTTTTTTAAATTTCGGTCAGTTGGGAGTACGTATTTATTAATAATATTTCTCAGAATGTGTTCATCTATTTTATAATTGTGATGGAACTGGTTGCGATAAAATAGTTTAATAGTTAAGTGGAGAATTGGAAGTATTATTATTACCGTGGTGATTATTTTAACTTTAGAATTTGTTAGTCGGTTACATAGTTTGGAAAGCCATTATTTACTAGAGTTTTTTCATATCGTTCATGTTTGAAGATTGGCAATTAGTTTTGCTCGATTGAGTAAGTTTTTAATGCTGGCTATTTTATATCTTAAAGAGCATTAACTAATTTTATTTTAATCATCTCCTAAAACAGATAAACAGACAAAACATAGACATTCAATTTTATTTATAAATCCTCATAAAATCCGAGTAATGTCATAGATCGATATACAATCTTGTCGATCACAGATGATAACCCTCATGCCTACTCACATGCAATTGTAATTCCTAGACTGTTGAACCTTTCTATTTATTTGGGGAGAGTAATTGTAATTCTTCGATTCTTGAACTTGTATACTCCCGTGGATAGCGCATCTTGTTCTACTACTCAATGTGTGTAAGTTGTAACTAATGTTCTCTCTTTGATTGGTGGATATGATCTTGTTATAGGCTTTGTTGATCGTTAGATAACTCTAAGTATAATCCCATCTGTTATTTATTAATCTTTTCTTTTGCTATTTTGTTCTATTCATGTGTACCTCTTTTAAAATATTCATGTAAATAAATATATGTTTTAAATCTGCTCGCCCCGTATTCTGTTATTGATATCAGGCACCAGGGACCTACGAGCTAATTCCGGACTTTTTTTATCTTTCTTTTATTTATAATGATAGTGACGTTCACGCTGCCGTGGTCCCGACAAAGGCTGCATTTTATTAAAAACCTCGAAATTACAGTGAATTGTTAGAGATATTCCATGAAAAGCTGTCTGTTCTTTCAATGATTATTTTTCGGACGCACAGATAAGGCTGATATTTTACATATTTCAGTTATTGGTAGTGTCAGGTCGGGTAAGGAGAAAATGATTGTTCTCAGTGTCTTAGGTATTTCTATTGTTGTGTCATTTAGCAAGGACAGCCTTTTCCTATGGATACACATTTTGAAAAGCTCAGATATAACATTGATATGTATATATATATATATATATATATATATATATATATATATATATATATATATATATATGTGTGTGTGTGTGTGTGTGTGTGTGTGTGTGTGTATCTTGGTAGCATCTTTTCTTTTATACAAGTAAAAAAAATAAACGGACATCTTGTGTCTGGATATTTTTTCTATGATCCTTTCCGTTTTTCTGATTAGGTTCTTAGTTTCAGACGGAAACTGACGATGGACCTGGAAGGGTCCGAAAGCGCTTTGGGGAGCTTTGGCAATTTTATCAGCCTGTTTCCGTCTGAAACTAAGAACCTAATCAGAAAAACGGAAAGGATCATAGAAAAAATATTCAGACACAAGATGTTCGTTATTTTTAATGATACTTATATATATATATATATATATATATATATATATATATATATATATATATATATATAAATGTGTTCTAAAATACTTTTAGTATCCTTAGATTCTCTCTAATGCATAAAAGGTATATGTTTGTTATGAAGTTGTAGAGTTTTATTTGTTCAATAAATATGATTGTGTTTGGTTTGTTTGAGTCGTTAGGTTTCCATATAGTAATTGCTTGAGAGGTAATGCCTCGTTTATCCAGGTGTATTAAGCTGACACCATAGTATTATTTTTCTTCTCTATCCAAATTCCGGATTAACCATCTAGATAAACAGAAACAGTTTAAAATATAAATATGTTTTAAATAAACTATAATTTTAAATGAAACATTTTGCCCAGGGAAATATTTTTCAAGGTAAGTTGTCAAGAAACACCGTCTTGTAGCAGAACGCGCGAAGGTTGGCTTATATATATATATATATATATATATATATATATATATATATATATATATATATATATATACAACATCAGGGCGAAAAGAGAGATAGCATTGCCCTACGTAAGCTAAAAGACAACTGCCCCTGCCACTAAGACCAGCTAGTACGTATACTGAGTGACGCTGATCTAACTTTGAAGATATCTACACATCAGATGTCTGAAGTGCTCATTTGCAGACGTGGATACATCTCTACTCATACTGCAGAATAAAACCAACTTTAAATAACCCACGTATACAAATATCGTCGATGCAAACACACCTAAACAAACAATTTACACTAATAAAGACGTCTATCAAATATAAACGAATGAATAAACATTATTCTAAAATTCTCTTAAACAAAGAATAACGATTAGATTTACCGTGAAGTTGCAATGGAATGTTGAGATAAGTATCTTGAAAATATTAATCCTTTACATATATATGGGAATACATTTAAATGTATTTTTAAAAAGAAGGCATTTCTTAATTCCCACTTGAATGATTGATTTTATTCAGGAAATATTAGAAAATTGGTCTCCATGCATCCTGACAAATGTGATGTGCAAAAACCTTCTTCTCCATAGGGAATAATCGTGCCGTTCTAGAGGAATAAACCTAAAAAAAACATTACTCTATTTCTTTGCGAATAACGGATGCTTCGGCACAGAAAAAATCGCGGCTATGCAGAAAATTACACTGGTTTACAAAGAAATTGAGACAAGCACAAAAATACCGGTTTTTACCAAATTTGGGGGTGCTGAATTCAAATTCAGTTTTTTAGATGTGAACAGTGTGCATTTTGTGCATATACGGTACATAAAGGCGTATATGCATTCAGGGTTAATTCTAATGTTGTGAAACTTATGGCTTATTTATTAGTTATTATGTACTAAATGTAAGTGATAGCATTACATTATATATAAATAATTATATATCAAGACAGATTTTGGCAGTTATTATGCACTAAATGTAAGTGGTAACATTATATATATATATATATATATATATATATATATATAGTCATATATATATATATATATATATATATATATATAGTCATATATCAAGACGGATTTTGGCAGTAAAGATAGCAGATCTCAGTTGTGTGTGGGGACTTCACAACAGTTGCACAGCATCAAACCATTACTCCTTTCCCCATAACCGCCTACTTTCACTATTTTGACTGTAAAATTGGTGATTAAGACAAGTCTTGGCTCCGCACATCTGTTGTAAACCTTGCTACAATGAACTAAATGCATGGTTTAATAGCAAGAAAGCGGCTTTCAACTTTATTGTCCTGATGGTTTTGAGAAAGTCACAAAGCCACACAGATGATTGTAATTTTTTTCTAACTAATATAAATGGTTTGCATGCATCTTCTAGGAAAAATATCAAATATCCCAACCTTCCATCTGCTATGAGAGCCGTTCCTCATTCAGATGATCTTCCTGTACCCACATCTCCAGTAAATAAGGATCTTTTTTCCTCATCAGATGAAGAAATGCCTTCAAGGGAGGATTCTGCCGAGTTAATATCTTTGGAAGATATTGAGTCTACATATTCAGGAACAAGTGAAAACGAGCCACACTGGATCACGCAAGAAGACCTGAATGATCTTGCTCGTGATTTTTATATGTCAAAACAGCAGTCAGAGCTCTTGGCTGCTCAGCTTAAACAATGGAACCTAGTCAAGGATAACCATCTTCAAGAATCGAAACAAAGACCTTGCTTCCATTTTCGACATGGAAAACAAGTTGTGCTACTGCACAAACATACCTGGCTTGTTCACGTCCCTTGGTTTGCCACATCGTCCTTCAGACTGGCGTATTTTCATAGACTCTTCCAAGCGAAGTCTCAAGGCTGTGCTTCTGCACAACGGTAATAAATATCCCAACATTCCGATTGCCTACTAGGCCCATCTAAAGGAGTCCTATGGCAATATGGAGCTACTTTTAGAAGCTATTAAGTACAAGTACCAGTGAAGTCTGTGTGGGGGCCCCAAAGACATTGGTCTTCTTAATGCAAGCGGGCTTCACAAAGTACTGCTTTTCCTATGTCTATGGGATAGTCGAACTGTATCCAAGCATTACAAGCAGGAAGACTGGGGGTCTAGAAGCACTTTTGTTCCTAAGGAACAAAGCGTCAAGGAGAATTCTGTGGTGGAATAAGGTGCTTTTTCTCTCCACTTCACATCAAGCTTGGTTTGATGAAAAATTTCGTGAAGGCGCTGGACAAAAATGATGCTGCCTTCCAACACTTGTTTACTGTGTTCTCAGGTCTTATTGGTGCTAAGCTCAAAGAAGGCATCTCTGTCGGACTTCAGATCTGAGAAGTGCTGAAGGATATTGATTTTGAGGAGCTTCTTAACTTAAAGGAACTGAGAGCATGGGAAGCATTCAAGTCAGACTGTAGTGGCTTCCTTGGTAACACACGTGTACCAGATTACCAAACCTGTATTGAGAAGTTGCTAAAGTCTAACGAGGATATGGGGTGCCGAATGTCACTCAAGATGTATTTTCCCTATTCTCACCTCAACGTCTTTCCGCCAAACCTTAGAGCAGTGAGTGATGAGCATGGAGAAAGATTCTCCGAAGAGATTACGAAGATGGAGAGACATTCTAAAGGCAAATGGAAACCCGGAATGATGGGAGACTTCTGCTGGATGCTCTTGCGTTACACCACGGAGGCAAAATACACCAGATCTTCTAAGAAAACACACTTTTGACTGTCTGTGATACTATGAATTGTGTAATTGTGTCATCCAAGTATATTTATTCAATCAGTGTTCTTTATCTATCCTGTTTTATCTTTTATAAGCTGCTGCAACTCTTGAAATATGAACCTTTATTCTCTGTTTATACTAAAATGAGAATATTTAAAAGCCAAAAAACTAGAGATGATAGAGCTAAACTATTTGTACATTTCAATTTAACACACCCAAATGAGCAAAACACATATCCCCATTCTTGCCTCAGACCAAATGTTGTTGTTGTAAACCAGTGTTATTCTTAGCAACTCTGAACGGAGAACCGTAAAAAGTGTACAGGTTCTAGCGGACCTTAATATCTCAGTATCACCTTCTAATCTTCACATATTTTGACACCACAAAATAATCAATCTCTAGTCCGGTTGAGCCATAAAAGGTTGGTCGGTAATCTGACTAATAGAAAGCAAAACTCCCCAAATTATGAAATGGATCTCTGTAAATATCGACTCCTGGAATGTGCGCTTATTGAAAGATGACTTTAGGCTCAGCAACTTGTATGAAATGACGTATTAAAAATGCATTTACTTGTGGAGACTATAGAAAAATCTGAAGCTTTCAAAGAAGAAACTCATCTTATAATATACTCTAGTAGGTGTGCACGTCTTTATAGATAAGGTGTGGCAATACTTCTCTCTCAAAAATCTTGCGGAAAACCGTGTTGACAACAGAAGTGTCACAGAAGGAATAACAGCGTCACGTTGAAGATATGTTAGAGCAGTTTTCCATGTCTATGTTCCTGGCACCAGCTACAGTTAGGCATTTTTATGCCAATCCAACGCATATTTAAACTGGCCTTGAACTGCTGGTAGATTTGTCATGAATGGCGGAAACAGGATCGGTGAGAAACTACTAATGTTCTGTGGAATAAAATGCTTATCCATTATGAACACAGTTCATCAGCAATGTAAACAATGTAACCATGTGATATTGACATCTCTTGAAGGATGAATTTTAAACCAAAAAGTGTTTTTTTATTGTCTCACAGAAATGAAAAGAACAGCATAAGAACTGCCGTGGGTATAACTCTACAGTCGAACCACTCTTTTCTAATGTCAGTTCGTCTTTTAAAATCACAAAAGAAGAAGACGCGAGCTCTGTTAAGTAAACATGAGGTTTTAAAACTAAATGGTGTGAAATCGAAGAAAACATTCGAGATCAAAATTGTATGATCATTTGAACCTCATGTAAACTTTGAAACATCGATTGATGACTTATATGATCGTTTCAAGGAGGCAACACATGCAGTTACAATGGAAGTAGTAGGCAGAAAAAGAAGAAACATGTTGAGAGAATGTCAGCCAACGTAGCCACTCTTGAGAAGCGGGGGAATGCTAGACTTACATTTCTGAAGACTCCAACAACAAAGCGTTACAAGTCGAATATAGAACGTTACAAAAGTTAGTAAAAATGCGGTAGCTTGCAAAAAAGAATTGGAGGAAAAAATGTACATTTTAGAGATGATTGCAAACGCAGTAACAGCATGGAACCTTGTATTATTTGGATTATTCAGACTACTTGGATGTTATTCTCATAACGTTTCGGCCGATGTAACCCCCGATTTTCAAATAATATCAATTATTAATCTTTATTTCA
Organism: Sepiola atlantica; assembly: GCA_963556195.1. Classification (NCBI taxonomy): domain Eukaryota; kingdom Metazoa; phylum Mollusca; class Cephalopoda; order Sepiida; family Sepiolidae; genus Sepiola; species Sepiola atlantica. The sequence goes on from OY744542.1 coordinate 22,889,454, forward strand.
AAAATTCTAAAGCAGTCAGAGAGCTAAAAGGTAAACCACCAAACTCTTAAGTCACACTTAATGATATGCAAGGCACAGTCGATTTCATGAGGGATTTCCCCGCTAGAAAGCGCATTTTCCGACTTATCAACTTTTTTCAGAAATATCAATGATATTAATGCCCTAGTACAATCAGAAAGCAGAGCACCTGTAATATATCAAGCAGAAATATGAGAAATGGTCGAACAATGAAAAGTGGCAAATCCCTAGATGAAATGACACTGTAAGTGATTAAAGCAGGTTGATAAGCAATGGCCGAAATTTTAGAAAATTATCTGCCAAAAATTATAGAATCAAACACATGAATCTAAGACTAGTCCTGTGTACTTTTTAACCTTAATCATAAAAAGGGGGCAAACTTGTTCCAACAAATTACCGTGGCATTGCACTTTTAGCAATTTCTTGTAAAGTTTACCAAAGGGTTTTGTTACATAAAATAAGAAAATGTATTGAGGGTTCCATAAAAAGATACAAAGTGAGGATTGAGGCCTGGCATGAGAAAACGTTATGCCATTTTATAGTACAAAAGTTACTGAGAAAAAAAGAAAGTAATAAAAAATACAATCCATTAAGACTTCATATACTTCAAAGTAGCTTTTGACACAGTGTTGCGAAAGACCCTATGGAAAGCGATTAGAATCAATAGCAAAATCGTAAACGGTGTTGAGAATTTTTACAATAACACAGAATGTGCAGTTTTATTAAATAAATATCACAAATTGCTTTGAAGTAACTCTAGTTTGTTTCTCATCACCTGCCATCTTCAACGTTCTCTTTGAATTTGTGATAGAAATACTGGAAAGTCTGCAATCAAGTGTAATGGTGATTAGCAATAGGATCTCTACTAATATTCGTTATCCTGATAACACAACATTTGTTTCCGCTGTCTACATGGCTAATCAATGAGCTATCAACTTATATTCGTTATCCTGACGACACAACACTAGTTTCCGCTGTTTACATTGCTTATCAATGAACTCTCAACTAATATTCGTTATCGTGATGACACTACACTTGTTTCCGCTGTCTACATTGCTGAGCTATGAACTTTCTACTAATATTCGTTATTCTGATAACACAGCACTAGTTTCCGCTGTTTACATTGCTTAGCAATGAGGTCTCTACCAACATTCATAATCCTGATGACAAAACACTTGTTGTCGCTTTCTACATTGCTTTCTACTAATGTTCGTTATCTTGATGACACAACACTTTTGCCACTTGCTTAGCAATCTGTTCTCTACTAACATTCGTTATCATGATAACGCTACCCTTGTTACCACTGTTTAAATTGCTTAGCAATGCATTCTCTACTAATATTCGTAATCCTGATTATACAACACTTGTTGTCGCTATCCACATTGCGTAACAATGAGCTCTCTACTAATATTCGTTATCATGATAACGCTACCCTTGTTACCACTGTTTAAATTGCTTAGCAATGCATTCTCTACTAATATTCGTAATCCTGATTATACAACACTTGTTGTCGCTATCCACATTGCGTAACAATGAGCTCTCTACTAATATTCGTTATCATGATAACGCTACCCTTGTTACCACTGTTTAAATTGCTTAGCAATGAGGTCTCTACCAACATTCATTATCCTGATGACAAAACACTTGTTGTCGCTTTCTACATTGCTTTCTACTAATGTTCGTTATCTTGATGACACAAAACTTTTGCCACTTGCTTAGCAATCTGTTCTCTACTAACATTCGTTATCATGATAACGCTACCCTTGTTACCACTGTTTAAATTGCTTAGCAATGCATTCTCTACTAATATTCGTAATCCTGATTATACAACACTTGTTGTCGCTATCCACATTGCGTAACAATGAGCTCTCTACTAATATTCGTTATCATGATAACGCTACCCTTGTTACCACTGTTTAAATTGCTTAGCAATGCATTCTCTACTAATATTCGTAATCCTGATTATACAACACTTGTTGTCGCTTACCACATTGCGTAACAATGAGCTCTCTACTAATATTCGTTATCATGATAACGCTACCCTTGTTACCACTGTTTAAATTGCTTAGCAATGCATTCTCTACTAATATTCGTAATCCTGATTATACAACACTTGTTGTCGCTATCCACATTGCGTAACAATGAGCTCTCTACTAATATTCGTTATCATGATAACGCTACCCTTGTTACCACTGTTTAAATTGCTTAGCAATGAGTTCTCTACTAATATTCGTAATCCTGATTATACAACACTTGTTGTCGCTATCCACATTGCGTAACAATGAGCTCTCTACTAATATTCGTTATCATGATAACGCTACCCTTGTTACCACTGTTTAAATTGCTTAGCAATGAGTTCTCTACTAATACTCGTAATCCTGATTATACAACACTTGTTGTCGCTATCCACATTGCGTAACAATGAGCTCTCTACTAACATTCGTTATCATGATAACGCTACCCTTGTTACCACTGTTTAAATTGCTTAGAAATGAGTTCTCTACTAATATTCGTAATCCTGATTATACAACACTTGCTGTCGCTATCCACATTGCTTAACAATGAGCTCTCTACTAACATTCGTTATCATGATAACGCTACCCTTGTTACCACTGTCTACATTGCTTAGCAATGCATTCTCTACTAATATTCGTAATCCTGATTATACAACACTTGTTGTCGCTATCCACATTGCTTAACAATGAGCTCTCTACTAATATTCGTTATCATGATAACGCTACTCTTGTTGCCGCTGTTTAAATTGCTTAGCAATGAGTTCTCTACTTATATTCGTTATCCTGATGACACCACCCTTCTGGCCGCTGTGTACATTGCTTAGCAATGATCTCTCTACTGATATTCATTATCGTGATAACACCACCCTTGTTTTTGCAATCTACAATGCTTAGCAATTAGCTCTCTACTAATATACGCTATCCTGATGAGACAACACTTGCTGTCGCTTTCTACATTGCTTAGCAATGAGCCCGTCACTAATATTCGTCATCCTAATGACACCATATTAGTGCAACTGTCTACATCGTTTAGCAATGACTTCTCTACTTATATCCGTTATCCTGATAGAACAACACTTGTTGTCGCTGTCTACATTGCTTAACAGTCAGCTTTTTACTAATATTCGTTATCCTGATGATACAACACTTGTGGCCGCTGTCTTCATCAAGTTGAATCACTTTATTTCTGAGCTTGTGAGAAATGGGGGATGAAAGTGAATACAGGCAAATACAAAATATTTTGCTAAGTGGAAATCATGATTTTCTTCACCTGATAGATATAACAGGAAATGTCAACTTCTCGGAGTTGAAACAGGTCCGATCTAAGACAGAAGATCTTGCACGCAAAAACAGTTCGATATCTTTTCAGATAAATCCTTATTTACAATACTAAATATTTAAAATTAAATCATCGTTACAGTAAACTGCAGTTCTACAGTAAATTCGAACACCTTATGTTTATATTTATTACATATGTCTGTATACATTTGAATGCGGGCTCAAACATTTGTTAACGTTAAATTTGTTAACGTTTTATTTTTAAAAAAATATTTAGCATTACGTTACCTCAGAATTAATCCTCACTTACGACTTAAGAAAATGTTGTTAAACGTGTGATTTAATTTGAAATGTACGGATAAACAGTGATACAACATTTGTTTATTGTTATTGTTGTTTAAAATTATATTGTAATAAACAAATAGGAACAAATTAAATTAGTTATTAAGTTAACTGACGAAAAAGTAAAGAGTCGAAACAATACAAGATTATAGGAAGGGTTTACAAAATAGAGTTCAAGATCGTCTGGTTAACAAAAAGTTGAAATGCAATTGTTGTAAATGAATGTGCATCATATTTAATTGACGAACAATGGACAGAATAAGTTTATGATAATTTAATGAACAAATAGATCCTAAAGTACATTTGTGACATTCCTACCAGAAATATCTCTATTTGAAACAAGGAAGAATGTGGGAGGAACATGTATGAGGTAAGTTACGTAGGGAAACAAATCGATAGCTCATGTAGTGAATAATAAAACAGAAAAGCCAAGACAGACGCCAGAGACTGACAGAGTGCAGAAGGAATTAAGAAAACACTAGAAACAAAGTACGAATTTACGCAAACTAGTAACACGACTAGAGTAGATCGCTTGTAGCAATGTACACAGACACACAGAGCATATATTCAAACTAATTGACAACAATAGTTCTGTCGTCCGATAAAAATACAAACTTGTAAACATCCAGGACAACATATTGTACGTGTTTTCTTTTGTATCTTGTGTGCGATAACTTAGAAAACCACATCAACAAAGCAACGGGGCAAGCGAAGCGTACAAAAGAAATAACTACGAATAAAACTGCAAACGCAACTCTCGCATGACCATTTAAAAATTATAGCGAGAGAGAGAGAGTTTATCGTGTATTGTGACTCATCAACGAAAAGAAACCGCTAATGTTACAGTAACAATTTCAGGGGCGACTGTCGCCTCAATGTTGCGAATTATACTTCTCTACTGCATAAATTACACTAATATACTTGTTAACATCTCTCTCTCTCTCTCTCTCTCTATATATATATATATATATATATATATATATATATATAGTACATGTATTGTATTAGTTTCTGTAGATGTAAATCCGTAGAAACTCAAGTGTTTATAAAAAGTGCTCAATAACAAGTGGAGCTGTTTATAAGTATACATTTTTATTTCTACAAACATTATTGGTTACATATGTGCATACATGTTTCGGTTGCACTTTTCCCAGAAAGTCAACTTCATCAGACCAAGAATTTCAGAGAAATGGATGGATTTGAAGAATTTTCTCTCCTAAATACATCTTTTTGGGGTTTAGTCATTTTCTATTTCTTATGAATTAGTATCGGATCACCTATTCCACTTGCTGACCTTTTTTGTTAGTGGTTGCCCTTTTTATTACTTTTTCATTAATGAATTTTCAGGACCTGACGATCGGGAGCGCCTCAAATCGCTCTCGTGAAACCAAATCAATTTTGTAGTCAAAATGAAATAAATTATCTCATATATATTTATATTTCTGCTCTATATTTTTATTGAGCACTCTCATAAACCCGGTTCAACTCCCCTGGATTTATACCCTGTGGATATATACCATACCCGGATTATATATATATATATATATATATATATATATATATATATATATATATATATATATATAAAGGGATATACCGTCCATCTATATATTGATAAATTAGTAGCGTAGACAAGACTCTCAAACCTTGTTTGTGCAACTAGTTCGGAAAAGCAAAACTCTATTCACGCGTTGCTAATATATATATATATATATATATATATATATATATATATATATATATATATATATATATATGTGTGTGTGTCTGTGTGCGTATGTGTGGGTATGTTCATAGCTATATGCGTATTTAGCGGGTATCTTGTCATAGTAACACCTATCCATAGTTTACGTAGGATCTCTCTTGTGCTTTCACTTTCTATCTGTTGATTTACCCTTTTTTCTCTCTTTCTTAACACTCCCATTCTCGCTCTAACTCTCCATCGCTCGCTCTCTCTTTTTCTCTTGCTTTCTTTCTCTGTCTCTCTCACTCATTCAGATTCACACACATATTCACAGCTAAACAATCCGTCCATTGACTTGAGGTTGGTTCAGAGTGCGTGTGTTCATGGAGGGCATGGGGCACGTGGGTGGTTGGGGGCGCTCTGCACACCTCGTTAGAAGACAGCATCCTCCTCCTCTCTCTCGGTACAATCTATGACGAGAGGTAAAGAAACGTGATCGGAATATATTTACCGTCTTAACAACGCCACGCCAGCCAGTCACACTAAAGCCATCCCCACCTTCACACTCGCCACGCTAAACCCTAGCACTCCTTCAAAACTGCCCCACCCAATACGCAGAACTACCCTAGGAAAGTCCTACAAAAAACTAGACCAGGCCACACCCCTAAACCCAACAATACGCAATCTACCCAACCCACTGACGTCATGCCTTTTTTTTAGCTCAACCTGAACTTCTTTGTTTACTATTTGAAGGGAATTCTTTCGTTTTAAAATATTTTTTTAGCTTTAAAAGTATTACTTTTCTTTTTTTGTCTTTCTTTTCTTTTAATTTTATAATTTTTCTTTTCTCATTTCATCATTTTTTCTTAACATTTTCTTCACGTTTATTTCATATTTTCTCTTATACTTTTTCTATTTACCTTTCTTGGCTTTTTCATTTTAAATATTTACTTTTCTTTTTTTGTCTTTCTTTTTTCTTTTAATTTTATAATTTTTCTTTTCTCATTTCATCATTTTTTCTTAACATTTTCTTCACGTTTATTTCATATTTTCTCTTATACTTTTTCTATTTACCTTTCTTGGCTTTTTCATTTTAAATATTTACTTTTCTTTTTTTGTCTTTCTTTTCTTTTAATTTTATAATTTTTCTTTTCTCATTTCATCATTTTTTCTTAACATTTTCTTCACGTTTATTTCATATTTTCTCTTATACTTTTTCTATTTACCTTTCTTGGCTTTTTCATTTTAAATATTTACTTTTCTTTTTTTGTCTTTCATTGTCTTTTAATTTTATAATTTTTCTTTTCTCATTTCATCATTTTTTCTTAACATTTTCTTCACGTTTATTTCATATTTTCTCTTATACTTTTTGTATTTATCTTTCTAGGCTTTTTCATTTTAAATATTTACTTTTCTTTTTTGTCTTTTCTTTTAATTTTATAATTTTTCGTTTCTCATTTCATCATTTTTTTCTTAACATTTTCTTCACGTTTATTTCATATTTTCTCGTATACTTTTTGTATTTACCTTTCTTGGCTTTTTCATTATTTCCCTTTCATTCATTTTTGTCTTCCCCCAATAAAAATATTTTCGTTTTATTTGTTCTATTTTTCTTGCTTTCTAATATTTCTACACCCCCATTTTATTATTTCATAGATTCCGTCTTTCTTTCATTCCCTTCTACCATTCCTTTATTCTACCAATCCTTCTGTTATTCTATCAGTTTCTTTCTTTCATTCCTATTTTCTTTTCTTTATATTTTATCTACTTTATTTACCTATCTAGTTCTTGTTTTTCTATGTTCGTTTCTTTCATTCATACTTTTTCTTATTTCATCTCTTTATTCTTTCTTTTTATCCAAACATTTCGTTTTTATATACTTTCTACTTTCGTTCATCCCATTCGTTTTTCTTTCTTTCTTTTTGCAATTTTTCATTGTTGGTTTCATCCCTTATACTTTCCTCCCTTCTTTCTTTTCTTCTTTATTTCTTTCTTACTTTTTTGTCTGTCCTTACTATCTTTCCCTTATTTTTTCTTCTTTCTTTCGTTTAGATGGTATTTATTCTTTCTCTATTTTCCCCTCCTACTTTCCTTTACATATTTATTCGTTTCTTTTTTATTTTATATTCCGCTTTCTCTTTCACATGTCCAATACTTTAATTTATCAATCATCAAATTTCTCTTTTTTTTTTACCCGTTTTCTTTTTCATTTCTTTGTTATAATCTATGTACATTTTCTCTTTCTTTCTCTCATTCGTTTTTCGCCCATTAAATTTTTCATCGGATCTCGTTTGGCTTTATTTTGCCTGAATTTTATAAAAAAGTTACTTTCTTTTTGCATTCCTGTCTAAATAGTCTTCTTTTTCTTTTTCTCTTAATTAAAAAAAGAAAATGTCCTATATTTTTCTTTCATCTGTTCTATCTCATTAATTTTTCTGTCTCTTTTTTATTTGCTTTATTTTCTTTATTCTTCGTTTTCTATTTAATGCGTCTTATTTTGCCATTCAATCATATTAATAAACTTGCTTTCCTTTTCCCTTTTCATTTTATTATTATTGTATTATATTTTGATTTCATCTTTTTTCCTTGTTTGTTTCTTTCTTCGTTTCCTTCTCCCTTACTCTGTTAATTCCTTCCTTTATTCATCTCTTCCGTTTGTTTGTTCCTTTCTTTCTGGCTAATTTTTATACTTTTTTACTTACTTCAATCCGTTTTCCTTCGTTTCTACTTTCGTTTTCTCGTTTCACTTTCATTTCTTTCTTCGTTTATTCATTCATTTGTTTTATCGTATATTTCATCATTCCTCTGTTTGTTTTTCTTCATTTCTTTTTATGTTACTTTTATCGTCCCTTCCTTCATTTAGTGCATCATTTCTTTGTTTCTTCCTTCGTTACTTCTTTCGTTTCTTTTCCTTCTTTTAATTGTCTTCCTTAGTTTCATTCGTCGTTTCGTCATTCTTTTCATCATAACGTCTTTTTTACACTTTCGTTTCTTCGTGTCTCTCCTTCTTACCCTTGTCGTTTGTTCGTTAATTCTATCATGTTGCGATCTAGTCAGGTCTGCTTTCATACCTGCTATTAAGTACCCTATAAGTTAGTAGTAATAGGGTCTTGCTGTTGTTGACTAAGTATGAACCCTTATCAGGCAGACTTTTGATTGTTCGGTGAAGTGAGTGTCCAACAATAAAAACAAGAGTTATCAACGAGCGGGTGAGCTCCATGGGAGTCAACGGCTTTTATATTGACGGAGAGTAGAATGCGGACATTTAGTTTACTTTCCCAGTTTAATAACTCACCTTTTCCCTAATTTGTCCATTTGCCTTCACATCCCTGAGCGTTGTATCTGACAATTGGGAAATAATTGTGGCTGTTGTTTTGAGTGAGTAACATGTGCAGCTGATTCCGTTTTATTTTGCCGATGTTATTAATAGAGGTGCTAAACATGACGTTTACCTGTGTTGACGTTACTTGCCTGATAAGCCAAATAGCCAAAATATGTGGTAATCCGGACCATAGCGTGGTTTCCGGTGGGATCTTTTAATGTTATATTAGTTGAAATTGCTCCGCCTTTTCTTTCCGCAATGGTTTCAACATCGATTAATTACTCATTTTCCGTGTTCTGCTTACAATTTCACTACGAACTTCGTCTACATATTTCTATAATAACTATTTCACAAACAATTATCTAATTTCTTCAACTTCTAGCATGGATTCATAGTAGCAAGTTTAATTTGATTTTAATAGGACAACACCTGGTGGTTTGAAAGTGACTTTGGCGTATCCCCTTTTTTCGGTGACTTCAACAAGATTCTAGGTGATCGAAATAGGTCTGAAGACGACTTACAAGATTCCCATTGCAATGTAATTAGTGTATACAACAGGGGCGCTAGGGACATCTCAAATGAAAATCTTTAGTTTACCCGTATGTGTTTTCATGTTGCACTTATGCTTCCATCTTTGCCCACTATCGTACACAGTCAGTGCCATTGAGTTAATCTATGAATGGATTGGCATGGCTGTGTGGGGTTATCCTTCTGATAACATTCATATCTATGGTGTTTTTAATGTTCACAATGTACAATGACTTATCTATTTCAATAATGACGAGGGAAACTTTTATCTTGTTTATAAGCTGCCTTTGCTTTTGGGCACATAACTCATGCTGGCCGATATTTTGCAAGGCTTCTACATGTTTTCCTGAGGATTTACTCTAAACAGTGCCAATTTACTGTTTTATCGTTATTGTGATATTCCAATCACTCAGTTATCTCCCTTAAGATATATTCAACGTCCAAGGAGTTATCCCCACCGCAGACTGCATTGATACTCAAAAGCTGATTGAGAGCGATTTTATCTATTATGTCTCAGATTCCTATGCACATTTACAAAAAAACGTGTCCAATATATGTCATTTTTAATGTCTGATATTATGAATGTTCACACAGTGACCAAGCTATAAGCAAGGTACACAGACACAACTATGTTAATCTTTTTCAACGGAATAGATTCCTGAAACGAAAGCAGCCTTTAAAACTGCCGTATTATAGGAAAAACTAAAAGTCCTATGTCGATTCTGTTAAATGAAAAGTTGCTGAGCAGAGACTTAGTTTTCATGAGGTTAGGGTTGAGAATAACATATAAGGTACAACCATCATTAAATACATGAGATGATTTTATCAGCATTTGACAAAGTTAAGTTCTTTGCAAAAAGACTTTGCTTAAAATTCCACGCTTTGTAATCAGGGCCATCCACTTCCTGAATTTCCGCCTTATGCTAAAAATATTCCAAGTGACATCCATATAATTATCCGTTCGAGATGTTGTTGAACTCATCAAGGCTAGTGGTTATCACAACACTTCAGTCATTGCAATTAAGAATTTGCTGCAGGAAATTTCTCTTGCCCTTACAAAGCTATTCAATCACTGTTTAAAGGAGAAATGCTTTCCTATATTCATGGAAATGTTGGTCGGTTTGATCAAAAAAATAAAAATAGTTATAAGCAGCTTTCTTAATCTCACAACAAATTGAAACTCTAGCGGTCATTAGTAGGTTTTTTTAATAAGATAGATCAAAAAGTTGATATGCATTTTGTACTACAAGATTAGCTAATGTCCTGACTATAATATCGGATAGGGTGAGTGAATTTCTCGATGGGAGATTTGTTTCTAAAGCAACAGCTCGCAACGTATGAAAGCCTTTGATAGGGTCTGGTACAAAAGGTTGTTTCCCATAGAAGTTAGAATGGTATGCAAAGTTATATTTCACTAAAATACGCTTAGTGCAAGCATGGATTTGGATATGTTATCACACCAGCCGAGGTTTGGCGTTGCATCATGCTAGTAATCTACGGACTACTCGGAATTATCAGCATTTCTTTTTTCGCTTTGATGTATGATCCGACTTGAACTAAAGAGGTGCACCAACCCAAGTATTACCTCCTCCTCCAATATTTTGTGTTGTTTTGTACCCTATCTAAGTGGTCCGTCTGTGTAGTATGCTTTCTCCCACGTAAAAAATACAATGTCTAACCTTGTTGCAATGAGATCACTAGTGGATAATAAATGCGAGGCTATAAAACAAGGGTGAACAGATTACAATTCAACCCCTAAAATATCCCGCCCTCCATGCTGATACATATACAAAATAGGGGAATTGTCTGCATATCTCTGTGTTCAATCTTCATGCTTTTGCCATTAATTGCAAGGTAAATCACAAACCAATTACGAATTACTGTACCCTAAGGAGTCTTTATAACAACACACCTTTATCGTTATACTCTTCTCCATAATCATCATCATATCAACATCATCATCATGAACATCATCATTATTGAACTAAAGAGAAATAATTCGGATTACAATTCTAATCTAGGTGGACGCGGTAACAAAGTGGCAGTGGCACAGCTACTAGACTTACAGAGCTCCGTTGAAAACACAGGGGGTGTACATCATTATGCATCGTCCTCTGGTCGTCCTCTGGTCGTCCTCTGCTTCAGCGTTAGACAAGCAATAACATCTCAGGCTCCATTGAATGAGGATTATAATGTTTCTTCTGGAAATTTACAATCGTTATTTCTTGTGTGCAAAACCTTTACCGACTTTGTTTACAATCGTTGGGATTTGCTACCCTGGGTGTCGGGAGAAATAACTAACCATCTTGCAGGTATAAAGTATGGCTACGGACAGGGAAAATGTCTTCTTGCAGACCAAACAATCCTTAGAAGTCCGATTTGAAGAAAATGAAAGAAATACACAGTAGTATGGTATCTTTAGAACAACTATGACATTTGCTTCTTTGACACACTTATGTTTCATGGGTTATAGTGTCACACCAAAGAAACAACTTCTGTTTGCTACTCAACATTTGTGGTCTTAAATATTGACCACTTAAACCTATACTATATTCATGGGCATCTAAGTCTTTTCGATCAAGGGTTTATCTACTGGGACGAGTTTCATTGGGAAGTGGGTGTAGTCGATCATTCGAAACTGTCACATCTCTCATATATGCTTAGCTTATCCACAGTCAATCTTCTTCAGCACAAAAGTTTAACGTGTTGCTCCTGCAGATTCAGCGCCAGTCGTCTACCTCTCTGATTCACACTCAATGATCTAGTCAAACGAGACACTGATCGTGCTGGGTTTGCATCAATTCTCAGAGACAATGGTCGCCGACTTGACGCCATGACACTTATTGCTTTTAGGGCCAGAAAGCCATCCATATTGAATGCGACTTTCTTCGACCCTTCATGCCGTCAACCATTGCGGAATCTGCTGTCAATCCCGGCACCGCAGCCCAGTTTACCTGAATCAACAAAAATAAGGATAATTCAGTTGAAAGATCAGAAGTATTTGGTCCCGATACGTTACGATTCATATTATGCATTAGACGGATGAAAGCCAATTGTTGGAACGAGCCTCGAGAGAACGGTTGAATGTTCCCGTGAATCTCCTTGACAATCTTCCGAGGCAACTCCATGTCTATTATGACGCCGAAGTCTTGATTGATATAACAAAAAACCTTTGCCTCGCACGAATGCAAGTAAACAGGGATTTATGGAAATTGAATTTAATTTCTAACAAATGTGCAATAAATTATGTTATTGGGTCTGTTCAGCACTCAACTAGAATGTGATTTTAATAACCCCACTTATCTCCTTTAAACTCTACACTAAAAATACATATTTTTATTTTATTCTATTCAGCAAATACTTATGTAAAGCAAACGAACATCTGTTATGCTAAATTTTGCGTTTTAGCGAGCAGGTGTTCGGATACATCATTTTCGCACAGGTGCCGTCATTTTGTGCATTGTGTGATTGTGAACAGACAACAAAAGAAAAACGGCAATAGTGAAGAAATACTTCGATTTACATGCATACACATTCTCAGATAAATAATTTGTCGAAGACAAACGCAAAAGGTTTTACATGAACCCGTAATTTATTACACAATAATACACCACGGAAACAACAATATATATTAATATCAAAGGAAGAATACATTACTACCCTAATACAATTCATTAGGCACCATATTGCCGGGGTCAGAGATAGAGAATATGCGTGAGCAATGTAAATATGCGTGAGCAATGTAAATATTATCTATATTTGTATTGGATGTGTTCTGTGAATCCATTCGACTACTACCCGAAAATACAAGGTTTGTAAAAGTCATGCAATGATGGCTAGTCGTATAACCAGACAGCCAAAAAAGTATGTGATATCATGCCTTGAACTAGTTTCCGCAATTTCCGGGCAGTAGAGTGCACCCTCTAACGTTGGTCAGAATAAATTTAAGGGAGATAACTCTGCTATAATTCAAAGGGACATAAGTCTGCATGTAAATTAATTACGTAGCAAATGGATAGCTTAAAAAGTCAACTTTAACAAAGACACACTTCGCTGATATTCGTGGTGTGTACAATTTCTGTTTTGTTTCATTTCTAATTGAAATTTTGCTTCTTTTCTAATGCAACAAAACGTCTCATCATGGGTAAACGTTATTATTTAATGATAATAATTAATTTATAATTTATTTTAAGAAAGTAAAACACTTGCCGATTAAATAGCGTAACGTTTCAGAATTGTTTTCGACGACGATTGATAATTTATATTATTTGTATCATTCGGGTTTCTATTCTCATCTTTGTTGTCATTTATACAACGTTTCAGCCGATGAAACCTCCAATCATCTTCAGGTGAGGTTTCGACTTTTGGAATTTTTATATCAACTCGGGAACCTATACGTAATTTTGAACTGAAACTTAATATAATTCATGAGTGTAGATTGTTTTCGTCTCTTTAGCCAAAGTTAGATCGAAGTGTTGATTATTGTTATTGTTAGTTGTTACCGCCTATTGCAAAGAACGAACCATTACCGCAACGTGACTGCCGCTTAGAACTGATTACTCATCAATAATTGTAATTGTTGCCACGGGTCCATAATTTACACATCTACGATCGGATAAAACCGTAAAACAACAATAAAGTGTTTAAGCTAAGTACATTTTTTTGGCCATTATATATACGTCTGTTTATTATTGTGTTTACAAATAAAAACATAAAGGCTTATTTCTCTCGCGTTTGAAATATTCTTGTCATCATGACCAAGTGGTAAGATACTTGGATTCTAACTATTCGGGTCCGGGGTTCGAATGCTTCCACCGGCAGAACAGTTACATGAAACATATATTTCTATGGTTATCAAAAAAATTTATTTAGTGAAAATAATTATATGTATATATATATATATATATATATATATATATATACTATGTATTATAGTACGAATCAATAAAAATCAAATCAGAACCAACTGAATTACGAAAATGCTCGATATCTACCAGATAGAGCTACACAAATAATTAAGGATGAGAAACTAAATCTAGCTTATCATTTTACTGCAGTTTCACGGCATTACCGATCATCAGAAGTGTAACTGATTGGTTTTAAGCCACTGGCATTAATCGAGAAGCTAAGTCGAAGAATAAACATGTGCTGTCGCATCGCACGTTTTCATTGTTTTTATAAAGTAATACAAGTACTGTCTTTTTACAGGAACGTTACAACAAATTAAATTGAGTGCATGTTTTTTATTTGATGTTTTTTTTATTTGATCGTGGCTTAAATCTTCATTTAAATGTTTGCATTTATAAATTCTTGTTTTTCATTTAATGATTTTTTCCACGTTCATAATTTGCTATCTTTTTTCTAAGCTTAATTTACATTTTTTTCAGGGAGAAAGATAATGTTCGTTCGCATATATATTTAGCAAATGTTGTACTATTTCTAGTATACAAATGTATGTAATTTCGGCTTTTGAAAACAAACAAACAATTGAGTACAGCACACTAAGACTTATTACTCTCATTTGGTTGAACATTTATTTATACATTGCTGTTTTATCTTTCCGAGATCAGTCAGATTTTAAATGCATAATTCGGTAGAAAAACATCTGTTAGTTTCAAACGCGTAATTTGTTAAAACACACATGCATATGTTTTCTAGAAACATTATATGAGTTTCTACTGTTTTTCTCGGCCATAAAATTATAGTTTGTCATCGTAATGCATCTTATATTGAAGTATCCACGTTTGATCCCTGTATATATATATATATATATATATATATATATATATATATATATATATATATATATATATATATAAATCGATGTATATACATATTGTATGATATAATGTATGTTAAGAAATACTGACATAGTGTTCAACTACGTTAGTAAGAGCAATATATATTTTCATTTATACAATTATATTTGCAATCAATGACAGCGGAAAAATAAAGCTAGTGGCGTTTGAATACCACGTTATCGAGAGTAGAATGAATTAATACGGTATTCTACTCGCAGGTGTAATTACCCTATAACCTCCGAAATCGGTAGTATAGATGGCTACTCAACATATTATATAATACTTTAAAAACAGTATCGTAAATAAAAATAAATATAAATAAATGACAGCAGTTATAATGCGATACATCTCTCCCATTTCTATTACCTAGGTTCATGGCTCAGTGATAGCGCGTCGGGCGCAGTCACTAAGGTCACAGTTTCGAATTTCACTAGGTCTAACCACACTAGTTACTTGAATAGACGCCAAACCTATATATATATATATATATATATATATATATATATATATATATATATATATAAAACTTATTGTTTAATTTTTCGACTTTCTATATATCCTTCACTTACTGTTTATAAATTCCGAAAGGATGGGCATTTTCCCGGACTCAATACAACAGTTTATAAACTACCATATGTAATAAATTAGCTTACACTAATTAATTTGTGTTTCTGTGCATATATCATTTGGGGATGGCTCTCTCGCCAATAACTGAATTGCCCAAAATATATTTAAATTATAGAAATTGAGATAAGTAAAATTAACCACGTTCTTCCCACTTTTATGCGCATTAGATATTATCTTCACCTATTACCTGAATCTAAATCGCCTCTTCCTGTACACATTTACACATTGGAGTAATGTCGTTGTCGCTAACACGTATACATAACCAGAATATATGTACACGCATTTGCACAAACATTTCTCACCGATTATACATACACACGCACAAACAGAACAAATACTTAAACACACAAATGTTTACATAGTAACAAGCAAGCCTAGCCTAGATATACATATACACTACTATCGTCTAGATTTTGTCAAAATTAACGTCTACATACGCAATCATATAACCGTATGTGGACTATTTACACACAAAGTTCACAAGAAATGACAAATTGCAATAGCATACACACACTTACTGATTTTATTTCTGAACTAACAAAGTCTTTACATTTTAAATTGTACAATTTTCTAAAACCTCTTTTTACTCAATTAAAATTATTTATTCACTATAGTTTACTAATGTTTATTAAATTAATTCATACTCAAACCAGTTAATTAGAAGGTACAACCGCTCATTACTAAACCAATAAATTTAGTACTGATTATTAAGCAAAGCTATATCAATATTAGATAGATAATAATGATAGATGATATATAACCTATAACTATATTAGATCGATAACTCAATTAGAATTATCTAATGTATAATCGGTAATAATGTTTGTGCAAATATGACTCGTATGTATTCTGGTTACGTATATGTG
Organism: Sepiola atlantica; assembly: GCA_963556195.1. Lineage (NCBI taxonomy): Eukaryota > Metazoa > Mollusca > Cephalopoda > Sepiida > Sepiolidae > Sepiola > Sepiola atlantica. Next base: position 22,905,935 of record OY744542.1, read on the forward strand.
TTAGTTACACCGACATTTCTCCAATACGTAAATGTGTAAATGAAGAGTCGACTTGAATTAAGGTGATCGATGATGATAATATCTAACGCACATACAAGTTTTCACTCCTACCCCAGTAGTCATAACCTTGGAAAGAACGTCGTGAATTTTGCTAGTCTCGATTTCTACAATTCGAATTTCTTTCGGAGAATTTAGTTATTGTCTAAGCAGCAATCCCTAAATGGTGTACGCTTGGAACAGATACACAAATTGATTAGTGTAAACTGATTTGATATTAATATCAATTTTATTTACAAAGCTCAATTTTGTATTGAGCACTTAACAAAATGTATAAGTTCATTTAATCAACGTATTTTAACTTGAGTAATGAATACTATATATATATATATATATATATATATATATATATATATATATATATATATATATTGTATATATGCATATGTTTTGTGTGTGTATGTCTGTCTGTGTGTATGATTGTTTCAAATATGTTCTGTTTGTATGATATTTAGAGCCCAATCCTCTCTTCCTCGTCTGATTCCTGTTCATCCTTGTGTCTGGTTTTCTGCCTCGGTCGTTGTTGTCTTCCACAACCGGCCTTCGGAAACTGAATTAGCAAAACCGATTACAAATACGACCTCAATTACAACATGAGACGCATAAAAATGTAATCAGAGAAGTTGAGCCTAGTTAAATATGAAGGGAAAGAAGAAGGGCCGAACTCCGTAATTATGTGGCGCATCGATCGCTCTTTAGTGTCATCCCGCCTCGCCAACCCATAACACTCGACGCACCAACAGAGCTAATGGAAATAAAACCTGTGCTTCGTACTTTTTGAAAAATAAAAGAAAGAAAATATTTATACTAACACACAATTTAAGAAGGTCAAGGTTAAAGCTACTTGTGTCTCACGCGTTTAAACAGTCTTAAAAAGTCAGTTAATTTGTGAAAAAACAATACAAAAGCCGAAAAAAAAGCGAACATCCCAAAATACAAGTGTTTTCCCTCAATTTCCACATTATTATGGCGACCTTCGAGCGAATTCAAGATGGCCGTACAAGAATAGAATTACACCACGTGACTTGTGACGTGAATTTACGTTGGGTGAATTAAAATGGCCGTCTCAGACGTGATCATCCATTTTCTCCACATTATCCCAATCTCTTGTTGATTTCTGAAAATGTCTGCGATTACACTGAGCGATTTGTTTGTCTAATGGACCCGTGGCGGCAAAAAAAAGAACGGCGATAAAAATTATTCGTATACATATTAAAATAAATTGTGATCCATTCAGCTCCGGTTTGAATCAGGCAAAAGTGAGTTTGTAAAGCCAGTTAAATAGAAAAAAAAACAACACCTGAAATTAGTATCTTTTTGCTCGCTACATCTCTACCCACTCTCTTTCTTTCTGCCCCTAAAGACCTACGGCTTCAATACTATTAATACTTGCCGTGACATTCCATTTTGTTTATAACAGTTGATGGTCAACAAGTCGAGATTCTAATCTCAGCATGAAAATACTCACTAGTCTAGCCACACTGAAGATCCGTTATACAGTAAAACAACTATATATTTCTTGATTTTTTTCTCAAACTACAAGTTAAATAGTATTTGTACTTGTCGTGATATTTCCGTTTGACTAGTCAAATATTGAGTGTTATAGTTAGTGTATTACGTTTCCTTGTTAATAAACAGAGGGACGAGAAAGGGAAACAGAGAAAGAAAGATATAGAGAGAAGGAACGTGGAAGGGAGACAGACATCATATAAAAAAGAGCGTAGTGAAACAACACAAAGTGAGGAGGAATGAGAATGCTAGGCAGAGACTTAGTAAAAGATGCGTCACCTAATAAATTAATTGAAAATCACAGCATATTAGAACAATTGAAATGATTATAAAAAAATAATAACCGAATTTGAAAACGAAGGAATGTTTAAGCATGTAATTTGTGTGATTACAATATAGAGGAAAACAGTTTTAGGGAAACAAGCTTTGATAAACTGAGCTTTAGTTTATTTAAATAAATATATTTTATATGTATTACATTTGAAATTATATATATATATATATATATATATATATATGTGTGTGTGTGTGTGTATATATATATATATATATATATATATATATATACAAATTCAGGTAGAAGATCTCTAATCTTATTTTCCATCTTAAGTTTAGAACGACTGAAATTATGAGCTCATAAAAAGCTTTAGGGAAACAAGCTTTGATAACTGAGATTTAATTTATTTAGATAAATATATTTTACATGCATTACATTTGAAATAACATTATATATAATTATATGTGTATATATATATATATATGTGTGTATATATATATATATATATATATATATATATATATATATATATATATATATATATAAATTCAGGAAGAAGACTTCCAATCTTATTTGCTATCTTAAGTTTAGAACTAATTACATTATGAGCTCATAATAGGTGTTTAGATTTTTTATAGATACTTCCTTTAAAAGAAAAGTCTTATCGTATATATGTTTAATATTGTTGATTTGTTTCAGACAATATTAAGCTGCTATTTTGTTGAGTCTATTGATTGTGCGACTAATATTACTAAACGATTAACAAACTAAACAACATCGTGAACAAAAAATCAGCTAATACATCAAATACTGTCAGAAATAAATGTCCAATATAAATAAAAAAACATCGTGTTGCCATATCGGATGCAGCACTGATATATTGTTACATTGCTAGTAAAAACATGAGCAAATATTTGCCATTGAGCTTGAGGAGTGAGGTATTTGTACAACGTCGGTTTGCGCTTGATATATTGCTCGTTAGTCAAGTAATCTAAAACGATGACTATATTTGGCGATCCCTCCTCCCAGGGAAAGTTTTTAATCATGTACGAGTATAATCATTCACTTTGTGGTATTCTTGACTGATATACATCCCCCGTAATAAAGCTATCGTTACTTTAAGAATACACAATTTAATTGCATAAACAAAAAAGCAGTTTATTTCAGTATATATATATATATATATATATATATATATATATATATATAGATATATATATATTTATCACGTGTTAATCAAGTGTCAGCGTGCTGCACAAAAATAGACATTTCAAATTTCGCCGTGAACACTATCAGACGAATTTCAACTTGACTGGGAAAATGTCTCAGTTAGGAAGACATTAAAAGAAGGAAAAAAAGAAAATGGCTATGCTTCCGATGAAGGTATCCTGTACCGAAAGTACTCAAGTTGATCAAGCTTCAAAATAGTTTTTTTTTAAATAATCTCTTTATTATTCTGATTTCATCAGCGCTTCGATGTGCGACCTCTCGAAATATATATATATATATATATATATATATATATATATATATAGTACACGTATTGTATTAGTTTCTGTAGATGTAAATCCATTGAAACGACAGTGTTTATAAAAAGTGCTCAATAATAAGTAGATCTGTTCTTCAGTATAAATTTGTATTTATACAAAAATTATTGGTTTAATATGTGCATACATGTTTTGGTTGTACTCTTCGCGGAGAGTCAACCTCTTCAGACCAAAGAAGACAAGGAAGTGAGATGAATTTGAAGAACTTTCCCCTTAAGTAAATCTTTTTTGGAGATGACATATTTCTATAATGTTTCCACGGTCATGTCCGTATCGGATTACAGTCTTTACTTGTTAACTCTTTCAATTAGTTTATATCTTTTTTATCATTTTTATTACATACCGTTCCTTCTATTTCTTTCCTTTTCTATTTTTATTACCCACTTAACTTGCATTCCTTTCTTCTTTATTTAACACTTCAAAGTTTTAATGTACATTTTCAAGCATAACTATCTAGTATTTATATAAAATACACCCGTGCGCACAAATTAATAGATACAAGAGTGCACACATGAACATACATATATATAATATGTATAATAAAACACAAAAATATATACTAACAGCGAGGAATACGGACGTTTGGGACATTTTTTGGAGGGTAGAATGAAATTAAACAAGTATAAAAACGAGAGGAAACGATTAGAAAAAAATAATTCATGTACTAAGCCGGCTTTCGTCCACACTCATCAGAGTATTAACGTGGAAGTTATTAAATACAACTAAAACCTAACAAGATTATAATGAAAACTAGTGACAAGTTTAAACGTCCGTATTCTTCGCTGTTATTAAATTTTGTACCACGAAAAATTTATACAAATATATACGTATATATCCATACACGGATATACACATATATACATACATATCCACATACACACACACACATATATATATATATATATATATATATATTTATACATATATAAATATATATATACATATATATATATATATATATAAACATACACGCATGCAAACACACAAACATAGACGCATGCATTAATATAGATGAAAAAATCCACATCCACTCACACATATACACACATACATACATACATACATACATACACGCACTACCCATCGATGACTTTCCCTTTCCACTGATTAGTTCAGCATAATATATCAAAATATATATACATATATGTACTTCTTTTGTCATTATTCTAACGGTTTTTGAATTAACTCGGTATAAACCCGTGTGTAGACTTACATCCATGCATCACCATAAAATGTACCTCCATTCACACCTACTCACATATATTCATACAAGTGTAAATGCTTATACTACTAATATCTTACTTATACTCTGATATAATGGTATACCATATACATATGTCTATATAAAATTACCTATATATATGGGCATGTTCTTACAGCACATGCATAACTACACACCGTGGCACACAAATATGCCCATTAGCGTACGCATACGTACACACTAAATAAACATAAAAAATAAAAATATACAACTTTTACACCTGTATAAACAGACTCATATATATAAGATATTAGTTCAAGTATCAATATGCCTACATACGCATACATTTGGACCTATTTGAGCCTTATGTGCCTACATATATTCACCATAATACACATACACGAATGTATACATATATACTATACACACATATACATATATCCATATATATGTATATATATATATGTATACATGCATTTATATACACACATATCGATAAATACACACACATACATACATACACGCACATACACACATTTACATACATATACATCACAGTAAATGTATATGTATATATATACATACAGTTGTATATATACATATATAACATACACACACATACACACATGTATATACATATACATATACACCTTTATAGATACATTCACATATACATACACATATACCATAACACTACATAAACAAATATCGATATTTCTATAATAAAACTAAAGTGCTGATATCATTCATTATTGTTCCTGCCTATCTCAGTTCAATGTGCTTAGATTTATACTTGCTCTCGTATTAATACTAGGAACTTACAAGATAAGTACTATTAAGGCCAGGAAACTAATTAAATACAGCGTATGCAATAGCAATAGTTAATTTTATGTATAAACAAGTGCTAATTGTGAGGAAGACACACACTTATTTCATTATAAGCTGAGGTGCAGTGATTTGGGATGATACAGATTACTTAAGTTTAAAATTAAAAAGACATCAGAATTTTAAAAAAATATTTAAAAAATATGAAGACATCAGAATTTAAAAATGAAAAATAAAAAAAATAATCAAAATAAAAAATAAAACAATAAATAAGAATAAAAAATGAGTGGGCCTTATACTAACAATGAAGTAAAAGTCAATAAAGTCAAAATAATTGTTAGATTACAATGTGACGTGATAGTAGTGATTCGTAATCTAAAGTCTGCTTAGTGTATGTTCCTTTAAATTTTTGCAGTTTAAACTCGTTCCGTGTCTGACGTTGAGTAATTTTTCCCTGTCTTAAAATTTTACAATTTCAAGTTTGCTCACCTGGGTATAAGAAACAGGGTGAGTTGAGTGATCTACATGCTTTGGTTTTTCCTATTATGCTCTATCTAATTATTGTTTTTTTCTTCTCATTCATCAATTTCCCAAAGTATCGTGACAACGAAGTGTTACTGTATTTTTTTCTAAAAGATAATTCATGCATCTAATACCTATTCTTAAAACTCCTTGACGTGCTTCCTATATAGAACTTATTATCGTCTTGATTTTCAGCAGTGTAGATTTTAGCACAATATATTAAAGATGCGATGACGCAAATTTTTTTGTAGGGGACATCCATCCTGTCTCTGACAGTAACAATTATTAGTTGTTGAATTACCTTTAATGTCACTATTTGTATAATTACTTTTAAGTATTTTTATGTTGTCTTTTTAAATTAGTCTTTCTAAGTTATCTGTGCAACTATAACTTAGTGTTAATGTATTCTGATTGTGCAGTGCGTAACCAGGTGAGAGGTGTTTCTTTATAAGTTGTGGGAATTTGTTACCGATTTTTGTTTTTTACATCATATGAAAATGAGGTGTAAACCAGATTATTATCCAGTCTCGATTTCTAGAGTTGTTCGCATATGTTGTAATATTCACACACGCACACACACACACACACACACACACACACACACACACATATATATATATATATATATATATATATATATATATATATATATATATATATATGAAAAATATTTGTTATTGTTTATTATCTACGGACGTATACGTTTCGTCTCTTTTCAATCGAGACTCTTCAACGTAGAAGTATGACTATTCACTACCGGTCTAACATCATAATGCCGACGATAGGCTTTTTGGGTTAAGATTATTGAACGATGGTTTCCGAAATAAAGTTCAATAATTTAGGTTCGTTGTTCAGTGCTATATTTTTCCATGATAAATTATCAATGTTTATATCTGTAATATTCTGAAAAATAAGGAGAAAATTTGATTAAATGTGAAAGTCGTTACTGGTTCAACCTAATGCGTGACTTTTGCGCCACCCTTTATATATATAATTAGCGACGAAGAAACAGAGTGTCGGAGGGATAATCAATATTTTGTTTGCTTAATGATTAATTAAAATTTATTGAAATATTTAACTTCGTCGTCGATTTTTCATTTAAATTTAAAAAATTAAAAGATATTAATATAGAACTAAAAACTAAATCAAGTTCTAAATAGGATATTTATAAGTCTCGCTGTTTTAAGAAAATGAATCATTGTTGGTGTGATCTACCTATTCCGTCAATGTATGGACTCTTCCTGTCTCTATGAATAAAGTCACATGGCCAGTCAGTTGAAGTGAGAGGAGAAGCAAAGTGAGGAAGCAGCCTATCAATGCATCACTTATATACTTTCTGTTAAAACAATTTATTGCTAAATTCATTCTATACGTGATATTTCTTCTCGCCTATTTTAAGCCATAACAATCGTGACGAGAGTTCAGATTAATGTCGGATACAAAATCACCTTTACGACAACATTGTCGACGTTGAACCTTTGAAAAAAACACCTGTGGAGTGATCGTAAAAGATTCTAATTATTAACGGCGATAAATTAAATGACATATTGCCATATTATGTACAACCTTTTGCTTAAGAACAAAGTGTAGTATCTGTTCGGATACTACACTTCATCCTTTTCTGTCATCGGTCAGTAAAGGGGAAATCCTTCTAGACTAAGGAAATAAAAAATTGTGTTCCAGTACAGTGTGATTCTTATTCGGGGACTGGATGTCTCCCACATTAAAATCCGACCATATGTCCTACTCTGCCCTCGTGGGGAGGCAAGTAAATAGGAACACACAAAGTTTTACCAAAATCGCGAAAAGAACGTCATCGAAGTAAAAAAAATCGGATTTTCAGCAAAAAGAGTTCGTCTTTCACGAGGATTTTCACTTCAGTTTGTAAGTGGTTTTATTAAAAACATGTTATGCAAACTAGTGTGGGGGGGGGAATGTTTAATTATGAGATTTAGAAATTTCTCATCCAGTTAAGTTTTTACATTTGATTGTATTGTGGGGTAAACACACTGATTTTTCTATTTTCCCGATGTTGTAAAAAATGTTCAGCGGATCAAACATCCAGAATGAAGTTAAAAAGAACCTCTGAAAAAGAGGTTAAAAAAAGCTAACTTCGAGTAATAATACTTCCATCTCGAAATCATTTCAAGTCATTAGAGATTAACGAAAGGCGAGGTAATGTCAAGTCAATTACGATTAAATTATATAAATGCAACGGAGTTAATTATATTCATATATCGAACTGTTAATTTAAACGGTGCGTTTTTTGTTCAAAATTAAATAAATTTATGAATGTGTTAAATTTATAAATGTGTTTAATTTATAAATCTGTTAACTTACTTTATAAATGTGTTCACTTAATCTATAAATGTTGCATATAGCAGATGCAAATTGTCGATAAAACTACAAGAATACTAAATAATAAACCGAAAGGTCAATTCTAAAAAATAAATATATTTATCAGCTCTATTTAATTGCTAAATATCGAGCTTTTATTTTGTAACTGAAATTAGATTTTTTCGAGCATCCATATTAATGTGATTTATATCATTATAATCTCCCCAGGACCCTCGTCATGATTTATTATAATATGGATGTCTACTTCTTTTATTGCTGTTTTTTATTATATATATATATACATACACAATATAGAACGTGATGCCTACCAGATACCTACTCAAATGTCTCAGTTTACATGATATCAGGTCAAAAATGTAAATTCTGTATTCATCTGACTTTACTTGACTACACACCTTCGTAAAGATCGTAGGGAAAGAAGGCATCTTTATATTATCCACATGATTCTTGACGCCGTTCATATATCTTGTGTTCATTGCTTCTTCGTGTAGTCTGTTCCAATACCTTATGCTATTGCCTTACTCTAAAAACACTTTATATGAATAAATTAAGCAATCAAAAACAGTGAAACACTTATTAGTTATAAATAATTTAATAACGAAACACACTTTTAATCTTAAATATGTAATAATAATAATAATAATAATGATAATAATAATAATAATAATAAGAAGAAGAACAACAACAAGAACAAGAACAAGAAGTTACACGAGGAATTCATTTCATCTCATTTTTAGACGAAAAAGGCGAGCAAGTCCAACGGTCACTGTGCTCGAATTAAACATATATATTTATCTGGTCATACTTCGATTTATCTCCCTAAATAACTACATTAATGGAATACATCTTTTACACAACACCTCAGAAACATTTCCACGTTAGAATACAAACAAACGCTTCAACGTCCTTGCAGATGTGCCCATCACGAGTTATCTCTCTTGTAAATACTTTTAGCAAACCCGGTTCAACCCTAACACACAACACTTGTCACTACCCCTTCACTCCATCCCACCGGACGCGCTTCACTGAACGACTCCCTAGCGCTTCCTTTCGGACTCTCCTTTTGTTCCTTATTCCACATTTTTAGGGGAGCCCCGGGGGTCGTGGAAAACACATCACTAACGCAGCCCTTACGAAAACAACATTCATTAATTCGATCTAAGTGGCCTATTAGCTTTGACACTCGCAAGGACAACAGCAGAAGTGACCGCAAAATTGTTTGCCTAGTCCCACCACCTCCATCAAAATCCCCACCCTCATCACACTCGAGGCTCCCCATCACGGCCCCCTTTATTCGTACTCTTCTTAAAGGCCGTTATTCACCAACGATCAATAGACAGTGATGCAGACACACTGACACAGTTTAAAGAGTGACCAACGCCAAACGCAGGTTTCGATCAGTGCTTGGGTTCCGAGAACATAACGTCCCAGTGATTATGGCAGTCACCAGTTGAACAATATTCGAATCCGAAACCGTATCGACATTTTTTTTTCATTCATTCAAGCGATACTCTCTTGTCAATTGGAAGAGAAACACTATCAAATAATGCAAAATACTAGTGTACGCCCTCAATCAAAAATGAAGGGAACACATTATGCTTCGCCATTGTTCGCACTAAAAATAATATAAAACGATAGAATTGCGTCAGTAATTTCATATTTTATATATACTTTATAATTATCATTTCTGAATACCTATTGTTAATGTTTTACATGAAGTGAACGATTTTTGCCTGAATTAATTTTAGATGGCGGGAGATGCCTGACTTGCTATTTGCTTTCAATGTAAGTTTTTTCTAATGTTTTTTTTATTTATTCCAATACGATAATTAGCGACTTAATTATTCTGAGTTAAAAAAAACGCGAGTCATTTCTGATAATCTAAATAACAATACCAATCGTCTACTTTGCTATCTTTTATTTGCTTCTATTAATTTACTTCCTTGTTTATTGTGAAATAGGGAGAGGATAAATATTAAAATAAAATGATGTTAGACATAAAGTACGTTAGCAGAGGTGAAATTGTTAAAAATGAAATTGAAAGAGAATAACTATCGCTCATATCGATATTTTAAATGATTTATCAACATAAACTGACCTTTCATTCATGCTACTTTACTTTTTGAAAATTTATTTAAAAAGAAAGAAGAAAGAAAGGAAGAAAATAGCCTAAACTTGAAAACTTAAGAAAGAAAACTGAAAAAAAGAACGTACACCTCGTCATTGAAAGCAGAAAGGTACAAAGAAAGAAAGCGTCTCATTGTGGACATACATTTGCGTTCTCTTTTCCCTTATTCGTCGTGCATACTTTTGTGACATTAGTGTGAGGGTTAGGGTTAGGGTTAGCGTTAAGGTTAGAGTTATTGTTATCGTTAGGGTTAGGGTCAGGGTTGGGGGCAGGGTTAGAGTCAAAGTTAGATCGTGTCCTAATATGATTAAGTACATTTATAAATAACTACACACATTCGAAGATGAATATACATATATATTACTTATTTCATGTGCGAACATCTCAAATGTTTCTCTAAAGATTTATTGTATTACAATTCATTCAGTTTATACTTAAAATGCTTTACATTGCAACAAGTTTGAAGCCGATAAACAAATTTGGTCCAAAAGTATATTACTCAATTAGAAAGGGGACAACACTTAAATTGTGTGGTAGATTTATTTGTTGAGATCTTTCTTGTCAATTAATTACGCCTGTGACAAAAGATCGTACAAACAATTTTTTCCATATTTAAAGATCCCATTAATTAACTGATTCTGGTCAAGTTATTCGTACCAAGCGGGGTTCGCCTAATCATCATTCTTGCAACCTAAGGGCAAAAGCACTGAACCATCAGTCCCTTTACATTGTCAGGCTCAGTCCTAAGAGATGTATCATCACAGGAATAAGATCTTCTTCAGAATCTTATTCCTATTTTTTTGACCCCCCACGAGGATAGAGTTAGACACAAGGTCGGTTTTTAATGTGGGGAGAATTCCAACTGTCCCAAAAGGGTAACTTTGGATTGGAACAAAACTAAAATAAATATCTCAGTCTAGAAGGCTTTCTCTGTCATTGATCAAAGACAAAAATATAAGGTGCAGTATCATCAGAACATGTACTACACTTTGCTCCTAGCCAAAAAGCCAGGAGGGTGTGTTCTACTGCCTTAAACATCCTTACTAGAATCTGACAACAGTTCTGTTCCTGGATATTTTTGTACAAAACCAGTTTCACAACAAGCTCCTCCTCGGAAAGCTAGTTTCTACCCCCACGTTAAACTGACTTCATGTCTAAACTTGCTGGGAAGCGGGTAAGGAGTGATCGCATATACGAATTATCTTCTCAATTGATTTGTTTGGAGGGAACATATATTATTTTCTTGGAGGATACATATATTACCTCTATTGTCCTTAGTCAGAGTAGGAGACATTAAAAGCACATAATTAAATATTGTTGTTTTTTCTTATTTCTCTTTTGGAGGATTATAACTTTCGTTCTTCATCAGCCAGTTACGGAATCCAAATACGAGTAGAAATTCATCTGTTACTTTTAAACGTTCATTTATAACATTAACGTACATTTGTTAAAAGCAGTCATACATATCTGAACTATGATTTTATTAAGGGACGTGGTTTTGTAGTCTGGATTGGATTTAAAATACATTTTATAATGAAGTATCTATGCGTGGGAGAAAAATCTGTGTGGTATAAATTTTTGAGAAAATCAAACTAAACAATTAAATAGACATATATAGAAAATAAAAAAAACAATTAATTATAGAAAATTCACAATTAGAAACACGACAAGTCTGGTAAATTATTACTCTATATGGAATAAATAAATACAGCAATAACATATTAATGTGCTTCTAATTGTTTTACCAAATACCAGATGGAGATTAATAATAAAAAAAACAGTGAGTTTTATTTATTTATATCGGACATAATTATCACATAATCACGTCGACACACCGGTTCACGTTAGATCACCGAAGTTAAGTGACGTTGAGCCTGGTCAGTACTAAATGGGTGACCATTTGGGAATACTAGATGTTCTCCGATTATCTTGGCATTGTTCCTGCCATTCTGGACTTATCCTTGGCACTGGAATCAAGCAGTGCCGATTCAGGTTAGATTTACGAAACCCTTGCTTCACAATTACACGCACAGTCACCCTTATATATATATATATATATATATATATATATATATATATATATATATATATATATATATATATATTCGCTTTCCTCCTTCAGGTCTACTCCTCCAGAAGTGCCTATACCCAGGCCCCACCTCTATCAAGTGATCCTCATCATTGAATCGAACTTCTGCCAGTGCAGAAATGTCGATCTTATACCTGCCTAGTTCCTTTGCAACTATATTACAACGTTGTTCAAGATTCTTAGACTCATTGCGATCAAGAAGTGTCTAAATATTCCAAGTGGCTTAAGATAGCTTCTTTTTTTCTTTCTAGTGCTTTGTTTTCTTGTTGCTAGTGCGAACGGCCGCATCTGGTGTCATATGTTGATCGCTGTATGTCTTGTAGGGATATCTGTACATGTGTGGTTTGCTGTTCGCGCAAGGTTAGTCAATAGAATTGAGCAGCCCCATGGCTTTAGTGATAGGATAATGCACCTTCGTATACAATAAGGCTACAACCTCTTTATGAATGTCATTTTTGTTTATGCTCAAACTCTTAGCACTGACGAGTAGATATCATATCCTTCTATCAAGATCTTAGGATGTTTTCGGATCACAATCCTCATCTATGGTGCCACTCGGATCCTAAAATGGGTCTCTCCTTCATAAACGTTCCGAGGATATTATGAAACGGTGAATATAACATTTCAGGGATCTATTTTATAATATGTCAGTGGTTTATGATGAGGTCATCAATAGTCTGCCGCAGGAGGCTATCAACCATGTGATGATGGACCACCCCATCCTCATTGAGATACATAATACAATCACGAAAATTAATATCGGGAAGGCACATGGCCTTAATGGCATCCCTGTTGAGGTTATCCGTCCAGGGGTGACAGGGTCGCTAAAAAAAACACTGTTTAATATCTGACATGACATGAGTGGGTAGACGCAACTTTGCTCGTTATACAAGGGAAACGTAACTCGATCGTAAGGTGGCAATTATAGAGACGTGGGTAAGGTATTTTTAAAAATCTTGCTTAACCTGGCTACTATGTGAATCTGCCGTTCTTTTATTTCGGAAAGCCAAAGCGGCTTTAGATCAGGTCCTGGCACGATGGGTATGATTTTCTCTGCACAACAAATTGAGGAAAAAGTCATCGAACAACGGATAACACTTTATCAAGTTTTTTGTGAGCCTGACAAAGCTTTCGACACCGTTAATAGAGAAACATTATAGAGAATCCTCGGTAAAATAAGATGCCCACCAGGATTCATAAAAATGCTTAACAAACTTCATTAGGACATGAAGGCGCGCCTCCATTTCGGTGGGGCACTCTCTGAACCAATAGCTATTGAGAACGATGTTAAACAGGGTGACATTCTTGAACCGATGTTGTTCCATCTCTCTCTATATATATATTGCAACGGTCCTCCTCCACACTTTACCTTTAAGAATTGAAGCGTCGGTCTTTTCATATGTTTCCGAACCACTTGAAGGGTCTTCTACCTAGCACGATATAATTCAACGTCCAATACGTTAAATACCTTCGTACCAGAGCCCTCTGTGTTGTGATGCGGTTTTCATTGTTCACGCCACCAAGGAGGATATAGCGATGATAATGGAGCTCTTCTCCTGGGCATGTACCACTTTTGGACTCACCATTAATCTGGAGAAAACTAAGGTAATTCTCACTACACTCCCAGGACTCCAACATTTACGTGAAAGGAACTAGATTAAGTGCAATTGACTCATTTGTATATTTTGGTAGAACTCTTTCCTGAGATGGATCCCCCAACTTTGATATACTTCAAAGCTTTTGGTAGGATTGAAAAGCGCGTGTAGGCAGACAGGGCCATAACCATCAAAATAATACTTTGTATGTACGAGTCACTCGTCTTGTATGTTCTCCTGTATTCTTCAAGGACTTGGACAACGTATCGCAAACACATACAGTGTTTCGGAGAGGTTTCCTCAAACTTGTCTCAGGAGGATCCTAAATATTAAGGTACAATCAGACACCAATGGAGTGATGAGAATAGAAGTGCGTATTATACGTAGTCATATGCGCTGGGCAGGGAACTTAGTTAAGATGTGAGATTACAAGCTCCCTAAACAACTGTTATATGGACAACTGCTGCGTGGAAAACGTCCGAGACACAACGATTAAAATATGTAATATAAACAATCTGAAAACTCTTTATATAAACTGGAGAAATGAGAGAGGATGTCTCTGACGTGATTGGCCTGACGCAAGTGTATCAATGATGCGTTTGGCAGATTTGAAGCAAAGCGTATAAAGTACTTCATATTAAAACGTACTTTTCGTAAGCAATCAGTGCCAAATGTCCCAGCCACATCTAAATCTTACCATATGTGTGCTTTTTGAAGCGGAATCTTTCTGCCAAAAGCTGGTCTACTTAGTAGTAGTAGTAGTAGGAGCCTAATAAACAAGTACCAAAAAGGAGTTTAATATAGCTACGTACAAACGAAAACCAGTGGCCTTGTATGTCATATCTGCAGCAATTATTATTAAAAGTAAGTCTGGCCTGCTAAGCCACCTGCGTGCACACAACCGGGCTGTACAATCTTGTGGTGATGGGCTTCTTCTATAAAGAAGTAGCAGTAACACACACACATACACACACACATATATATATATATATATATATATATATATATAGATTTAGATTTTTCACTTATAAAATAGATCATTCAGTGAAGACCGGGGTTGTTCCAATAAAAAACAAGCTCGATGATACTCGATTACAGAGTACAGAGCATTTATATGTGATTTTATGAAGGCTTACCAAAGCATTCCTTTCAAGACACCAATGATCACCATTAAAGATATTTTTTCTTACAAATACTATTTATTCAAATTAAATGTTTTTTCCTACACGTGTTTCACTACCAAGCAAGTAACTGCTTGGTAGTGAAACACGTGTAGGAAAAAACCTTTAATTTGAATAAATAGTATTTGTAAGAAAAAATATCTTTAATGGTGATCATTGGTGTCTTGAAAGGAATGCTTTGGTAAGCCTTCATAAAATCACATATATATATATATATATATATATATATATATATATATATATATATATATATATATATATATAAGCAAACATTGTTAGACACAACAGAACAACACAATTCCACTGCTTAATTATACCATTTTATTTTTTGATTTTCCTAATTATTTTTTTAGTTTAAAAATCAAAAGGTTTAATAAATGTTCCATGTGTATCACGAGAACTTTTAATTCGTCTTTGACGACAAAGACTATGAACAAAAAGCTGATGCAAAAAGAAGCAAATTAAGAAAAAACAACCGAGACCACCGTATGTGCGGTCGTTAAATGTCACGAATAAACCTGTGTATTTATAGAAAAGAGTTTTACAATTTATATTCAGGGACGACAGAATTAGCGCCACACGATAAATTGTAATTTAAGAATCAAAAGTACTCGTTGGAAACATTTATTGATCGTTTTTATTTTTAAAACTAGCAAGATTATAATGGAAATTAATAAAAAGGAATAGTTAAACTGAAGAATGATGTCGTGTTTTACAATGTTTGCTTGATTTAAAGAAATCTGTCTGAATACAAACAATATATATAGAGAGAGTGTGTGAGTGATTAACTTTCGTAAGAGTCGGTTACATTTTTTTAATTCGTTCGTAATTATTTTAATGTAATTAATTTTATTTTAATTTTAAATTGAATGTATTTATTGAGACGAGAAGATTAACATTTATGAGAAAGAATTTTCACATTAATTTACATATAGATTTTAACGTAGGTCTATCATTAAAAACACTCCAACAATTTCCTTCTTAGTTTCTCACTTTTTTCCTCTCCTTTTAATATGTTCTATGGTCTTCTTCTTCTTCTTCATCATCTTCTTCGTTATCGTGTTGCTGTTGGTTTTTTCTTTTTCTTCATTTTCTTATTCTTAAAAAAAAGAACGTTGCCCATATAACACTAACCCTTCGACGAAGTCTGAACATCGCTCGTGCAACATTGAGGAGTAAAGCTGTCATCACAAATAACACGGTTATTGCTTTGCACTCTCTTTCTCTGAAGAAGGCTTTATCATTCAAAATTAATTAAAATAAGTAAAAAACAACAATATATTTGAATAATTTTTAATAAAATATTGCATCTCTAAACATTGTCTTACAAGGCATTTGTTTTTTTAATTTTCAATTTCATATATATATATATACAATAATTATAAATAAATATTAAATTATTAATACCTACAGACGCTTGCATTTTTAGGTTATTGCTCTCATCAGTGCAGGAGAGTAAAAATTTGAGACGGTCGGAGCGCGAACCAGATTCACAGAGTCAGCCTATATCCACTCGGCCAGGGAAAACTGTGACGTAATTAAGGGAAATTAAGATATATATGTACCTAGAACCGGGCACAGATAGAAGACTAGTTGAGAGTGTTCAACGAACGTATTCGGAACTTTGAATTATAGCTTTTTAACATCCCCTAGAGTGCTCAACTTTAATTTCTTAAAGGGGCTTATTATAATATTTATAAATAAATATTAAATTATTAATACTTATATACGCTAGCGTGTCAAGCTTATTGCTCTCATCAGTGCAGGAGAGAAACATAAAAGATGGAAATCATATTTTAACGTAATAAAAAAATTAAGGAAGGAAAACCAAAAATGTTTTTTCAATCTTTTTGCTTTCATATATCGGCGAATTCTTGTAACTCCTCTTTGTCTCACAGACAAACAAAATGCTTTTTATATATATTATATTGTATTTTTGAATTGAATTTATATTTATTTTTCCAAATCCAATGGTTTTCGACATTTGAAGCGCATTCTGCAGCAGAATCGAGAGAAATACACAGTCTTCATCTTAACTTTGTTGCTCATCAGAGACAATAGTAAAGAACAGAAAAAATACACATCGATCCAAAGACATGGAAGAAGAGGAAAGAAAAACATTGAAAATGAACTTTTGACAAAGGTAACTGCAACGCAAAATACAGGAATAAATACATAAAAAACTCACATGAGAAATGTTGAAATAAAACCTTACCCCCCCCCCAAAGAAAAAAAACTTATTTCATAAAACTTGAAACGGTACGTCTAAATGTCCATTAGAGTCGAATTCAACGTTTCTCATATATATGCTCTGAACCTTGTAATAAGAATTCATTGAGCTTACAATTTGAAACATTTTCGGAGGTTACAAAGAGTATATACTTAAATATTTATTTTTGTAAGACTCCATAATTATATATATATATATATATATATATATATATATATATACAATATATTTCAAATTTCATAAAATCATACTCCTAAATAACCAAACAGAACATACACTAGTTAACATCAACTTCGTATTTATTGACACTAACTTTCCGTCCAAAAAAAAGTTTTGCAATCCGATGTGAAGTTTTTAACAAACTGAATTATTTCGTTTTGTCATGACATTTCGTCGTTGGAAGGGATTATTTGTGCTTAACGGTAATGACAACAAGATGACTGACATGCGTACGTTAACATTTACAAAAAATGCGAGTTTTCTTTGCCATTTACGCAGAGGGACGTGCACGTTAAGAGAAAAAAGCGTTATCAACAAAGATTAAAAATGAGCGTTTTACAAATTTAAAAAATCTGAGATTTTTATAAGAGATTCATATTCATTAATATTTTATAAAGTCAAATACATATGTTGTTAAAGGACAGAGAATTGTTCGAAATATTAAAATTGAAAATCATAATAACACCTTTACTTTAGATGGTGTTATGCTTCTATGAGACAAGATGCGATTCTGTATACATTTAGGTATGCCCCATTTCACACGAGGGTAGATCAGACACAAGGTCGGTTTTTAATGTAGGGAAAATACAGATCCCCAAAGTAGGCACCGTGGAGTGGGACACACATTAAAATAGCGTCAATCTGAAAGGATTTCCGTCATTAGCTGAAGGCAGAACATATATAGTGTAGTATTAGAATATATATATATATATATATATATATATATATATATATATATATATATATATATATATATCTATGACAGAGAGGCACAGCAATGTATATATGTAAACACATACACACACATAATCACACGTACATCACAAACATTTATATATATATATATATTTATATAAATGTGTGTGATGTACGTGTGATTATGTGTGTGTATGTGTTTACATATATAAATAGCTGTGCCTCTCTGTCTATATGCATGTGCATGTGTGTTTATACGTGTTAGTCTGGGTGTGGAGGTAGTCTAGAAAAATTAGTGTGATTAAATACAGTGTATTAAAGCATATAGATTCATGTATAAATCAACATACTGCATATATATATATATATATATATATATATATATATATATATATATATATATATATATATATGTAAATATACATATACACCCACCTTATTAAGTCTATACACACATACATATATATATACATACATATATATATATATATATATATATATATATATATATATATATATATATATATATATATATATATATAGGCTTAATAAAGTGGGCAAAACATATAAATATCTCAAAAGTAAAATCCAATTTCTGTTGGAAATCGCCCACAGGGGAGAAGCTAAATTTTACATAGGTAATTAAATTTGCTTATGTTAACATTTTTATTTAGCAATTTAGAAATTTAAATTAATTTAATTAATCAGAAAATTGAAACACATATCCGGATGCACACAATAGAATACAACCGATTGAATACCTACGTACACGCGTGCACATGTATACACATTACCTGAAATATATATATATATATATATATATATATATATATATATATATATATATCGAGAGATGGAGAGAGAGAGGAGAAGAACGATAGCGATAGGTTTAGAGATATATCAAGATTTTAAGAGAGGTATGGGAAAAGAATCATTGCTGGAATGTTATTAAATAATACATAGTTCTGTTATATATAAAATAGCACCCGTTTACCTCCTGTTTGGTTTAGGTTCAAAATCCTTTTGAATACAACATAAACCTTTAATTCGGGTTTGATCTCAATGTTTCATACTGTGGAGAATAACCTTTGAAAAAAAATTATTGTGTTTATTCAATCGATTTATTGTTTACGTCTGTTCGATAATTCATAGTGATTTGTCATATGTATAACATGACGAAAAAGAAATAAGACAAATCATTTGAAATGCAGCGGTTGGATTTTTTTAAGATCACATTTCGAAATAATTTTTTGAGCTACTTACGTAATATCATTACTGAAAACATAACGATTACTTTATATCTATCAAATTAATGAATACAATGTAGTCGGAAGTAATTATAAATAAACGAATGGTTAAATAAACAAATTGAAATCCGTTATTGAATGGTTCGCATTTAAACAATTATTTTATACTACTGTTGCTGTTCTATACCAGGAAAAGAACAAACGATACTTAATTTGTTCTCGTGTTCGGCAATGTCTTCTTACAAAATATTACTTGAAACTAATATCGGTTGTTAGATTACATGTTTTGATCGTTTTACAGAATGTAACATCTTACAGTACATTCTTACAGATTTTTTGAATACAATTTCATCAATGACATACTTTTGTTACCTAATATCACAGACGACACAACCATTTAGAAATAGCTAAAATTAGACAACAGAAAACTATAATGTATAAATAGCAAATCTTTGAAGAAACAAATCTAAATCTGAAATCGATATTTCGCCGACGGCAATTTTATAAAAAGAATATCCATTCATTCCATCCATTATACAAAGCTATAAATTAGGTTCTAGTAACATCTGTTGCTCAATTTAAGATGTCGCTCATTCTTAGATGTCTGATTTTAAAAGTTGTATCTAAATAGCATTTAAGCTCATACATTAAACATATCTAATTTCGTTTCTTATTGTTGTACCATGTTATTGACCAGACTTTGTTATTAAAAATACTTAATATGGTCGGCAGTTTCTAATACGCCGACGTTCTTAAATAAACACGTAAAATATTAACTTAGGAGAATAATTTTATTTTTTTAGTAAGACTAAGGTTTTCCTTATTTACTTTTATTTATATAAATATTTACAAAATCGCCGTGTAGATTCAGCTAATTATTTAAGATAAGTACGACTGAGTGTGTGCCCAGAGAAAGCGTTACGTTAACACCTACGTCTCTGTGTAAACAATTGTAAGCACAACTTGGCTGAGATGATTACGTTAGACAATTAAGAGACAAATTCACGCGTAGAAATGATTTTTTGAATTACAATAGTAAGAAATAATATTTGTTTTTAATTGCTTACTAAAAACGCGGCACTCCAACTTCGACTTTTATCTTTTAAAGTAGAGACGATTTTTCCCCTTTACCTTCTCGGAGTATAAGAAAATAATCACATGCATCACAGGCTACTAAACTCACCACTATACTACACTTATTCACTCGAGCGTGTTTTAGTAAATTTGTTATTATTTTCTTCTACCTAACACTAAACATTACATTTGGCCAACCATCAACGTCTCTCCGAAAAACCAACTCCATATAGGTGGTAGTAAACACTTTTCTCCCTAACAATTCTGTACTGTCACTCAACTCATCGACACCGGGAACTAATACACACAGTTTAATTTTCACAAAAAACCGGTTCTTATTTATTATTGGCCTGGTATTACTTTACTACATAATATAAAGCAATACGCAAAGACTTAATGACCGTCCCGTTCACTACGATGATTTTCCGCTAATATCAGATTACGTTAATTCTAATTCTACCTATGACTTCTACATTTATATTCATTCCGGAATTTAGCGAATGAAATTAACGAACACAGTTCCTGCAACATTTATTTATTCAACATGGCGACTACAATTGCTTGATCGAATCGACATCCTATTTAATTCAATAAGCGCCAAGATACTGGTAGACCCCAGTACATTTACATGTTCAAAATCATACACCTTCAACACGCATATTATAGAAACCTTGTCTAAATCCATTTACTTCATGAACAAATTACCTAAACCGTGTCATTGTTGAACATTACATTTGATCGACAGAAGCTAAACCTTAACATAACACGCATGCCAATAAACAAGCTTAGCTTAATTGGCCCATTTACACATATATTTTTAAGTCGAACCCGTGGCGCAGTCGTTAAGACGGGAGAGTTCATGATGGTCAGTTTCAGCGTTCGATCCAATTCTACTCTGCCCCTTTTTTCGTTTTTCTTAATTTAAAACATTCGCCAACACGGTAGAGGGGGGGGGGGAAAGAACAATAGGTCGTTTCTTTTTTTTTATTCGACGTCGTGCAATAGATAGTACTGTCTCTCGTGCAACGCTGGGTGACGGGTTCCGCTAGTTATTTATAAATTTTAAGTATAAAACGAAGATGCAATACGAATTTAAGTGATTGTAAGATGTCTGATGGATTAAAAAATCATAATATTTTGTAATAAAACCAACGGAATAGTTTAAACAGAAAGGCGACACACAATACATTGAAATATTTTACCGGACATCGCCAGGTAGGGGGAGCTAGTATTAAATGATTTTAATATATATTGATATAAAATACTGTATCATTATATAATGAAATGCATATATATGTATTACTGTTTTATATTATATACGCATATCAGCAAATAATAAATGTGTTTAGTATATATTACTTCAGTCAAAGTTCTCAGAAATAAAGGCGCCCCTTCCTTAGCATAACACTTGATCTCTATATGAGATACATAGATATTCTAATATTCTATTAAACTTCTTCTTTACCTGTCAAGCGTTGAGTTAGTGAAGTAATTAAGAACATTACTTTTCCTCTCTCCAATTGACCAGCAAACGATGTTATAGTATATATTTCTGTTGGGCTTTTGGTCTCTTGGTCCTACCGGATTGCAGAACCAAAGAAAATATATAAAATTGGCAGAAAAAAACTGACAGCACTAATAATTACAATAAAAATTATGCAAATAAAAAGAAATACTAAGATATAGATCGAATGAAAAATCGAACTAGAGCAAGCCTATAACTGTAAAACACGAGTAATTGTTTTCTACAAACTAATATTCCCTGTTGAAAACCCGTGTAAACAATAGAACATCAGCTTAGCTTGTAAAATCAATTATATAATCACAAAGGAATATTTAATATAAAAATAAAATACAGATACAATGCATGATTGTCTAATTATGTGCGGACTATCTTAAAATGGGATAGTATATATAGATGTTTAGAAGGTATGTGTGGAATATGTCTGAGTCGTAAACTATACTTTTTTAATGTTAACATATTCACTAAACCGGAGAAATGAAATGATCACGAATAAAATTTATTTTTTGAGAGCTACTATAAAATTCCAAAAAAAATAAAGCGCAGCTAAAATCTTAGTAAAATATAAAACATGTTAGTCGATCGCTAAAAGTAAATGGAGTGGCTATGATATACAAATATATGTTCTTTTGGGGCAGTAATATAACTTATGGGGCAGTAATATAAATTCTCAAATTCGTATATTGGTGCATATTGAAAGTAAAAAATATGACAAGGCTATATTTAACAAATAGGTAACGGGATTGCGATCGCTCACACAATGTTCAAATAATTAACGAAACTTAACATGATTTTAAAAAAAAATTTTTGAATTTTTTTGAATTTTTAAAAAAGAAGGCAAAACAAACATTATCTTGGGCAATGCAGGGTAGATATAGTTGGTAATTTACTAAAATGAACATAAACATTTTATTGATGCTCTCCTTGGAAGACCTTTCAACTAAAATTCATCTGAGAAGTATCGTTGGAATTATACTTTTAAAAATTGGGACCCAAAATAACTGTTCGATGTATATAAAGAACGTTACAACTCTTTGTGGTAGAATGATGAGGAAAATACCACTAAGTATTTTCTTAAATATAACATTTTAATACCTCTCCCTGCACTGGCAAGCACGATTTCAAAAGCTAAAGCTATCACACCTTTATTTATTTTCTTAATATATACTGTTGTGATAAATAATCTTATCGAATTAACATTTTCTAAATGTTAGGATAGTAGAAAGTGGACAACCATGGGTTTAATTTCGGAAACCTTGTAACTCTCGCTTCCCTTATTTTGTCATTTAGTCTTCACATTCAATAAGCGATGTTTCTGACAAAGGGGAAAAATTACTGTTTTCTGGATCGGCATCTATTTATCTAACACTCATCGTAAGCTAGTTCTGACTTCGAAGTCGTATTTTTACCTCTTTACATCAAATAGCTTCATGTCTTGTCTGGAGCGAGTTCCATTAACAAAAAGTAAGAAAAGTAAAACATATTAAACATACTTAAAACAGTCAGTTAAAACTTTATTGTAAAGGTTATAAGCTGATGTCGTTGAATAGGAAGAGAAATGGACGATATTAATAGCTGTTATTGGTTTGATGTTAATGTAAACATTATTTACGTATAAAAAGATTGGAGGATGGTAATTCTTGTCGTTATCATGACCAACTCCTAAAAGTGAAACGTAAATGTTTATGTGTAGCTTGCTTGCCATAAGTATAGTTTATGATATATATATATATAATATGGTGTATCTATTTTATAACTAACGATAACAAGTCTATTAGAATTCGCTGTAACTCACCGTTTTTTAATTAAATGCGCCCGTTTTTTATCATTTATAAAAGTATGATATATATTGTTTTTTTTTTGTTATTTTTTTAACATGATTCACCCCAAACAAGGCAGGCCGCCATTGTAGACGTAAGGGGCTACTGAGAAAAAGGAAAAGGGGAGAAGGATTGGTGGTTCAGCTTAAATTGGGATCTGACCAGCGAGATGCCTGTTTACATTAGTTTTAAATTTCTGCATATCAGTACTGTCGGGGAAACAGGGGGCAGGGAGGGAGTTCCAGAGACCAGCAGCACGAGGAAAGAAGCTATTTGAGTAGAATGCTCTCCGGCATCTGGGGCCCTCCACAGTGAATGAATGAGATTTAGTAGAATGTCGAGTTAATCTAGTGAATTTACGTCGAGGGGGCACCAGAGTAGCCAACTCATCGGAGCATAATCCATTGAAGTATTTGTAAAACAAACATAAGGATGCTACATTGCGGCGATGGGACAGGGGCTGGAGCTTAGCTGACAGTGAGGGACCTATTAGGTTGACGACTCTTTTTTGGACTTTGTCAAGGACGGAGAGACTAGTAGATGATGCACCAGCCCAGATGTGGCAACAATACTCCATGCATGGGCGAATGGTGGCTTTGTAGAGATACAGGTGTAAGGAGTCTACTAGCACGGTAGAGGGAGCCAACCTTCTTTGCGGCAGCCTTGGCAATGTCTTCAATGTATGTGTTCTAATTCATGTTACCTGTGAAGGTTAGGCCAAAGAGTTTGAATGATGAACTCTCAGGTAGGGTGTTATTTGCCATGACAATCGGTGGTCGGAGAGGCTTCTTGTAGTTGTTGAAGGAAAGGAGCTTAGTCTTTGCGGCATTAAAAGTTACCAACCATTTATGCCCCCAATCCACTACAGCCTGGAGGTCATTTTCTAAAGATTCAGCCATTGCCTTAGATATGATCGCGTCTTTTTTGCCAACATGGCGAGAGTAAAGCGTGGTGTCGTCAGCAAATAAACCAATCTCAGACACTATGTCATCAGGGAGATGTTAATTTTTTTTTCTTTTCCCTATTGCGAGATTGGGAATTTTCGGCAACTCCTGTCGCTGTTTCCAACCAAATATGAAATGAGAAAAAATTGTGCAAGCGTCACGCTGCATTTGTTTCAAAATTCGTTCAAATTTTCTTCTGACACGCCATAAGAAAAATAAAAATCTATAAAACTCCTATAATATACTTTTGTATGCCTCTCTCTCTACACGCACACACACACGCACGAACACACATACACACCCACACACACACACACACACATATATATATATATATATATATATATATATATATATATACATGATATTTTTTTAAAAATATATACATTCCAGAGATGTACCATCGTTTCATTGACACGAGTATACATTTCTGTTTAGAAAAGGCCTTTACAACCCATTTCAAATTATCACGGAACGAAGACCACCGCTTGTATCGTCCGGTAATTCTCTCAAGTGTCCATTTAAGTGAAAGTATCTACTTGACGGTGTATGTCTATATTGATGTATGGGTCTTAATTGTAACTTAATATAACTTTATTACTGATGGCCGAGGTTGCATGTTTATCTGTTTTTATGACGTATTCGTATTTGTGTATGATAGTGTGGGGTTTAATTTATTCATAGACCAGCTAGTGGCTAAAATTCGCGTGTGGCATACTCTTATTAATTTACAGATGTATTAATTTTATTAAAATATTGATGTGTTATATTTATATGTATTTTTGAGGGGTGCTTATGTTTGAGTATAAAGGTGTTATTATATTGTAGTTTATTACTTAAGGTAGGGCTTGATATCTAATGGAATAGGGGTATTCCTTACGAACGAAAAATGCTGCTTTAAAGGGGTACTAAATAAATGTATGAGTCCTTATAGGTTTGCTATCTCCATAATATATGTGGTGGTACATGTATCAGATGATGTGAGGTCATTATTTTGTAATTAACCTGTAACATAATTACGTTTATGTGTCTATCAGAGGGCTTGTCTGTATCGGTTAGATTTAAATCTTGGGCATATATATCTTTCTATTTTGTTAAAGGGTACTCAATAAATATATATTTAGGCATTTAACTAGTAGATACAAATGAATGTATAAACCTAAAACTATTAGAATATTATAAAGTAAATATTAATTAATATTATCCGTAATTGGTGGAAATTATGAGGATGTGAATGTAGGTTATGTTTGAGTTGGTAGAAAATACGTGGAGGTAATATGTATGATACATCCGAAGTCAGAGAGTGGGGTTGTTTTCTTGTATATAAAAATAGTTTTGCTAAGAGTGGTATAATTTAAATCGAAAGATCATGGGATGGGTGAATAGGTCTTGTATTTTTAACATAGTTGGGTATTTTTAGAGTGGTATATGATAGGAACAGTGAGTTATGTGTTTTCATTATTAGTCAATTTGGCTAGTAGAATTTTTTTCTGTATACCCCATTGTTTTAAGACCTTAGTTCTGACGGTCATACAGTTTATGAAAGAGTTAGTAATAACCTTATTGTTCTTCTTTGCGTGTCTTTGAAGAATGTGGTCGTATGACAGTTGCTAACATTTTTATGCAGTTCTTTGCAATAGTGTTGTACGCTGCAAGATCTTTCAAACTACACCGGTTAGGCAGTAGGGGGCAGACCGGGCAATGTTGTATAGTATGGTCCTCGTCCCCACATTCGCAGATGTAATCGCCTGTGGGATCCTAAATATTTTCTTTTAACAAACAATCAAAAGACGATCTAACCTAGAAGTAAGTGGAATTAAAAATAACAGAACAATTGTATGATTGTTCTTCTATTTTTAATTCCACGTTAAAATATTCACAGAATTACCACATAACGAAGGTTTTAGACAAGCAATATTACATGAAACGCATACTGGTGCCGTCATATTACATTTAATTTCTATTATAAACTTGTTAAACTTAACTTCCGTTCATTAGCTTAGTATTTGTTTTACAGGGACTTTTCGGCAAATAAGAAAACTATTCCAGATTTGAGAAGGTCTGAAGAAGGTTGGAATAAATGAATTTTCGTGTACGCTTTGGGTTTTATCTTGTATTCATGCATATTATTCAGTGTAAAATACGGGAAGCTTACAATAGGCTTCCAAGTAGTTTAAAAGTATGATTAGAGAGGATGAGGGTAAAATTGGTCAAAATAAGATAAGATGAATAAAAGAGTAAAAGACTGATAGAAAGCAGCCCGCGAGTAAATATAAGAATTAGGATTATTTAAGGCAGGCCAAAGTATATAGTTATGCAACTAGCCTCAATCACTCCATTAGTTAAACCTTTTTCTTTTGGAGGGAGTAGGAGACTATAAAGGGGATAAGGTAGAACTACTCGTAACAACTGATTTCAATATTAGTATTATGGGCTTGAATTAAGTAAACTTACATTTTAATGCTAGTGTGTTGGAGATGTAATAGGAATTAGAGGGGGAGATTTATGGACCAATTTGGAAGGGGAAATCGAAGATCGTAGTAAAAAAGAAGACAAAAAGAAGCTACGAGGAAAGATGTTGCCATTAGAAGGAGGCTAATATAAGGACGATATAGTGGATACGTGGAAGGTAAGACGGAAGAGAGATTAAGAGATCATGGAGAAGTTTGTGGGCAGGTTAGCGGACAGAAAGAAATATAAGCAGTTTGGAGTAGAACTGAAGTAAAAAGAATAGTAGGAGCAATATTGCAGAGGAGGGATAACAGTCATGATATTATATATGTTAATTATCGGTGGGTTGTAGGAGGAATAATGTTAGTTCAATCAACGATAGGTGCTACGGGTAGATGCAGTTATAAGGTGCAATGGGGAGGAAAACATTTATTGGGAAGGTTAATTAGTGAGATTAGGGGCGTTAAGAATAGAAGCTAACAAAATCATCGAGATATATAGTTTAGAGATTTGTCTGATGCTAAAAAAAGGGGGAGTTATTGGCTGGGAGGAGGAGTGTCAGAGGGAGTAATGAAATTAATGTATTTAAATTTTCGCTTATGCCTGCAATTAGAAATAAGCTCATTTTTAGAGTTTATAACATTTAAGCTCTTGAGTGCTGTAGCTATCATATAAGTTGCCAAGGTACATAGTTGGCAGAAGGCAGAACCAGGAGTGTATGAGTTAGACTTTTTTTAAATATAGACCAACTTAGGGAGTAGGGAATCTTTTTGATGTTAAAGCTTTTTATTAGGTTGGATAGAGAAGTGCTAGTGGTATTATTATTATTGTGTTTAAAGGAGTAGATATGGTTAGAGATTCGAGTTCTAATGGGGAAAGCACTAGCACCAATATAGGTATGTATTTTGTGGGGGTTGCTGTTATAGTATTTCTGTTGTTTATAGTATTGGGGATGCTTACGGTTTGTATGCTCGGGTTCTGATCCAAGTTTAAGTTAGGGTTATTGGTTGGGGAAGATGAGATACATTGAGGGGTGAGATCAGATCCATTATTAGTTAGCGGTAGTTGTTGGTCAGTGTGAAGGGTGCTATTTAGTGCAGGGAGTTGCAGATGGGGATAGTTATGGGGAAAGGGGGGAGTTTGTATGTTGGTATTATTTTGCATATTGGTATTAGCTTGTATAATGGTGTATTGTTTAACAGTACAGGAATATATAACGTTACTTTGTATGCAATCACTGTTTAATGGGCATTCTCTAGATTTTTGGCAATTGCAGTTATTAGTGGGGTGTATGGTAGGTTCTGGTTGTTGGGCAGATTTAATTTTGTTGTTGTTAGATGTGATGATGGTTTGTGCTATATTGGGCATTGTGGAGTAGGAAATTTTAATAGAATTCTTATTTAAAATAGTGCTGTATTTATGTGGGTGCTTGAACGAGTTATCTAAAATTTTCAAAATTTCCTTAGCTATATTAGTTTTTACATTGCAATTGTAGGGTGGGTTAAACCAAATATTATTCTTTCTTCTAATTTTTGTATTTTTATTTTCACTGCGTTCTTGAGGGTTAGCAATTTTATCAGTATTTATAGTTTTAGTGGGACTATTTACATATTTCTTGGGTTTCCTGGGTAGCGTGGTGCTAGTTCGTTGTCTATCCTATGTAGCCATTTTGTAGGTAATTACATTTAAAGGTTTATTCCTCTGGAGAGGGGGATTATTTTCATATTTAATTTTATCAGTGTATCCTGAATTAAGGAGTACGTTATTATAAAAACTAGAATTTTGTTCGAAGATGGGTTTATTAGCAGAAAGTCTTGAAATTCTATTTGAAATTGAAGGGACTATTGGATTAATGATGGATTTAGGGTGGTTAGATAGCTTATGTACGTAGAATAGGGTTAGATTAGGTTTGTGGTAAGAGCTAAATGATTCGAAGTAAAGGTCTAGTGTTAGGTCAAGGAAATTAGATATTCTTTACTCAGCTCCTAGAGTTATGGAAATTAGATATTCTTTTCTCATGTTCTATAGTTATGGTTCATCCGAAGTTTTTAAAGAAATTGTGTAGGTTTTTTATCACTCTTTTTTCTTCTATCTCTACAATTGCTCTATCTCGTATATTGAGCTAAAACTCTTTACTATAGGTTCCATCTACTAAAAGTTGTACTTTTGGTTTATATTTGATCCTACTTTATATATGTATATATATATATATATATATATATATATATATATATATATATATATATATATATATATAGTACAAACAGAAACACACACACATAGACACACACATAATGTATATACATATATATATATATATATGTATATATTTATATATATATAGAGAGAGATATTTATATATATATATATATATATATATATATATATATATATATGTATATATATATATATATATAAATGGGTTCATACACACATACCACTAGAAAGTTACTACTTTTATCCTCTGTACATAGGACAAAACACAATAGGAAGGCCAGTTTTTTTTCTATTTTCAGCTATCCACCTCCAATACATGTGCACTGTTTCCTGCTGCCCCTCACCCCCGAGCTTACTTGGCACCCCTGGATCTACAACGTCATTTCTGCTTATTATATGGTGTCTCCGGTTTGAAAGACAAAAAAACGGACACATAACAGTCTTTTCACTCTTTTTTATCTCTCTTACCACGACCCTTGTGATTTTTTCTTCATTTTTTTCTTTGCATCGCGTCTTGTTGGTGGCCCGTGGCAGAGCGAGACCCCCAACACGTAAGGCAATTGAATCGTTTCTCGCGCAATAAAGGGTAATTTGCTCTTAGTGCACAAGAGGCTTGTGTGTGTGTGTTTTGGGGCCCGGGTTTCGCACCAGTCGCAACCGTCTCCCCGTCCGCACCAGTCGCGTGTGACTCATAGGGGGATAGCCACAATTACTGAAAAATAAAATTGCGAAAATAAAGTATTCAGAGATTGAGACGGGGACCAACCGGCAATTTTCGACCGGTAGATGCAAATACAATTTTCTTGCTATGAATGTGTGAATGGTAAAAAAGAATTTGTTCACGGATGGGGGTAATGGTACGATAGGGGGTTGCATATATAGAAATGGGGGTGTAAAAGTAAGGGCTGACATGTTTGTAAAAAGAGTGCATATATGTATATCAATCTACAATTGTTACTCTCTCTCTCTCTCTCTCTCTCTCTATATATATATATATATATATATATATATATATATATATATACATATATATTTATAATTATATAAGTGACCGTTATTGAAAGCCAACCTCAATGTGAGATATACTATATTTTTATTCTTTTTAGTGAACTTTACTTTTCGGCTAATCAGTTTTTTTATATATAATTATATTTGCCGTGTCAGAATAAAGACATCAATGTTATCCAAAAATAAGTTTAAAAACATATTATATTATGATTTTAATTACACTTGTTACGAATGTATCAGAAATATTAATGCTCAAGTTATGTTTGAAGACAGTATTAAGATGCAACACAAAATTATAATATTCAATTAAGATCGTCGACGGATTTACGCACAAGGTTGATCTCTTCTTTGCTTTGTCAAAATAGTATTTGAGGGAATACGGTAGTATTCAATCAGTTTTTAAATTACATGCATAATATTCCAGAGCTAAATGAGATAACGGTCAGAAAAATATGTTTAAATTGAGAGCAAACCGCATTGATTGAGACAATTAATATATATATATATATATATATATATATATATATATATATATATATATATATATTATCAATATTATCATTAGTAATTTTTATTTTTAATACTTTCTTATAATTATCATCATTATTGTCACTTAAATATTATTATTATTATTATTATTATTATTATTATTATTATTATTATTATTATTATTATTATTATTATTATTATTATTATAACCTTTATTTATTATCAAATTACTTTTAATTTTACTTTATTTTATTTCCATGCAAACTTAACAAAAATATATCCTACTATGTTTGTTTTTTTGAAAATTGCCTAAACTACATAAAAGTAAAACAAAAACCATCAACATATTAAGTCATATCTAGACCTTACGAAAAAAGACATGACTTTCCTTAAATAAAACCCTCCCCTTTCTTCTCTTGTATTGCAAACCTAATACTCCCCCACAACTTTTCGACGACCTCACTAACTACGCCAGGCAATATAAAGTCAATGCTTAAAATAGATAATTTTAGTATCCCTTAACTGAAAACATATAAACGGTCTTTTGAAATAGTATTTTTAATTTGATCATTACACTTCAGTTCTGAATCTGAAGTTTTTCTTTTACCTTCTTTCTTTTTTTAATATGAACATCTGAAGGAAAGGGCAGCCTTATCGCGTGAGGAGATCTTAGTACTTTATAACTACTGACTGAAACATCGTCATGTCAGTGTCTTGACGAGTGTACATGTCTGTATAAATAAACATATTAATATATACATATATACATATATATATATATTTATACATATATATATATATATGTGTGTGTGTGTGTGTGTGTGTGTGTGTGTGTATGTGTGTGTATAAAAGTGCAGAAACAAATCAGTCATCTATTGTAATATATCGGTAATGATTCATTTCAGCGATAAGCAGCAATTTCTTCAGACCAACTTAAAAAAATACATATTCGATAATGTTTGAAAAATCCGGGGCTTTGAAAATATATCACCGATTTAGGAGGCGCCTTATTATACACTAATTCATACTAACGTCGTAGTGTAATTCTTTTCTTAATTTCTCTAAATACTTTATGCATACTGCCCATAATCCCAATATTATATGGATTCCCTCACACACAGAACGCAGACATTCCAGTTCCATCAAATTGGGAATAGGCAGTTCTTATTACAGATTAGCCCAAATTATTGCGAAATATTATACCCCTATTAAACACTATGAATCGTCCACATGCAAACCCCTCTAGATGTTGTATTATATGCTTATCTTCTGGTGAGTTCCAGGGTTCCTCTTCGCCGGACGGTGTATCTAGTCTTCTGAACAATAAAGAAGGGACGCTGTTATAACCGTTTTATTGGCATAACACAGAAGTGAGATTCAAGAGTTTGTACGAAAGAGAGGAAGAAAGACATTTCTGAGAGATATTTATTTAAAGTTATTCTAGGCGACTGCTCCCCACCTGGAATCGAAACGATCGATCCTCACATCAGTCTGTGCCACGAGTCAGGAATAAAAAGATTGAAAAAGCCTCCCACCGACATGACGTCACTTTCGACTTCCGCTGCTAATACAACCCCATTTTATTGAGTCTTCCGACTGTCTGCGCCATCACTATCTAATACAGAGTCGTTTACCACAAAATACAAATCTTATATGTAAAAGTACGCAACGAATAGCATGGACATCACATACAATTTATCTTCAAAATAGAACACAATAACTCTATACTAGATTTGAGATATCCGTCTTCACAAAAATAAAATGTACGTTCATTCAAAGTCTATCACACGCCAATTAACCCGCATGATTACCTGCATTTCTACCTCCACTATCACCAAACATTAAAACCGGTGTCTTCCTCTGAACTCTCCGAATGGCGTCCAGTGCTTTTCGGACAAATGAAACATAATAGAAACACTCTTTAAAACCTTTAAAATACCCCGAGTACTTCATCTTAAACGTCAAAAGAAAGGCATTCCACATTTTGCACAACACAATAACTAATTTCTTTCTCCCAAAACCCTACGCACTAACACACAGAACAAACACATATACACTACTTTGAGTAAATATGGCCGTACAATATAACGCTCTCCCTATATTTTCACAAGCCGTGCAAAAACCTGCAACACACCCTTATGACCGTATCATTCCGCAAATGCAATAATTTCTACATCAGCTGAACTCAATGCACAGCTAATATAATAATCTATGAACATAATATAGTCGGGAAACAACGCAACACCTTCTTGTGTCTCACATACTAGTTAAAATCATAAATACGTTTTTTTTCTAACGCCTAAATATTAAAATTCACAACAGACGCCTAATTTAGAGAACTGGGAGGTGACGGTGGTTAAGTGGATATCGACACGGACTGAATACATGGGTGTTCAAAGTTCGAATCCAGTCGGTTCCACAGTACCACTTTCACTTAGGGATGTTGGCAACGTTCTTGTGGTCCTTCCCGTAAGTACCCGATGTCTTTCCAGAAAAATGTCTAATTAGAAAAACATCGGGGAAACTAATGCCAACACCAGAATCATCTGATTCACACGAAAGAAGAAGAAGATTTAGTACATGTGGTCAATCTGTCAAGACAAATATTTAAAAAATCTGGTGGCAAACCACAGTGGTTAATCTCTTTCAACGTCCAATCGGTAATCAATAGGGCAAGAACAATTCTTTGTACTTCACAGTCTCTTCTTTCAGCTTCACTCTGCTCTCCCTACCGATCTCTAGAAGCTCAATGAAAAGAGTACAGTTTTTATACTACTTATTGCCCCACCTATGCAAATTGACTGTCAACCAGAGCCATCTAGCTTTAAAATTCTCCAATTTGCAAAGGGGGACAACTCAAACCACACTTTCTGGATCCATTCCTGGCTGGGGTAACTTTGCTAACCACACGCCCCCTTGATCTACACGATCATCACTAGTCAGCCCATCACGTAGTCGCTCGACCAACATGGCAGGCGTCTCTCTCGCTGCGATCTCCGCGGTGCCTCTTCGTGAACGTCGCGACTTGGCTCGACGTCGCCGTCTTCTTCCTCTGATGACACCACTGCCGGCCGCACATCAAGAATGTGTCGAGGGATGCCGTTGATTGATACATTGTTCGGGGACTGGACACTTGTCACAGTGCCCCTCCCCCAGCGTGTGGTACAGCGAGCGTCAGGCGGTTTGATCCACACTTCCTCTCCCACTCGCACAGACGCTTGCTTCTTCCCTTCCTCCGTGGCTACGGGCGCAGTTCGGGGATGTCGCCACTCGTACTTGAAGACTGCACTCTGCGGCACTGACTCCACTTTTTGCACTGACTTTGGAGCCATATTATACCAGAAAACAGCTTCTGGCGGTGAAATCTGGCCCGTTTCAGCTACAGCCTTGATGTTCCTGTGATGCCGCTCCACAATTCCGTTTCCGCCTGGTCTATATGCAGCCCTGAAATAGCGCCGCACTCCTCACTTATCCAACACATTCTTCAGAGTTGCTGAGCGAAAGGCAGTTCCATTGTCCATTAGAACTTCCGTCACTGGACCCCTCTCCAAAAACACCTCTTCCAGGACCTTTGCAATCTCACCTGCGTTTTCCGCCTTGATCTCCCTTCAAATGGCTACTCTTCCAGGTCCACAGTCGACCATTGACAGGTACTATCGCAAACCTGCTCCAGTTCTCTGTCACCTGAACCTCACCACCTTCGTGTCTACTTGGCGCAGGGTCGACTGATTGACACTGGTGGCATCTCTCAACCACTGTCCTGACGGCCTCCTTTGTGATTCTGGGGTCCACCTTCCTGGCCAAGAACAAGGTTCTATCCTTTCCGAAATGGTGCATGTCATGCAAATCCTTCGGAGTATCTTCGGCCAAGCCACATATTGCAGAAGCCACCTCATTCGGTGCCTTTAGACAGGTCTTCTTCACCCTTGTCATCACATCTGCTCTGTTCTTCGCTGAGGGAACGATACTGATCCTGAGTTGAAAATCAAATTCCCTAATCAGCTCCCTTAACGTCATCAATCAACGCTTCACGAGCATCTCGGCGGCGCCTTTCGTCTTCACCCTCCTTTCTCCTGCAGCTTCGGAGTTGACCCAAGAGAACACAGTGGCCGAGTCGGTCCTCACCTCAACATTCCGTAGCCCCCATTTCAAGGCTAAGTTGATTCCCTTCATAACCGCATCTATACTGCTTGCATCACACCACACAACACAACACCTTCTGCACTATTAGGTACGTGCCAAATACCTCTCACTTCAATAATCTCTCTCATAATGTCCACAGTCTCTTTATCAACTCCATCCTCCCACTTCGTTCCACTAGCTCGCCTTTTGATGTAACTACATGCAGTCCGTAGCCATCCTGCAATCGGGTAATGACCCACCAGTCCTCTGCATATCGAGAAGAGTTCCCGCTTGCTCATTTCGTCAGACACTTCCGGGATTTCATTTCCCCTCCGGAACACTAACCTTCCTATTTGGTCCTTCCTTAGTTGGAGCCCTAACGCCGCTCCCCCTCCAACGATTCCGGGCGTTTTGTGATCAGCCCAAAGCTGTTGAGGAGCTCTACTACGTCCTTCGCAGTTGCTACCGTCTCATCCACCATGATGCCATCAATGTAGGAACTGGTGGCTCTTCTGACTGCATCCTTTTTGCTTAGCACCGTTTTGAGGATCGCCGCCATGATCTTTAGTGCAGAATTCAGGCAAAACCCTAACCTAGTTAGGCAGTATGTTTGGCCTTTGTATCCGACCAGCTGGTACTTCCAGAATTCCTGCGAAATGTGGATCTGTAGGTATGCAGATTTTAAATCCACAATCGCCGCAGCCTTCTGCATCTGCCTCCACTCTCGCATGGTCTCTCCGCACACATCCATCACATCGTCTCCCGTGTGACACGCAACGTATACGTTCAGTTCCCTGAAGTCCAGTACTGACCGAACCTTTTGCTTTGTGGGCTGAACAACCGCCATTAACGGCAGCACGCCTTCCACCTTCTTCCATGGTCTTAAAATCCCTTCTGAGATCCTACGGTCCACCTCCTTCTCAAATTCAATTCTTACGCCTCCTTGCAACGTATGCTCGTAGCATTCCACTCTGTTGTTCAGTACGGGAGGTTCTCCCTTCCATACTCACTTAACTGTCCATTTCTCACCATCAAAGTGTGCAGAGAAATCTTAGTCCTCTATCATGGAACTTTTATCTGACCCGGCCGTTCCTATTCCTCTGCCACCTTTTTCGGATCGCACACCTGCAGCCCCTTGATGCCCTCCGAATCTCATGGTGTTCCTATGTACTGTGACGCCCCCTAGTCGAGCAATTGCGTCCATCCCTAGCACCACATCGACGCCCGTGACAATTTTGTTAATAACAATCGCCTGGATTGTTAGTGACATCCCACATATCATCAACCGAACGACACTTTTGCTATTGCACTTCACCTCTCTGCCGTCAACTGCCGTAATGCTGCTGGTCCCACTGCATGTGTCAACCATGTCTTTGGTGACAAGTGTTGAAGTACAGCCCGTGTCGACAAGGGCGTTTGCACTTCGCCCATTCAAGGTCACTTCTACTTGTGGCGACGTACCCTGAAGCGTCTTCATCGAATAAGTGGGGTAGCTACCGGCGCAGTGGCTTCCCCCTGTCCGTTTCCCTGGGGACAGAATCTGCTGATGTGGCCGACTTTCCCACAGCGGTAACACGTGACTTCCGGCTTCGGCTCCCTGCACTCCCTCGGTATATGCGGGCCTTGGCATCGGTAGCATCTGCCAGCGAACCTGGGTTTCTGCCACAGCCCTCTCGGCTCTTCGTCCTTTACAATCTCCTGCTGCAGTGTGCTTCGTTGAACGACAGCTACGCTTCCCTTCTCACGCTCTTTTTGCCTGGCCAGCACCCTAGCCTGTGTAATCAACTCCGCCACCTCCATGATATTTACACCAGGCAGTTGCTGCAGAGCTATGGAAATATGGTCTGGGAAGCCATTTATGAAGGCCATCTTAACCATCTGTCGACGGCCTCCTCCATTGAATCCTGCTAGTCCCGCCAACCTCCGGATGTTGTTAGCGAAAACATCGACAGACTCTCCGGTCCACACCATACGGCTTAGTTTGCTATATGCCACAAATTATCATT
This sequence comes from Sepiola atlantica, assembly GCA_963556195.1. Lineage (NCBI taxonomy): Eukaryota > Metazoa > Mollusca > Cephalopoda > Sepiida > Sepiolidae > Sepiola > Sepiola atlantica. Next base: position 22,943,269 of record OY744542.1, read on the forward strand.
CAGTAAAGGCTTCCTTCAACTTCTCTTCAATGGTGTCTGCAGACAGCCGATCCTCCTCCCGCATCTCCAGATATAGGGCCAGAGAACACTTATTTCACACTCTAAAATTGATATCAAGCAACGTCGAGCTTTTTCTTCAAATCCATTTTACTATTGCAAAGAATATATTATAAGAAAATTCTAATTTATCAACCACACCTAAACGTCTATCTATTCTACTTTAAATTTTACAGGTTATCATCTAATTTTCTCTTCCGAACTCTAATAACCTACACTTAACTAAGCGAATAACCTACACTTAACTAAGCGAATAACCTACTTTTAACTTATCATCTCAGCTGTCTCCCCCCGCATACCTACATCCTATTCTCACACGCAGTATTTTTTTAAATAAATTGTACGAAGTACATTAGTTTATTTCCATAATAACATGGAACAACGCTAAAAAATCAAAATTGGTTTGTCCGAATGATAGTTTGATATGTAAGCTTAATGCTGATTAGTTCCAAATTTTAACATCCAGCCGACAGAATTTTATATATTAAATACACGAGAGTTCTTCTTAATACCGTAATAACAATCCTAATTTTATTTCATGCAGATTTTTTTTGTATAGAAAAAAGAAGTTTCAAGTTTTAACGAACCAAATAGTTTTTTTGCAGTATTCGAACTACTGTACTACTGTTGTTATGTTATTTTTACAAAGTTTCGGCCGATGTTTTCCCCCATCTTTTTAGGTGCGCCTTATAAAACGCAGGAATCCTTATGTCGCATTCGGGGATCTGTACGTTATCTCGAACTGAAAGTTTTATTTAATCCGCGTACCATCAGTTTTGACCAGGTAAAAATCTTAAGCATTTTTATATTTTTAGTATAGCATGTAGTGTTACATCACCTCCCCTCTCGGGTATAATCCTTCACAAGTCACAACAAAAGAAACATACGCAGATGTTAAAAAAAATAACTCGTGTCTGAAACGTTCAACTACAGCAATCTTATTTTACGATCATCTCCAGGGGTTAATTCTTGTTGGAATTAAAGTTGGCCACAACAACACAAAGAAAAGTTCGAAAAGAACCTTTCATTGGGCTGTCGTCTTTGCCTTCTCTTCTTCTAACGACGGGGTTGCAACGCATCTTTAGGACTGTTATCGCTTATATTAAGACATTTTCTACTCCTAGTATTCGCCTCCAAAACCTGCAAATAACTGCTTACTCCTAATATTCTTTCACTTTTTGAGCAATGTGACGTTACGTCCGCTACTGGCTACCAGGTTGAGATAACATTTGAATGCATACTCGCTGACCCTATGCCCCCAATAGCATGTGTACGTATGAACGACGCTTTGGGAACCTACATCCTCAGATATGTACGAGCAACATCACTAACCTCCAGAAAACTATCCCTTAGAACTGATTACTGTTAAGCACTTTATCCATTGTGCCATGGAATGGTATGCACACAGTTATTGTCACGATGCTTTCTGTAGGTGGTTAGACTGGGACGACATGTTTTCGAAGAGTTTTGTCGCTCCTGAATACTGTCCTCTTGTCATATGAATTAAATATTCTCCCAATCTTTTTAGATATGCGTTTCATATATGGTAGGGAAACAGTGGTGATAAATGAGGTAAAGTCAATTTAAAATAGTAACTGCCAAGAAAAGATAACTCGATAGGAATAAATCGTGATGAATTCTTCCATATTTGCTGAGCGTAAGGTTCTATTCGAACACTAGAAAAATGTGAAAATCTTGAAAAAAACAGCCAACTTGGTTGTTTTCCCGAAGTTTAAAAATATTCTATTCAATTATAAGTTTGCATAATCTTAAATTCAAATCGTTTTCACTGTATTTACCGAGGATTGTGTGCAGACTGTGTGGACAAAGAAACGAAACAGTAAATAATTTAATGAGTGAATGTAGCAAACTTGCCCAAAAGAATACAAGGGAATGGCGTCAACCAAGGTTGACGCCATTCCGTGTCGGGCGTAACTACAATCGTTTCAGCTTGCCTATGATTCCACTGGGCACGGAGATTTACTAAAGATGTCTAAATCTGCCCTTTTGGATGAAACCGCGGTACATTGCTGAATTGTGTAATATACAGTATCTAAATAAATTATATTAGCTCTCTTATATGATCGAGCACTTTATTGATTTCTTTTCATATACAACCTGAAACACAATATCTATACATCTCTCTATCTCTCTATCTCTCTCTCTCTCTCTCTCTATATATATATATATATTTATATATACATACATACATACATATATATATATATATATATGTGTGTGTGTGTGTGTGTCTGTGTGTGTGTGTGGGGGGGTGTGTGTATACACTGTTATAGGTTAATCAAAAGTTAGATTTTCATAATTAAAACATTGTATGAAAAGTATTAAACCAGCAGTGACAATGTTGGAATAGCCATATAATGTAAAACATGAATTTAAATAGATGTAAATACACACATGTGAAGAAAAAAAAACAGATGATGAGTTGCTATGGAAAAATGAAAACTTCGTTTTGATTAAGATGGTCCGATTCAATATAAAATGTATGATAGAATATTAGTAGTGATATGATTTCAATTGTTACTATATATATGATTGATCTCCTGAACGGAATGCTTTGGTGAGCCTTCAAAAATAACATATAAATTCTCTGTACCCTGTAATCGCGTATCATCGAGCTTATTTTTATTGGCCTAATCCCAGTCTTAACTGAATAAACTATCTTCTAAGTTAAAAATCTCTCTCTATCTATCTCTCTCTCTCTCTCTCTCTCTCTCTCTCTCTCTCTCTCTATATATATATATATATATATATATATATATGTATATATATATATGTGTGTGTGTGTGTGTTGAATAATGGCCTTGTGGGGCCGAGCGCATCTTAAAGTGGACGCATATTAAAGTGGACGTATGTGAGAGATCGTTTGGTTTGGCTTGCGCGATTTAGTGCGGGTGGACACGTACAGTCGAGTCAAAAAATAAACTGGTTCTCACAGTCGGAGATCACAGACATTGACAGGGTCACCACGTTGACGTGACCTCACGTCAAGGGTCAAGGTGCACCTGTGCATAGAGTTTCTGTGGCGTCACGGGATTTTGTGTGGGAAGCAGAGTTCTGTGAGTCTGGGTTTTAGAAGCGGGCCGAACGGACGATTTCTCTATGCAGTCTTCAACATTATTAGGGGAATTAAATTCCTTAAGAGAATACAGGCATGAGATTTCTTCTTCCCCCTCCTCGAATGGCTAACGACTTAATTTAGGAAGTAACTACGATAAAGTAGGAATTTGGTCTCTTCCTCAGCGTTAGTGAAGCATCTCCATCGACGGTAGACTGATGCTTAAATAAACAGAATTAAAAGTTTAAAAGATTGTTTGTCTCGTGAATCGGTGATGAAGGTTTGGTTGCAGACACAGCGAACGGCGATGTTCACGGCAGTACGAAAACGAAGAGAGAACTCAACCACTAGACGACACCCGACGAAAGAAGAAAAGGTACGAGAAACTAGACGACAATGAGACGTCACCCCTCCACGCGACAAGGAAAGCGGGAAGGTACGATACATTAAAAGGTATGCAACATATGAATTTTTAGTGTTAAAAATGACCACTTGTTTAAGCGAGAACTGCCACGGCCCATTCCGAGACGGGTATACAAAGCGAGTGTGTGTGTGTGTGTGTGTATAGTTCGGCAAGGTTCATTGAAGACAACGGAGCTCTTTTCACAATCTTTCGTGTAAATCCTTCGACGCGGCGAGCAATTCTGCGGTCCTCAGGTGTAAACCGGTGGAGCATTGCACCTAGCCCACGACACAACGCTGGGTGCAATACTCCACCGGTTAACACATGAGAACCGCAGAATTGCTCGCCGCGTCGAGAGATTTACACGAAAGATTGTGAAAAGAGAGAGCTCCGTGGTCTTTTTCAATCAAGCTGTCATAAACAATATATATATATATATATATATATATATATATATATATATATATATATATATATATATATATATATATAAACGCTTTATAAGATGTAAGGAACTGGTTATGACATATATGATCATATAGAGATCAAGTGTTAGCTCCAGGAAGAAACCTCTTGATTTCTGAGAACTTCGACTGAAGTAAAATGAAACAAAATATTGAAACCATTGGTTATGTCTATTATCGCCTTTCCGTCTGTATATAGCATGACTGGCTATTTGTTCTCAGCTGTAAACCAGTAAGGGCCAATTTACTCCCTTGTTTTGATATTGCAACCTATACGATGTATTAAATAGAATGAAGTTACCCTTACAGAAAATCTTGATTGTTGTTGCACCGCTTTACGTTTCACACGACTCGTTGGAATGGCTGCACGGTTATCGTCTCTTCAGTATGAGGTGTGAACATCAACGTGCTTCACATCTTGAACGACGAGAAAACAAAGACTGCTGAAGATCTACGACTAGTTTATTTGCACTAAATATGATTGCATTACAGTAAGTATTATACATTTTATTAAGGATTTAATCGGTGGCTTAGTATACTTTTAATGTTTCACCCTCCGTAACCGGGCGCTTCAGCTAGTGTTTTGCTATATGAAAGTTGGTGAATGACTTGGTTTGGTATGATTGGTCACTGTTTACCATCGGTCTTCTGAGTTGAAATTTCTCCAAATCAAGCGCTCAGCCTAGTGAAAGGTCTAATATTGTATCCCATTTATATTGTTCAGATCAAAAAGCGATATTTGAGCCAATATCCTTCGGACAGACTGAGCAGCTTTACCGATATAATACAATACGATGCGACATCGAATATATGACATGCAGCCGGCCTGAACGAATGGCGTCTAATGAAGCCCACAACGTGCCAGAAAATCTGACCAAAAAAGAGAGATCGTCTCAATTTCGCCGACAACAACAAAAACAACAACATAAACAGCCAGCATTGTTTAGTCAAGTCCCGCGTGCGTCTCTCCCTCTCTCTCTCCCTTTCTATTTCTCTTTGTATATATATATATATATATATATATATATATATATATGAATATATATATATGAATATTTATATATATATATATATATATATATATGTGTGTGTGTGTGTGTGCGTGTGTGTGCGTGTGTGTGTGTGTATGTGTATGTTGTGTATAGGTGGCAATCACCAGCGGCAGTATCTTCGACTATTGGCAGAGCCGTAGCGTGGCTATCACGAAGCACCACATTTCTCCCTTTGACAAGTCCCTGGTGGAAACAATTCACCGTTCGCTTGATTAGCCGGAAGTGACTTCCTAATAAAAAGGGCGCGCGTGGTCGTGGCAAACGGTAGCCATGATGGATGACTTGATGAGTTGCCCGACACAATTGACTCTTACGCTCTTTCGCCACACTCGATATTTTTTCTTTTTTCATTGTTCGCTTGCTCCCTAATATCTCTCCCTACCCCCTCCCTCTCTCTTTCTCTTCTGCTTCTGTCTTCATCTCCCTTTACGTCTTGCAATTCGTTTTCTTCTTTTCGTCGCAGCGTACTATAATTAGCTACGCCTAACGCTAAACTGACTCTCTAGACCGACATCTTCCTGATTTCATCTATTCATAACATCTAAACACAAAAATAAAAACAAACAAACAAAACGAAGACGCGTATTTCTTAGATGCGTCTATTAAATCTATGCGCTCAAACTGTAATTTCAAACCTAAGCGTGACAGACCTTAACAAAGGAAATTATATTTAAAATTGAACTGTGGTATACAAAAGAAAATTCTATTTCAAACATAAGCATGACAGCTCTAAAAACTATATTATACTCATCAAACATGTCAAAAAGTACTATTTTAAATCTGAGTGTGACAGACCTACAAGAAATGAGATGCGCACATACAATGGGTGCGTTTACCGATGAAAATGCCTGTTCAAAACTAAGTCTGACAGAACAACAGCGTGACTGACCAATGAAAATGCTATTTCAAACCTAAACTCTACTGACCAAAAAAAATGTTCGTACACAAAGTAGACGGAACCAAGAAAATTCTATTGTAATTTGAAGTCTGGTATACCAAATACAATTCCCTTTTGAACTTAAGCGTGACGGACTAACAAAACAAAAGATTTGTACATTCAGTGATAAGTAGAAATACTTACTAAAGTAAAGCGTAACTATGCTATGTCAAACAAAGATAGAGAATGTTGAACGACTAAAACCGAGTGCATTTAGCGATGGCAATTTTATACTTAAGCGTGACAGATCACCCGAACAGAACGTCTTAGTATAAAAATGCTTATGCGCATCTAAAATTAGATGTGATTATTAAATATTATGTAACATAAAATATGATGCATTTATCTGATATGCCCGATTAGTGATTAAAATGCTATTAACAACTTAAACGTGACAGACCAAAAAGTGTGTTATACTTAATCGTGACATACTAAATAAAATCGTATTCAAAACTGATGCGTGTCAGACTACAATGAATCTTATAATAAAGAGTGACATTTCAAATTTAAGCGTGACAGACCAAAATAAGTTTTATAGTTATACACGATATACCAAGGAAATGCTAGTTCAAATCGAAGTTTGACAGACCAAAAATATTTTATAGTTATGCATGATATACCAAAATAAGCGCTAGATCAAACCTAAGCTTGACGGACCCAAAAGAGTTGAAATTCCAGCATGACATTTCAAAGAAAATACTATTTCAAACATAAGCATGACAGACTAGCAAAACAAATGTGTATATCAACTGGGTGCGATTTGCGATAGCGATGGAAAACCTACTTCAAACTTATACGTGACAGCCCAACAGAACTGCTGTTTTAAACTTAAGCATAGCAGACTGATGAACGGAATACTGATGTTGCCCGTTGAAGCATGACAGACCGATAAACGGCCAGAGCCTCTTACATAGATGTTTCGACTCATCGAAACCAACACGCGTTCATTAATAATAAAAATGCTATTGTAAGTCGCCAGAAGGACTGAGAGGCTGACAGATGAAGCCTTTCACAGAGATGCCAAGACGCATACAAACCGACCGACCGACCCCCAAGACGACTCTGCCCCTCTTCTCAGCTTTCAAATAGTCCTCTCATTTGATTCGTATCAAATGTCACCAACCCACCCTCTTCCGTGACGGACAGAGAGACAACAAAAGTATCATTTTTCCTTCTTCATCTCGCTACTCAATCTTCTTTGCGTCTTGTTTTCTTATTTTCTCCAACATTATTTTACGCCTTAAAGGTCTGTCAACTATTTTTTCCTATTCGCCCGGACATTTTTCATTTCTTACACAAGAACCGAAATTAACAGCAAACCGATTGTATCTATTGTGATTTACTACTACTACTACTACTACTACTACTACTAATAATAATAATAATAATAATAATAATAATAATAATAATGATAATATTATTATTATTAATAATAATAATAATAATAATAATAACTGGCATCCCTTACCACTAATTGGAGGATTATTGCCACTCAAATTAAAGAGAAAACTAACGGTTAACGACTGCGAGAAATGAATGGTAATCGTCTGTCGCGATAACGCAACATTACTTGGAACGGTTATCGAAAGAGGCAGAGAGTGCTGGAAATACTGAATTTTTACTAAAACCCTACGATATCTGGTACAAATCTACGTTCGGCTATACTTGACTTGGCCGACTGTGGAATGAACTTACTCTTCTTAAGAAGGGGTGAAGTCATTCAACTACTTAGAACCCAAGCCGATGTCTTAAAAGTAGGATTTTATATTCGCTAAGACAATGTCATCCAAGCTTAAAGTTAGTTAATAGACTTTCCTGTATGTGGCGAGGTGGCGAGGTGGCGAGGTGGCAGAGTACTCGAGTTTCGAATCCTGAGTTTTGATATGTTCTACTGATGAGTCCAAAGGAAAGCGAAACTCTAGAACTTCCGCTTTGTGGCTTTCATGGTTGGTGTTGGCTGCGGCGTTGCCTGATTGTGGAAATAATTATATATATATATCATCTAACATTCACAAAACTAAGATAAATTTGCTCGCTGGATTAGGTTGTTGGATGACATCGTCCTAACGAGTATAAAATCAAACGTGTGAGACATCGGCCTGGGTTCTAACTAGTTGGATGACTACACTCCTGAGTTCAGACATGTTTTACTGATGAGCCCAAAGGAGGACGAAACTCGAGTCTACGCCTTCCCGTTTGTGGCTTTCATTGGTTGTCTTCTTGAAGTTACGTCCGATGTTGTGTGGACTAACGGTGTAAATGTCTCAGAAAAGAAAAAGAAGCTTAATACCTTTTATTTGTCTAAAGCTCTGTCGAGCCTTGTTATATCAAACGAAATATTAGATAAAAAAACTCAAGATAAAAAAAAATGTTTTGATTTTTGATTTTGATTTTAATAAAAATATCTGCATCTAACACATTCTTTTTGAAGGCATTTTGCCTCTTTCTTTAAGTTTAACATTCTAAAGAGGCTTAAAAAATGAACTTTCCCAAATGTATACCTACCAGCGACCATGCGCGATTTAAGTTCAATTTAAAACAGAGATTTACACCGTTAAGTCCACACAACATCGGACGTCACTTCTAGAAGACCAGGAAGGATTATTACCAAAAAAAAAGGTTAATACCTTTTATTTGTCTAAAGCTTTGTCGAGGCTTGTTATATCAAAAAATGAGCTTTCCCAAATTTATATATATATATATATATATATATATATATATATATATATATATATATATATATATACTTGACGTATCCGTGATTTGTTGAGTTAAAATCATTACAACTACTTTGTCTATCTTGTATTCGAAAATTCGTATTATTCATACTTAAAAGGTTTAATAATTAAAATTATTGGTTATTTTATAAACGATTCCATGAGTACATTTCTCCTTATTTGGGGGTTGCATAATGGACACTTTACGGTTTCACAGCAAACACCGTCTTATTTGTGTATAACTAAGATTATGACAATGACATTTAATACATTCATAGAATATTTGTACAGAGAAAAAACGCCTATAAGCAATGAGTAGTAACTGCTGAGGGCCACGGGGCAAATTACACGATTGTGGCGTTCGGCAATGGCTACACTTCACATTCAACTTGAGCTTGAGTCGCATCCAGCCTTCGTGGAAAGGCAGCTCAATAGATAGAGTATTCTTCGACAAACAATTTTGAATAAAAATACCTTTGACGTCAGAATTATTTCGAGTGACGTTATCATTTGTAGTCAAGTTTCTTAATATTCAATAATTTTATACTTTTATATATTTTATTTTACTAAGGAGTTACACTTATCAAGGCTAAACACTATTAAAGGGTAAAGGTTAAATGAAATTGATAAATTGGCAGTTTAATTATTACGGATATTATTAGAGGAGTGAAATGTACACAGAGCACACACTCAAAACAAAAGGCGACCCAGAAAACAGTTATGCTTCTATTTTGTCAGAAACCTCGCTTATTGAAACCGATAACAAAGGGATAACATGGCGGTGGGTAAATGCGGGTTACGGGGTCTACTTTAACTGTAGCTATTGACAGTAATATACATAGTAGTATTTACCAACCCTCCCTGGAGGGTTGGATGTGACACAAGGTCATTTCAGCTTGAAGTGGGTTCGGCTCTAAGAACCGCAAGAGCATCTTACGTCGATATCGAGTATACAAATGAATTGCCCCAACCAGATCCATCGGAATTACTCTGTAGAAGTACCCCAGGAAATAGCGTTAGCTCATATTTTTTAAGTTCATTTGTTACTTGGTGCCGAGACATCTTTTTCCCCAGGCGTTATCCCCACATTTAAGACGGGCAAAATAGTTCATTTTTCGTCTCACATTAGCAGGAGGGAGCTGCTAATCTGAGACTCGAAATTAACTCTATCGCCAGCCTAAAAGTAGAGGTAACGCCTGGAAATAAGGATTTATTTGCACCGAGCTCAAAAACTGAACTTAAAAAATATTGACCAACGTCACAATTTCATCATCATCGCCATCAGTTATGTAATCAACATAAAATGTGATTTACTTTTGATCAACTCAGATCCTTATTCATCGCTGCAAAATTCTTTTCAAAATCAATTATACATTTAGCAGTGAAAATTTTAGGAATTTAATGGTGACATTTTTTATCCTTTCAAAGATTATTGAAAAATACGATGAGAGATAGCTAATAGGATTGTGAGAAAATAATCACAATTCGACACTATATGAAACAGTAGCAGCAAATCTTGTTTTAACGTGTCGACGTTTGATTTGACAACATTTATAGTCGTCAGGTTCCTTCATGCAACCACAAATGCCAGAATATTTACTGCCGAAATTTCGTGCGTAATATAAAGACCCGAACAGACATACATCTTTCTCTTTTCCGGTTTTCTTTCACAGTCGACGCACGTGATAACGGCAATCGCAAACATCGGCTCATTGGGCTAATGACATAGTGGAAGAAGTAACAGGATACAGTCGCGAATTACTGGACGCACTACGACAGCATATACACACTCACCGAACTGACGTACGCTCAATTTCATACACACACTTTCTCACTAAACAAAACAAACAGGGACAAACTGATATACATACACATCTACAATGCCTACTGAATTTACACACGCAAACTCGCATGACGAAAGTCGAAATGGGCATATATGTCTAACGTCTTCTAACTCGCTAAACAATTATTTCACTCAGAAATGTCCTTGGACATTCTGAACTCCCATCTTTTTATTTTTCGTTGTCTTAACAAGTTGTCAATCAAAAATGTATTTATTTCGTATGGAGAAAAATTGTCATTCTTAGTTTTGGTATTGCGATTTCTTCGACAACGCTTGTATTAATGTTTGGTTTGTTTTTGTCGTTCCGTTGTACACTTTATGCCAAATTACGTGATTTGGGTAAAACGGATACTGATTCAAGTTCTTAATCAAGTATCGGTATTATAATAATACGCTAAGTCCATTTCATGTTCATACGTACATTATTACAACCCCCCTTTTTTAAAGAAGTGCTTGTTCAATCGCCGAAGATACCATTTAGAAAAGTTGCTTTTTTAAAATTGAGATTCGTTTTATTAATTTAATGAATTTTGTTTACGCTAAGAAGGAAGATATTCTTTATTATGAAACGAATAAAATAGTACCAATAAATAAATTAGGAAGGTTACAGCTTTCGTTTTGTTTATTAAATAGAAAATATTTAACTGATAATTATTGTTTCCGCTAACAGAAATAGAATATTTATTGATTTAATAATTCATAAATTATTAACATTTTCAACAAATAAAGAAGATACACGTTCGTTTTATTGATTTACAGAATATTTAACTGACAATGACAATTATTTTTACCGGGTGAAAAAATAAAAAAATATTTGCTTAACGATATCAAATCTTACATGAACACATTTCTTCTAACATTATATTATCATTTAACGTAAATTATGCAGATGAAGAAAGCAAAGTGACATTTTAACTTTAAATTAAATTACTTTACTTTGAAATTCAAGTATTTTACTTGAATATTCAGTTGTTTTAAATTAAAATTAAATCACATTTAATTGTAATTCAGTTGTTTCAATTGATGAGTAAGGAGATCCAGTTGTCTTCATGATGTAGGTAACTCTATACATCCGTATGTATGTCGTTGATAATAGTACCTGTAGTAAAGTAAATAGATTGTTTGTCTTTTTTATTAAAAAGGAAAATTAGTTCTGTTAGATTTCGACTGACTCACACATTTGTGTCGCGTTATTGCTGCATATCGGGGAGTCCATTTCTTGGGTTCTTCCCTTTTCCCACCCCGCTGGCCACAGACGGTCTGCAGATGGTTAGAGTTATTGATAAAAACTGAAGCAGCCACTCGGCACGTTCTTACGTTCAGGAGGGTTTTCATGATTTAATAAGAATCCTGTCGAGTCACAGGGCCTCAGACGAAACGAAGAGCCGAACATAGCATTTGAACGAGAAAGGGTCAGCTATGAGGAAGCGGTGAGACGACTTGGGGTGAAAGGGTGATGATGACAGCAGATGCGTTAGGGTTAAGGAAGATGGCAGGCGGGCATGGCTAAGGGAGAATCCTATGGCCAATTCCTCAGTATGGGTAGTTCCGTTTCTGTTCTCATTTATTTGCGTTTCGAAAAAGAAGATAGCTTTTCTTTTAGGCGGACAGCAGGAAACCTCCGATTCCATGGTGGATGTAACACTTTCAACGATATGTGGGAAAGATCCCCAATTATACTGGAACTAACAAACCAGAAAAATACTTTCCAGGGGTCGAATGCATGTAAACAAATATGGGTGGTTTAGTATATATACAATCTTTTTTCTTCTATCTCTCTCTCTCTCTCTCTCTCTATATATATATATATATATATATATATATATATATATATATATATATATATATATATATATATCACAATATAACTTTATATGACGTGCATTATAGTGCGCCGGATTAAATAATCCGGACATCTTAGCTTCAGCACAGTGCTCCTTGAATAGCGTTAAGGTTGTGAAATTTAAGCTGGAGAATTACTACGTAAATGTGAAAGCATTGGCTAGTAAGAAGTATCCTCGCAGCACAATGACATCCACTGAGAAACTTTGAGATAGGTACATCATGATCCAGACAAGGTAATGCGGCCTTTGGTGAGAGAGTAGGCGTAAGAGTTGCAACTATGAAGAAAACGCTGAACTAAAATGTTCGATACACTGCATATAAGAGTCGCAAATGTCAATTACTCACCGGTACGGGTAAGGTTAACTGTTTTACCAAAGTCAGGAACTCATGTAAAAGGTCAAACATCCAGTCGACTGGGGGTGCTCTTGGTCTTCTTAGACAGCAAGAACTCATGCCATGGCTAGTTGACCAACGCTCAGAATGACAGATCGCTCACCTGCAGTCAACACAAACTTCTGCGCATCTCTCAAACTGTGATGGTCTTTAGGAGTGTTACAAACGAAGACCACTCCATGCCTTACACATGTCCCAAAATTGATTCGACTATATTAAGTTGCTATCTACTTTTGCCAAGGGCAGGCTTGAGAGCGTTGTTTCTCAGCTCTGTGTCCGAAACAGAGGTATAATTGAAATACATGGTAAACATTAACCATCGCTAAAACCAACAAATACAGCAATCGGCAGATGGAAAAATCCATTTTGTTAATTTCTTTGAATATTTCGCTATGTTACTAAACTCATTTCTTTCCATGAAAATAACTTCAACACAATTAAATGACTGAAAACAAATTTTCTGATGTTATCTTAACAAAAGTGTGAGTTGATTTTCTTCTTTTTTTTAATGGTAATTACATCTGATACCATTATTTTTTAGACGAAATGCTGATTGGATATTGCACGGGATTAATTGCAGATCTTATTTATTAAGAACAAATTATTTCGAAGTTATTCTTCCTTTTTTAATTTTGTGTTGTTAGAGTAATTTTTCACTTCTTATGATCTACCCTATAACTCTGATAGACTTTTAATATGCTGATTAGGCGAATTCTTTTATGTAAGAAATATTTACAAAAATGTAACTTGATACTGAACAAAGGCTGAACTCTCAGAAACGTGCGTACATGTGAACAACGTGTTAACCTATTTATTTCCGGAACTTAGTTTGAATATTTGAAATTCTATTGAATATTCTTTGCCTCTATTTACTTTTACCTTATCAATAAATGAAAGTTCTACTGTTTATAACCTAATAATTATTAAGGTTATGTAAAATGATGTATTAAAACAACTCATAGGCATGAAAGAATATCTATAAAAAAAAATATATATATATAGACGATTGTCACTCCATATAAATTCAATAACTATCTTAGTTTACTAACTCGAATAATTCCTACAATATATATATATATATATATATATATATATAAATATATATATATATATATATATATATATATATATATATATATATATATATATATATATATATAATGGAAATGGCTTGCGGAATAGAACAAATGGAATAAAAACGTTGAAATGTCATCTCATCACTAAACGTGTAAATTGAATGTGTGTATGTTTATAATATTCGTGTTTGGTTAGCTATAAAGAGAAAGAAATCACATAATAATGGACTGCTGTTACCAGTGAACTACGCAATTGTGTATTTATGAATAGCTTTACGTAAATCTGTACGTCTGCCCATAATTTCTCTGTTTCCGCTCATTTTCACCTCTTTTTTCTATCTATCTATCTGTTCGTCACTCTATCTATATCGCTTATTTTAACATTGACGTACATGAAATTCCCACGAATTTCCCCTTGATTTACAACCTAAAAGGTAATTCTGGTCGGAATTCGAATATATCTTTGCGTCTATTTACTTTTAGAATCACATTTAATTACGACATTTCTATAAACTATCTTGCTTATTACCCGTTAGCTAACATCATAACCAAAATCCTAACACATATTGTGTTTAGAAAATTCATAAACCAATTGACTTTCCATAATTCTTTAACAAAATATTCATCTTTTTAGTTTAATAGTGTAGAATTGTTTGCAAGTAAACGTATGTCTTAATTACGTCTTCTGTATTTTCGTATTACGTAAATACTGGCGAATGACTGGCGGTAACCGGAATTTTAACGGGATTTGGTCGTACGTATTATTTAATGGAAACTATGGACACACTCTATTGCTCTCATTAAATAACATTTGCGCTTAAAATGGTAATAAGCCTTCGTTGTGTAATTGTTGGTGTTTACGTTGCACTCTTTCTCTTGGTGCACAACTCCGCTACACTGCATCCATTGGTTTATTGTGAAGTTAAAGAGCCCGATATTATCGCATTTAATAATATAGGCAATCGTTCGAGCGGCGTTTGTTTTGACCAGCTGGTAATTCTGTTTTGACAGAGGTGAACCTAGAAGTTGTAGTACTAAATAAAAAGAGAATAATCAGAGAGGGTTGGGGATTCATGTCCGGAATAAGGTTTTGTTAAAAGGAAAATGGGTCCCATACACCGAAAAGAAGGCTGAAGAGCAGGGGAAGAAGAGGGAAGAGGACAAGCAAGAAGAAAAGCACGAACAAGAAGTATGAGAATACTACTACAACTACTACAACTACTACTACTACTACTACTACTACTACTACTACTAATAATAATAATGATAATAATAATGATAATAATAATGATGATAATAATGAGAAAATAATATTAAGAAGAAATGTATAGAGCGTAAAGACGACGATGTTAAATATATGAAGCAAAAACAATAGAAACACGGAAAAAGAAAAAGTAGGAGGCAGAAAATTTGTGAAAAAAAAACGAGAAAGACAGAGATAGTAGAGAAAGAAGAAGAAAATAAAAGTTAATAGAAATAGACAAAAGAATGAGAATATAGAAGAAATCCGAGAAGCCACACAAGAAGTACAAGAAAATGGAAGGAAGGGCTTGCAGGGAAAGATAAGAGGAAGAAAAAAGAAAAAGAAGAACATGTCATGGAAAAGAAAGAGGAAGAAGAAGAAGAAGAAGAAGAAGAAGAAGAAGAAGAAGAAGAAGAAGAAGAAGAAGAAGAAGAAGAAGAAGAAGTGGAAGAAGACGGGAATGCTTTTCCTTATCGAGCATGAACACAAATCAAGTGGAGAAGCTATCAAATCAAGCGGCTACCATCGTACGGTCCGAGTATTAATACACCATCCATTTCGACCTTCGGGGAGGTGAAGGTACAGGGTGAGCGAGTGAGCTTAAGAAACAACGCAGAGTCTGTGGGCGCGACTGATTTACGTGAAGGTGACTATTCAAAGACCCCATCGTCTTCCTTCCTCTTCATCGCAATTGCAATTATCTTGTGACAGACTGTGTCGTCTGTTGCGGCAATAAAAAGATGCCATTTTTATTTTCTAATTCTTTCCGTTCTTCATCCTTACACTCTATCTTTACTGTTTAGTTTCTTTCGTAATTTACTGCCTGCGAAATCGGAAAGATATACCGATCCGTAGAGGGATTTTGTGACCCACATTTCTTTTCATGACTTCCCTTTTTTGTGCAATTTTACTTTAATAGTTGCAAATACAATATGGCTGCCAAACGTAAAAACGCACAAACGGTAGTATACAGAAATAACTATAGAAGTTACAGGGGATGTTGTAAAGAAGTTATTTCCTCGATAAGTGACACACAATGATTCTACGTTATTTGCGAATATATGCCCAACAGAAAATATCTACATAATTCAAAGGATAAACTTGATAAACTTTTCGGATTAGTGAAAGAATCTACAATACAAACGAAACTGAAGGAATACCTAACACCTCCAGTAACATTGATGAAAACACTAACCGAAATTCCGATGCAAACTCTTATTGTAACACACTATACAACTGCCTTTCATTGACCCCCGTTTAGAGACATTTATTTTCAGCGCTGGATGTAACGGTCACGTAGTTTATAATTGTATTATTAACTTGCTAAATAAAAGGGATTAATTAAAGAACAGATTTTTAACCCCAATACATTTATTTGATATTTTATAGCAAAATGCTAATTGCCATAACATTGAATGCAATAAATTGAGTTGTATATTTACAATTTCTACTTAATCATTGTTGATTTTTCACCGCAACCAAACCTATCTCCGGTATTTTTAATTCTTACATAATTTTCCAAAATACATGGTAAAATCTTGAGGTTCTTATATCTTAACTTGTTACAAGGCTTCGGACATTATTATTTGTTTCTTTTGATTGGACTGTTTTTTGCTGGATATCCTTCCCTATTTCAGTTTTTATGTCTTAAAATTTGAAATCTCTGATAATCCATTTGCAATTTTTCTGATATATTTCTTCAATTGACTTCAGACTTTCTGCAGGTGTTGAAATCAGAAGGTGAATAGCAACATGAGTGACAGTTAATGTTTTTACGAAATTGGTAATTACACCTTAGAATGATTTGATCTTGATATATATATATATATACATATATATATATATATATGTACATATATATATATAAATATATACATATATATTATTATTATTATTTTATGTATCCACATAAAATTTGATAAGGAAATATAATATTTTATATATCAATTTTCACTATTTACTTAAACAGTGCTCAATACGTGTGTAGAGATAGGAAGTCAGTTATAGAAAATATATTTATGACAACTTACTTTATATATATATATATATATATATATATATATATATATATATATATATATATATATATACATACTCATACTCAGTGTGATATTCATGTCTCCATCTGAGCGTCTGTCAGAAGCATTGGGGACCTTAGAATCACAGAATCAATCCTCATCTCCAGATTAAACCCCTCACTCAATCAGTGTCACGAGCTCCACTCACCGTTCATTCTATAATATCTACCTCTCACCCACTGACCAACCCTCATATCTAACACTCATTATACTCCGTTTCCACCATTTCACTCATTACTTACCGCCTATATTAAATCATCACACACCCAAACAATCAAATAGGGCCCTCCCCATATGAACATCCATCCCAACACACATTCAGCCAAATCAAAAAAACATATTCAACCTACCCCACTAACCCACCAAAATAAGTCACCTCATAACCTAGCATTGTTATTAATTAATCCAAACACATATAAAATGTATACAAATAACATACAAATATTAAATAAAATAAATAAATAAATAAATTATAAAATAATAAATATATAAACAAATTAAATATTTAAAAAATATTTTTAAAAACCCTATATGAAGAAATATGTAAACAGGATGAAAATAAAGAATATATAAATAAACAAATAAACAAACAATATTACATACATATATGCACATGTATATATGTGTGTATGTATGTATACATATATATGTATATATATGTGTATATATGTATGTATGTGTATATATGTATTATATATATATAACTAATAATTTATTACACAGATTTCCACCAAACGAATCCATGAATTAATTCGCATAACAAACACAGTTACTTCCCCCTATATCCTATAGTAAATACATATCACATTAATTCGATAGAC
Source organism: Sepiola atlantica (assembly GCA_963556195.1). Taxonomy (NCBI): domain Eukaryota; kingdom Metazoa; phylum Mollusca; class Cephalopoda; order Sepiida; family Sepiolidae; genus Sepiola; species Sepiola atlantica. The sequence continues at coordinate 22,961,274 of OY744542.1, forward strand.
TAATTTGACGACACTCACAATTAATATCACTTCATGAATATATGATAATCAATAAATGTAATTTTTTTTTTAAATTCTAGAATATTTAAAATGAGAGATTCATTACTTTACTTTATATTAAAATTCTTAATATACGAAAGAAAAAAATACGAAGATAAAACACACTGAAAATTAAAAGTAAATGATCAAAATACAAATTAAATTAAAAAAAATATATATATATATTATTAAAACTAACAGTTTATCGATCACAATACACTTATCCATTGTTACACACATATTTTTGAACACAAAAATTATATACATAACATAACCCTAAAAATCTTTATTTCAATTCTCTGCGGGACTTGGTTTCGCTGCTGTTCTGTCTTTCGGCAGCCATTTTGTTTTGTCAGATTCTCTGTACAATCGGAGAAATTCCTTCTGATATTTATTATTTTTGACAAAGGGAAGTTTCTTTTCCCGAAATATTATATAAATGATTTTATAATCATCCGGACATCACACAAACAGCTAACATCACTCTTGCTGTTTTGTAAGATTTTAAGAAAAAATAAATAGTAAGTCATTTTCGTATTCGATTTATTATTTTTGTTCCTTCAATCATACATCTTACCCGGAATTTGCATTGCCCACAGCCTTTTAAAAACATACTACAACTATACCCAGCAATGCTTCAAGCAAACTACCATTCTCTATTATATATATATATATATATATATATATATATATATATATATATATATATATATATATGGGAAGAGAAGGATGAAGGTAATCCGACGTGATGGTAAAATGAAAAAGGAAAACCAAAAACTGGATGTTTTTTATGTGTACATCAACGTTTCGTCTTTATTTATAAGACTTCATCAGGATGATGATATAGGGAAAAGATATCATGCAAGCACAGATACATGTAGGGTAGACATGTTGGGAAGAAAAATAAAATAAAATGAAAAATAATGGCAGCGTCTTGCTGGACGTCCGTACTTGTTAGAGAATGAAAATGAGTGGGAGAAAAAAGGGGAAGGGTGGAGGGAGCAAGGACTACTGTGGCTGGCGATGAGAGAAAGAGGTGGGGGATGAGCAGGGGTAAAATGGATGGCAGAGAGAGATTGGAGGAAGAGAGGGAGGGGGTGTTTGACCAGATGGCTGTGGTCGAGATTGAAGGGGAAGAGTGAGTTGGAATGTTTGTGTGTGTGGGGTGTATGCAGGGAAAATGGGGATGGGTAGAGAGGGAGGGGGGCTGTTATTTTGGTGGATGGGCGAAAGTTATGGTCTTAAAGAGCGTTTGGAGAAAATGAGGGAATTTAAGAAGAGGTATGGGAGAAAATAGATGAGAGGGGGAAGAGGGAGGATTTGTCGTGATAGGGTGTGAAATATTTGAAATATTTGGAAAATGATAGCAATGAGTGAGGGATTGGAGTGGGTGGGGGAGGGGGGTGATTGAAAGGGTGGGTGAGGAATATTTGAAATATTTGGAACATGAGAAAGTTTATTTGGACTGTAGTATTAAAAATGTGAGGGAAAAAAGTGAGGAAAAAAAAAGAGAAGATTCAGGGAGAAGAAGGAAGGGTGTGGGTGAATGGAAGAGTGTCATAAGGTTAGAGATGAAAATAAAAGTTAGCCATGATCAGGCAAAAGACTTTGTTCTGTGAGGATGATCTTGCTTATTAAGGGTGATAGGTTAAAGAAACCATTACGCTGCTTGATGGTAGTGGAGGATGTGATGAGGGCAGTTTCCAATAATCTTCGCCGAGATTTGTTGTGGATGTGTTTAGTGATTTTGGCTTGTTCAAATTTGAATGCATGACCATATTCTAGAGCATGGGAGAAAAGTGCACTAAGAGGGTTGTTGTTTTTTATGTCCCTTTTATGTTCATTTAATCGTTTCTTTAATTCACGTTGTGTTTCTCCCACGTAGAATTGATGGCAATCATTGCAAGGGACAGTGTATAAGCCGGCATGGGATGTGGGTGTTTTTTGGAAATGTCTGGATGTGTTTAAAGTTTGTTTTATGGATTGAGAAGTGGTTTGTACTATTGGAATGCCTAGTTTGTTGAGCGTGTTGCATATGGATGTGTTATTGGAATGCGTGGGTAGGAGAAGGGGTCTGTCTATGAGAGAGGTGTTAGGGGTTTGATTTTTTTGTGTGGTGTTTCTGGAGAATATTTGGAAGGCTTTTTTCTTGGCATTTAATATGAAATGTGTGGGGTATTGCAATGTTTTTAGGGAATTAAAAATGTATTTTATTTCTTCATCTATGTGTGGGGGGCTACATATTCTAAGGGCGCGTAGGAAGAAGCCTATAATTATACCTGTTTTGATCTTGCTATGATGGTGGGAGTAGAAATGTATGTAGTCATTTTTGTGAGTGTTTTTGCGGTGTACCTTAAATTCTAGTTTATTGTTGGACTTAATTATAAGAGTATCAAGGAAGGGAATAGAGCCGTTTATTTCAGTCTCATGGGTGAATTTTATGGAGGGTTCTACTGTGTTGAGTTTATCCTTAACATGAATGATTTGTGTGTCTGTGGGGAGGAAAATTAAAATATCATCTATGTATCTAAAGTATTCGATGTTAGGAGGTAGTCTATATTTGAAAGGACCGGATTCTAAGAATTCTAAAAAGAGGCAGGCCAATACACCGCTAAGGGGGTTGCCCATGGGGAGTCCAAATTTTTGTTTGTAGAATACTTCGTTAAATTGGAAATATGTTATGTCAGTGATGAGTCTAATTATTTCTATAAAAGTGTTGGGGGGAAAAGGTAGGTCGGTTTTTATTTTCTTTATATGTGTGTGAAGTAAGTGTAGGCATTTTTTTACAGGTACGTTAGTGTAGAGCGAAGTTACATCTAGGCTGTGTATATTTTTATTTTCTACGTTGATGTTTTTTATTCTGCTAAGAAGGTCGCCTGAATTTTTTATGTGGGAGGGACTGATGGTACCCATTAGTGGAGTGAGGATGTTAGCTATGGCCCGTGCGATTTTGTGTGTGGTGCTACCTATGCTTGATACAATTGGACGCATGGGGATGTCAGGTTTGTGGGTTTTGGGGAGCCCGTATAATGTGGGAATGATAGGGTGATACTCAATGTTTGATGCCCATTTTTTGTTGTTCTTGATTAGGTGTTTGAAAGATTTGTTAAAATGTTCTATGTTTTTATCTATAGTTTTTTGGTCAGTTTTAGTGTATGTGTTTTCGTCGGATAATAGAGTAGATATTTTTTTGATATATGAATTTTCGTCCATGATTACTATGCCCCCTCCTTTGTCAGATGGTGATATGAGTATGTTGTTGTTGTTGTTTGCTAGGTGTTTAAGAGTGTCTATGTATCTCTTGGGTAAGACGGGGTCATTAGGGAGAGTGGTGGTAGTTGAGATTATGCCTTGAATGAAGCCTTTGGTGAAATCTGTGTCAGTGTGTCTGTAATTTTTTAGAACTGTGTTGGTGGTGGTGTTAGAGTGTATTCCAGTGGCGAATTTTAAACCGAAACTGAGAGCTTCAGTTTCTATGTTAGAAAGTTTATAGGTGGTGAGGTTGTTTATGAGTTCCGGACGTCCTAGAGTTTTCCATTTGCTGTTTTGGATAAGTTTGTTGAGTTTGTTGTTTAGTCTGGTTGTATGTTGTGTATTGAATCTTTTGATGGATTTAGTGATGTTATCGATAGTGTTGGGCAGTATTGTTTTATTATTTTTGAGGTTGATGCCCAATGTTCTGGCCTCGTGGAAAAGGTGTGAACTCTTGTGTTTTAGTAGGTTTGCAGATGATGTTAAATATGTTTGAATGTAGTCAGGAAAAATGTGGTGCGATTGCTTTTGAAATGTAAATGTACTTGCGGGTATGACCTTTTCTTCGATGCATCTCAGCAGAAAGTTTCTCCTGTTGTTGTGGGAGTTGGCTGCGAATAGTGTGTTCTTATATTTCCGTAGCTTCTGCTGGAAGGTTTGGTTTTCCATTTCGACAAAATGGGAAGAGAAGGATGAAGGTAATCCGACGTGATGGTAAAATGAAAAAGGAAAACCAAAAACTGGATGTTTTTTATGTGTACATCAACGTTTCGTCTTTATTTATAAGACTTCATCAGGATGATGATATAGGGAAAAGATATCATGCAAGCACAGATACATGTAGGGTAGACATGTTGGGAAGAAAAATAAAATAAAATGAAAAATAATGGCAGCGTCTTGCTGGACGTCCGTACTTGTTAGAGAATGAAAATGAGTGGGAGAAAAAAGGGGAAGGGTGGAGGGAGCAAGGACTACTGTGGCTGGCGATGAGAGAAAGAGGTGGGGGATGAGCAGGGGTAAAATGGATGGCAGAGAGAGATTGGAGGAAGAGAGGGAGGGGGTGTTTGACCAGATGGCTGTGGTCGAGATTGAAGGGGAAGAGTGAGTTGGAATGTTTGTGTGTGGGGGGTGTATGCAGGGAAAATGGGGATGGGTAGAGAGGGAGGGGGGGGCTGTTATTTTGGTGGATGGGCGAAAGTTATGGTCTTAGAGAGCGTTTGGAGAAAATGAGGGAATTTAAGAAGAGGTATGGGAGAAAATAGATGAGAGGGGGAAGAGGGAGGATTTGTCGTGATAGGGTGTGAAATATTTGAAATATTTGGAAAATGATAGCAATGAGTGAGGGATTGGAGTGGGTGGGGGAGGGGGTGATTGAAAGGGTGGGTGAGGAATATTTGAAATATTTGGAACATGAGAAAGTTTATTTGGACTGTAGTATGTCTACCCTACATGTATCTGTGCTTGCATGATATCTTTTCCCTATATCATCATCCTGATGAAGTCTTATAAATAAAGACGAAACGTTGATGTACACATAAAAAACATCCAGTTTTTGGTTTTCCTTTCTCATTTTACCATATATATATATATATATATATATATATATAGTATCCTAGAAGTCGCGCACCATCCAGATTTTCATAAAAATACACATAATACTTATATTGTTTTGCTAGCCTGAGAGGATATCATCTTGAATTACGAATATATACAACAATACCCCTAAAGTGGCAGCTATGTTTATACTACCTCACCTCACACCAAAAGAGGATGTCAGGACGAGGAGGATGGTTTCATGACAACTGAACATATACTACTTTACACATCTCTTTAATTTAGCATAAAATATTACACAAGTACAATTAATAAAAGTAATTGCATAGCCTCTACCTCAGGTAAATCTAAACTAAATCTACATCACTGGCATAAATCTCTCTCTCTCTCTCTCTCTCTCTCTATATATATATATATATATATATATATAGAGAGAGAGAGAGAGAGAGAGAGAGAGAGAGGGAGAGAGAGATAAATAACTTAGTTTCTCCGTTATTTCGTGACAATCTCCCGTACCCTAAGGGACTGAGCGTATGTTTATAGATGCAAGATGTCTCTGTGACCGTCTGAGATTGTTATTTCCCCGCGCTGATAAGTGCCGTAAGCTCGAAACGACGGCGTACGTAGGTAATATATTAAAATATTATTTATTATCATTAGAAGTTCTTTTTAGTAGAATGAAAGTAAGTGCGTGTTGGAGAGATTAAAATGCTTTTAATTAGATGCTTCCAGTGTTAACTATTACTGAATTTCTCCGTTATCACGTGGCAACCTCCCGTCCGTGAGCTAAGGGTCTGTGAACCGGGTTGGTGCACTGTGACATTCTGAGATTGTTATTTCCTTACGCTGATGAGAGCTGTAAGCGCGAAACGACGTCGTACGTAGGTAAAATATTAAAAATATAATTTAATATTATATATATATATATATATATATATATATATATATATATATATATATATATATGTGTGTGTGTGTGTGTATGTAGTAGGCAGCATGTTTTACTTGAGGAAAATGTTGTTAAATAACACGGAGTGTTTTTAAATGTTTCAATAGTTCATTAAGTGTTTTTGTCAAATGGGTATATATATAAGTTGCATAACAGTCTTGTTCTATTTATCTTTTTTTGCTAGTACTTTCTATTTGATACATTATCAGTCGGGGTTAGTCTCGGTGTATTTACAACTGTGTTTTTATGGTTGAGTTTTTTCAACTGTTTGTAATTGACAATTTTAAAATGAGCATATGAGATGTTGCAAGTGAACATTATTATGTGCTAAGCTCTTGCAAAATTTAAAACTATGTTGATACCGGCTAAAAATGTGTTACTGATAGTTATTACGCTAGACACGTATAGTGTTATCTAGCTTTTGCATTACCAATAAAAATGTGTTTATATTGAGAATGTAGCAGTCATGTTTTTATATGTTGTTGGCAATATATATATATATATATATATATATATGTGTGTGTGTGTGTGTGTGTGTGTGTGGAGAGAGAGAAATAGAGAGAGAGAGAGCGATTGTCGCCCCCAATCTAAGCTGGGCACTGTAGTGAGTAGTATTAACACATCCGTCATCGTAGCTTTTATGCGTGTTTACTTAAGTAGTTTAACACTCTTGACGATATATAATGGGTTTAAAATCTCGATGATTCATAATATAGTTCATAGTGGCTCAGTGGTTTAAGGCGTCGGAATTTGGTTTATGACATGACTCATGCTCCGGTGTTTCGAATCCTGCAACCGGTATAAATAATTATCTCTGCACTGACGATTCCCAAAAGATGAAACGTATGCAGATAAAAACAAATATATATATACATAATTCCCGAAACAGTTTTTCATGGTAAACAACTGATGATCCCTTAAAATAGTGATAGAAACAAACTAATATAATAACTGTAAAAAATAAATTACTTACATGAGTGATTTTCCACTGAAAGACTTGGGACTATAAATGTTTTTTGTTTTTTTGTTTTTTTTAATATAGTTTTAATGGTTGAGAAACTTCCGAGACTATATATATATATATATATATATATATATATATATATGTATGTATATATATATATGTATATATATATATATATAATTATAAATATGTTATTTATCTACATACGTATACGTTATGATATTTTTGATGCGTCGAGAAAGATTTATATATATATATATATAAATATATATATATATATATATATATATATATATATATATATATATATACAAAAAGGGATTGACAGATACGAACAATTTCTGTAAGTGCTCTCTGATTATCTTCTTTTCTTCTTTTTCTTTTTCTTTTGTATTTCGTATGAATTTCTTACATATTTGCATATTTATTCAAGTTGTCACATTTTGTTTTCGTTCTTAAAGAATTCCCTTTTTTTCATGAATGGAAAACCTCTTCATTTAAAATTCGACCAATGGCGTCTTATTTGCAAATTTGCATGGCCAAAAGCGGAGCGTTTTTCTTCATTTTAATTAATGATACGTGAAAGAGAAAATGGAAAGAAAAAAGAAAAAGAAGAGAAAAACGATAGAGATGATCAACGAAAACCGAAACGTGATGATTTGCGGATAGTTAGATATGTTTCGACGCAATCAAATCCCTCTTGCTTTGTTATATCTTTGTTATTTCGGTGGAAATCAAACGCAATATCTTTGTTGCTTTGCGCTAGACTGAGAAAGTTAAAATGTTTTTTTAGCTATTTAGTATTTTTTTCGGAAAAGCTATAATGCTATTGGAGTCTTTTTTTGTATAGGAAGTAGATGGCAGGTTCTCCTGTATTTCTATTTTGCTTGGCTTTTGTAAAGAGAAGGCTTTTTTTTTTATTGAGTCTCGTTTTTTTTCTGCTGACGTCATCGTGGTTGGTGCTAGCCGTCGCCTAACGAGCATCGAAATACCTAAAATGAACTGCTATTTTTAGAGGATTAATATACGTTCTCTGATGTTTATTCATGTTTACTCTCGTGATTAGGATCACAGTATTTAAACAAAATAGAAAGAATGCTTGTCTGAAGTACTTTAAATTATCTGTTAAATCATTTTTGTCGTAAGAAAAATGATAAAATTCCTAAGGACAAAGTAAGCATTAAAAGGAAATTTCAAACATTCAAGTAAATTATTCAGCAGATTTGTAATAAGTTTTTTTTTTAATTTATTTCATCACTAGTAACTTTATTGTTTGTTTGTATTGAAATTATTTGTTTGAATTTCATTTGTTCTATTTTTTTTAATTTTTCGCCCGTTTTCTATTTAAAAGTACATTATTTATCGTTATTTTTTCATTTTAAACAAACTTATTCATTTAAAACAGTTATATTTAAAAGTTAGCTCTTAGAATAGCTGCCAAATTGGATCGACTAGTTTAGTCTTATTTGGCATGCGGTGACAGGGCCAACTTATCAACCGTTTTAATTTGTTTCATTTTGTAGATTTCTTTTTTTTGCTTTAATTTTTATTTGATAATAATAATTAACACATAATAACATCAAACTTTATTAAAAATGTTGCTACACGAACATAGGATTATTTGAAGGGTAAAAAGGGTGTGTTTTTTGGAAGAAACACATAATAAAAGTAAACAATGTTTATCAAAAATAAAATTGAAATATATTTCAAATTAAACATTTTAATAGTCACGTATCAAATATAGTATATCTCCGAATGAATTGTCTTTAAAAAGCCATTTAACCGCAAAAAAGAGAAAACAAATTAGTAAAAAAAGAATCAGACATCAAATTAATACAGTGGATTCATTTATCATGTTGCCACTTGGTAAATCAGAAAAAAAAACTAGTCGCAAACATTTGAAAGCCATTTTGGTAGCTAACTGCTTCAATATAAACTTTTAAACTAACTTATTGTTTGTTTTCATTTTTTCTAATTATTTATTGTTTGTTTTCTATTTTAAAATTATTCAGCATTTGTTTTGAATTTGTTTAATTGTTGTTTGTTCTCAACATTCATAGTTGCAATATTTTTATTGTATGTTGCTTAAAAAGTGAAAACCACATCGTAACCAACAATATTTTCTATATAAAAATGAGATTAATATTTTAACTTAAACAGCAATTATAATCTTCATTGCTTGACTTTGCATGTTTTTAATTTAATAAACATGTAAAGAAAATTGTTTTCGCCTTATTCGCAATCAAAATAATAAACGATTTTGTGTCTTTAAAATCCATGAAAACTCGTGATATTTACGCAGAAACAACTAAACTATTCTTTATTTTTATTAATAGTGAATGAAGTTCAGTTTAATTATAAATTATTTTCTCATTTAAAAATTTTAAAAAAAATTTTCTATTCAAACCTTTTTTGAAATCCATCATTCATTATCGACAGTCTGACTTTTCGGCATGTTTCACCTGCACCAAAGTATATGGTGTCATTTTCAATCGAACAGGCTTCTTAACAAATGTCACGTTTTTCGTCGATGTCGCCTACTTTTCTATTGTCCTAATCTGTGCCATTCTGTCCAAGGCATAGGATTCTAACCACGTTCGTTTTTTTGTTAGTAGATTAAAATATTTCTATATAAAGTAAGATATGTGTGTATAGATTTGCATGCACATGGTTAACTTTTAAACTACAAAAAGGGCATAATGAACTTTGGAACATAGCTGCTAGGCGTAAGGGGTCGTACTGTGGGGAATATTTAGTTTAATTTAGTTTAGGGTTAGAAGTTCTTATTGAATTCAGATAACATCAATTTTGTAAAATTTAACAATAAGTATTAGGCATAAATGAATGAATACTTTCCAAATTGCAGTTTCTTTAGAGTATCATAAAGAGTGTCAGGGGGCATATTATGGGCACAACCTACATTTAATCATCCAAATGTGTTAGATTTGATTGACATTGGATTCAAAGCAATTACACATTAAGCAAGATTCTCGGAATTTCCATTTCTTTTTAAATGCGCTTAATCGTGAAATCGAGACATTTTCTAGACATACGTTTTAGTATCATTATATCTTGATTTTAATCTTCTACAAGGAATAAAACTATTGCGAAACTCTTTTGTTCGGAGAAGTTAATTAACCGGTACTGGGTATTATTCTAGCTCAACAACAACAACAACAACAACAACAACAATAATAGTAATAATAATTATAATAATAATAATTATAATTATAATTATAAATATATATATATATATATATATATATGAAAAAGGAAAAAAAAGAGATACATTTTTATATATATTTATCACCGTTTCGTCTTTATTGTAAGACTTCCTAAGGATGATAATTTGAAGAAAAATGTCAACCCAAAATTTCGATGTACTTGCATGAGATTCTTCAAATTATCATCCTGAGGAAGTCTTATAATAAAGACGAAACGTTGATGAATTTATAAAAAAATATTTCTTGTTTTTTTCCTTTTTTCATTTCGCATTACGTCGGATTACTGTCATCGTTCCTTTCGCATATATATATATATATATATATATATAATGACGTATACTACTACTACTACTACTACTACTACTACTACTACTACTACTACTACTACTAATAATAATAATAATAATAATAATAACGACCTCAAGCTTAATAACATGTTTCCCATCCATGTCAAAAATCTTAACAGCACAACTGAGAGAACAGATCTTCCATACTTTTAATATTTGTGGACTACTTCCCGAGGGACGGAAACGATGCTGGGAAGGTACAAGATGGACACATGACTCGTTATACATAGATAAAAAAAATCATAAAAAAAGGTTAAAAACAGTAAAACAAGGGCACAGGATCTTTCATGGATAATCGAGTGCTTAAGGATGTACAAAATATACGACAACATAATCAATTTGATTTAGAAACAATGGCAACATCGAGCTAACACCTAACTGAGATAAGAATACAGAGAGGCACTTTGCAAGGAGATTTTCTATTACCGCTTCTGTTCCTCATATTCATGAGGCCACTCAATAACATACTCAGGAAATATGATGCCGGATACAAGTTTACTGACACAGAAGAACGAAGAAACCACATCATTTATAGAGACGACTAAAACCTATTTGAAAAAAAAACTGGTATTGCTGATAGACACAATTCCAATTATCAGCGAGGACATTCAAATGAAATTCGCAATGGGATAGTGTGCACTTTCAAAGAAAAGAAAGGGAACACTGAAGACAGCGCATGGTATGGAACCAAGCGAAGATGAGCACACTAGGTGAATATGATACTACACGGGAGTTCTGGAACCAGACAGTATGAGATCAACAGAAATGAAAGAGAAGATGGGAAAATATAACCTGAGAAGGAGAGGAAAACTCATAGAAACTAAATTATATATCAGGGATCTAGTAAAAGGAATAAACAACTGGGCAGTATCACTAGTAAAATATTCTGGACAATTGATAGAACTGATACATTTTGACCAGAATATTAGGAAACAAATGACTATGCACAATGCACAAGACTAGAAGCATGATACGGGCATACTCTAACATATCTAACCCAGACGACAGATACACTTATCACCACAGCAAGAGACACCGTCAAAATGAACAATACAGGTAATAGAGATACGAGAAACAAGCTGAGAAAAAAGTCGGAAGAAAAACAACGACATTGACGATTCATAATAGTGACAAGAAAAGAGACCCAGAAAAACATCTAGACATAGCAACGAAAGAAATATTCGAACAGAGAAACACAATTGCTACTGACAGCTGCACAGAACAATGCGATTAGAATTAACTATATCAAAACTAAGATAAACAAAATACGGGAAAATGCAAATGTAGACTCTGTAGCCAAAATGAGGAAAGAGTAAATTACATAATATTGGAATGCAGAAAACTATCCCAAAATTAATACAATAACAGACACGACGGTGTGGGAAAGGTAGTACACTGGGAACTATACAAACGACTCCATCTTAAACACGCAGACAAATGCTACACATACACACTGTGTGGAAATATTGGATGACAAAAATCATACAATCCTTTAGGCACAAACAGATAAACTCATCCAAGCAAGAAAACCATATGTAATAATAGTTAACGAAAAGAAAAACATTTGCCAAATCGTAGATTTGTCCGTCTTAGCAGTCGTAGGTCAAGGAGACAGAACAACGAAGCAAATACAGAGGATTTGCAAAAGAACTGAAACGGATACATAAAGTCAATATAATATAGAAAATGAATATAATACCGATGATTGTATGAGAACTAGGAACACTCTCTAAAAACTTGAATAAAGACTAGCAAAAATTAGAATCAAGGGGAAGTCTTAGACTATACAACGGACGGCAATGATGAAAAAGCTGAAATCTTAAGGAAAATACTAAACTGCGCAAACTAATGCACATAAAGCACGAACGCTTACCAGCAACATGGAAGGCACAGTAGAAATAGAAAATAAATTAAAAAAATGGAAACGAACCCCGCGCAAACCAACAGGAAATGAAATTGCAAGAAACTCCATTAACTAACCACCCCCCTCATAAGAGACACACTGTGATTGTACCAGTATCGGCTGATCCCACACAAAATATTCATTAAGGGTACACTAGGATGGAAAGACTAAGGAAGGAGACACTAACCAGACCTCCACTGAAAAAGATGTGGTGAGTAATAGGACTAATTGCCACTTAAGACCATGCTAAGACAATCCTCAGATGCGTTAACTAATCGAGATAACTAATAAACGCTAACCAGTCGCGGGTAAGTTGAAATAAAAATGAAACAAAAACATTGAAAGAACATTACACGAATCCAAAGACACCGACACTGCCAGAAATCCCATAATATGACCCTCCTAATATAAACACAGACAGCGTGGTGGCACAAGGTTCGACAGGTACCACTCAAAATAATTATGAGGGATCAACGCTCATTGAAAGACCGAGAAGGGTAGGCCCTAATCAGACCTCCACTGAAAAATGTGCATAGAGTACTGAGACTTTGGGAAAGCTTTTGGCCACCTAAATTCCAGAGGACCGATGGTGAGTGAAGCAATACATTTATAGTAAACGGTTGTTGCGATAGCGCAAATTGATTTGCACTGGTTATTGGCAATAGGTGGAGAGTACTGGAAATCTGTGAAGACTTGTAGTCACTTAGACTCCAGGTTATCACTATTAGTTATGGCTAGTGAGCAATTACTGATATTTACTTTTGTGAAAACAAAAACATAAATATAAATAAATATACAATAATAATAACAATAATTCAAAGGTACATACCAGAAATACCTTAATCTGACATTCCCGCCACCCCCACAAAAATACACACACATATGGGGTAGCATCAGTCTCAACTAGTATTACATAAAATGGCCATGAAACAATCAAGGGGGATAGAAATACATAGGAGGGAGGACATGAACCAGCTCCCATTTCGAAAGGGGCAGAATACTGAAACCTTGGGGAAGCATATTGCCACTTAAATTTAAACGACGGCCAACGACCGTTGTTAGCGAGAAATCAATGATCATCGGCTGTTGCGATAACGTAAAAATATTTGCGACGCATATCAGAAAAAGCGGATATGATGAAAATCTGGTGATTTTTTTGTCACTCAGAAAAACGCGTGTTATTAGTAGTGAGCAATCACTTATAATGACTTGTGTAAGAATATGTAGTGTGTAAATAGTAATAATTCAATCAAGCATTGAAGGAATGAGACATGACTGGCATTGCAAAGTAGTCCACTTGGAACTGCGTAAAAAAACTGCATTTGAGCATGAATTTCAATGCATAAGTTTGGAAAATGGAAGCCATAAAATCCTCTGGGAAATGAAAATGCAAACAGACAAATTCACCCAAGTAAAAAGAATAGTCACTATGAAAACAAACCTTTGCGAAATAGTAGATTTCCCTGTACCAACATACCCCAGGGTTAAGATGAAGAAGGCAGAAAAAACTTTAAACAATACATAAAGATTGCCAGAGAACTAGATGGAATATCGAAAATGGAGAAAGCTACCGTAGTACGCTTAATTTTAGGAGCACTAGGAACAGTTCAGGAAACCTAGATCAAAGATTATGAGACATTGGAATCAACTGGTAGTAGTGACACCATACAAAGAACGGCACTAACGAAAACAAACGCTAAAATATTAAGAAAAATCATCGACTACGGAAACCATTTAAGTGATTGCCTACAAACCACAGATAAACTAAACATATAAATAGAACCGAATCTTATATAACAGAAACTGAGTGAATATAACAGAAAACAAACTATGAAATGACAACCCCTTAACCGTCCAAAAGTGTCCAAGAAGATGGAAAGACTGGGCAACATTCAGACATCCAGTTGAAGGTTACAATATTATATTGAAATGCCGAGCGTTCTTATTGTCACTAAAATATAAGAGAAAGTCATCGTTATCAGCGAGAATTGATGATGATGATGATGATGATGATGATGATGATGATGATGATGATGATGATGATGATGATGATGATGATGATGATGATGATGATGATGATGATGATACTTTATCTTTCGGTGAATATCATTTTATTTATATTACTATTATATAAATAACGCACATTTGCCGTGTTTTCTTCTTTGGCTTTTCTTATTTTCTTCAAATTCTTCAAATTAAAATGGATTTCAGCGGCGATTTATGTAATTATAAATAAATATTTGATTTAAGGGGCAAAATGAAAGATTATGAAATAAATACTCTAACTATTAATACTACAACTACAACTACTACTACTAATACTACTATTATTATTATTCTTCAAAATACAAACTTAGTTAAAAAATTCGATATTTGAAGATTGTATCATAGAATCTTATATTTTTAGTAAATTATTATTTATTTTTATCTCTAATGCACATTTGTTTTTTGTTTTGTTTTCTTCAAATTCTTTAACAAATAGTAAATTTCGGCATTTTTTCAAATTTAAAATATATATTCGCTAACACCTAAGGAGAGAAATCGAAAAGTAAGACGTTAATGCCATAAATACTACCACTGTTGCTACTACTACTACTACTATTCAGTAACTAAAATGTAAGATAGACTGACAACGTCAAACTCTACTTTCTCTTCTATTAAATTTCTATCTCACAAATATATTTACCCCCCCCCCCCCCGCTACGCGATTAATATAACGAACTGCTGAGACCTATACAAAACCTTTAAAAGACAATAATGAAAAGAAATACCTTTCCATATTGTTGGGTGTTGATAGCTCAATCAAAGTTATCTAAAACTTGAAGATATAACATCTGAAGGTATTTTAACATTTGCCCCTCGCTATAACATCTGAAGCTATTTTAACATTTTACTCTCGCTATAACATCTGAAGCTATTTTAACATTTTCCTCTCGCTATAACATCTGAAGTTATTTTAACAGTTTCCTCTCGCTATAACATCTGATGCTATTTTAACATTTTCCCCTCGCTTTAACATCTGAAGTTATTTTAACATTTTCCTCTCGCTATAACATCTGAAGGTATTTTAACAGTTTCCTCTCGCTATAACATCTGATGCTATTTTAACATTTTCCCCTCGCTTTAACATCTGAAGCTATTTTAACATTTTCCTCTCGCTATAACATCTGAAGTTATTTTAACATTTTCCTCTCGCTATAACATCTGAAGCTATTTTAACATTTTCCTCTCGCTATAACATCTGAAGCTATTTTAACATTTTCCTCTCGCTATAACATCTGAAGGTATTTTAACAGTTTCCTCTCGCTATAACATCTGATGCTATTTTAACATATTCCTCTCGCTATAACATCTGAAGCTATTTTAACATTTTCCTCTCGCTATAACATCTGAAGGTATTTTAACAGTTTCCTCTCGCTAAAACATCTGATGCTATTTTAACATTTTCCCCTCGCTTTAACATCTGAAGTTATTTTAACATTTTCCTCTCGCTATAACATCTGAAGTTATTTTAACATTTTCCTCTCGCTATAACATCTGAAGCTATTTTAACATTTTCCTCTCGCTATAACATCTGAAGCTATTTTAACATTTTCCTCTCGCTATAACATCTGAAGGTATTTTAACAGTTTCCTCTTGCTATAACATCTGATGCTATTTTTACATTTTCCTCTCGCTATAACATCTGATGCTATTTTAACATTTTCCTCTCGCTTTAACATCTGAAGTTATTTTAACATTTTCCTCTCGCTATAACATCTGAAGCTATTTTAACATTTACCTCTCGCTATAACATCTGAAGCTATTTTAAGATTTTCCTCTCGCTATAACATCTGAAGTTATTTTAACATTTTCCTCTCGCTATAACATCTGAAGGTATTTTAACATTTGCCCCTCGCTTTAACATCTGAAGTTATTTTAACATTTTCCTCTCGCTATAACATCTGAAGTTATTTTAACATTTTCCTCTCGCTATAACATCTGAAGGTATTTTAACATTTTCCCCTCGCTTTAACATCTGATGCTATTTTAACATTTTCCCCTTGCTATAACATCTGAAGGTATTTTAACATTTGCCCCTCGCTTTAACATCTGATGCTATTTTAACATTTTCCCCTTGCTATAACATCTGAAGGTATTTTAACATTTGCCCCTCGCTTTAACATCTGATGCTATTTTAACATTTTACCCTTGCTATACCATGTGAAGGTATTTAAACAGTTTCCTCTCGCTATAACATCTGATGCTATTTTAACATTTTCCCCTTGCTATAGCATGTGAAGCTACTTAAACATTTTCCTCTCGCTATAACATCTGAAGGTATTTTAACATTTGCCCCTCGCTTTAACATCTGATGCTATTTTAACATTTTCCCCTTGCTATAACATGTGAAGCTATTTAAACAGTTTCCTCTCGCTATAACATCAGATGCTATTTTAACATTTTCCCCTTGCTATAGCATGTGAAGCTATTTAAACAGTTTCCTCTCGCTATAACATCTGATGCTATTTTAACATTTTCCCCTTGCTATAGCATGTGAAGCTACTTAAACATTTTCCTCTCGCTATAACATCTGAAGCTATTTTAACATTTTCCTCTCGCTATAATTTCTGATGCCATTTTTACCCAAACTATTATTGATAGTCATTGTCTGATACCGGTTTTTAATTATCTCTATTTGTTATCCATTTTTTTTTGTATTTACTGTTCATTTTTTCCTTTCATTATTTATTAGTTTGGCATATTTTTATTTCTTATTTGTTTTAAAAAAATTTTTCTTTGAAATTCATTCTTTTTAATTTGGCTTTTTTTTCTTTTTTTTTGCATTCGTCATTTATTTGTTTGTTTAATTCATTCGCATTTTAAATTCGTATTTTATCATTTTTAAAATACTGTTTTTTATTATGTTATTGTCTTATTTCCATTCTTGTTTCTTTTTCTGTTATTATTTTTTATTAGTATTTTCATTTATCTTTTCAGCGTCATTTCTATTCATTATTTCATTGTCTTATTTTAATGTTTATTTATTTTTCGTTCAGTATTATTCACTTTTTGAAATTTTAAAAATATATTTTAAAAGTAGTTCTTTTACTTTCATTATTCCTTTATTTAGGCTTATTTTCATTGTTATGTTTTAATTTTTTTCCTTCTAAAATATTTTTTAATTTTCTCTTTCTTAGTTGAAAAGAAATTATTTTCTTTTTCATCATTCTGTATTTTCACTTTCTTTCGGTATTTTCTTCTTTTTATCTCTTTACGTTTCATCAACTTTCTTTTTTACTTTGTGTTTTTCTCTCTTTTTCTTTTACTTTTATTTTGCCTTCTTTCTTTCTCTCTTTTTTATCTTTGTTTGTTTGTTTTCTTTATTAGAACAGGTTTGTTTTAACCTAAATGTAAAATTCCTTACCCGAATCTCCGCAACCAGGTTTCCTCTCTCAATACTTTGAAACTACAAAGTTGCCTATTTCCACAAATTTCCTCCTCTCCGGCACAATTCAAAGATTCTTCGTAACTTCGCTGCTGCAATTGATTTCTTGTGCGAAAAACTAAAAGTCCGCAAGTCTTTATCTCAGCTTAAAAAAAAAACAGGATTCATTTTCTTTCAGCGATTCATTTAGCTAAAAGACATTTTTGAAATTTTATATTTAACCCTAGCAGAAAGGAATTTTGAATATTTAATTTTACTCTAGGCTCTATCTTGCCAACTTTCTTTTTTTGTTTCGACTTTTTCAAAGAATATAAATAAAAGTTGAATCAAAATGCCCTAAGATATATATATATATATATATATATATATATATATATATATACATACATAAAGTTTAGTATGTTTATATGTTTACATATTTGTATGTGAATGATTCACTCCTAAACGAATTAACCGATTATTATGTATTTTGGAACACAGCTGCTCGTCGTGAGTGGTTCAAATGTGGGCTTTATTTGAATGAAAATGGAGTAAACATGAGTGGAAGGCCTTCGTTGAAATTTCTATGAGCTATCTCCTGTTATATAGACTTTATACTTTAAGATCCCATAGTGAAATATACACATTATTGGATATATCTTGACGTTTCGAGCTTCTTGGCTTTATAAGAATTGACATGGTTCTGATGTAGTTTTTTTGTACAATATACGTTTGTATCGTTGTCCCTACCAATATTAGTTGTTACTTCATTATTACTGTTATTATTATTGTTGTAGATATTGTTACTCCTAGTGTTAAACGTTGTGCAATTATACATTTATATACAACGTTATCCTGCAAACAAACATTTTCTAACGGAATACAATTAGAAAACAATGAAATATGGTCTTCTTCAAATCAAGTAACGGAATAGTTCACAAATATAAACTTCAAACATACAGTCACACACATTTACACTGGCACATATTACCAATCTATTAAACTTATCCTATTGAATAAAGCACTTTTTATGTCTAAAGAAACCCCATATATTACACAAGCATAAAAAATAATGTAGTTAAAAACAGAAAATATTTTTTCTGGATTTTGGTCGATAATTTTGTTTCATGTGTTTGTACAATTCTTATTGTGCAATTAAACTTTTTATTTGATTTGTACAGAATTGATGAACATATTTCTGTGTTAAAGAAGAAAGTATTTAAAAACTTTGAAACATATACACAATATTATTTATTGACCTTTGATATTTAAAGCATAATTACAAAATATTGATTTTTTTCATAAATTTGGTATTCTACTGAATCGTAACATATATATATATATATATATATATATATATATATATATATTGCGCGTGTAAATATGTTGACTTAAATGCCCACTTTTATTTCGATAGTACGCAAAATATAATAGGGCTTAAACGAGTGCTCAATATTAAACGCCTATTGGGAGAACTCAAGGTGATTGACAACAATGATCGAAATAAGCGAAGAGTACTGAAAAGCTGGGGCACTTGTCACTCAGGTTACATATACCACCATTTGAATTTTCCAGTGCGCGATTACTGATAATGACTGGTTGGAGAACTCCTAGTGATAAATAATTTAAACAACAACACCATCCGTTTTTCTCTCCATATAAAACTCAGTTTCACTTACATCGTTTAGTAACACGAAAATTATCCGTGAATCTTTTGAAAGGATGGAATGATCGGTTAGGTATAAAACTACTCGAAAATGGCCAAGAACTGTGCAGATAATACTGTCATTATGAATATATTTATTTTAACTCAAATTCCACATAAAACAAACACATATTACAAGCGATCAATCACGCAAACGCAAATTAAGTTGTAATGGAACGATTAGATGTTGGATGTGTAAAACAATGTTACAAATAGAAAATTACGCGTAAAATTAGTTTAAACAAGAGGATAGAATATTGCATTAGAATTAAAGTTGAAGTTAGAACATGCGATATAATGATATATGTCATACAACGGAATATTGCATTAGATTTAAAGTTGGAGTTAGAACATGCGATATAATGATATATGTGATACAGCATAATATTGCATTAGAATTAAAGTTGGAGTTAGAACATGCGATATAATGATATATGTGATACAACGGAATATTGCATTAGAATTAAAGTTGAAGTTAGAACATGCGATATAATGATATATGTGATACAACGGAATATTGCATTAGAATTAAAGTTGAAGTTAGAACATGCGATATAATGATATATGTCATACAACGGAATATTGCATTATAATTAAAGTTGAAGTAAGAACATGTGATATAATGATATATGTGATACAACGGAATATTGCATAAGATGTAAAGTTGAAGTTAGAACATGCGATATAATGATATATGTGATACAACGGAATATTGCATTAAAATTAAAGTTAGAGTTAGAACATGCGATATAATGATATATGTGATACAACGGAATATTGCATTAGAATTAAAGTTGGAGTTAGAACATGTGATATAATGATATATGTGATATAACGGAATATTGCATTAGAATTAAAGTTGCAGTTAGAACATGTGATATTGGCGGAAAGTTATCGGTCGATGTTTTCGAGGCTCCACCCCCTACAGTCGTTCGTCGGGAGGATGCAGTTATTCGGGAGGTACTTGCTGTGAATCAGTGTAAATGTATTCCAAGTGCAAACAATTTAGTTATTTCTTGTTCTTCTTAATTGCTTCTATTATCCAGTCAAGAAAAACAAATAAAAAAGAACAAACACAGCTACGACTGCTATATACACACTGCTGAAAGACGTCACTTTACATTGAGGAACTACTTACATGTCAATTAGAAAGACGAGCATTTTTTTCTGTCGACAAAACAGACGACAGGACTTCTTTGGGGATGGAAGAATTCCCCACATGATGTTTAATTGTAAATGTGGAGAGATTTGCTGTTAAGCAGATTCCTTTGAATACTAACTCCTTTTAATATCATGCCATCACCGGTAAAAATGGGTGGTAGCACCCATTGTGAGCAGAAAATAATTTTGTTAGAAATAAGTAACCGGTCTTAAGTCGAATACACACTCTGCATGTTTACATATTTATCGAATCTAGCAGGAAAACTGTACATAACTTCAGAGCAACATAATAATTCCTATTTCCAACCAAAAATGTGGTTGTTGTTTAAGAATATGCCTGATTTGACTGCGTCTAAACATTATATTAGTTCATTTGATGTTTGTTACACATTTATAACTCCATGATATGAGTTGGTTGATGTGTGACAGTTGTGAGTATGTGTGTATTGTGTGTTATCAAGTGATACTGATCTTAAACAGGACTTTTATAGACAAAAACATGCATGTGTACATGAAAAAAATGTTAATCCTCTTTTTACGGTGATTTCAAAACTCTTTATATACGTGGCCCTTTTCACCCCGGTATTTACTTTCCATATACGTAAAGTAGATCATCAAATTCTGTATATGTTAGTACTATATGAAACTTTACCATGACTTATGTATATTTAACTGAATACTGTGAACACATTTACTACCCTGAACACATTCCCTTTTCACGCATGAAGTTTTGTGAACGTTATCAGATGTCAAAGAAGGAAAACATCAAAAAGTGTCCATTTCATCCCGTCTACTTTACTATTTTAGTACAACGGAACGACATGATTTGATTTTGAAACAATTCATTTATAAATGGGCAGAGTCGGAAGTGTTTACCTTAGCGTTATCAGATTAATAACAAATCACAATATTTGCTGACCGGATGATGTGGTTTTTTAATGTGTGTGAAAGGTGATAACGTAGTGAGAACATGAAATGCCTAAGCATATTATTATATAATAAATACTCATTGCCATTAAAAACCTACGACATTTATGCAAGCCACCATGTTAAAGAAAGAGACTGTTCTGTAGCTGCTACATGACATCAAGGGGGAGAGAGTGGAATCGACAGGACCTATCTCCGCGACCTAAGAGACATTGTATCACGTGTGACAAGAATGGACAATTATTCGCATTAGGGCATTCGAAACAAGCCCCTGAAACGATCGAACGCAACGACGATTGAATGAAACGGTTCAAAGAGTTGTATCTGCGATTTCTGAGAATAAGAAGTGATAAAACTTGAGCGGAAATTACGTCACACAAGCGATTGGGTGAGTGATGGTTGCAATTTCGATAGTTTGGATTGAAGTATGGGTCCGACAAGACATGTTTTAAGATGTTTTGACAAGCATTAAAACAATTAAGCATATATATATATATATCACTCACTCTCTCTCTCTATTTATCTATCTCTCTCTCTCTCTCTTTCTCTGTCTGTTTGCTGCCCACTTTTGACTTTACAGCACCAGACGTTCAAGTTATGGTCGATTGAATAAATAATTTCCCTTCTTTAAGATGTGTTAAAAGAATAAATTAATTGCAGAATAAATTTGATACATTTGATGGTTTTGAATAGAGCTGCAACGTTGTTTCCAGTCTGGCAGGATAGCACCACACGCGTACAGCGGCGGGCTATCAGAAGAAAAGGTATGATTTTAATAAATTGAAATGATTACACAATTGATGCAAATAAAATTAATAAACAGATGATTACTTAGAGTTCAACGTGGAGACGACCCTTGGAGTATGTAGAACTCAAGAGAGTTACAATTATAATATTAACGAAATGAGTGTACTAAACATCTGGAGAGATGCGTTGTCTCTTAAACTCCAGGGCAAGGTAATTGTTTTTATCAGCGAGAAAAACTAGAAATAAGGCAATCTATAAGAAGTCGTGTGAGTTCGTTTTGTTTCCCGTTTGTCTGTCTGTTCCCCCGATTTATCTGCCTCCCTATGAATGCAGAGGTAGACACAAATTCGTATTTTTATGTGGGGAAAATTCAGCTTTCTCAAAAGAGTCACTCTTGATTGAAACTGTTGTGAAGTCGTCTAACAGTAAATAATAAATAAAGGAAGTCAAGTCGAGGGTTGGTTTAACAAGTGTATTAACAAAGTAAGAAAGTGACTAGCACTTGGCTAGACAGTTACAAGACTGTGCTTCGTCTTCTCTGTGTCTCTGATGACTCGCACTATTTATAGTGACAACCGGTGTAGTTTCTCCTGTGTAAGAACGGCCGGTGTAACAGAAACAAAAATAAAATTGTGCTCAGACTAGGAAGATATTTCCTTCATTGACCGTGGACAGAAAAGATGAAGTGTAGTATCAGTACAGATACTACACTTTGCTTCTAGCCAAAAGTGTTTATGTTCATCGATTCGGTGATATGTAAAGCTAATGATTGACCAGTTCAAGTTAGAAATGGAATTTTTCGATGCGTCTCCGCACCTCGATAACTTTCTCTGTTCGTATATTCTTCCCACTTAAGATTAAAATTGCATGATTATCCCTGTGCGCGCACGTTGAATGGACGCTGCTTAAGAATATCCGTTGTGGTTTCTGTAATTCGGCCTCTTTCGATACGTCGATGAGTATTCCAAACGTGACTCTCTGTACCATCTTCGAGAGTTAGTTAACAACTACTCACCGTAAAAGAAGCAAACGACCAGGCAACGTGACACACAGACAACGTCTGTCAAAAGCACCTGTCCCCTTGCCGTCCATTGCCTTGCCTTCATGTGTAATGGCCAACTCCATCCATCTTTTTCAACTACAGCTTCATACTTTGTTTTTTTTATAAATTATTAATTATTTTATATTTCACAGACATTTACTTTATATTCCTACGATTTTTTCTTTTTGTTTCAAAAACTTTCATTATAATCACAATTCACTTTCAAATGCTGCTTTATTGTACACAAGTTATGAAAAACGATTATTTAAAACTGTTCATTGTAGACGACTATTATAAGCGAGTTAATGTAGAATAATATTTTAAATAATTCATTATATACAGTTTCTGGAAAAATTAAACTGTACACGATTACGCAAGCCACTTCATTTTAGTGAATGATCCGGGGAGATCAAGGAGCTATTAAGCAATTACACGGAGTTTGCCAGATACATAATAGTTATATATAGACGTCTGTAATACCCGAATATGGAATCTCAGAAAAAAAGACTAGGAGGAATTTATATAAAATGGAAGATTGACACCATACAAACACAATACTGATGAAAATAACTGAGATATTACGAAAAAAAAATCGAGTGCTGAAACCAACTCTCCTAGCCAGATCAAGTTGACTAATCACAGATAAAATGATGAACTAAAATAAAATAACACCGCGTAAACACTGCTAGAAACGTGGGAAAAAGAGTACACGCCACTTGAAAAATTGAAACTTCAAAAGTTGCTAAAAAAATATAAAAAATCTGACCGCAACCTCCCCAAAAAGCGCGGTGACAACAGGAAATCGGTTTGTGCCACAGGAAATCAGTGAAAATGTACAATACGAGGAGGGAGAGCACCATCACTTGAATCGCAAGGAGGGTACTGTAATCGTCATGAGGCTCATTGTTACTTAAGTTCCTGAAAATGTAAATATCTGTTATTAGTAAGAAATCAATTCAAACAGTTGTTGCGAGAACGCAAAGTGATTTAAAACAAACTTTGACAAAAGTCAAATGAGACTTACTCACCCATGTACAGTCCCTCACACCATCGCAGGAATACACCAGCATGCAGCGGTGAGATAGAGAACGACCCCCTCCTATTGACATGCAAAGACAAGCCAGGAAGAAGATTAAATCACCAAAAAGAAGATGATATACCGCATGACAGTCATGGAAATAAAAACAAGACATACAATTAATGAAGTGAATGCAGATAGATGGGTTGCTCTGGCTAAGACGAAGAAGTTTATCGTCTAAATAGTAATAAGAAATGGTGATATCGATCTGGGCAAATTGCGATCAAATGACACTGTGAAATAATTGGTTGATCACCGAATAAATGGCTGCTGCTCAAATCAAATCAACCTGAAGAGATCTTACATACACAGAGACATATATATATATATATATATATATATATATATATATATATATATATATATATATATATCTTAACATTTTTATTTATACGACCATGCCCTAAAAACTGCTACACTGGCATGTCGATGTTATCGACCATTAGTTATTAGAAACTAATATCTCTTTAGGCGAAAAAAGTCTCATCTTGTACTTAGATGTTTATATTTACAAATAAGGAAGAAGTAAAAGAAAGGAAAACAATCTAAATTCAACTCCAATAGGGCTCATGGTCAAATTTAAAATAACTAAAACACCGGTTTTAAAATTTTAGTTGAAGGGTTAGAAAGGATAATCTATTGATGAGAGTAAGTTAAAAGGAAGGATGTCAGAGTTTGTACGCCGGAAGAAGACAGCAGTAGGTTGAACATAACATGAGGAAAAAAAAGGAAATGAGTAACACATAATTAATAACGATAATATAAAATAATAATAATAATAATAATAATAATAATAATAATAATAATAATAATAATAATAATAATAATAATAATAATAACAATTATTATTATTATTATTATTATTATTATTATTATTATTATTATTATTATTATTATTATTATTAAAGTAATATAATATAATAATAATTTTTTGGAAAAGAAAATTATATTTACATTTAAAAAAATCGTTTATAAATTAAATTCTTAATGTTAATGATAAAATGTTACTAACATCATTACAGCGTTAACTAATTTTAGAATAATTAGGTAATGATAGCTTTTACAGATAAATAAAACAGGAATTACTTCATCATTTGAAATAATTTATTCTTTTGTTACATTTTCTGTGGGCTACACACACTCTGACCGTGGTATCGATCAAAACATATTTACCCGTTAACAATAAAAATACATTAAAAAAAATGATTACAAACAAACAAATAAATAAATGCTGTTAGAATAAAATAAAATAACAATAGTATATAATTAAACAGAATTAAAATAAATATTTAAAAGAAAATATTAAAGAACAAAATAATTAAACACCGCTTTTAGCTATAACCCCTACTCCCTGCACAAAAAATATATCTTTTAATAGTTCATTTTATTTAACCAAATATAACACTTCATCAGTTTAGTCAAATATGAAATTCTGAGGAGGGGAAATCATTTAGTTATAGCCTTATTCAATTTGCTGCGATTATTAATATGTACTGCGTTATAAGCATTCAACAATATTACAATTCCGCACGTGTTTTAGAGATTTGAAACACCCACAACTTGATAAAGAGATATACCTCGAAATACATTGTTGAACATGGTCAAATACATTACATAACACTGTTTTGGCTAATCATATAAGATTTGCTATGATTTTTATTTAATATATATATATATAAAATATCACTTGTTTTAGTCTTACTTCTCAACGCCAACATATTGACATTACTTGCCTTGTGACAGCATTCTTATACTCTTCTATATACGTATTACACACAATGATTCAAGCAAACTAACTCTCCTTATGATAATAATAATAATAATGATAATAATAATGAGTATAAATATGATGATTATAAATATCAAGCATGATAAAAACAATACTTATAAATTGATAATAATAAAAACAATAATAATAATAAGTTAAAATAATTTTTACTATTGACTTAACTCTCAGTTATGTCGAAAACTTGTCACTAGCATATTGTCTGAAAGTATTTATGGTAATTAGCACCAAAACAATTTGTGGCCTGAGCAACAGAAAGGCTGCAGAAATAGATCACATGACACCAAAGATCAACTTCTGTTCAATAAAATGATCCTAATAAACTGCAAACGAAGTACTACTAACCTTGTCATTGGGTGGGTGGATTATAAGAAAGCATTTGGCATGTCCCCTCATTCATGGATACACACATGCCTAGAGATTTTTGGAATAGTCCCAAACATTCAAACAGCTTTAAAGAATTGCATGAAGAATTGGGAAACCAAATAAACTTCAGGAAGTGTTGCATTAGGTAAAGTAAAACTCACGGGAGACATTTTCCAAGGCGATAGTCTTTCCTTTTTGCTTGTTGCCATCAGTTTCATCACAATGACACTTCTCTTACGTAATGTGAAGGCAAGATATTGACTTGGGAAATGGCTTCCTACAGTCAACCACTTACTACTCATGGATGACCTTAAGTTTTTTTTAAAGAATCAACCCTAACGTGATACCCTAATTAACAGGGTTAAATTATTTAGTGACGACATACAAATTAAATTTGACATCATTAAATGTGCATTTCTTTTTATAAAAATGGGTAAACTTGTCCATCCAACAACAGAGCTAATAAGCAACAGATCTGATAAAAATGTAGACAACAGTGTTGCGAATAATAATGTAGACAATAATGTTGGGCATTCCGGAGGCGGATAATCTTATCCTCCAAAGAAACTGAAAAACGAGTCCACAGCTGAGTACAACTGAAGAGTAATGAGTATTTTTAAATACCACCTCCACAGTCGAAATACAATCTATGCTATCAATGCCAGAGCAGTAGCTATCATTCGATATACTGCCGGTATACTTGACTGGAATGCAGCTGAACTAAAATGTTTAGATACCAAAAGACTGAAAATGTTTACAATTTATGGAGCTTCTGCAAAAAATATACAGATCGAGTGTATCTACCTAGAAAGAAAGGTAGTCGAGGTCTACTTAGTGTTGAAGATGTGAATATAGAAGTAGAGTGTCTATACACATATATTTATGAAAGTAATGAAGTTCTTCTTCGTGAAGTTAAAAGAGAGGAAATACTATGCACTGGGGTGAAAAATAATCAAAAGTTACTAAATAAAGGGTTAACATTATTTGTCAAGAAACGACACAATATATTCTTTTAGAATACTGCATTTAGAAATAATGACAGCTGGAATTGGTTGGTCGGGAGTGATATAATAATATTTTCTGAGAGCACCTTTATAGCAGCCCAAGAACAAGGCACCCGCACTAGGTCTATCAAACATTGCATTGACAAAACTGCAGAATCACCGATATGCCGATTGTGTTATGAAAGGGAAGTTACCTTAGCGCATATTGTATCTTGATGCTCAATGCTAGCACACCACAAGTATAAATAACGGAGACATGACAAAGTCGCTCAGGTACTGGACTGGATTATATGCATACTTTATGAATCGGACCACCATGAGGAGTGGTATGAGCATAAGCCAGAAGTGGTACAGGAGAACGACAATGGCAAACATCTTTGGGGCATGCGCATACAGACTGATAAGATTCTTTAACATTCAAAACCCGACTTATTCCTTCTCAACAAAAACAAGATAACTTACTTAATCATTGATATAGCCTACCCCTTCGATACCAGAGTGCAGGATAAAGAACACGAAAAAATAAATGTCAAGATCTAAAATGGAAATTTGTTAGATTATGTAAGGAAGTGAATGTGATTACCGTCGTAATTGGAACGCTTGGAACCATACCGAAAAGCTACCATAAATGGTTTAAAAAATTTGACGAGCCTATTTCTTTTCCAAATCTACAAAAGTCGTGCCTGTTGGAAACAGCGAAAGTGTTAAGGTACATCTAGAATGTCTAAGGGAATGAACCTGATGTTCAAAAAAGAAAAACCCAACTAAAACCATCTAAAACTTGAGATTACTATTATTATTATTATTATTATTATTATTATTATTATTATTATTATTATTATTATTATTATTTAATAATAATAATAATAATAATAATAATAATAATAATAATAATAATAATAATAATAATAATAATAATAATGACAACAGTAATAATAACAATATCAGTTATATCAGCCTTGGTAATATTAGAAAGTAGTGATGATACTGGCTATAAATTTAAGGTAGTAATATCACTACTCCTACCTATAATAGAAATACTATGATAGTTAGTAAGATAATTATGGTAATCACTACTACAATTACAGTAATACTACTACTACTACTACTACTAATAATAATAATAATTATTATTATTATTATTAATTATTATTATTAATAATAACACCACTACAATAACAATGAAACCATAAACCAAAACCGCAAACAATAACAAAATTAATCAAGCAATTAAATACATAGGTTAATAGGTGAATAATTAAGTAAATATGTAAATGAGCATTTATCATTAATACTAGTATCTAATGTGTGGGGTGAGTATGGGTACATAATAAAAAAAAACAAGTGATCTCGTTTCCAGTACAATAGCGCATACGTAAATACATAAAAAATGAATAGGTTGATAAATATGTAAAAGTTTTTTTTTCATATCAGTATAAATGTTGCATGGAAGGGGTTATCTATTCTAGGTTATTTGATAAAGACTGTAGGATAATGGATTGAGTCGAGGTTTATGGTCTTTAATTTTATTTTAAAATGGTACTATATGTTCAAAGGGTTGCATTTAGGTTACTGAGACGCTGTAGCCTGATATGCCTACAATTAATTGAGGTTTTATGTGTTTTGTTTCGAAGTTTACTTCTCTCACTCAATATAATTATCTCAAGCTTTTTATTTAGGCATAAGTAACATGGTGTATTTAGATAATTACAGGTGATAGTTTTGCTAATGATGTTCTATTTGACTATTGGTAGTTTTTGTATTATTGGTTAGATCCCAATAGTATATAGAAAATGAGGTTTTTGCTGAATCATCTAAATTATTAAAAGAGCATTTATGGTGTGGATATCTTTCCTTGAAGGTATTTTCAGCAATGCTTGTATAATATTTGTTCTGGGTGGGATTTTCTTTAGTTCTAATCGTAGTTTGTTAGTCTATTGAGGGTGATAGACATGTTTGCCGCAGGGGGAATTCTATTTTATTGATGCAGTTATACGTCTTAATTTATTGGTTTTATTATTGGATTCAATATTAGTGTTGTTGTTTAATATTTTATTATTATACTTCTTAATTATGTTTTTGTGATTTTAACTAAAACTGTAACTTCATCTGAGGGTATTCTTATTAAAAGATTATGCAGGATATTATTAGGAGGGGAATACAAGTTAATTAGGTTAAGGAATCTATGACCTAGTTTGATTTTAAACGCAGGTGTGAACCAGAGAAGTTTCCTACTTCTTACTTTGTAGGTCTATTATCAGGTGTTATTGGTTTAATATATTTAATTTGAATGTTTTTTATATCTGCTATCTTTTTTTCGCTAGATAAGTTATTGTTAATCCTTTTATTTATTTATTTAAAAATATTATTAATAATAGTCTTGGAGTGATTTGAGAGTAAATGGACATATATTTGGTTAGCATTATCTTTAGTATTAGGTTTGTCTACTTAAATTAAATGTTACGTCTTAAATATAACTTGCTTCAGGATGTATGTAATATCTACTTTAAAATCTGACCTTTTAATTTCATTAAACGTAATAGTTTTATAATCAGTATTGGGCCATTAAAGTTTTTACCACTAACACACCATCATCTCTATATAATCATATTGCTTTTATATCAATATCTTGTGTAAGTTTGTATAATATGTAAAGTCCAACTATGTTGGTTACTCCTGCAGAACCAAAGAACCCATCGAGGTATAAAAGATCCGGATTGATAGCTTTTAGTTCATTGTTCCTCTGTTCTAATTAATACTGTGTTTCTACCCTTTTCAATAATATTAATTCCCTCCACATAAATATTAGAGAGATAAGTAGAGAAATGCATAACACTTTCGAAAAAGGAATTTGATATGGATGTGTAGTACACCGTCAAATTGAATAAGGAGCAAGTTGTTTTTATTTAATAGTTTCTGTTGTATTAACCCATTTGTTTACCTTCTCTAATATATTTTACACATTTTATCAATTATATATATGTATATGTATATATATATATATATATATATATATATATATATACATATGTATAAATATATATATATATACATATGTATAAATATATATATATGTATAAATATATATATATATGTATAAATATATATATATATATATATATAAATATATATATATATGTATAAATATATATATATATATGTATAAATATATATGTATATATATATATTTATATATATGTATATTTATATATATATATATTTATATATATATATATGTCTCAGTCGGGGTGGAAAAAAAAAAAAATGAAGAAAAAAAAGAAAATATGCTTATTCTTCTGAAGATGGTGATTTTATTACCGAAAGCGCTCAAGTTCAAAAAAAAAAAAAAAAATATATGTTTTTAAGATAAATAAATAATTTATTTTTAAAAACAATAATCTGCGTTGTGAAGGTTTTCTAAATATTTTATAAAAAAAAATATTCTCTTTATCTCTGCCATTTCGCCAACGCTCCTAATGTGTGAAATTTTCAAATAACTTTCCACGTACCACGTGATACACACGACTTATAAACATTTCGTCCATAACATCGAGACGAATTCATCCTTACTGCTTGTCTCAGTCGGGGTGGAAAAAAAAAAAAATGAAGAAAAAAAAGAAAATATGCTTATTCTTCTGAAGATGGTGATTTTATTACCGAAAGCGCTCAAGTTCAAAAAAAAAAAAAAAATATATGTTTTTAAGATAAATAAATAATTTATTTTTAAAAACAATAATCTGCGTTGTGAAGGTTTTCTAAATATTTTATAAAAAAAAATATTCTCTTTATCTCTGCCATTTCGCCAACGCTCCTAATGTGTGAAATTTTCAAATAACTTTCCACGTACCACGTGATACACACGACTTATAAACATTTCGTCCATAACATCGAGACGAATTCATCCTTACTGCTTGTCTCAGTCGGGGTGGAAAAAAAAAAAAAATGAAGAAAAAAAAGAAAATATGCTTATTCTTCTGAAGATGGTGATTTTATTACCGAAAGCGCTCAAGTTCAAAAAAAAAAAAAAAAATATATGTTTTTAAGATAAATAAATAATTTATTTTTAAAAACAATAATCTGCGTTGTGAAGGTTTTCTAAATATTTTATAAAAAAAAATATTCTCTTTATCTCTGATATATATTTATATATATATATATATTTATATATATATATTTATATATATATATTGATATATATATATTTATATGTATATATATATTTATATATATATATATATATTTTTATATATATATATTTATATATATATATATTTATATATATATATATATATTTATTTATATATATATATTTTTATATATATATATATATATATATATATATATATATATATATATATATATATATATATATATATATATATATATATTGAGTTGGTCTAATCGTTTATTATTCCCATTCTTCAAATCCTCTATTTGGTATATATATATATATACAGGGTGGGCAAAAATAAGGGTCCTATTTTTTAAAATTCATAACTTTTTTATTTATTGATTTAAAAAAATTTTTTTTTTAGAATAAGTAAAGGACCCCTTCCGGAGCAAGCATGAGCCGGATTAGCCCTAAGGAACGTACCCTCATTTAGAAAACATTATTTTTGCTTAAAAAAACTCAAAACCGTGTAAAAAACAATACTTTAGTTTTTGTAAGTTTTAAGAAGTGTTTTTCGGCTAAAATTTGTTTTGTTTATTTCAAAAAATCTCGGAAGGGTCAGTCTACACACACATAAAGTTTGGTGTGTTTAACTTTTATTTTGTGGAAGTTATTCAAATTCAAGTTATTCAAATTTAAAGATAGGACCCTTATTTTGGCCCACCCTATATATATATATATATATATATATATATATATATTAAAAGTTCATACATTTTTTTAAAGCATCCAAATAAATTTTAAAATCAAGGGGTACGGTAAAACAAAATACCTTTTAATGCATGTTAAGATGCGATACATTTTATTAAAATCGAAACCGATTTTTTTTCTTATAAACTTTCATTTTTTTTTAGTTTATATTACAGATATATTTCGCCGAGTACAATCGACTTCATCAGTGTAGCTTGTAAATCCGATGTTAATCGTCTGCCGGTCTCCGATGGTGTAACCGGCTCATGAGATGTTTTTTTTTCACTTTCGGTACGAGAATCACGCCAGCACGTGAATATGGATATATATTAAAAGTTCATACCTTTTTTAAAGCATCCAAATAAATTTTAAAAACAAGGGATAAGGGAAATCAAAATAGCTTTTAAAGCATTTTAAGATGCGATAAATTTTATTATGAACTTTCAATATATATTCATATTCACGTGCTGGCGTGATTCTCGTACCGAAAGTGAAAAAAAAACACCTCATGAGCCGGTTACACCATCAGAGACCGGCAGACGATTAACATCGGATCTACAAGCTACACTGATGAAGTCGAGTGTACTCGGCGAAATATATCTGTAATATAAACTTTAAAAAAAATATGAAAGTTTACGAGAAAAAAAAATCGGTTAAGATTTTCGATTTTAATAAAATGTATCGCATCTTAACATGCTTTAAAAGGTATTTTGTTTTACCTTACCGTTTGTTTATATATATATATATATATATATATATATATATACATTCTATATAGTGCATGTATTATATTTGTTTTTATATATGTTAATTCAATGCCACTACAGTGTTTATTAAAAAATGACATTAATAAGTAGACCTGCTTGCGAATATTTTTTTTATTTATACAAAAATTATTGGTTACATATGTGCATATATGTTTCAGATGTCTCCAACTTCCTCGGAAATTTAGAGAAAATAGCAGTTATATCTGATACGATACATGATACATTTAAAAAAAATAGAGGTAAAACAACGAATGAACACTCTTCAGTCCAAATTTTCAGCCAAATATCAAGAAGGCGTTCGAAATGCCTGGCAGAATTGAAGATGATAGTGGGTTTGTCAACAATCTGTTTAAGATCATAGGCAAGGAAAATCATGACAAAAACTCTTTACATAATCGGTGTTGTTTGAGTGCACTTGTCATTCAGAATTGTGAACATTAAAGTCATCACAGACATGAGCGAACATACAGGATATGATTAATTTTTTCAGAGATACCATCAATGATAGTAACTCCGCCATTGTTGAGATAATAGAGGGCAAAGATTAATGATGTGCTGTCAGCAAATGCTAATCACGAAACACATCTAAACTCTTTTTGGGGGATTCTTCGGAAATGCCCCTAACACATGCAAAGCCGTCCTTAATGTAGGCACAAATTCTATACCCGTTGCGATCTTAAAAATGTGGGTTCTGATACCATGTTCAGGTAACTCGTAATCATAAGATCGTAAATGGAAGGTGACAGGCTGATGCCCGCTTCGCACAGAAATAATACGTCCTGATAGGTCTCCTATAAGTGGATTTATAGATGGAAGGTTGGAATGTATACCCTTCATGTTGAAAAATAGCTGGTAGTAAGGGTCCACGTTAGAAGCTAGGGAAC
This sequence comes from Sepiola atlantica, assembly GCA_963556195.1. Taxonomy (NCBI): domain Eukaryota; kingdom Metazoa; phylum Mollusca; class Cephalopoda; order Sepiida; family Sepiolidae; genus Sepiola; species Sepiola atlantica. The sequence goes on from OY744542.1 coordinate 22,995,241, forward strand.
TGGGGTAACGCCTGAGTCTTTTCATGTTGGGATTGGATTAATATGCTGTAAAACAGACAGATAAAACCGAATTATTTATTGTGATGTATAAGATTGATATAAGCTAACATTAAACATAATTTATAGGAAAATGGATTGACACCGCATCAAGATAGATCGTGTAAGTGTGTTAATAATCGTATTGTTATTTCTCCGATGAGAGGTGTTCTCATATCGACAGGATGGTCGCAGTTGGTTTCCTTCGTTGCTGAAAGGAGTGGTTTCCCGTGACGGTCATGATAAATGGGATTAGGATAAAATATATAGGTCCTAATAATAATGCTTACACGATAATAAATGAAAAGGACTCTACATATACAAACACCATAATAATATTTTTTTAAATTTAAAACAAATAAAATGAATACAGACGAAAAAATTAATAAATAAATAAAACGCTATACGAATATATGAGCCAATCTCATTTGCTTATATGTTTAACTTCCGTCTTGACTACTGAACTGTTATCTACAATACTGTACGCAATTTTCATATCTTAGTATACACGTTTCCCAGGCACTTTTGATAAGAAGACGACGTTTCGAAATATCAGGACTACACCGGGATGCAGTCTGTATATTAATGAAGGCATATTTTCCATTGCTTACACTTTCCCGGATTGCAACAGAATTCTGAAATATACAATGTCCTTGATACAATACGTATAATGTTTCAAGCAACCTACAGCACCCGCTTGTTTTTTATTAGTATAAACTTCATCAACTTAACTAGAAATGACATTTTATACTGACTTTAATACAAGAGTAGAATGAAGGGAGGAGAGTTACTTTAATCTGTTTCCTATATGTTTCGATTGTTCTACGTTCCATTTTTATATATATATATATATATATATATATATATATATATATATATATATATATATATATATATATATACAGTAGTGGTTATCTTTCATATAAAACTAGCAAGAAGACACGACGTTGCTCGGGAGGTATCACTGCTATATACTTCTCCACTATGCTCATAACACCAACTTACTTTCTTTTTTTTAATTGGCACCCTCTTATCGGTTTCCCCTAATATAGTCGGAAGAACCTGACAGATTAGACCACCCTTTGAATTAGTGTTTTATACATATTGTTTTAATTTCGCTAAAATTGGATATACGCATTTGAAGTTTTAAGAGGGTTCTGCCCACATGAGTCACTTAGAGATTGGGCATATGGATATTCGTTACAAAGAGAGTAACGTAGCAATTCGGGAAACCTTCTATTGTCTTTCCCAGAAGAATTATATATATATATATATATATACATATATATATATATATATATATATATATATATATATGATATAAATTTCATCAAACTAGGATATATTGAAGTTTTAAAACAGGTCCGGCCTCCATAGCTCCCTTAGGTAAGGATTTCACTTAGAGATTTGGGAACAAATCCATTTTAATTCCTGGAAAATGTAATGCATATGATTTCAATTTATTAAATATGTAATATTTTTGAAGTTATAAGGGAGTTGTGCCCTGATAGCCTCCCCTGGAATACTTCTATTGTCTTCTCCGATACAACCTACATTAGAATACACTTTTAGATTTGATGTAGATACCTCCACCATTCTTTCTATAGAGATAACACCTACGGCACACACGCATACACACAGACATTGAGTTTATATATATATATATATATATATATATATATATATATATATATATATATATATATATATATATATATAGTGAGAGAGATAACCCACACTGCGTTGATATGCTGTAAACGTCTACAACAGAACCAAGATTCTTCTTGAACATCGATTTTCGAAATAACCTCTATAACCCCAAAACATTGCTATTCCGTAGCTCTGACTTACACAACGCAAACTACAGATATGATTCGTATTGTTGGATCTTAGCGAAGCTCTACGCCCTCGGAGTGCTTCTGATTTGAGCTGAGATTTTAAGGACGTTGTATTAAACGCTGGCGGCGTCCGAAATAAGAATTCTCCGGCGCTGGCATCGTTTTTGGTTTTGGGAGTTTTGCCCAGCAGACCGCCGAGGCCGGTCCCAACCGGACAAGCAGATCGGGTTTCGGGGTGAGCGGACGGCTTAATAAATTCGAATCTGCGTCATCCGATCCAATATCGAAGTAATCATGGTAACTTACTATCTGTCTGCGATGTCAAATGAAATTCTATTCTTAATAAATCACCTTCAATAAGAGAGAAAGGTTCATTTTCGCTGGGGCCCGACGTTGGACTTGATCGAATCTTCCATCAATTAAGGTCAGAAGGAGATGCAGCGAACACAAACTTCTAAATCAAAAGTTAGCGAACCTGACGATTCGAGTATACCTAATTCGTAAGTATCGATAGAGATTTTAGATTAATTGCTTGTTCGGGTTTACGGCATGTCAAACCTATTTTCGACCATTTTATGCCGATGCGGAACCACGTGTTTTGTCTACGATTGTTTTGTAGATAAATCTCGTAAGTATGGGTGTATTTTGTAAACAATGTTTTTAAAACCTATATATGGCCGTTGTGAGGTGAATAACAACGTGTATCGATCACCTGAGTGTTACAAGTTCGAAGCCAATCAGTTTCATAGCACCACTCTCACTTATGTATGTTAAAAACCTTCCCGTGAGTATCTGGTTCTAGAAAGAGTAAGTGACACCAATGCCAACACCAGAATCAAACTTGTTAAACAAAACTCTATCGTGCCGAATGATGCAAACTTTCTTTAATGTTTAACCAATAGATTAGGCCCTGATATACTATCATTCTGCGCTCGAGTGGGCCTTGCAGTAGCGTGAACGCTTACCAACACTCAAATATCAGAGTTTTACCACTGGATGCGGTTTTGTGTTATACCAGGAAGGTTGGATCTAGTTGATATTTCGATATAAGGCATAACATGGCTGGGAGTTCGGAGTGGTGGAGTGCAGTACAGACGAACACCTAGCCCAAAAGTGTCCAAATGAAGAGTTTAAAAAGTTATTCGAATTAAATCCGTCCCGTCACGTTGGCGTAGACGCTGTTGTTGGGATGATTTAACGCAAATCTCATATTAAATAGTTGCTCAACGTTTACTTTGAAAATCTAATCACTTTAAAACCTTAAATTACGCTTGATTACCATTTAAAGAGACAAGACACGATTTACATCCCTTCTTCTAAACATGTTATGTATAGATTTACACCTGGATCAGACAACAATCTGGAGTAAGCGACATAATCGCTACCATACGAACGGCTTAACATAGATGTGCAGGTCACCTTTCGAGATCTATACATAACAGGTGGAACATTAGAGCGTCTGAATGGATCCAGAAGCAAAGGATTAGTATGAAAGCAGACAAAGAAAAATGGTGAAAGGACGACAACGACAGCCAACTGTGTCCAACGTGGCCACGCCTAGCCAGAGACAAAACAACGTTGAAGAACACCAGGGAGCGGTTCTTCCTCCAAAAGTGGTCTAAACCCCTAATGCTGCTGCTGGTGCTGCTGCTGGTGCTGCTGCTGAAAATGATGATGATGACGAAGATGATAATGGTCGTCTTTAAATCGTATGTAAATTTTAAACGAGGCACCTCTGATTACTATAATCAAAGATCAATATAATATTTCGTATGAAATAATCTAATGCGTTGGTCTTCCCATAAGTTCTGTTTGAATTAAAATTTTCTAAAATTTTAGAGTAATTGTGGATTTCAAATGGAACAAAATCATATTTATATATCACGTAAATATCACATTTAAACTTTTACGTCAGCTAAAGTTTATATCTAATTTTCCGTGCGTGTGTTTATCACTTCGAAATTCGCATAATAAATACGAATGCATTTGGCATGTAAGTTTTACTGTAGTTTTATTAAAACGTTCACTTACACGTGAACACCATAATAATAAAAAACGTTAACTTATTATTCTCCCCCGATTTGTAGAAATTATTTACACTAAATTATAAATGTTAGGTAATTCCATAAGTTACGTACGAATTACAAATGCCTGAAATGTAATTGCAGGTAACAATTTCAGATAGCACAAAATAATAGTTATACATTTTTAACGTATTTGGCACATTTACAGGAATATTCTTTTTATTTTACTGTAATAATTAATTGAACTATAACCCTTGAAACCATCCAAGGCGAATTCGAGGCATATAATATTTTATCAGTTTAGAAGAGGGTAACTCTACCGTTTAAGCTACTCGAAATATTCACCTAGCTTATTGGAAATAATGCCCGAATGAAGGAACGAGCAGAAATTGGTTTCCGAAATGCGGAAATGGACATTTTGCTTTTGAAAATAAAACCCGTTGTGGAATTTATGAAATGTTTTTTGTGGCGTAAAGAAAATGCTGAACATTCGAAGTGCATATATCGCTGTAACTAATAGACTATATACATAGATATTTACATATATATATATATATATATATATATATATATATATATATATATATATATATATATATATATATATATATATATATGTGTGTGTGTGTATATACATATATCGAACATTAATAATACAATTCTAACGCAAACAAAATATAGGCATTCGCCAATAAATGCAATCTATAGAAAGATCAACCACTGGTCATAATACAGTAGGTCTTGGTTGTCTTCAAAGCCAATGTCAACAGATTCCTTGCTAGAATCGTCTCCACAAATATTTCAACTTAGTTCTGAAAATCATTGCGTTTCATTAACATTGGACATTGGACTTGTAAGTGAGACATACCATTTAGTTAACCTTTAACACTCTACTGTATCAACTTTTCGAACAGCATAAGCCTAAAACTAGTATACATCATTCAATGGTTTTTAATCTGTAAGATACTAACAAAATACGTATACTAATTTAGAACGTGTATATATTTTATTAGATTTATTCAGATCTCTGAATTAATCTATGTGTGTTTCCATAAGATTTTTTTATATGTGTATGTTTATATACATGTGTGTAAATGTGTATGTATGCATATATTGGCATGTGTAGAGGCATGTTTTAGTATTTATTCATAAACGTGTGTATATGTAGATGTAGCTAACATGGTTTCAACATTCGATCCGTTCATTCGTGTGTTTTTAGTAGTCTGAGCTTGCGTAAGTTCATTTTTTGTTTGTGAGAATGCTTGAAGATATGAGGGGGGTGGTCATGTGCGCTTGGCCCCACGCCGGAGTGTGTTGATATACATGTAATTTTGACCGAGGTGTGTGCGCCAAAAAAGTTTATATCATTCAGAACCTAACCCAGTTGTGCTTATAAGATATTTATTTAAAGAATAACACTTCAGACTCTAGTAATTCTTAGTTTACTTAACAACGTTTATTTTACTGATGCATTTTTCCCATATAATTGACTTACACAACATTTAAAAAAATGCTAAAATGTTCCATAGATTTGCGTTTAAGTTATGTTTCAAATAAATTCAATTTTAATAATATTACGTAGCCATCGTTAGGAATTAACTCACCAGATTTCGCTCTGTCGCGCCAACCATCTCTCACTGTATGTTGTTACGTCCTGTTCGCCATTATTTTTACGATGCCTACAACTATCGTTTCCGTTACTTTTTCTATCTCTAAAATTATTTACAGTAAAATGTACAGAACTACAGATTTGAAATAGTACATAATAAACAAAAGGAAATATCACATCAAGTAGTAAGACCATTTAACCAGAGAGTAAGAAAGAGAGAGCTGGAGATATGGTGAGTAAAAAGAGACTAATTTTGAATTTTCCCTTTTTATTAAAAAAAAAATTGCCTTCCAAACTCACACTTAACCTGATTGAACCCATCTAACTCTAGATTAATGGCTGCCCCAATGGGTCACATTTTTTCCATATATATATATATATATATATATATATATATATATATATACTATCCTTCCCCAAAGAGGGCATGGTGAAAAAATGGGTCCGTCTAACAAGAAATAAAAATGTAAAAGGCGATGGAGGGGAAAGGCTTATTAATTTCGCTTTGATACGGCGTAGATCTATTAGTGCTTATCTTAAATATGATCGCACTGCGTAATGATGCTGGGTGTTTGGGGCCAGGCTCGAGGCGGTCGTGGTAGTCGAGGCGGGAAGGGTGAATGCGCGGGACTCATGGTTTTGATAGTAGGATTTGAAGTCAATGTCGATTCTTCTCCAACAATTGGATAGCATCAAAGGTATGACACATCCCGAACTTTGACCCCACTACACGCCTCTTCTACCATGTGAAATCAATACCCATGATGAGTTTGTGTAGTCTATGCATTTGATACGGAAAATGTTACAGTTGGCACGATATAAAAATAAACTGGATGCATATAAATATATACATATATATATATATATATATATATATATATATATATATATATATATATATATATATATATATATATGTCAGTTCATATTATATTTCAATAACCATGGTTTTATTTTATTATTTTAATTTTTTTAACATTTCCAAAAGATATACAATTTCTGTGAGATATATTTTTTACGGTTCGTTTCATTTGTCTTGTGCCAAACAACATTTGTATGTCAATATCGTCTCTGTAAAACTACAAAATCATCAGAAAAAATCACAAAGAGTAAAAAGTTCTTGGATTAAAGTGTCTTGAAAAAACCTACACTACACAGTAGTTCATTTTAGGGTGAACACAAACAAAAGAAACAAAAAGAGAGTACAAAAACTCACACGTGGGAGAGCCAACTAATACGCCATTTTGAATATATATATATATATATATATATATATATATATATATATATATATATATATAAAAAATAAAAAGGTGTTCCTAGGTAATCGAAATTGAAAAACGAAAAACTAGAAAATAGTAATTATGTATTCATGAACGTTTCGTCTTTATTATAACACTTCCTCAGGATGATTGTCTGAAGAAAAGACAAACTAAAAGTACCAAATGTTTGAAACACGAAGTGTGATATTATAATTTTATATTTCACACCTCGTGTTTCACACATGTGGTAATTGTAGTTTGTCTTTTCTTCAGCAATTAATCCTGAGGAAGTCTTATAATGGAGACGGAACGTTGATGAATACATAAATAGTATTTTTATTGCTTTTCTTTTTTTTAATTTCCATATATATATATATATATATATATATATATATATATATATATATATATATATATATATATATATATATATATATAGGCACCCATATTTTAATAACACGGAGTGTTTTGCTTCAAAATCCTTTTTTTTATTTTTTCAATTTTCCGAATTGTCTATTTCGTTTTTCGGTCAAATTGCTATATGTAAGTGCACTGTTGTTCCATTTGCTTTCCTGTTTTTGCGAGTACTTTCGATTTGATTCGTCAAATCATATTCAGCCGGTGTTAATTTTTATTTTAAATGTGTCTTTACTGTTGAGTATTTTATTATCATTAAAATGACCAGTAATTTACAACTTAAAATGAGTGTCTATAATATTGAGATGTTACATAAAAGCGTAATTACGTTCTAAGAGCGTGCATGATTCAAAAGTTTGATTCCTTAACCACTAAGAATTTGATTACGTTACGAGCGCGGTCAAGAGTCAAACGTATAATTGCTTAATGGCTAAGAATTTGGTAACATTTATTACTATGCTAGACACTTTAAAATATAGTGACTTGTTACGTAATTTACATTAATGATTGTGGGATGTTTAGTTTTTGTGTAGAGCGCTTCAATAATCTTTAATCTTTTGGTGTTAGTATCTTGGTGTATTATTTTAGTATTGTTAACTGGTATGTGTCTATATTGAGAAATGGGGTAATCGTATTTATTTAGGTGTTTACAAATAGAGCTAGAGTCAGAGATATGTAAGGTTAATCTTCGGGAAAGTGTTGTGGTAGTGAAAGTGATGTAAGAATTAGTTTTATTGTTATTGTCGGAGGTACATTCGCTAATGGGGCATTGAAACTGATATATAACATTAGTTCTTCCTAACGTATTTTGGGTCTGAGAGGTGTTATTTTTAACTAAATGGTTCGATGTTGTCATTATCTTGTAATAAATGATGAATATTATATTATTAGAGGTGATGGGGGATATGCAACGATGTATTATATTTTTTTAGAGCTTTCTAATCCAATTTAATGTTTGGATGCATTTGGTTACAGTAAAATAGTTTTATGTAGTGGGAATTATTTAGCTGATTATTGTTAGTATTGTCTAAGTTTCTAATCATTAATTATATTTGTTCGTCTACAATATAATTGGGAAATTGATTATTAATCAGGACTTGCTTAATGTTTTTTAATTCGTTAAGGAATATTTTTGGTTGAAGAGATTAGCTTTGCACGGTTTAGTAGATGTCTAATCATTGCAATTTTATATCGATATGAAAATTCGCTTTTATACCTTAAAATAGATGCATTAATAGAAGTAGTTATTTTTATAGGGAGAGGTGATGAATGCGTCATTGTTAGAGTCAATGAGAGCATCTAAAACGGAATTTTGTTATTAACATTAAGCTCATGTGTGAATGTAAGTACGTATTTATTTTGAAAAATGTCTTGTAGTTTATTTATCTCAGCATTATTGTTTGTTAAATAAGGTTATAATCAACGTAGCGGCCATGAATTGAAGGTTTAGTAATTATATTAAACATTTTATTTTCGAGGTCAGCCATGTAAAAATTACTAAAGGTCGGTGCGAGGACCGATCCCATATTGATACTCTCAATTTGGGTATAGATGTTTCCCTTATTCTCGTGGAAAAGGACATCGGTTGTTCAAATTAATAGTAACTTTTTAAGTATTCTAGGATGGGTTATTGTATATGTTATTAATAATTATATCAATTGTTTTGTGTACTGGGACATTTGTAAAAAAGCTTTAAACGTCAAGTGAAGCGGTAATGTTATTTTTGTTGTTTTTGGTTTGGAGTATCTGTATGAGTTTATGGATGGATTTTACACTATATTTACTTGGTAAATAAGGAGTCATTAGTTCATTAATTAATTGATATATAGGAGTAGTGACTTGAGAAATTATGCGACGAAGAGGGAGGTTAGATTTATGGAGTTTCACTGTACCGTATAAGTTACCAAGTTTATAATCCCCAATTATTTTTTAGGTTATCGATTACGGCATTATTGACGAATCAAATCGAAAATACTCGCAAAAAAGGAAAGAAAATAGCCACATATGGAACTTACATGCAGTAATTTGACCGAAACAGTAAATGGACCATTCCGAATTTTGAAAAAAAATTAAAAGTTTTATCAATAATGTTTCCATGATATATATATATATATATATATATATATATATATATATATATATATATATATATATGTATATATATGTATATATATATAAAGCTCTATTTTGATATTGAGCACTTTTTATAAACCCGGTTAAAATTCTCTGGATAACCACCCTGTGGATATTTTTCACCTGGATTATTACCATTATTATATTTATATATATATATATATATATATATATATATATATATATATATATATATATATATATATATATAAATATATATATATATATATATATATATATGAATATTAATATTTTAATACCTACAGACATCGATGTTTCATGCTAACGCACTCTTCATTGCAGGAAGCTAATTCTCAACGGTCGGCGGACGCGAACCCTGATCATAAATCGCCACTGATTTGTAGTCAAGAGTCTTAACCCCTCGACTATAGGGAATTAGTTAATAATTAGAGAGGAATTTGTGTGTCAGGTTGTATATGAAAAGAAATCAATAAAGTGCTCGATCATATAAGAGAGCTAATATAATTTATTTAGATACTGTATATTACATATTTCAGCAAATGTACCGCGGTTTCATCCAAAAGGGCAGATTTAGACATAGGTAGTAAATCTCTGTCCCTAGCTTGCCGATGATTTCATCGGCAAGCTGAAACGATTGTAGTCACGGCCTTATAGGGAATGGCGTCAACAATGACAGGAAACGGTGTATCTCTGAGGGGGTCCCCGAAAAAATCCGGTGTGGGATTGTGATTAACTAAGGCTCAAAGAGTTCGATGTTATTTTGTGTTTGAAAGGCCTTCATGTTATTCCCAAGCAAGTTTTATTTATTTATCTGTTTTTTTTTTTGCGGATTTGTAATATAATTGGTTACCTAGTTTGAAAAAATACGAAAGGCTATGAAGTTTGCCGTTTGGGTTTGTGAAATTAGGGTGCTTTTTTGTTGTCGTTTTTAGGAATAAATTTATTTATCGGTTAATTGTTCAATATAGTGCTGAAAAAGATGATGCAATAATATTTCTTTGGACTTAACGTGTTTGTTTATTTTGTTTATTGAATTGGTGTTTTCGTATTTTCTGGTTGTTAATGGTGAAAACGCCGTATATTAAAAAACGGTGTTTCGTTGATGTGTCCCGTTTATAACAAGTAGTGGTGAAAACAAAAATTGGTTAGAAACGAAAACAAGAATAATTTAAATGAGTGATGCTATCTGTTATTTCCATTTGACTGGGTATAAGTTTAGTCTCTGGGTGGGGATTGTTAACTTCTATTTTATTGATGGTGTATTAATAATATTAATATTTAGTGTATTTCAGAAAATTTATGAAATTCTTTATCTTATTATTTTATTATAATCCACAAGCTTTAAACTTGGTAACTATGTTACGTGCACGTTTGTTGGATCACCAATTCAACATGCATGCTTTGCAAAATCAAACACGGACAATAAACGTGGCTTCATTTATTGCATCACATCATCACAACAGCTGTGGCCTCTGTGGCATGGTCTATTAAAGTCTGGCAGGCCGGAAGAGCTATAACCTCTAACTGGGAACCTTTACACTAATATCATATCGATACTCCAAAAGTGGTTATATTCAAAATCGAATAGACAGCTGCCAGATATATAAATATATATAGAGATCAACACATGATAGGCTCCACTGCAGTTAATATAAATAAAGTACAAAAACTTAATAACCTAATGATTATACTCCCGAAATTTTCATTATTGATAGAAATTCGTGCCCTTTGAATGGCTCATGCACGGTTAAACAAGAGCAATAATGGTAATGATATTAATATTCGTAGCACTGGTATGGGCATTACTGATTGTACTGTTCGTACCAATAATCTATTAGGCAATCTATTGGGCTCTCCTTCCATCAAGTTTATATATTTAGGTTCTACACCGGGCCGTATTTAGAATAGAATCTCTTTACTACCCATATCTGTTTTTTTTAAATAATAAAACTCTAATGCCTTTCATTCGGAAGTAATTATAACTGGTTAGTTCCTTTAAAAATAATAAAACTGTAATGCCCTTAATGTATTTAAATGAGTTTTTTGCAAAAACACACATGGTGCTATTTTAATACAATCAAAATGAAGAATAAGAAAAAAAGAAGAAAACAAAAACAGTCTCGCCTGACAAAGATGTTATTTATCGTAAGCTTGCAAAAATACTTTAAAGAAATTATTTTATCATTTAAAATTGCACTATGCGTTGGTTTTTCAAAAAATTCATTTAAATACATTTTCAGGTGTGCTTCAAAGATGTTATTATTTAACAAGCCCCACCAGCGCAAACGATTTTCCAGACTTCACTTTTAAACAAACGTCCTTAAGAATTAGAAGTGTTTTTCTGATTCGACCCCTCGAGGTTAATACCATATAAATAAAGAAGAAAAAAACGACAGAACAGTCTCGCCTTACAAAGATGTTATTAATCGAAAGCTTGAACAAAATTTTGATACATGATTTTATCATTTAATATTGCACCATGTGTTGGTATTTCAAAAATGTCATTTGAATATATATATATATATATATATATATATATATATATATATATATATATATATATATACATATATATATATATTCATATATATATATACATATATATATGTGTGTGTGTGTGCGTTTATGTATATACATCTATATGTTGCTCTTTGACTGTTTTGCATTGTATTGTTATCTATATATGCATTACAACTTCTGTTTTTATTAACTATATATGTTGTGAATTATATTTATATTTTGCGAATCTTTCTCAAATTTGTTTTATTTTTTATATATTATATTTTATTTAGTACTGACCTGCATGCTCAGTGTATTTTTAATTTTGTATTCTTGTCGTAATTTTCTAACATTAGTACTTCTACTTTATTTTATCATTATTATTAATTTAATTGCTAGTATGTTGTGTAAATATTCGACTATATTTTTATGTTGCAGTTATATTGTTTATCAAGATATGTTTATAGTTATTTTTTTAGAAATTGATTAATATTTTAATGTAAACTATATATATATATATATGTATATATATACATATATATACATATATATATACGTATATATATATAGTTTTATTTTTTTTAGAAATCTACATTAAATAAGGGTATAATATGACTCTAATCTGTGTTGTTATTATTTATAGCTCGATTGCAATATTTTTATAAAATGACTCTATAAATGTTTAAATACTGATTCATGAGTTTTATTTTGTTTAGGGAAATAGATTGGAACTATATAAACATGTTTATATTTTATCTTACTAAAATATTTTACTCTGAAACTGGAATAGGATAACTTAACAACGACAATATATATATATATATATATATATATATATATATATATATATATATATATATATATATGATGATGGACTCTCCCGTCGATTGCGACGTATGAGGTTCCAACAAATATATATATATATATATATATATATATATATATATATATATATATATATATATATATATATACATACGTACATATTTTTATTAATTTTATACGTAAATAAAAGTAATCAATGGACACATGTTTCTGGCTCAAAGCCGTCATCTACATGGCTAACTTTAACAAGGATCAAAACTTCGATAATGTATGTCTATAGTATAGCGTTTTATATCCGGACCATGACGCATTGCCTTGAAATATGTACGGTTTTTATTACCTAAATATTTTATGTATTTTTATTTCATTATCTTTATTGCTTATGGGACCGTTTGTTACTTACACACTTGTTATTTAATATATATATATATATATATATATATATATATATATATATATATATATATATATATATATATATAAATAAATATATATATATATATACATATATATATATATATATATATATATATATAAATATATATATATATATATACATATATATATATATATATATATATATTATTAGTAGTATTTATCAACACAACTTATATTTACCAACCTACGACGTCGAGCATATTAAGTGTCTCTTAAGTGTAGAGGAGTGATAATTTCAGACGGTCATAAGGCGCGAACCCCGTTCACACAGCCACCTCTGGATCTGCACTCTTCCATTCTATTCTCACGCACATTTAAAATTACTACGTGCTACGGAGAATTTAAGTTATAGTAATTATCATCTTAGCGTAAACATCTTGCTTTTTAGCTAAGTGAATGTCTATTTTTAAATATCTCCTATCAGTGTTCAACTTTAATTTTACTTTAAAATATTGATAAACAGATATTAAATAATATTTACTCCCTCATATATATATATATATATATATATATATATATATATATATATATATATATATATATATATATATATATATATATATATATATATGAGGAAGTAAATATGAAATGCCCATTTCAGACAAAATGTAAAATTAGTTTATGGAATGTGGATAAGCAAGTAGCACGCTAGTTGAATAAAGGACACACACACATCATTAAAACTGGGCCAATATATTTCGCTAAATGGTCACGCCCATATTTGTTTCTTGATTTGGCTTTATAAAACAAAACTCAATATCTTAATACAGTATGAGAAGAAAAATCCAGGGTGGAGAAACGGTGGTAGGAAATGGGAGGCAATAGATGTTGTGCGTATTATGTATCCTTCTCTCACCATACCTAATACCCACAATATCTATTTTCTTATTACCACCATTTTACGCTGCAATTTTTCTACATCGTATACAAATGTTAAGTTTAATAACATGGTCAGACACATCGACCGAACTATTTTTGTCCAGCTTTAATGATGTATTTGTGTCTTTAGTTCTACTAGTATGTTACTCACATATCCACATTGCTCTGTATCTCCTTCTCTCTCTTTCTCTCTCTTCTCTCTCTCTCTCTCTCTCTCTCTCTATATATATATATATATATATATATATATATATATATATATATATATATATATGCATATGTGCAAACAGGCAAAATGTCAAAACTATCTTACACTTTATAATAACGATACACAAACAAATATAAATCCGTCCCATCAACTAAGTTTAGCGAGTTTCTAGCTTCCAGACGAAACCATTTCGATTGCGGATGTGAAGCGAGAAAACATATAACAAGCCAGACAAGCCATTTTAAGTAAAACGACAACTGATGGTGCTTAATTTTTATTTAGATCATAAGATAATATTTCATATATAAAAATAAAAAAATGAATGACGTAATTTATATGATTAGTGCGAACACTGTCAAAGCATAATTTGTTTTCTGACATTTTTAACGGAGTGTTTCAACTAGTATATATATATATATATATATATATATATATATATATATATAGTAAGTGTGTGTGACAGAGAGTGCAATTGTGTCTACTGTTGTTGTCCTTGATCTTAATCAGTGCATTGCCTTCGCTAAAACAAAGATTTATTTAATCCCCGAAAAACTGTTTGATCTTTTCCTTTTGTTCTTTCAATGGATTTTCCATCCCGGCCATTTTGAAATATGTTTTTCCTTTCACTTTCTCATCCCATTATCCCGCTCCTCATCTTTGTTTTCGCTTTTTTATTTTGCTTTTACATTTCTTTTTTTATCCTTTCATTTTTGCTTTCCTTCTTTTCTTTTCTTAACTTATTCCTCCTTGTCTGTTTTGAAATTGATAGTTTTTCGTTACATTACCGTCTCTACTTCACCCTTCCACCTTTCTGTATTCATCCTTTCCTTTTTCATCTTCCTTTTCACCTTCCATTTCGGACTAATTCTCTTAACCCCCTCCTCGTCTCCCAATCTATTTCTTTCTCACTCTATTTATACTCTGATTAACCTTCCTCTCTTCCTAATACCCGTTCTTTACCCTCTCCTCCTCTTCCTCCCTTTGATACCATGTACACTTTTTTCACACCTTTTTTAAATTATTTCTTTTCTATAACTTTTCTTTCCATCTTTATTTTTTTACTCTTTAAATGTATTCTTTCTACCATCCTTTCTTTCTTTCTCACTTTCTTTTTGTTTCTCTCTTTTCCTTTTCTATTTCTCTTTCCGCTCCCATTTACCATATCCTCCTTATTACCGCTTTTACTCATTTCGTTTATTTTTATTTTTTATTTCTTACTTTCTTTCTTCTTTTTTCTTTTTGCATTCTTGGAATGTGTCCATTCAGTCATTATATTTAACAATTAAAATGCTATTTTAGACTTAAAGACGTGACATACCCACCCAATTACAATGTAAACATAAGCGTGATAGGTAGATGAAAATGTAATGTTCAGCTCAAACGTGAAAGACTAACAACATTCCTATATGAGCCAAGGGACGGATCAGCGAAAATGCTATTTGAAAATTACGCGTGACAGACAGATGAAAATGGCATTTCAAACTTAAGCGTAACAGACAGATGCCTATTAAGACTGGATTGTGACACACTAACGAAATTCATGTCTAAGTCAAGCGACAGACCATCGAAAATGTCATTTCAAACTAAACCGTAACAGAGAAATAAAAGTGTCGTTTCAGACATAAGCGTGACAGACAAGTAACATGCCATTTAAACTGAACTGTGACACACTAACGAAATATATGTAAAAGCCAATTAACAGAAAAATCGCAAATGCTATTTCAAACTTAACAGACACGTGAAAATATGATTAAAAACTTAAACGTGACAGACTTACTATATCTATATGAAAGTTAAGCGCATTTAGCAATAAAACTACTATTTATAATTAAAGCGTGACAAACAAGAGGGAATGCTATCTTATACTTAAATATAATAAACCGACCGACGTAAAAAGTCTCTTATTGAGATTATTTGACGAAACTTAAATCGCGATGTGACAAGCTCCTTAAACCCCAGCCTAGCAATAATACGTGAACACCAAGATTCAAGAGCCAGCAAAACAAATTCCATCACAAACTTGGCCAAGCATTTTGGACAAGGCTGTCATATAGATAAGGCAGAAACACCAAACAATCCTGCCACAGAGATAGCCCAAAAGAGCCGCAAGAGATACACCCAAACTTTTAAGAACAGGTGCATTGATGAATGGTCAGGACAGAAACGTGCCACATACTTCCTCGATGAACTATCCAAGGACTATATTGATAAGGAAGGATCCTTGGACTGGCTAAGAAGGGGAACCCTCCACTACGACCAGGAGAGGCTTATAATGGCCGCACAAGACCAGGGCCTGATGACAAATGCGTTTAAAAAGATGGCTGGTCTCAGTCAGGACAACAAGTGCAGGTTTTGCCACACTGAAGTGGAGAGTGTGAGCCACCTGATATCGATTTGCAAAATCATGTTTGCAGATGGCTCCTATACAGCACGACATAATGGAGTGTGCAGATACCTCCACTGGACCATCTGTAAGAAACTGAATATCAGATGTAGCAGCAGGCACTGGGAACATCTACCTGAGAGAACTGTGGGGAATGAGACATACACCATCCATTATGACCATGACATCCCCACAGCTACCTATCTGGAAAACGCAGCTGTCAAACCTGACATTGTAATATGGAACAAGAGAGAGAGAGAGAGAGTGACAACTTTGGTTGAGGTGAGTGTCCCTAATGATGGGGGCCTAAATAGAGCTGAGAGGGAGACAATAACAAAATATCAGGGTTTAATGTATGATATGGAAAGAAACTGGAACCTCAAAGAGATCTCTATCATTCCAGTTATCATAGGAGCCACTGGACTCATGAAGAAGAACTTGACAAAGTATTTAGCAAGTATACCTGATGAACCAAGTGCAAGAGAAATCCAAACAACTGCACTCAAGGGAACAGCCAGAATCCTGAAAAGAGCTCTCGGTTGGAGTCTGTAAATAGCGGGTGATCGTATGGCATTTGGAATAATGCTCCGTCCCCAGCAAATGAATGAAAAGAAAAAGAAAATAAAAAAGTGACGTACAGCAACGTAAATGCTATTTAGAATAGAGTAACGCATGAAATGACTGGCGGACGGAACTTCTAAAGAGTTCCCCGACACTTTTTGTATTTCTCCTTTTTTTCTCGTTCTTTTTCACTGGTGTCTTCACCCCTTCCCAATCACTACCACCGAAAGATAAGCACCCTCCCCCCTTCAAACTCCAAAGCCGAAAAGTTCTGTTCCGTGGGATAGATTTTTGCAAATGTTATTACAAAGACAGGATTAATGGGTTTTTATCATCGAAAGTCTCGGAATCGAATTGGAAACGACGGGGAGTGGAAATGGACAGACTAAGTGGGAGGAGTAAGAGGGCCAATGAAGGGAGGGGTAATTGCTGATAAGCTTGTCGGGTGCGTTCGTTACGGCGGGCGAGGTCGAAGTGTCGTCTAATATGGGGGGGGTCGTTTATGATATTTCTTTAACTTCATAGAAATATAATTAATTAAGATTTAATCAGTCGTTAAACTTTCACATGAAATCAGAAGCGAGACATATTTGCCGTCACTCATATTCCAACCTAAATAATAATTAAGGCATCAGGAGAAAGGCTTACTGTGAAGCCTCGTAACCCACAGATTTCTTACAAACGTTGGAAAGATTTAGTTTTTTTGTTACAAACTTTTAGATCTAGTATAAGTATAAACGAATTATCGGATTTAAGCCCACAGTACAAAGTTAATTGATTATCGTAGATACAAATTGCACCTCACTTTATGTTAGGTTATCCAATTATGGACTAGCAGCCAATAAAAATTGATGTGCCCATTGGAACTTAATGGACCATTCAAGTCTTCTTATAAAACACTTATCCGTGCGGCTCTTTCAATTTATTTAGTTGGGC
The DNA here is from genome assembly GCA_963556195.1 of Sepiola atlantica. Lineage (NCBI taxonomy): Eukaryota > Metazoa > Mollusca > Cephalopoda > Sepiida > Sepiolidae > Sepiola > Sepiola atlantica. Next base: position 23,013,271 of record OY744542.1, read on the forward strand.
TCAACTGGTCATACAGCTGTGCACTGACTATTTAAATCAAATATAGCGCTACGAATAGAATCTATGTACCCTGAATATTGCGAATATAAACATGTCCACGACATAGACACACATATGTATTTGGCGAGGAAGATGACGAGCGGGCATCGAATAATTATGACGTAACAATGTGAAGAGCTCTACTAATTGTCAAATGCTGTTACTTTGTTTATTTTAGGCTTGTTGTAACCCGAGTATGAGAATTAACAGAGAAAATAATAGGCTGAAACTCTCTGAAGTCGTAAACTTAGCAAAGAAGAGTAAAAGGAAACAAGTGTTAAACAATCGCTTATAATATAGTCATTAAACATGAACAGTTCAAACACAATTTAAATCATACCTTGTTTTCTTAACGGTGTCTCAGTGTCCACGTTTGCTCTTTTACATGTCCTGCAACACCGATGAGAATTTCTTAGCTACAATGAAATCCTCCTCACGTTGATACCTTTATTTATAATTAATTAATTCAACAATATACGTAAGCATGTTCATTGTTTATCTGAGTTACAAGGCAAAAAGTGGTTAGAACAGGGAGAGAGAGAGAGGGAGGAGGAGAGATGCTTGTTTAATAATCCCATGCCTTACTTATTGGGATGATTTATCAGATCATTTTTCAAAACGCTTGTCTCGTGATAGCAACTTTTAATCTTTCAATCGCCCGTCTGATGAAATATCTGCTTCTGATTTTCGCGATATATCTTTTTTGTTTGGAGGTCACCTGTTTGAACTGTTCAGGACCCTCCGTCTGTGGTATACCTCGTTCACTCATCTATACAAAGACACGTGCATAGAAACATATTTAACTAATATATAAATACAAGATAAGGTACACACCGATATTTTATTCAAATTTAGCAATCGCTATATCAAGCTAGCAAGTCACGTGAGATCTTGATAGTTTTGTTTGTTTTATAAGAAAAAGACGATTCTATTCTTCTTATTTAGGTAACATTTGACAATACCTAATTCGGTACTGGTATGGCACGTGCTCGTAATTTAACTCATTTTTGAAATTAATTATTAGGACCTCAAAATCCATAGAGATCTAAAATTGAGTATGTTTACTAGCCTTTTTAGTTGCAAATAATACGGGTGCGTACTAAAAAGTTACTAACTGAAACCTTACAATGTACAAGGCTTTCAGAGAAATTGTAAGTGGTTAGCCTGTCTAGTTTCGTATATGTTGTGGGCGTGATAGAATGAATAGTGAAAATAGTCTTGACTTACTTTACGACTGTCGTAAAAGAGCGTTATTTGACTCGCGCATAGAAGCCGTATGTGAGAAAGAACATGTACACACTAGACCGATAATATTTCTACGTAACGACAACGTATGACGGGCGTGTTTTGCCACCCATAAAAACAAGCTTAATAGAAGTCGATAGAAGGCGTCTTAACACTTGCATGGCGAAGATTATTGAAGATAAGCATCAGTATTGAACACCATTTATTTTATAAAAGTCTACTACGCGATTATGGTCCAGTGGAATACGTTGTTACATTGAATACGGTGTTGTCGAAAAAACTTAACTACGTGATAAATGTCTAGTGGCAAATACATTGTTCCATTGGATATTGTGTTATCTGAGATAAGTATACCACGTAACAAAGTTCCAGTAGCAAGCACGCTGTTTCCATCAACAGAGATAATCTTTCCCTATTTACATTTTTGTATTCCTTCAATTTCGCATCGCTATTATTAATAATGTATTTAAGCTCATATAAAATAAGTTATTGATCTATGCAGTGGAAATTTCAAGGTTCGGGCGAGTATAAGGTCGAGCGTTGATTTTTTCAATTATTCTATGGATTCGGATCTTTCTTCTCTTCCTACTTTCCTTAGTCTTTTTGGATGGAGGCTTTATAGCAAGCTCTTTAAAAAGATTATTCCTCGAAGCTATACGGGAAGAGGACAACCGCTATCACTTCGGGAGAAATTAGACCCATGATTAATTAGAACTACTTATATATATATATATATATATATATATATATATATATATATATATATATATATATATATATATATACATATATATAGTCTAAAGAAGCTTTGAGTTATTTTAAACAAAAAGACAAAAAAAAAGGAAAATGCAGTTAAAATTCCCAGAGAAACTAACTAACTCCAAAATAGTGCAGACTTAACATTCGTTGGAAAATTCATAAAAAAATAAAATATATAATAGTAAGTAAATAAAATAAAAAGAAGGATTAAGTATCTAACAGTGAAGCAAAAACAGGAGACCTTAACGTAAGCATCTAATATTAACACGGGGATCTTCAGCTGTTTACCATGTAACTGTTTCGGAGATTTAAAGACATGACAGTTATATGCATGGCTCTCCAATGGTACAGATCAAACTACCATTTCCTCAATAATCAAGTGTCGAAATAATTCAGTTTACAATTTTACTTATATATACATAAATAAATAATAATAATAATAATAATCAAATAATAATAATGATATACTACCCTTAAGACTACCGTGTGATATGGTAATTTGCATATCAAATAAAATTCTATATAACAATAGTAATACTAGTAATAATACTAATAATAATGATGATGATGATGATGATGATGATGATAATAATAATAATAATAATAATAATAATAATAATAATAATAATAATAATAATAATAATACTACTACTACTACTACTACTATCTAAACACTAACCCCAAGAACCATTCTGCGATATGGCAGCTAGAAATAAAATTATATAGGAATTAAAGTTGCATTTACAAAAAAAAATTAATAAATAAAAATTTAAAAAAAAGAGCTTTAGTACCTTAGGTACCAGAAAGGCAATTAGATAAGAGGAAGGAAGCCTAGCCATACAGATCTAAATACCCAATATATAGTCTAAAGAAGCTTTGAGTTATTTTAAACAAAAAAGACAAAACAAAAGAAAATGCAGTTTAAATTATATATATATATATATATATATATATATATAAGCTAAAATACCCATCACTATTTAACACACAATGAACAGACTAATTTAGCAATCTTTGATTTTGCTAGCAGCTCACGTGAGATAGTATTAGTTTTCCTTCTTTTTATAGGAAAAACGAATCTATTCTCCTTACTCATGTACCACATCACAAGGTGTTAATCAGTACTAGTATGCGATATACTACTACTTTAACGCATACTAAAATATAGTTATGGTGATCGTACAATCTATGGCAATCTAAAGTTGTGTATACTTTATTAGCCTGTTTATTTTGGCTTCGACCAGCACTAAAATAAATAAAATCCCTGTGGGATTCAACCTATACTAAACACGTAAATTCTTAAAACCTCACAATGTACATGTTTGTACACCATTTGTAATTGGTTAGACTTGTAGTTTTGTGCTAAGGCTCGCACTATTATTATACACATCAACGGAGACGATTTTTCCCCGTTTGGTTCTTTTGTTATTCCTTCAATATCGCAACTTTCTAAATAGGCTGGTGCTATATTTAAGTTCAAGCAATACAGATTAAAGATCAATTAAGTGTAAACCTCAAGTTTAGGGCTATGATAGCATCGATGTTTGAGTCTATTCAGGTCGGGTCTTTCTTCGATGCCAACTCGATTCCGTATGTCTGACAAGTCTCCTTTCGAGCGTGAAAAGAGCTTGCTATATAGTCTTCTTTAAAGCTAGAAAAGAATATGTCAGGTCCTAATACTCTGTGTTCGAGTGGACTTGTGAGTAACATGAACTAAGCGACGTTCCACAGTCCTCAACATTCCAAAATTGAGGCTTCATCAACTTAACAAAATTCAAACTTCATACAGCAGATTTACTATTTATTGCTTGATGCTTGTGACTTTTAATTCTTCATCTCATATACCAGGACTAATTTTATTTCCGTAAATAGTTGGTGCCCATTCTAGTATTCACACGTTTTCATTTTTATCTATCCAGTTTCCAATCAGGTTCAATTTCCAGAGATTAACTAATAACACAAAATATATCATGGCCATCTTTGCATTAAACATTCGAAGCACAGAACTGGTTCTTGCCGCTCACATAATTTCGATTCTTCACGTAACTCGTATCGTGATTATCAATCAAGAACGTTCGTTCATTAAAAAAAAAAGAAATCTCCCTTCCATTCTCGTTTATCTTCGCGTTGGCACGAGATTTTGGCGTTTTTTATTTTTATTAGTTAACATTCATGCACGTCTGGATTTAACGATAATAACCATACATGTTTTTTTAGCAAGATGCGAATACAATTACTATCTCGTTTTGTTTGTCTAGTATTTGGTTATGTTATATCATAGAGATCTGAGGTAAGGACAGTTTTTAATGAGAAGAAACATGTAAGTTATTTTCCTGACTGATAGACAGTTTTAACACGTCATGCTCTCAATCTGAAGACAGGCGCATTGCGGTCCTTGTTAAATAGTTAAAGTCACAGCTATTATAGAAAGAAAAAGAACAATGATCATCAATTAACATAACTAAGATTATTATTTCCAATAAATATAGTATTGTAACATGTGTATTTGCAGGTGTGTGCGTAATGTTATGTAGTATTTACAACTAAATTTCAATAAAAGTCAGTAGGTAATTGAGTACAGTATTATCCATTATGGTAGGAGTGTTATACGCACATAGATATAAGTCATATTATTGTAGAAGTAATATGGTGTTCACTTGTATTTGTTAGCGATTGTGATGATGGTGCCTAGTATATCAAAGTATTGCCGTAGTGTTGCCATTGCTGTAATTATCATTAAAAAGGTAAAAATGAACGAAACTAGTAGCTTTTATAGTTGGCAATACATCTTTTTAACGGATGGGAGAAAATGTTGGTTTTAAGTTGTGTGTTGTTGTTGGCGGGAAAATTCTACCCAAGAGTGCCGTAGCTTCGTGTGACACTATAGACATCTTGAATTGAACTGATGTATTTTCTTTTCCAAACTGATTGTTGTATAGACAACTTTCTATAAACTTCTAGATTACACCGTTCTTGATGCGCATGCATTCAGTTGATCAATCTGCGTGTGGTTGGCTACGTCGTGCATCAGTACTTAACGCAACATTTAATTCTCTTTCGGAGAACAGCTCAGCCAGCTAGTCTAGCCATTTACAAAATAATTAAATACCGCCAAACGGAAACCATGTTCACTGGTACAATTTTCCATATAGAAATAATTAACACATATCTTAACCTCGCCATGTATTTTCTATTTTTCTAGTTGTTTATCAGTTTAGAGTAACTTATTTGAAGGCGGTCACCAGAACAAATGTCTCCTTAAGGCTTTTATCAATATTTCTCTCTCATGTTCGATTGGTCGTATATAATGAATCGTTCACTAAAGGTATTTGAGCTTAGCTATTAAACATTACATACAAGTCCGATGGACGGTAGCAATTTCCCAAAAGCAGGCGGAATAAGTATTCATGTCTATCCCATACGAACAAAGATTCTCAGTGTTATCCTTCTATCAGTAAATCGCCTAAGTTATGCATGGATCTTAATTCACTGACAATTAATAGTAAATAGTAATTTCTAATTGAACTTGTATGCATTTAGATATATTTAACTTTATTAAATTTTATTTTCCAAGAAAAAAGAATTATAATTTAACTATTGAAAGACCTTCATACATAATACTTTCCAAGGGACATTTGGGGCATAGATGCATTATAGTTTATCACATAATTACTTAGTTGTTATTATTTTATAAAACACATCAACGTTGTCTTCTCTATGATTCGATAACTTATCTTTTGTCGTTATTACATCTTTCCGCTCATCTATACACGATCACTTTTTACCAAGAAAATGGCGCCAGATTCGTTTAAAACACATATTGACTGTTTCGAATGCGGATTTCACATTATTCTTTATTCAGTTTTTCATACTGTGGCGTTTTACAGTAACTGACGTTGCTTGCGGGAGTTCGTTTCCAGCTGAGATGTGCATTCCTCGCGACTTCCATCGTCGCGATGACAACATGCTTATTAATTCTACACTTCCCATTTATGAATTATTTTAGTGTGTCTGCACTAAGCTCAGAAACTCACACAAAATAACGACTATTTTGTTGTCATTTCATTATAGACAAACAAAACAATTACATGATTGCATTAACATACTTCCTTGCCTTATAAAACCCGTTAGGCCTTTCGATTATTTATTCCTTATGATAAACATCATATTAAGAATAAATAAAACCCGTATGAAAATAATTAAATAATCAAATGGCATCCACTATAACGAATATCAGTTTATTTATATAAAATCTATTATTTACAAAAATGTTACTTATGAAATTAAATCAGCTAGAATAAATATTGTTTTTAAAAGAAAAGTCTTCTATTTTAATGAATTACTTCGTATATTTCAATCCTATTTAGAAACAATAATTTATTTACATGAAATAATATAGCGATTGCATTATATCTACTATAATAACTTTTCTAATCAAACTATTCAGCATTTTCAATAATTATTCGTAAACATACTATTTTGAAATAAATATTTCATGTTTACATTAAATATTTCATGCGAAGATGTTTGTTCTCAGTAAGTAAATAATATGACCGTCTAAAAGTAAATTTATATTTATCAATTTAATTTCTATTATTTAAAAAAATTAGTTTAATTAATATTTAACTTATTATTCAAATGCAAATTCTGTTATTGGCTTACTCTTTAAATTATGCGCTAATCTCCTTAAATATTATTTAGGAAATACTTTAAGACATACATTTACTACTATAAAAAGTATGTTCCTTCTAGTGTGTGCGTATACACAATTATTTTACCCCTAAGTTCAAAAAGCTCATAATCCGACCTTCTACGTAATATTGCATCAGTAAGAAAATACAATCTCGCAGGCGCAGCTCTCCAATGCAAGCAACTAAAAACCGGCCACTGTCCAGTATGAAACAGAGGGAGGTAATGTCTGCGAAGATGGTATAATGACCAGAACAGTTTTTCACCACCTCCCAAAAGGCGAAGATTTTGCCTTGGATGAGTGTATTATTAAAAGAGAATATATACTACACTAACGCTCAAACGGAGGAGCCAATGCATGAGAGAATAATATCATGACAACAGATCCAATACTACATGACCCCTATAATATTTCAGATTATTGAACAATAGCATAATACTGTGAAATAGTATAGTTTCGGTTCTTGACAAACTGGTACCAAATCCCGATTATTAACAGATAAATGAATTTCGTACTTAAATAATACATTGATTAATACCAGCCATGACGAACTAACATATACTGCACTACCTCACCCCAAAAGATGAGGATGGTAACATAAAGACAGAACTGATACTACACTACTACTTGCACCTAAAAAGGAGGAGCTTATTCCGAGGAGGAGTTTATTCCGAGGAGGATTATATTATGGCAACATGAAAAATACTACACTGGAATATAAAAAGTAGGAAGTAATGTCTGAGAGGATTGTATCATGACAACAAAACAAATGCTACAATACTCCCAGACTATTTCAGACTATTTCAGACTATTTCAGACTAGTATGCACAAATATACTAGTCTGAAATAGTATAGTTTAGGCTTCAGATAGAACGATACGAAATCTTAATTATTCATAGATGAATTATTTTAATAATGAAAAAACACAATGATTAATACCTACAGATAGTTTTAAAAATATATTAAAAATACGTATATGGGATTCAGAAGTGAGATCAGGTGTTTCTTGTTTCCTTTAAGTTTCCCTGACAACGCCGGTTTGTCGGTCCTGCTAGTATGGTATGTAAATATTATATGATTCAATTAGTTTTACTTGTATATTTCAGAGAATAAAAAATCCAGATAGAACATCTAGAATGGCGTAATAGTAGCTTCTCGGGTGTAACCTGGATATATGAACTGATTAATACCACGTGACAACGGGCGCGTTCTTCGCCACTTACACACTTTGATAATCACAAGAATCGTTACGTCAAAAGGTCAATCAAGAAGTTCCGTAAAAATTCAGCCATGTTGTGTTTTCCTTTCCATTCTCGGTTAATTCAAAAGTGCACGAGATGTGCACTTTTTCCTATAGTTGTGTTAAGGCTTAATTAGCAGTACTATTGTTTAGAAGTTAAATGTATAATTATTGGCTCGGTAAAAATATCAGTTTTTAGTAAAATAAAGTGTATTATAATTATAGAATAGCTTTGCTCCAACAACCCTCACTCAAATATATTTTCATTTTTATACATACCACGTAAAAAGAACAACATACAACAGTGTAGTATCTGTTCTGTTCCCGGTCGGGGGAAGAGTTATCATTCTATGATGAGGCAATGTATATTTTTCCAAAAGCAGAGTGCCCATATTGGAGAGCTTAAGTTTACCCTTATTCAAAACCGACTTTGTGTGTTATTTTACGCTCGTCGTCACCACTATATTTTATCAACTCATTGTCAAATATTACCTAGAATTACATTTATTTATCACCAATAATAATTTAAACTAATTATTACGTTAAGTTTTTGCAGTGGAAATTTAGCCGTCTGCATTAAATAGGTCGAAACATCTCTATTCCTTTGACACGCTACAGAATCAAACCTGCAAAATATTGGTCGCGTCAGGCTAGCCACCCTAACCTTCTCCTGTCCACAACGACTCTTAAATGGCTATCGATACCCACCCCTAACACCCCCGCTACCTCTCTTTCTTTCTCTTCTCTTTCCCTTTCTTTTCCTTTCCCTCGCCCCCCTCCCATGCCCCAGCTCAGCGTTGAATAAAAATAAAAACATGAATTATTGTAAATAAAACTTTTTTTTTTAAATTGGTCACATGACTATTATCTCTTCTTCGTCTTTTTGCTTAACTCCATTCTTCCTGGATTTCCCCGACCGGGTTGGATCACAACAACACCTTCTGCCTGATGAGACCTCTGCTCTTGATAGCTGTATATCGATAACATCGACATGCTAGTGTAGCAGTCTTTGTACATGTTTAAATAAAACACCTTCTACAATACAGCTCTATATTTTTATTGAGCACTCTTTTATAAGCTCGGTTTGATTCCCTTTTGATTTCTACCCTGTGGATTTTTACCATACCTGGATTACTATATACATCTCTCTCTCTCTCTCTCTCTCTCTATATATATATATATATATATATATATATATATATAAATATATATATAAATATATATATATATATATATATATATATATATATATTACGCTTTACAGACGAACCTACATTATATTTCAAACTTAAACCTGACAGACCGACGAAAATATTGTGAACTGTGATAATTGAAATACATATTTTAAACTTTAATAGTAAGAGGACACTACAACCATTATTTAAAATTTAAGCATTACAAATGAATTAAAATGCTATTTATAACTTAATCGTGACAGTCTAACGAAAATTCTATTTCAAAATAAATAGTGAGACAAGCGAGAAATTTAAAGCATAAATCTGTCAGACGAACGAAAATGTTATTAAACTTAAGCCTATCAGACCAAGGAAAATGATATTTTAAAATTAAGCGTGAAAGACCAATAAATATGCTATTTAAAACAAGACTGCCAGATTAACGAAAATGATGTCTAAAAAGAAAGATGTAATAAAAATCGACAGGCTATTTCAAGTTGTATACCTGATATACGAACCAACCACCCTATTTACCAATTAAGCGTGACAGTTGAATACAAATAATATTTCAAATAGTAGATAAAATGACCAGCAAACATGATATTTAAAACTAAAGCCTGTAAGACGAAAAAAAATACTGTTTCAAATTAAAGTGTGACAGACCAACACACATGCTATTTAAAACTACCACCTGTAAGACGATTGAAAATTAAAGTTTGACGGACCAACAAACATGATATTTACAACTAAAACCTGTAAAACGAATGAATATACTATTTCAAATTGAAGTTTGACAGAGAAACAAATATTATATTCAAACTAAAACCTGTAAAACGCATGAATATACTATTTCAAATTGAAGTTTGACAGACAAACAAATATTATATTCAAACTAAAACCTGTAAAACGAATGAATATACTATTTCAAATTGAAGTTTGACAGACAAACAAATATTATATTCAAACTAAAACCTGTAAAACGCATGAAAATACTATTTCTAAATTGAAGTTTAACCGACCAACCCATATGATATATAAAACTAAAGCCTTTAAGACGAATGAAAATACTATTACAAATTGAAGTTTGACCGACCAACAAACATTTTATTTAAAACACAAACCTGTAAAACGAATGAAAATACTATTTCAAATTGAAGTTTGACAGACCAACGAACATGATATCTAAAACAAACACCTGTAAAACGAATGAACATAATATTTCAAATTGAAGTTTGACAGAACAACACACATGATATTAAAGACTAAAGCCTGTACAACGGATGAAAATACTGTTTCAAATTGAGGTTTGACCGACCAACCAACATGATATCAAAAACTAAAACCTATAAGACGAATGAAAATACTATTTAAAATTGAAGATTGACAAACCAGCAAACATGATATTTAAAACTAAAGCCTGTAAGACGAATGAAAATATTATTTTAAATGTAAGTTTGAAAGATTAACAAACATTCTATTAAAAACTAAATCCTGTAAGACGAATGAAAATACTGTTTCCAATTGAAGTTTGACCGACCAACAAACATGATATTAAAAACTACACCTGTAACACGAATGAAAATACTGTCTCAAATTGAAGTTTGACCGACCAACTAACATGATATTTAAAACTAAAACCTGTAAGACGAAGAAAAATAGTATTTCAAATTCAAGTTTGACAGACAAACAAACATGATATTTAAAACTAAAAACTGTAAGACGAATGAGAATACTATTTCAAATTGAAGTTTGACAAACCAACAAACATGATATTTGAAACTAAAACCTGTAAGACGAAGTAAAATACTATTTGAAATTGATATTTTGACAAACCAACAAACATGATATTTAAAACAACAGCCTGTAAGACGAATGCAAATACTGTTTCAAATTGAAATTTGACTGACAAACAAACATGATATTTAAAATTAAAACCTGTAAGACGATTTAAATTACTACTTCAAATTGAAGTTTGGCAGACCAACAAACATGATATTTAAAACTACAGCCTGTAAGACGAATGAAAGTTAATGTTTCAAATTGAAGTTCGACCGACCAACAAACATGATATTTAAAACTAAACCCTGTAAGACGAATGAAAACACTATTTACAATTGAAGTTTGACAGACCAACAAACATAGTATTTAAAACGAAAACCTGTAAGACGAATGAAAGTTCATGTTTCAAATTGAAGTTCGACCGACCAACAAACATGATATTTTAAACAAAATCCGATAAGACGAAGGAAAATATTATTTCAAATTAAAGTTTGACAGACAAAAAAACATGACATTAAAAACTAAAACCTGTAAGACGAATGAAAATACTGTTTCAAATTGAAGTTTGACCGACCAACAAACATGATATTTAAAACTAAAACATGTAAGACGAATTAAAATACTGTTTCAAATTGAAGTTTGACTGACCAATTAACATGATATTTAAAATAAAGACCTGGGAGACGACGGAAAATACGATTTCTAATTGATGTGACAGACCAACAAACATGATATTTAAAACTTAAACCTGTAAAACGATTGAAAATGCTACTTCAAATTGAAGTTTGGCAGACCAACATACATGATATTTAAAACTACAGCTTGTAAGACGCATGAAACTTCATGTATTAAATTGAAGTTTGACAGACCAACAAACATGATATTTAAAACTAAAACCTGTAAGACGAATCAAAATACTATTACAAATTGTAGTTTGACAGACCAACAAATCTGATATTTAAAACAACAGCCTGTAAGACGAAAGAAAATACTATTACAAATTGAAATTAGACTGACAAACAAACATGATATTTAAAACTAAATCTGTAAGACGAATGAAAATACTGTTTCAAATTGAAGTTTTACCGACCAACAAACATGATATTTAAAACTAAAACCTGTAAGACGAAGGAAAATACTATTACAAATTGTAGTTTGACAGACCAACAAATCAGATATTAAAAACTAACACCTGTAAGACGAAGGAAAATACTATTACTAATTGAAGTTTGACAGAACAACAAACATGATTTTTAAAACTAAAGCCTGTAAGAGGAATGAAAATACGGTTTCAAATTTAAGTTTTGCAGACCAACAAACATGATATGTAAAACTAAAGCCTGTGAGACGAATGAAAATACTTTTTTCAAATTGAAGTTGGACCGACCAACAAACATGATATTAAAAACTTAAACCTGTAAGACGAATGAAAATACTGTTTCAAATTGAAGTTTGACTGACATACAAAGATGATATTTAAAACTAAAACCTGTAAGACGAATGAAAATACTGTTTCAAATTGAAGTTTGAAAGACCAACAAACATGATATTTAAAACTAAAACCTGTAAGACGAATAAAATACTGTTTCAAATTGAAGTTTGACAGACCAACAAACATGATATTTAAAACTAAAGCCAGTAAGACGTATGAAAATACTGTCTAAAATTGAAGTTTTACAGACCAACAAACATGATATTTAAAACTAAAGCCTGTAAGACGAATGAAAATACTTTTTTCAAATTGAAGTTGGACTGACCAACAAACATGATATTTAAAACTAAAACATGTAAGACGAATTAAAATACTATTTCAAATTGAAGTTTTACAGACCAACAAACATAATATTAAAAACTAAAACCTGTAAGACGAATTAAAATACTATTTCAAATTGAAGTTTGACAGACCAACAAACATGATATTTAAAACTAAAGTCTGTAAGACGAATGAAAATACTGTTTCACATTGAAGTTGGACAGACCAACAAACATGATATTAAAAACTAAAACCTGTTAGACGAATGAAAATACTATTTCAAATTGAAGTTTGACAGACCAACAGACATGATATTTAAAACTGAAACCTGTTAGACGAATGAAAATACTATTTCAAATTGAAGTATACAGACCAACAAACATGATATTAAAAACTAAAACCTGTAGGACGAATTAAAATACTATTTCAAATTGAAGTTTGACAGACCAACAAACATGATATTTAAAACTAAAGCCTCTAAGACGAAGGAAAATACTGTTTCCAATTGAAGTTTGTACCGACCAACAAACATGATATTAAAAACTAATACCGAATGCAAATACTATTTCAAATTAAAGTTTGACAGACCTACAAACATGATATATAAAACTGAAACCTGTAAGACGAATAAAAATATTATTTTAAATTGAAGTTTGACAGACTAACAAACATGGTATTAAAAACTCAAACCTGTAAGACGAATGAAAATACTATTTCAAATTGAAGTTTGACCGACCAACAAACATGATATTTAAAACTAAAACATGTAAGACGAATGAAAATACTGTTTGAAATTGAAGTTTGACAGACCAAAAAACATGATATTTAAAACTTAAACCTGTAAGACGAAGGAAAATACTGTCTAAAATTGAAGTTTTAACGACTAACAAACATTATATTTAAAACATAAACCTGTAAGACGAAGAAAAATATTATTTCGAATTGTAGTTTGACAGATTAACACACATGATATTTAAAACTAAAGCCTGTAAGACGAGTGAAATACTATTTCAAATTGAAGTTCGACAGACAAACAAACATAATATTTTAAACTAAAACCTGTAAGACGAATGAAAATACTATTTCAAATTGAAGTTTGACAGACCAACAAACATGATATTAAAAACGAAAACCTGTAAGATGAATGAAAATACTGTTTCAAATTAAAGTTTGACCGACCAACAAACATGATATTTAAAACTAAAGCCTGTAAGACGAATGAAAATACTTTTTTCAAATTGAAGTTGGACTGACCAACAAACATGATATTTAAAACTAAAACATGTAAGACGAATGAAAATACTATTTCAAATTGAAGTTTTACAGACCAACAAACATAATATTAAAAACTAAAACCTGTAAGACGAATGAAAATACTGTTTCAAATTGAAGTTTTACCGACCAACAAACATGATATTTAAAACTAAAACCTGTAAGACGAAGGAAAATACTATTACAAATTGTAGTTTGACAGACCAACAAATCAGATATTAAAAACTAAAACCTGTAAGACGAAGGAAAATACTATTACTAATTGAAGTTTGACAGAACAACAAACATGATTTTTAAAACTAAAGCCTGTAAGAGGAATGAAAATACGGTTTCAAATTTAAGTTTTACAGACCAACAAACATGATATGTAAAACTAAAGCCTGTGAGACGAATGAAAATACTTTTTTCAAATTGAAGTTGGACCGACCAACAAACATGATATTTAAAACTGAAACCTGTAAGACGAATGAAAATACTATTTCAAATTGAAGTGGGACAGATCAACAAACATGATATTAAAAACTAAAACTTGTAAGACGAATTAAAATACTATTTCAAATTGAAGTTTGACAGACCAACAAACATGATATTTAAAACTAAAGCCTCTAAGACGAAGGAAATAACTGTATTTAAATTGAAGTTTGACCGACCAACAAACATGATATTTTAAACTAAAACCTGTAAGACGAATCAAAATACTATTACAAATTGTAGTTTGACAGACCAACAAATCTGATATTTAAAACAACAGCCTGTAAGACGAAAGAAAATACTATTACAAATTGAAATTAGACTGACAAACAAACATGATATTTAAAACTAAATCTGTAAGACGAATGAAAATACTGTTTCAAATTGAAGTTTTACCGACCAACAAACATGATATTTAAAACTAAAACCTGTAAGACGAAGGAAAATACTATTACAAATTGTAGTTTGACAGACCAACAAATCAGATATTAAAAACTAACACCTGTAAGACGAAGGAAAATACTATTACTAATTGAAGTTTGACAGAACAACAAACATGATTTTTAAAACTAAAGCCTGTAAGAGGAATGAAAATACGGTTTCAAATTTAAGTTTTGCAGACCAACAAACATGATATGTAAAACTAAAGCCTGTGAGACGAATGAAAATACTTTTTTCAAATTGAAGTTGGACCGACCAACAAACATGATATTAAAAACTTAAACCTGTAAGACGAATGAAAATACTGTTTCAAATTGAAGTTTGACTGACATACAAAGATGATATTTAAAACTAAAACCTGTAAGACGAATGAAAATACTGTTTCAAATTGAAGTTTGAAAGACCAACAAACATGATATTTAAAACTAAAACCTGTAAGACGAATAAAATACTGTTTCAAATTGAAGTTTGACAGACCAACAAACATGATATTTAAAACTAAAGCCAGTAAGACGTATGAAAATACTGTCTAAAATTGAAGTTTTACAGACCAACAAACATGATATTTAAAACTGAAGCCTGTAAGACGAATGAAAATACTTTTTTCAAATTGAAGTTGGACTGACCAACAAACATGATATTTAAAACTAAAACATGTAAGACGAATTAAAATACTATTTCAAATTGAAGTTTTACAGACCAACAAACATAATATTAAAAACTAAAACCTGTAAGACGAATTAAAATACTATTTCAAATTGAAGTTTGACAGACCAACAAACATGATATTTAAAACTAAAGTCTGTAAGACGAATGAAAATACTGTTTCACATTGAAGTTGGACAGACCAACAAACATGATATTAAAAACTAAAACCTGTAAGACGAATGAAAATACTATTTCAAATTGAAGTTTTACAGACAACAGACATGATATTTAAAACTGAAACCTGTTAGACGAATGAAAATACTATTTCAAATTGAAGTATACAGACCAACAAACATGATATTAAAAACTAAAACC
Source organism: Sepiola atlantica (assembly GCA_963556195.1). NCBI lineage: Eukaryota > Metazoa > Mollusca > Cephalopoda > Sepiida > Sepiolidae > Sepiola > Sepiola atlantica. Next base: position 23,029,158 of record OY744542.1, read on the forward strand.
TGTAAGACGAATTAAAATACTATTTCAAATTGAAGTTTGACAGACCAACAAACATGATATTTAAAACTAAAGCCTCTAAGACGAAGGAAAATACTGTTTCCAATTGAAGTTTGTACCGACCAACAAACATGATATTAAAAACTAATACCGAATGCAAATACTATTTCAAATTAAAGTTTGACAGACCTACAAACATGATATATAAAACTGAAACCTGTAAGACGAATAAAAATATTATTTTAAATTGAAGTTTGACAGACTAACAAACATGGTATTAAAAACTCAAACCTGTAAGACGAATGAAAATACTATTTCAAATTGAAGTTTGACCAACCAACAAACATGACATTTAAAACTAAAACATGTAAGACGAATGAAAATACTGTTTGAAATTGAAGTTTGACAGACCAAAAAACATGATATTTAAAACTTAAACCTGTAAGACGAAGGAAAATACTGTCTAAAATTGAAGTTTTAACGACTAACAAACATTATATTTAAAACATAAACCTGTAAGACGAAGAAAAATATTATTTCGAATTGTAGTTTGACAGACCAACACACATGATATTTAAAACTAAAGCCTGTAAGACGAGTGAAATACTATTTCAAATTGAAGTTCGACAGACAAACAAACATAATATTTTAAACTAAAACCTGTAAGACGAATGAAAATACTATTTCAAATTGAAGTTTGACAGACCAACAAACATGATATTAAAAACGAAAACCTGTAAGATGAATGAAAATACTGTTTCAAATTAAAGTTTGACCGACCAACAAACATGATATTTAAAACTAAATCCAGTAAGACGTATGAAAATACTGTTTCAAATTGAAGTTTGACAGACCAACAAACATGAAATTTAAAACTAAAACCTGTAAGACGAATAGAAATACTATTTCAAATTGTAGTTTGACAGACCAACAAACATGATATTAAAAACTAAAGCCTGTAAGACGAATGAAAATACTATTACAAATTGTAGTTTGACAGACCAACAAATCAGATCTTAAAAACTAAAACCTGTAAGACGAAGGAAAATACTATTACAAATTGAAGTTTGACAGACTAACAAACACGATATTTAAAACTAAAGCCTTTAAGACGAATGAAAATACTGTTTCAAATTGAAGTTTGACCGACCAACAAACATGATATTAAAAATTGAAACCTGTAAGACGAGTGCTATAATAAAAAAAAAAGAACATATATCTCCGAATACCTTATCCTTATAAACTTTACTCTACCTGTTTCTGTCATTGTTTTTTTTAATACGATATTCTCAGAACAATTCCTTGACGATTCTACCAACCATGTCTGTTCATTCAACCAGCGCGGTTGGTATGAAAAATGATATGTTAAATTTAAGCATTACAGAAGTACGAAGTGTTATTTCAAACTGAAACGTGGCACATTAATAAACGGACGACCGGCGGACGGAGTTCATTATGATGATGCTTATTTTTCGATTATTTATTTCTCGTTATGTTTTCCTGTGCAAAAAGTAATAAACCTAAATATAACATGGTTTCATACAAAGATTTTAATCTGTAAGTTTAGCAATCACAATTATATTTCAAACAGAAGTGTGACAGACAGGCCGACTGTCAGGCGGACTGACCGACGGACAGAACCTCGAATACAGATGTATAGTCGCATCTAAAAAGAACTCCAAGACCCAAAGGGAGAGCAGATATGGTGTTAATTAAGTCATTGGCCTCGCTTTCGTTCCGACGCCATTAAATTAAATCGCCTTTCATGTCGTTGCCCGCCACTGTTGTGTGCGTGCGTTAAAGGGTTGGATACCATTAACCCCGTCTTTGTTTGAATTGTGACGAGCCGTTTCGCTTCAATGGCGACAAGAGAAGAAAACGGACGGGGTGGGACTAAAAGAGTTGCATGTTCTGTTCTTTTATCAAAAAACGAGAATTAAGAATTTAGATCTTTCGGCAATTAATTGATTGAGAAGGCGAAACGTGTTAATATTTTCTTGTAAATAAATAGCAATGAGCCGGATCTTGCAATATGGAACTGGTCTTTTTGGTCATAAAGAAAACCGGTGTCATATTGTTGTAGAAAAAAAAGGAATTGATTAAGTGTCTCTTGAGGCTCGAAGAATTTGTGACTTTTTTTCATTTGTAATTGTTTTAGAATTTTAGTAGTTTTTCGATGCGCCCTTATTTCTCTACGGAAGGCTTTGTCTATCGGCCCCTCTCTCGAAGCAGTTCGTGTTTTGTGAGAAGGATACATTTCTACAAGATGTGAACGTGTATCACGTACAAAGGCACCAGGTACCAGTCATTTTACGATTAAACTAAGAAGTATACTTTAATTTTCTATTTCTTATGTCTCGTTATGTTTTCCTGTAATAAACCTTATTTTTGTTAATCATTCGGATTTTAATGTTGTTTTATGAACTCAAATGGCGAGAGAGAATAAAAACTAGAAAACGAGAGAAAGAACGAAGAACAACCGACAAAGAAAAAAGGTAGAGCGAAGTTAGATAAGCAAAGAAAGAAAGAAAGAAAGAAAGAAAAAGAGAAATAAATAAATAACGAGAGTGGGGAAACGGAAGAGAAAACGAAAGAGAGATTGAAAAGGGAGAAGAGAATAATAGGAACAGACAAAAAAGGAGAGAATGGAATGATGTGAAAAAAGAGAAAAAAAGAAAAGATTTAGAAAAGAAGAAAAAAGTTACAGGTATAAAAGAAGGACAAGAAATAGAAAGACAAGAAGATCAGAAGACTGATAACATTTACTTGTTTTATGGGTTAATTAATACCCATCCATTCGGTTTCCTATTTCTTATATCTTTGCCTCTAAAAAGGTAATAAATCTTATTTTTAACCATTCTGAATTTTATTATTGTTTTTGAGAAATTTAGTTACAACAGTTTGAAATACATTTTTCTTGTCAAATAACACACAATCAGATCGCTAACTTGACTAATCTTCTGCATGAGAAAGATGTTTTGTTCATATGTAGCTCTGTCAAGCTTAAGTTTCAAATAGCATTTTAGTTAATATGGCAGGCGTAAGTTTGAAATTGAATCTTTGTTACCTGCCAGGCTTAAGTTTGAAATTAAATATTCATTCAACTGACTCCATTAACTTTTTAATAGCATCTTCGTTTGTCTATTAAGCTTCGATTTGAAACAGCATTTTCATTCGACTGCCACATTTTAGTTTTAAATTCGAACAATTTCAGATCTATTCGAAGAGGCAAAACAGACTTTACGCCGAACGGATTTAAGTGGGTTAAACACGCATATTTTCTTTGACAGGTGGTCGTATGGATAAGCGTTCTCGTTCAGTTCAAACATTTTATACCATCATGGGTTCGAATCTCACAGGGGACAATTGTTTTTCTGATGTAACGTTCAAGTTATTAAGTAGTCGCTATCGATTATCATCATTGACCGGAACAGAATTTATAAATAGAAAATGGATGAAAATATTCTACAGAATTTCTTAAATTCTATACTTGACTATAAATTTCAAGAAAATTTCAGAAACTCAGCAAAAATTGATAATTTAGTTAGTCTTATATATGAAAGAAAGTTCGTATTTCCGTCTGTCAATTAGTCTGAGTTAAACTCAGAACTACGAAATATACCCTAAACTGACATATTATAATTTAGTATGACCGAACAGGTTATGGTAAAAGAAAATACTGTAAAATTCATTATCTTAGAGTTACCATGGATCAAATCAGTGAATGGAGGTAAGCTAAATAACTTTTCATTCTTATTGACAATTATTTCGAAAAAGCGACATTTTACACAAGCTGCTAGTGATATTGTTTTTTTACTTGCTTTCTTTCTTGCCTTGAAACAGTGCAATATCGACTTCAAAATCTTCCCTGTAACAATGACTTTCCATTCTCTCTCCAAGTACCTTACGCCAAGAGAAATGTCCATGGATAATTCTTCTTTGTAAGAGTTTAGAGCCTGTGGAACACATTACCGCCGTACTGTTTCCCTGTTGATTGCAACTTTGTCGTCTTCAAATCAATGCAAGCAAATGGTTGTCATAAACTGCCCCATAAGTAATCAAACGCAGTTGGTACTTCCATAGTGTCCCCATTTCTCGGTTCACCATCATACAATTTCAGTAACCTTTATCATTGAGTGTATTTTGCCATTAAAAGTCGTGACTAAAGTAACAACATTAAAAAAAACAAACTCTTTATTCCCAAAAATAAAACCAGTTTCCAGTTCAAAAGAAACATGTTATCCATTCTTTTAATTCTTGGATGTTCTCATCCCGGGCAACGCCTGGAGCCGTGCTAGTTCGATAATAAAGAAAAGTGAACAATTGATGAAGTGATTGCATCAGCCGATTTAATGACTTGAATTTGACACTTCATTTTTAGCGTTTTTTGGCGTAGTTTTACGTTTATCTGCGGCCATTTCCGTTTCCACCATCGCTTTCTGCGCCGTCATTTCCTGTCAACTGACGGTAACTGCTGTTTTTACCGGTGCAAATCGCCCACATGGATCAACCCGCGCACCCCGTGTCCCCAAACCGGACGACCACCAGCTCGCCTTTTTTCGTGGTGATCGTGGCTTGAAAGTACCGCCATTGCTCGTTTCACGGAGATTTTCTTTTTATAGGTGCTCCCTCAAATCGGGAATGCGCGAAGCAAAAAGCAACATTAAACAGCAGCGTCGGTAATAGAAGACGTGCAAATGACTTGTCAAGTAATCTGCTTCACTTTTAATAACCTTTTACTGGATGACAGCTTTCATTAGGCAATTCTTTCTCATTACGAAATCGCTACCTCGCTCGCGCTTCCTCTTTCTCGCTCATTTGCTTGCAAACTCACTTTGTTTCTTTCTTTCTCCCTACCCTATCTTTCACTATTGCTCCGCCTGTCACCAAAAGCGAATGAGACGCAAAATGATAGGAGGAAAGGAAATGCCCCAAATAATTAAATGACGTAAATAAAGAAGAAAGGCTTTTCATATAAAGTCTAAAAAAGTCAGTGCATCGCAAATTCATCTGGCGAAGTTTTACAGTTGCTGAAAACATTTGTGCTGTTGAACCTGACTACATCTTTAACTTTCTTACTTTCTTTAACTTATCCAGCTATTTATTCACTTATTGTACAAAGTACAAAGGTGCAGTCAATTGGAACCGGTGTCCGATTGGCTCTAAAAAACACAGCATAATATTTTACTCTCCTTATCTCTCTCTATCCACCTCCCATACTCTCTCTTTCTCTCTCACTAATTCAGTGTTTTAATCTTTCCCTCTCCTTTTCCCCCTCCCTCCCTCTCTTTCTGTATATATATATATATATATATATATATATATATATATATATATATATATATATATAGTGTGTGTGTGTGTATTAAGGTAGTATTTTCTCCTTTATGCAAATATTGTTAAATTATTTCTCTGCCTCTACAGCAACGGGTTCAATTGTATCACTAATTGTCGTGATGTTCCTCGTTATTTATGATGGACTTTTTATGGTCTTTTCATGCTTTCCTTCATTTATTCGACTGTTATTAAGCAGTGAAAGAGGGATGTGGTAAATGAAAGCAACACCGATAGTTACCGTTTAAATTAAATGCAGTGATAGATAGAAGATCAATAATATATGTGTTTATTAGTGAGTTTATTGCAAATGATGACTAATTAGAATAATTAAAATTGATTTTTCAAACAATTCAATTCTAAAACTGAGGAATATTTTAACATTTATTTTTTGTGATAAAATATATAAGGCCTTAGGAATAGAATCGTTTTAGTATAAAAATATAACTAGAAAGCTTACGAGAGGATCTCTCAAGCCTGGATAATCGAATGTTTAAGGATATGCAAAATATAAGACAATATATTCAATTTGATTAAAAAGCAATGCGAACATGGAGAATTGAACTAATAGTTGGGGGGTATGCCAAATTGAGATAATAACACATAGAGACATTATCACCGTTACTGTTGATAATAGCCCTGATGTCACTTAACCATATACTCCGAAAATGTGATGCCGGATAAAAGTTTACTAATACAGAATAAAGAATAAACCACCTCATTTACATTGACGACCTAAAACTATTTGAGAAAAGCAAAGAGGAACTGGAAATACTGATAAACACAACCAGAACTTTTAGCCAGAACATTCAAATCGAATTCGGAATGAGACAGTTGGTACTACTAGGACAGAAAAGGAGAACACTAGAGTCAGCGAGGGGTATGGAATTACCAAACCAAGTGGAAATGAGGAAGCTCATCGAACACGATACTTAAACATATTATGGAGTTCTTGAAGCAGACACCATCAAATCAACAAAAATAAAAAAGAATATTTCAAAAGAATATTTGAGAAAAAAATCTCCTAAAAAGAGAATGATATAGGGGAACTTTAAAAAATGAATCAACACCAGACAATATCACTAGTTTGATAGTTCGGGTTATGCATAAGCTTCAGCAAAAAAGAATTGAGGTTTTTTTACCAGACGATTAGGAAACTAATTACAATGCCAATGCACTAGATACGAAAGATGATACTGACCGACGTGAAAAGGAAAGGCGGGGGAAGAGGACTGATAAGTATAGAAACCTTGTAGATCACACAAAATGAATTAGAAAAATACATAACTCAGAACACAGAAATGGAATTCTTTTCGTTTTCATAGTTATCTTGACTGAAAACAAAATTTGTACTTTTTTTAAGAGGTACTCATTTTAATATTATTTTGCCAAAAGAATTGATCATAATATATCTGATAGTATTTTAATTCTTATACTTCTCAAAGTCACCATTTTCTTATGCGTGGAATATTGTTGCCACATCTCGGTTGGCGTGATAACTACTTGGACAGGGTAGAATTCCCTCCCGGTTCTCTTTTCATCGATTATACCAATATACAAAAAGTGTAATGCAATACCAGCAAACAACCTCCTGCACTACTACAGACTGAGGGTGTCCACTATAAATCTGTCCCCTAATCAGGGTATCCCTTACATTCCAGTGGCAATATTCCTTGTTTTGGGTAAAATGAAGTTAAAAAGATTCGACGTTGCTAATTCCAATATCTATAACGAAATATGCATCAGGACATAACGCCTCGCGGCCTTTAAAAACGCATCCGTTTAAAATAAATGAGAGATTTGAAAGTTTTCTTGCGCGGAAAGCTACTTAGGCTTTTGATCCATACAACTCAGTGTTCAGAATAATAAAATAATAATAAACAGAGGGGGGCGTTATTACATTGATAATAACGCGGACTGACGACCTGAACGTGAACAGTTCGAATCCAGTTTGTTTTATAGTATCACATTATATTTTTTTATCCTGTGAAAAAATGTGCAAATTAATTTTAAAATCTATTTTGTATTATTTGTATTATTCAGACGACTGTTCTCGTCTTTATTATATTTATTTAGTGTTATTCTCACAATAGCTCAGCCCATGTCACTTTTTCATGTGCATGTTATCGAACCCGAGAATTTGTACTGAATTACGAACTGGCCACACGCGTAACTTATTTGGTTCCGTTTGTTTAGTATTACTTGTATTTATGGTTTCACTTTCAATCTCTAGAAGACTTCCGCTTAGACGTTATATACGCTATATACGCTGCGTAAAGTATTAAAAAAATACTTGCTTCTATTTTCTGGATTTGTTTCAGACTTGTACATTTATTTCAGGTGGTAATATACTAAAAGTACTAATCAAGTTTTATTAGTTTTAAGAACATTTGAAAAGCGTTTTTTTCTGGAGAAGATTAACTGTTATTCTGAGACATTTTTCTGAAACCTTTCAGTGTTTCGTGATCTTGCGGAATGATGTCGAGTGAATCTAGCGGAACTTTTGTGATCGGAAGGAAACGATGAATAATTCATTAAATGATGAGTGTCTCTTTTTCTTTCTGTTCCTTCTATTTACCGTTGAGGAATATTTTTTGTATATCTATTTTATTTATTGCTGAGGAATATTTTTCTTTGTATCTTTTTTTCCGTTGAGGAATATTTAAGAAAAAAAAGTATTTTCAGTTCAGTTCAGTTTTTGCTCAAGTGCATCACCCATTTTTTTCTTTTCTTCGAAAAATCTTCCAAATCTCATATTCCACGAAGTTGTATTCATTTACTTATATATTTTTTCTGATGTAACTTTTTCGGCTTTATCATATTTGAACTTACCGTATTTCAATCCGTTTCCAAGTTTCATTTTCATTTCGTATTTTTTGTGGGCCTCTAGAAAAACGGTTATTTAATAATAATACATTTTCTCTTTCTCTTTCTTTTTTTTTCTTTCTTTCTGTCTTTCTTTCTTTCTCCTGTGCATTTTCTTTCTTTTTATATTGATTTGCCTTTCTTGTTTAAACTTAAAAATTACATTCTTTCTTGGTATGTTTCTTCCATTTCTTCTCTTCTAATATCTCTTTCTATTTTTCCTTTTTCTTTCTTATATTTCAACTGTGATTCCTTTGTCTTTTTCTTTACTCTTTATTTATTTATTCCTTTCTTTCTTTTTTCTAACACGTTTTTTATTTGGCTTTTCTCATTTACATCATTTAAATTTCTTTCTCTTTTTGTTTGCTTTTCATTTCTTCATCCATATTTTTTTTTCATTTTCCTGTGTCTTTCGCTTTTTCACAATTCTTTCAATTAATAAACATAAAACTGTAGCATTTCTTCCGAGCCTATTTATTTATCGTTCCTCATGTTTTGTTTTCGTTACTTTGTTATTATATCTTTCTTTCCACAAACATACACACAGTAATGATCTAATGTCCTGTTCGAGTGTGAAAAGGAACTCGCCAAAACTGCTAACGTTAGCAGTTTTGATGAGTTCCTGGTCACACTAAGACAGAACATTAGATCATTAGTCCGTCAACATGAAAAGATGGATAAAAACAAACAGGCAGGAACTGTCCCTGTTGTTTAATCAAACATGCATATATATATATATATATATATATATATATATATATATATATATATATATAAGTATTTATAAATAAGTATCATTATCAAAATAAACCCATATAAACATGTGTTTCATGCCAAAACTGTAATCGTCAGTATCGTAGGAGACAGTTCCTGCCGATCACACGGTTAGAACCCCGATACGAAAGTCATGTTTGACTCAGTAGCCTAGGCGCGTATCAATGCTCTAACACGCATTGTCTAAATAGATATCATGACGTCTATCCAGCAAGCAGTCGAAAGATCTCAATAGGCGGGACCAAGAGTTAGGCATTACGTAGAATGACGGCTTGTTTTCAACTTAACTTGAAGCGCCAACACATTATTTGAAAGTAGTTATTATTCAACGACTTTTTTTTTGTCAATTTTGCAGTGTCAGCTTGAACAATACATTGTCGAGTTAACAGGTGTTTAACTGTCGGAAATTATCCTATTTCTAAAATACAGATGTATATTATGATGTTGAAGATCATTTAACACAGAATTAAATCTCTAAGACAAAGTGAGCAAAAATAATAATCCCTCCATTTTATTGCTTAACTGTGGTTTGTAGACAATCAATCCTCATTATGTCAACTCATTTTCGAATGAACTAACTCACAAGAAAAGAACAGGACTCACCTGACAAAATATCTCTCTAAAACCATTTCAAGAAGAATGTGCCATATTCACTAACAAAGCTCATTTTATCTAGTATATTCGTTGGTGATTTTTACACATAATCTTTATCACAAATCATTGTTTTTTTTTAATCTCCTGACCATTGTTATTTAAAAGAGAAACTTACATTCTCCGGTTTTTCCTTTCTTGGAAATAAATTTACGAGTAATTTTCCTGTAACGAGGAAATGTCCTTTTAAGCCTTGAATCATCTCTTCTCGTTGATAATTTTGGGATAACCTGGGCTTGTCTTCTTTTAAATATTACCTATTTTGATTAGATTGATATATTTTTTAGTACTTTTAAATTAAATTAAACTATTATTATTATTATTTTTATTATCATTCATTATGATTTTCATCATTTCACCTCAATTATTAGGGGTATCTATTATTATTATTATTATTATTATTATTATTATTATTATTATTATTATTATTATTATTATTATTATTATTATTACTACTAATCCTGTTATACTTAACGAATATATTTCTTCGATTTATTAATTTATTCATGGTAAGATAATAAACTCTAGAAAAATTATAAAGACAATATAAATCTAGAATTGGCGACACATTTGATCACCGCCCCACTACCACACAAATTACACGCGTCTGATCGGTTTGCCGGCACGCACGCATACACACATACACACATTATTATAGTTCACTTGAAAAATACATTTATAAACTCGGCTTTAAAATAACTGTTTGTTTTTTGACACTTGATTCGTGCATGTCTACCTCCCTCCTTCCTATTTTTTATATTTTTATATTTCCTATCTCTTCTCTCTCGATCTGAATCAACAGACGTTCTCTTTCTTTTCCTTTATGTGTCTACCTTCCCATCACCCCTCCCTTCATTATATGCCCCTCCTTCCACCTTATAGTTTTATTTTTATGTATTTATTTATTTATTTGCCCTGTTTGTTTCAGATTTCAGATTTTAGATTTTTTGTTTTTATGTTTTAGATTTTTTAGATTTTTAATTTTTTATTTTTTAACGGCCTCAATTTTTGAAATGTTAAATTTCTTTTCTTCTTCTTCTTCTTCTCTATCCCTCCATTTCATTCTTTCAAATATGATCTGCGGTTAAGATCGGATTCTAACTCTACCTGATGAGATCTCAGTTTATAGTAACTGTTGATCGATAACGTCGACATGCCCGTGTCGCAGATTTTCTACATGTCTGTGTAAATAAAATTATCATATATATATATATATATATATATATATATATATATATATATATAACTTATTTTGTCGAAATTTAAAAGTTAGATCGAAATAGTCAACTGTCTGACATATCGATATTTTTTCAGACAAGCCTATGTTTTCGTATATTTTTTCACTGTTTTATTTACATGAATATAATTCATTTCTCGTCGTTTTTTTTATTAAAATCTAAAGCGGGTTCGAATTAAATGATGGTCAAGTAGGGACATCTTTCATTACTGACCTAAACAGAAGCTTTTCTCTTGCATACTTTGGTTATCTGACAACCAATTACATGCGATAAAAATAAACGTTGACTACTTTTTTAATTCTAATTTGCCATTGGACGGCTTTTTTATTACATGCCACATGAAGTAAATTATTTTGACTAATGTATTTTAATGATACAAAGATCCTTGAGATCTCTTCACCATCGCCATCTTGATATACAAAGCTTTTTATTTTTTGCCTGTCTTAACAAATACAAAACGATTTCTTTGCTAATTACAAAACGATTCTACTGCTTCTCACTTTTTCTGTGTTCGTCCTGACACGTGATACCTGAAGGATAATGTTTACGCTTCACATTCAGCTACCATTTCTTATTTATCGTGTCTTCAGTAAGAATAATAGTTTAACATACCAAATATAAAATCTTCCTTTAATATTCAAATATTCGTTTATATTCGTTCATAATCTTATTTTACTTTAAAGCAACGAGGAATTATTCCGATATCATATTATGGAAAACATAATTTGTGGATGTTGTTCAAGGTTGCCGTGCAATATTGTTTGTAGTGATGTCCTCGAAATTTTGAAAATGGTGTTTATCGCGTTTTGCATTCGAACGCTTCATATATATATATATATATATATATATATATATATATATATATATATATATATATATATATATATTACATTCCCGAAACAGTATTTCATGGTAAACCACTGATGATCCCTTAAATAATGTTAGAAACAAACTAATATAATAACTGTAAAAATTACATTGACTTACATGAGTGAATTTCCACTGAACGACTTGGGACATGAAGGGTTTTTTTATATATAGTTGTAATCGTTGAGAAACTTCCGAGACTATATATATATATATATATATATATATATATATATATATATATATATATATATATATATATATATATATATATATATATATATACAAAGAAAGAGTGAAATAACGAAACACACATATATATATATATATATATATATATATATATATATATATATAATCTTTCGTTATTTCACTCTTTCGTCAATGATTCCGATAATGTTTTCGTCTTCTGTTTTTCTATTTTCTTTTCTGTTTTCTTTTCTGTATCCATTATATTCCCTTCAACTTTTTCCTTCCATCCATTTTGACATCTATTTCCCTCTTACTTAACATTTAGTGTCTTTCTGTCTCTTTACTCATGCCATTTTATTCCATTGTCACTTTTAAGCTTGATTTTTTTATTATTGTGGCTTTCTTATTTTCTCACTTTCCGTTTCCTCACTGTTTGCGTCGTTCTAACTTTCTCTCTTTATCACATTTTTACTTTCCTCTCGTTTCTCTTTGCTTTTTTTAATTCCTTCTTTTTTTTCTTTTCTATTTTTATCCTCTACATCAAATTTTGAGTCTATTAACTAATACATCTTAAAAAGATGTGTGCTTGGTATAATCCTAAACTATTGAACTCATCATTATATATTATTGAATATGTATTCCAAGCAACAGGGTGGGTAAGCTGGGCACATAATTATTGTTTTTGTAAAATTTAACATTCAAGAGGGTTCCACTAAAACCGCAACATCCCCACAAAGAAAGAAAGAAAGATTACAATTTAAATGTAATGCTATATTTTTTGCACATACTCGTCTTTTATTTGTGTGAAAAATCTTCTACAAAGTAGCTTCGCTGAAGTCTATAACATAATTATCTTCCAATCCAATCACAACAAAAACTTTACATAACAAAGCTTATGAGTAATCGACTTTTATTCGTTCTATTTATTACATTCAATCCTCTCATAATATTCATTATCATTCAACTGCCACCCCGTCCATTTCATTAACTCTTATCCTCGAGTTGCTTTTAGCCTTCATGGTTAATTAGTAAATACAAACAAAATAATTTCTATGTTTTATTTATTTTGATTTCTGTGTCTATCTGTCTATATTTTTTTCTCATTATTTCATTTTTTCCATGACATTTTTCTCAATCTTTCTTTTGCATTCTATTGTCTTTTCATTTTTTATATTCTGTTTTCTTTTTGTTTGTTATAACCATTTTCCTCGCTTTTAGTGTCGTTATTTTTTAGTTCATTCATTTTTTTGTGTTTTCTTATATAACTTTCTATTTGTTTTTCTTTAGATACATCTTACTCATTTATATTTGTTTTTTGTTTGTTGCCACTACATTTCCTTTTCTTCTTTTCTTTCTTACTATTCCATAAATCTGTTTTTCTCTTTCTTTCTTCCTTTTCTTCTTTTCTTTCTTACTATTCCATAAATCTGTTTTTCTCTTCCTTTCTTCCTTTTCCTCTTTTCTTTCTTACTATTCCATAAATCTGTTTTTCTCTTTCTTTCTTCCTTTTCTTCTTTTCTTTCTTACTATTCCATAAATCTGTTTTTCTCTTTCTTTCTTCCTTTTCTTCTTTCCTTTCTTACTATTCCATAAATCTGTTTTTCTCTTTCTTCCTTTTCTTCTTTCCTTTCTTACTATTCCATAAATCTGTTTTTCTCTTTCTTTCTTCCTTTTCTTCTTTCCTTTCTTACTATTCCATAAATCTGTTTTTCTCTTTCTTTCTTTTCTTCTTTCCTTTCTTACTATTCCATGAATCTGTTTTTCCCTTTCTTTCTTCCTTTTCTTCTTTCCTTTCTTACTATTCCATACATCTGTTTTTCTCTTTCTTTCTTTCTTTTCTTCTTTCCTTTCTTACTATTCCATAAATCTGTTTTTCTCTATCTTTCTTCCTTTTCTTCTTTTCTTTCTTACTATTCCATAAATCTGTTTTTCTCTTTCTTTCTTGCTTTTCTTCTTTCCTTTCTTACTATTCCATGAATCTGTGTTTCTCTATCTTTCTTCCTTTTCTTCTTTCTTTTCTTACAGTTCCATAAATCTGTTTTTCTCTTTCTTTCTTCCTTTTCTTCTTTCCTTTCTTACTATTCCATAAATCTGTTTTTCTCTATCTTTCTTTTTTTTCTTCTTTCCTTTCTTACTGTTCCATGAATCTGTTTTTCTCTATCTTTTTTTCTTTTCTTCTTTCCTTTCTTACTATTCCATGAATCTGTTTTCTCTTTCTTTCTGCCTTACCGTCTCATTCTTTCTTTCTTTTTTTTCTTTCCTACAATTAAAGCTCTTTCGATTTTCACCTTCCATTTGAATATCTTTCAAGATATAACCCTTCAGCCCTCTATTTCTAAGTACCTCTTCCTTGCGTAAAGTCACCGCTGTTTTCCATTTAAATCTGGAGGGGTGGTTAAGGGGTTTCTGAAAGTTGTAGATTAGAGAAATACTTTCCACACAAATCTTCCGATTCCCACCTCCACAACTCAGGCAACAATACTAAAAGCATTATATTTTTTACATCCAAGACTCACAATACACAACCATTTTGTGCAAGTGACCCTCATGATCTGTCCCAAAATCGCAGGGGAGACATATTGTAGACTATCTATTTTCTTTAACAGATAAACTTTTCGCGCATATATATATATATATATATATATATATATATATATATATATATATATATATATAAATATATATATATATATATATAGAGAGAGAGAGAGAGAGAGAGATAGATAGAGAGAGAGAGAGAGATAAATTGAGAGAGAAAAAGGAACTGAGAAAAAAAGAGAAAGAGAGAGCGAAAGATAATGATAATATTACACACATTTTATATAGTCCAGATTGATTCGCATGTAAATCTGTTTCCAATTGCAAATAAAAACGTTGACACTTGGTAATATTAAATAGAGTTTATAAATATATTAATTGTAATATATATATATATATATATATATATATATATATATATATATATATATATAATATCATCTTATAATTAATCTGAAATAATAAATACTCAAAACGAGCCATCGGATTTACATATGTTTCCAGATATTCTCAAGGCAGTTCACTTAAAACGCGGGTCCGTTCATTGGAATTAACACATTAAAATAAAACTCGTGGAAATTATCACATGAAAAACAAAACAAGAGTTAAGGCATCAAAATTAAAATCTAAAAATGCATGCCCTAAAATATAGTCACGGTCATGCAGGATGGTCAAGAGTTAAAAGTCAAAAAACTTATGATTAATTATCCAAAGAGAGGAACACATAATGAATAAAACCAGATAACTATTCCATGACGGTCGTTAATTTCAAATTATTAAAGAATTCTAATTAAAGCGGATAAGATCACACAAATCAAATATCAAGTAAAAGTGTAATCCTTTCATTAACACAAATTAAAGGTAATTGTGTTTTATATAAGTACTTAAATTTACGTATTTACATATTCTCTGCGTTGATTTCGTTTCATTTTTGTGAAGGAATATGAATTAAACTGTAATCTTTTTAAACCCATAGATTTAGAATATATTAATAACGTTTCGCTGTAAGCTGATAATAAATTTCATTTTTTAAGGTTTCAATACAAATGATCGATGTTCGTTTGTTCACGTGAGAAATAAACCACACAAGGCTAATTTTGATTTTAAGAAATTCATTTATTTAAGGAAATAAATTTTAGTCAGTAAGTTCAAATTGTATACAGTAATCTAAATGCATTTTCACTTTGAGGCAACCAGCAATTTGGAAAACATTTAACGATTGTTTAAAACTATTACACATTATGTCAAGTAGCTAATCTAAAAGCGCTTGTGAGAAAGCTTAAGCAAGGGTCAATGCACAAATCCAGTTTTAATGAGTAACAGTAGAGGGACATATGAGTATGAGAGAAGAAATACAAATATTGATAGGGTTTAATATGTAGTCAATGAAATCGATTGTAAATACAATTTTTATTTTATAAGCCTGGCCTTGCTTCATATACATGAGATATATAAGATTATGCACCGCTAAATGGAATAATTGAACGTCTTATAAGCAGTCCGGCGTCGATTAAGATATACTTACGTTCACTAGATTTTCCGGAAGGCGGTAATAAGGTCGAAGGTAACGCTGCAAGCGTTTCTTTCCATTCAATTCTGCTCTTAGCATAAAATATCAACGTAGTTTTTTTCTCCTTTCTTTTTTTTTTCTAAAAATGATTGAGGGCCAAAACATCAGCCATTTTGGGGGAGATGCCTCCTCGTATCTCGATTAGATATTTCCTTGGTTGGTCGATTAAGCGAGAAAATTTAATGGACGCATCTTTTTTTAGATACGTTCAATGATTTCAAAAAGTCTGCTCTATTGGTACGCTAATTTGTCACACTTTAGTTTTAAATAGTACTAACAACAAATATAGATTTATAATTGCATCAGATTTCATTGCGCCAGGCTAATATAAAATACGTTTTTTCAAACTATACATTACAGTGTCTACATCTATCTATAAATCTATCTATCTATCTATCTATCTATCTATCTATCTATCTATCTATCTATCTATCTATCTATCTCTCTCTCTCTCTCTCTCTCTCTCTCTCTATATATATATATATATATATATATATATATATATATATATATATATATATATATATATATATATAGAGAGAGAGAGAGAGAGAGAGAGAGAGAGAGAGAAAGGAAGTGAAAGAGTCGAAATTAGTGATAGGTGTTTAAGTGATAAAAATCGTACATATTTCATATGTCGTAGTTCATATTTCATATGTCGTACTCCAATGGTAAGACGCTGGACTATAGACATGACTATCAAAGGTTCGATGCTTGTCTAAGTTAGCTGTGAGCAAGAAACGCGCGTCCATGGATTAGTTTTATGTACGTATACAATTTATAAATATATATATATATATATTAACGAAAAATACGTCCTATAAAATTAAGGGCGACTAATGATGCAATTTTCGTCATCTTAATCACTTAGTAAGTGAAGAAATGGAAATACTAGTATGCAAGAAAAAAAGAATGCTGCAATCATCAATAAATAACAATTACATAGAAATACATTCAATATTTAGGTGCAGAAAAATCGTACATATTTCTAATGCGTCGTTATCCAGTGGTAAGACGCTGGACTATAAACATCAATATGAAGGTTGGATCCTTGTCTAAGTTAGCCATGCTAATGACTGTGTGAGCCAGACTAAGATCTATCTATCTATCTATCTATCTATCTATCTATCTATCTATCTATATATATATATATATATATATATATATATATATATATATATATATAGAGAGAGAGAGAGAGAGAGAGAGAGAGAGAGATAGATAGATACTAAAAAAACGACACGATTGGTAATTCATTGAGTTCTAGGAAGATTGTTTGGAACAGAAAAACGTGATTTTTAAAGCTTATTAAATAAAGAAAATAAAGAGATGTATTCCTAAATTAGCGTTTTTCAGTTCTATATATATCTCGTTCTTTTTTCTATCGTTTTCTATAAGTTTCTCTCTAACTACTTGATAAATAACATTACTCGTTGTGATTCTATTCCATGTTGTCATAATAAAATATGCCGATATTTGTATTATTTCTTTCTTTTATCAGCTTGCACTCGAAATAAACAGACAAAGAAAGGGGGGTAGAGCGTTGAGAGACGAAAACGATTGATATAAGGTGAAACAAGATACACTGGCAGAGGCTGAAAGTAATATATATAGTATCTTAGTAGGAGTGAGATAACTTGGTGGGTGGGTTGCAAATCGCGGCCAATTCGAACAAGTAAAATAATCATATTTTCTAAAGAAAACTCAATCCAAAAACTTGAAAAATATTTTAGCATGTATTTAGTTGGAAAGAGTTTTGTCCTCGGAAAAAAATTAAATTTATTGTAAAATGCAGAACAAACAAAACACCCTTGCCAAATGAGTCAAGTATAAACATTAAGAAATGATTTTAAAATGTAAGCCAATAAATAAATCAATAAATCAATAAATAAAGCAATAAATAAGTAAATAAAGAGGTTATAGTAATTATATAAAAATAAATAATTATTTAAACATAAAATGATTATTATGTACAAAGAAACTAATAATGAAAACATAAACATATATATAATACATACATACGTGCATACATACATACATACACGAATACACCCAAAAAACAAATACAATAAACACAAGGTTAAGCTAAGTACATGACAACAAAATATTAGATTCAACACAGATGTATACACTAAAAATAATAAGAGTATTTCTCATTAAACTAAAAAAAGAGAAACCTAAGCAATCAAGGGAAAAGGTGAAAATGAATACTTCATGTAGAATTACGTAACAGAGAAATGCATATTAAATAACTACAACATCTCAACATTATTATTATTATTATTATTATTATTAGTAGTAGTAGTAGTAGTAGTAGTAGTAGTAGTAGTAGTAGTAGTAGAATTATTATTATTATTATTATTATTATTATTATTATTATTATCAGTTTTACTCACTGGGAGTTCTCACACCGGGAGTTATCAGTAATTGCTCACTGATAATCACCAGTTGTGTTCCCTGGAGTCTGAGTAACAACAAGTCTTCCAAGATTTCCAGTGCTCTCCACTTCTTTCGATAACTACTGCAAATGAATTTGCGTTATCACAACAGTCGCTTACCATCGATTTCTCGTTGGCAACGACCATTGGAGTCTCTAGGAAGTTTGATGGCAATAAGGCTCTCCAATGTCCCAGTACTTTCTGCACTCTTCCATCGGAGGTCTAATAAGTTCTATTCCTTTCTATTCTTTCCATCCTCATTGACCCTTCACGACTGTTTTGTGTGGTATCAGTCATCACATATTGTGGGGGTAGTTTATGAAATTTCTTGCAGTTTCTGTTCTTTGGGTTTGTGTGGTGTTATTTATGTGATTTTGTTTTCTTCCTATTGCATCTTGCATGTGATTGGTTTCGTAGCTTATGTGGATAGGTTTTCACATTCAAGGATTTTCCTTAAGAGTTCAGCTGTTTTTATCATTACCATCCATTGTATGATCTCAGTCTTCCATTTGATTCCAATTTTTCCCACTCTTTTTTCCAGGTACTTCGGAACTGCTCCTAGTGCTCATACGATTATTGGTATTATATATACTTTCTTCATACGCCATATCCCTTCCTATTCTCTGGCAAGTTCAGTGTATTTGCTTGGTTTTTCTGTCTTCTGTAGTTAGCTGCGACGGCAAAATCTACGATTTGGCAAGACATTTTCTTTCTTGTTTATTATTATGACAGGCGGTCTCTTTGCTTGTATGGGTTTATCTTTTTGTACCTCCGTATCAAACAAAATGTGTGTTTTTCGTGTTCGAGTACTTTCTCTAGTTTATGTTTGTACCATTTGTCTGTGCGTTTGAAAGGGAATTGTTTGTATAGCTCTCAGTGTAATGCTTTCCCCACGTAGTAATGCCTATTTTTGTATTCTTTTGGTTTCGTCTATTTTAGCTTTAATGTAGTTAGTCCGTATCGCATTTTTGTGCAACCGCCAGTAGAGATTACGTTACTCTTTTCAGTTGTCCTTTTTCTCAGTCATGCCCAAATATTTTCGTGTGTCTTTTCTCTCGTCTTTCTTATTAAACGACTATGTAGTTGTTTTTCATTCCACTTTTATTTGCTTGTCTTTTTGTTTCTGGTTGCGTTGCTTCCTGAGTTGTTCATTGGGACGGTGTCTTGCTGCGGTGAACATCCTTTCTGTGTCCTGGTTTATGTACTTCTTCAACTCTTTTCTATACTACCAGTCATCTCCCACCCTCTTCGTCTCTCTTCACGTAGAGTATGTGTGTATCGTCTTTTGGCTGTAGTGCATTGGGCATGGTGATTAATTTTCTAGTCTTCTGATCAAGGTGCCTGAGTTCTTCTTTTGCCCAGCTTATGACTGGTCCAGAGTATCTTATTAGTGATACTGCCCAGGTATTTATTCGTTTTATTAGGTTTCTGCTATATACTTTGTTTCTAATAGCTTCTTTGTTCTTCTCAGATATTCTTTTCCCATCTCCTCTTTCATTTCTGTTGATTTGATTGTGTCTGCTTCCAGAGTTCCCAAATATTAATAGCTGTCTTGTTCGCCTAGCGTCCTTATCTGCTCTTGGTTTTGTAATTCCATGCATTCAGTCGTCTCCATCTTTCCCTTTTTTATCTTTAGCAGTGCACACTTTTCCATTTCGAATTCTATTTGGATGTCCTGACTTAAGATTCTGGTCGTATTTATCAGCTTTTCCAGTTCTGTATTGCTTTTTGCAAATAGCTTAAGGTCGACCATATACAGTAGGTGGTTTATTATTTGTTTTGTGCCTGTGAACTTGTATTCGGCATTATATTTCCTGAGTATGTAGTTGAGTGGCATCATGGCTATGATAAAAAGTAGTAGTGATAAAGAGTCTGCTTGGAAAATGCCTCTTTGTATTTTGATCTCCGCCAGGTGTTTCCCCTCAGCTGTGAGTTCTAATTTAATTGTTCCCATTGATTTCGTGATGAGATTAATAATCCTGTCGGGTATCTTGTACATTTTTAAGCATTCATTTATCGATGTTTGAGGGATTCTGTCGTAGGCTTTTTTGTAGTCAATCGATGCTATACATATGTTCTTTTTCCTGCTTTTGACTTTTTAACGATCCAAAGCAGCTCATGCGTCCCTCTTTTCCCAATTGCCGGTATCCTTTTCGTCTCTCGAGAAGTAGGCCACGGCTGTTCAAGGAAAGGTAAATTTTCTCTCTCAGCTGTGCCGTTAGGATTTTCCACATTATTGGTAATCATGTTGTCGGTCTGTAATTTCTTTATGTCCTTCCCTTCTTAGCGTATTTTTGTATGAGTGTTGCCATTCCTTTGGTTATCCACTCTGGTAGTCTGCTTTGATAGATACATCCTCTCAGTTTCTATGCTAGCTTTTTATGTTAGGTCGTAATTTAAAAAAAAAACAGTACGCATGTATTCCATCGTAGCCTGCTGCTTTCCAGTTTGCTTTTTTATAGTGTTGTCTTTATAGTTTCTTCAATAAATTTTGTTTATGTCCCTTCTCTACTTTCCTGTAGTTTATCTTTCATATTTTCTAGCCATTTAGCAATTTTTGTGATCTTGAGCTTTTTCCCATATCTTGCCCCAGAAATGTTTTGTTTTTGTCGAGTTCGGTTGTTCTGATTTTCTTCTTTCTCCGTTTACGTTTTTATAAAACTGACTTTCATTGTTTTCAAAGGTCCTGATCTGTTTGTAGTGTTCCGATTTGTATCTGTATCGTTTCAACCTTGCTTCTTTTGCTGCTATCTTTCGTTTTAGTTCTTCATGCTTCTCATTTTGTATTTCCTCGCGATTCAGATGTTTGCTCTTCCATGTTTACTGTTCTCCATCATCCTGATTACGGTTTTAGCTTCCTTTCGAAGTTTGGTGATCTGGGTTTCCAGTCTGATCTCCCATACATATTTCGTCTGTCCATTCTTTTGCATAGTCTTTTTTTCTCTTTTCTGTTTCATACTTATTGATTTTGCCCCCGCATATATCAAGTTGTTTATGTATGTGATAGTATATGTTGAGATGTACAGTAGTACTCTGTTTACTGTCTCTGTTTCAGCATTTACATTTTTAAATCTTCGTTCCTTAGGGATTGAAGTTTTTTGCCGTCGGACATGAACCGTTTTATGTTTTCCACTTCTCTTGCTTCTTTTTCGGTGAGTTCTGTGGTATTTATATGTTCGCCTTTTTCAGTTTCAGTGTTTATGCTTTGCCCGTCTTTTTCCTGTGAGTTTTCGTCACGTGGTGTTTCTTGATCTACCACGCCATTTATCTTTTGTTTGATTTCCGTTAATTCCATCTCCAAGAACCACCCTGTCTTACTTGACTTACTATCCTTTGTTCCGTAGAATGGTAGTCAGTAGAAATTACTTTTTTGTGGGATAGCGGCTTTTGAAGTAGCATTCCATTATCAGTCTCATCTCTTTTGTGACCCATTTCTTTCTATGGCTTTTTGGTTTGCTCTTTTCATTCCTGCTTTCTTGTGTTTGGCCCGTGTCCTTGTCATACCTGGAATAAGTGAAGTTACTTAATTGTTTTTGATCCGTGATATTGTTCCTGCAATGAAAGGTGGCAACATTCGCAGGATGCGGACCGGGTTCCTCATGTTGACATGCTGCCCATTATGTCACTCAGATCTTTCTTCTGAGTCCCATTGCGTTAATTTGTAGTTGTAGACATTTATCATAGTTAGGTATTTGTTGCAACACCAGACGCAGGATTAGTTTTCCTGTGATCCTGTCACAAGTATAGTGTTTCTCTCATTTTTATGAATATCAATGTACACTATCACACATACATGAAGACATTTACGGAAATAAATAAATAAATAATTAAAAAAAAAATGATATTTTCACATATATATATACATATATATGTTACCTAATTACTTAGTATAAGTTTTCTGAAATATTTTTAAAAAATAATTAAAACATACGATAGAATCCTCTCCTATGTTTGTCTGATGAATTGATGCGTTTTTATCAGACGTTTAGACGCGATGTTAAATGTCCATCAGCTCCTTCAAAAAATAACAGCAACTTTTTTTCTCTCACGTGACTAGTTACTTTTTCGGAGAATTCAATTCCTTACAACTAAAAGAAAAAATAGAATATCTACTTCGTTCACCCCTGAAAAGAAACCTAAAAAGTAACTTATTAGATAACATTAAAATTCACAATAAATTTATATCTTCAAAAAATACGTCTTCAATCGGCGCGCTCGCGATTTTAAATTATTATTATTATTATTATTATTATTATTAATTTTTTTTTTTTTGCAGTCACTGTAAATAACGAGTGGTGTTCCCTGTAATTTAAGTGACAAGTCCCCCCAGATTGCCAGTACTTTTCACCTTTTTTCGATGACCATTGCAAATGAATTTGCGGTATCGTTTCAGCCGCTTACCATTGATTTTTCGTTAGTAACAGCAATTGGTCTCCTCTGAGATCCGGGTAGCAATAAGTCTCCCCGAAGTCCCATCACTCTCCGCACTCTTACAGTGCAGTCTGGTTTGTGCTCCCCATCCTCGGCATTCTTTTCCTCCTTGACACTTCATGACTATTTTGTTAAGAATCAGCCGAGGTTGGGGCCATCACCATTTTTAGTGGAGAAAAGACAGTTTGTTTATGAAGTTTCTTGCCGTTTCTTTTCCTTCAATTCATGTGATAGTGTTCTTCCTGTGGTTTTATTTTCTTCCTTCAGTATGTTATGATTCCCAGAATGACTCACTATGAGACATGTCTGTTTGTCCTAAATCACATATGCACTTAAGTTGTACTTCCTCCTATTTCTTTAACCCAGTTCATAATTCATACTAGCTACTTTACCCGTTTTCAAAATACAGGGCCCGTCCTAATGTAACAAACACTAATCAAAATATAAACATACTTATACGTTGTATTTATTTACCCCACTCCTCCTAAAAATTACCTCTACACTATTTGAACAGAGCTGTCTTTTTTAGAGAGATCAATTTTTTCGGAAACATTACAATAACTTCATAGTTATCCTAATATAGTGTAAACTTTCGTTCGGTAGAATTTGAACCGAACTGTTATTTTTTAAAATTCACAATTCGATGAAAAGATTAAAAAAAACATAATCAAAATATAAAAATACTTATACGTTTTATTTATTTACAAATCTCCCCCAATATGGTACTTCTACACATTTTCAACCGAACTGTGTTTTTTTTTGGGGGGGGGGGAGGGGGCATGAAGAAAACCTACAGTTATCCTAACATAAGTTTTACCTTTCGTTCGGCGAAAGTCTGTTTGGTTTGTGTCTCTCCATATTCTGTAGCACCCACTACATCTTTTAACCCGAGATCAAACAAAATTACAGTATAAATGCACCAACGAAGAAGATATACAACTATACTATTTCAATTTCTATTTTTTATACTCCGAGTACATTTTTTGAGTACATAGATTTTCAGGAATTAAAATCCGACGTTTATTTTTTTTACATTGACACTATCTGTTATTACCTATTCGCGTGCGGTCGCGTAATGACACATACTTTTTTCATTAGTTTACATTTCTCCCGGACAAAGCCGGGCGGCGGGTATCCGCTAGTATCTTAATGAATAGAGAGTGAAAACACTTCTTCAGCATCACTTCTTTTTCGTAATTTTTGGCGGAGTCTATAAATTGCTACACACACACACACACACACACGCACACACACACACATATATATATATATATATATATATATATATATATATATATATATATATATATAAAAGGAGATTGTAGTTTGCTTGAAGTATTGCTGGTAAATGTAAGTGTAAATTAGTCGTCCAAGGCTATAGCAATGCGATGTGGTTGCCGTGAGATGGAAAAGTGAAAAGAAATAAACGCAGGGAGAGAGTGGAACTCAAAACGATTTATTAATAATTTCACGAAAACTGATTAAATACCAAATAGTATTTTTTTTTTGGTAAGTAACAGATCGGCAAAGGGTAATCTTAAATTTTCGAAAGAACAACTTTCATTATCAGAAGACAACAATAGAAGACCGAGAGGGTCGGAAAAACGTGAAAAAACCGGTGTCAGATCATCGTATTACAGGGGAAAAACAATTGGCAGTAGGAACGCAGAAAACGTCAAAATTCCATTAAGCAATCATATAACTAAGGTTAAAACATTATAAACATTAGTTTAGTAATATACCAATTTTTTTTTTTAATTTTATTATGTTTCATTTTACATGACTCATCAATCTTTATTTATTTATTTATTTATTTTATTTTTTTTTTTTTTTCATTTATTCTCTTCAAATCTAAATTTAAATTTACGGTCAAAGGGAGATAACTTATTCTAAATAATATATTCAGACTTTAGAAATGAGATTGGAAACTTGAGAAGGAATTTGAGTTGTGAAGTGGATAAAAGCCAAGGATGGGACCTTTTTTTTTTTTTTATATTAGCAGGGGAAGGGGGGGGGAATAAGAAGAGAGAGGATTATAAAAAAAAAAACAAAAAAAAACAACAAGTAAGTAAGTTGTGGGTGGGAGTGTGAGGAGGTGGGAGTGTGAGGATGTAAGAATCAGAGGATGAAGGGAGATGACAACTCGAATCTGTTATTCAAGGCAGGGCGAAATTTAGAGATTAGGATAGCTTCCGAAATTCGAAGCTGGCCTATATTGCGGACAGAGTTGAGGATGCGGACACTAATGGAGCGATGTGTGTTGCCACATGAAATTAAGTGTATATATATATATATATATATATATATATATATATATATATATATATATATATATATTGTGTGTGTATTTAAGCAGCATATTTTGATTTAGACAAACATTATTAATAACACGTAGTTTTTTTTTTATAATACTTTATTTTATTCTTTTAATTTTCCGAATAGTCTATTTCGGTCAAATGGGTGCATGTAAATTCCGTGGGTTTCTTGTTCCATTTTCTTTTCTTTTTCGCGAGTACTTTCGGTTTGATTCGTCAAATCATCTTCAGGCGGTGATAGTTTTGTGTTTACAATTATTTTTTTTACTGTTTTGTTTATTTTATATAAACGGCTTGTAATTTACAAATTCAAAAAGAGCGTGTATAATATTGAGATCTTACATGCGAGCGTGATTCCGTTCTAAGCCCGTGCAGGATTCAATTGTATGATTGCTTAACGGCTAATAAGTTGATTACCTTCTAAGCGCATGAAAGATTCAAAAGTATAATTGCTTTAAAAAGTAGAATTGCTTTATATATATATATATATATATATATATATATATATATATATATATATATATATACTAACTGTTCTTACCTTCTCTTGCCCGACAGTCTTTTTCCTCTCATTTATATATTGTGTGATTAGAGTACGATTTCTTCGCCTGCAGGAAAAAAAACGTTTGTTTGTGTTATGAATAAATGTAAAAATATTTTGCGTTTTCAGACGGAAATAGAACTGACAATTTAATTTTTACAGGCTGGCGTCTTATCTGTTTTAGCCACAAACGCGCAAATGTTACTTATATATGGATGATAAAACATGCTCAGGAAATGTGATTGTGTCAGTCAGATAACGTTTCAGGGATGTAAATCTGTCATAAAAAATGCAAAAGAGGCAGATCAGCGGTGAAATTCTAATAAGATGTCTTCACAGTATCATTAGTTAGAAGACTAGCTATTGTGGTAGGTTTAGCATTCCCTACTGCATCGTTTATGTTAGTAATCAAACTGTTGATAGGATCAACTATAAAATTCAATGAAACAAATTGAAAATACATTTAGTCTCCAAAACTAAAGGACTGAATAGTTTTAAATATACATGTTTTGTTTATTAATCTATGAAGTAAAAGAAATAGGAGAAAATGTTTTAAGAAAGAAAGAGTGAGAGAGAGAGACGGAGGAGCTATATATATATATATATATATATATATATATATATATATATAGATAGATATATAGATAGATAGATATATAAACATATATGTATGTAACAACTTTGTACGATATTTCCAATTCTCTGTTGGCGTCAACTGATTAATTCCACAAACACGAGACGTTTTGATTAGATTCATCATTCATTCTCACGCAATGATTAAGTTCGATCTTTCATCAACATCATCCGCACAAATCAATAAGGCCCGTTGGTATTTCGAAAATGTTATTTGCAATCAATTTTTAACTAATATTTTTCCTTCTCTACTTCTCTCTCTCTCTTTCTCTCTCTCTCTTTTCTCTTACCGCTTTTCTCTCTTTTTATAGAGATAGATAGATAGAGTTAGGGTGAAATAGAGAAATGTATCTATTTCATCCTCACTTTCTCCTATTTCTTTCACTCTTTGTATCTCTCTCACCCTATTCATCTCACTGCCCCTTTCTATTTCTTTCACTCTTTCTTTTTCTCTCCCTATTTGTCTTTCACTCTTTCTCTATCTAAGTTACTCTCACTATTCTTATTTTTCTCACTTGTTTCACTTTCTCATTCTCATTCCATTTTTCCCATTCTTCCTATTTCTCTTTCCCTTTTCTCTCTTTCAATTTCTCTCTCACTCTCCACACACGCGCATATAACGGATATTCGTACAATGCGTCTATCCAGTCTGCCCGTGTATCGACGAAAATGCCAATAAAAATGTTACTGTGATAGACACACGAACAAACAGAGCTTTTTATAGAGATGGTTAGATGCATCTAAAAATGCTATTTCAAATTGAAGCGTGACACACAAAGCGAGAGGCAGACCCTCTTATAGATTTAATGTGCTCTTTTACAAAAATACCCACGTAATCTGCGTGTCATCCATCGAAATTAAAACGTGACATTTAACCCGTGAAAGGATATAACATTATATCGAGATGCACAGACGCATCTAAATATTCTGATTCAATCTTTAAGCACGACAGATCAACCAATCAACAGATCATCTTATAAGGACACAAAACCACATTAAACCACATATTTAAAATTGACGCTTGATAGATCGACAGCTGTGCTTATGCAAACGCTTATAGACACGTGGACGCATCTAAAAAGGCTATTTCAAACTTGTTAAGTGTGACAGACAGAAGGAAATGCTACTTCAAAGTGTAATGCGATAGTTTATCTAATAGAGATGTTTTAACCCATCCGAAATTATTATTTGAATTTAAGCTTTACCGACTAAATGAATAATATTTCAAAATTGCATAATAGACAAAATTACAATAGACACGACAAACCAACCAAATAACAGAGGTGTTATAGAGAGACCTGGACGTATCTCATCTCATCTAAACACACACACACACACCCACATTATTCATTATTTTGCAACAGTGTTTGTCGAATTGGTTTTGTTGGTGTAAATATTGACGAAATCAGATTGAAAAATCCCGGGCTATTCCAAACTACTTCGCTTCTCCCCCCTTTCTCTCTCTCTCTCTCTCTCTCGGTCTCTCTCTGTGCCTCTCTCTCTCTCTATCTATGTATGTTTACCACACGGTGAAAATCAAACCGTTGTAGTTGTGATTTCAGCGCAAAACGAGGAATTGAATTTAAAAGTTGGAAAGTATCAGTTTTTTTGTTGTTGTTGTTTACCAGATTTAAATATGCAAAACGAATTAAACTAATTCATTTCATATCCGAAGAAAAGTCCGAGGGAAAATCAAGTTTTGTCAATTTTGCAAATATCGGAACTTAGAAATGTCTACAAATGTCTAATCGATTCTCTCGGGCATTCCACAGTGACCTTTCATATTTCTATTTTCTTCTAAGCAATAGTAATAATAATAATAATAATAATAATAATAATAATAATAATAATAATAATAATAATAATAATAATAATAATAATAAAACTAACAATAACAATAACAACAACAACAATGACGATGACGATGATGATGGTGATAATAATAATGATGACGATAATGATAATTATGGCGATGATAATGATGACGATAATGATAATGATAATAATAATGTGAGTTGTAATAATCCTTTAATCCATAGAAAACCGACCGTCAGTATTAACGTGAAATCAACGCTAAACGGCTGTTGCGACAATGCAAACTGATTACGGATGGTTACAGAAAAAGGTGAAGATTGCTTTAAATATAAGGCGATGTATTGTTATTCAGGCTCCAGGGTACACCACCTGTTGTTTCTAATAAAGGATCACTGGTATTCACTTGTGTGAGAACACTCTGTGTCTAAAAACAAAATAAAAGTAAAAATAAAAATAATTATAATGATAATAATAATCATGATAATGTTGATGATTATCATAATTATAATAATAACAATAATAATAATAACAATAATAATGATCATGATAATAATAATAATAATAATAATAATACTACTACTACTACTACTACTAATAATAATAATAATAATAATAATAATAATAATAATAATAATAATAATAAATACCACAGTATGAAGATCCAAGAGACGGAAAACAAGCAAATACACATAACTAGTCAGAAACCTTAAAGGAATATGGACCATGAAGAAAGTCAGTAACATACTAACAATCTTAGGAGCACTAGAAATAAACCCAAAAAAATCTAGAGAAAAGACTGGGAGAAATTGGAATCAAAGGGATCATTGAAACCATACACAGGACGGCAATGATGAAAACATCTTCAATCTTAAGGAAAATTCTTGAATGCGGAAACCAACCCGCGTAAGCTACGAGAGGTAACCAGTCACCTGGAATTTCCAACATGAAGAAAACAAAACTACACGAAGAACACCACACTACAATCAAGGAACAGAGGCTGCAAGAAACATAACCTTATATGCTCCCCCACCCAATAAATTACACAAAATGAACTAATGAACAGAAATTGGAAGAAACACAATGAGCTCTCCGCCCTCGGCTCTCCTTCCTTCTCTTTCCTCTTTTCTCATCCCCCTCAATAAAAATGGTCCCGGCGTAGGGTGACATCGTTCAAAATATTTGTAGAGGCTGAAGGACACTGAGAAGTCCGAACATGGAACAACACAAACCAGACCCCCACTGGAATAGTGCGGAGAATACTGGGATCTTGGAGAGGCTTATTGCCACCCACCTCCCAGAGAAGACCAATGGTCCTTACAAGCGAGAAATCAATGGTAAGCGGCTGCAGTTGTCGGCGGTATCGAAAAAAGGTGAAGAATATTGGGAATCTGGGGAGACTTGTTGTCACTTAGACTCCAGGGAATACAAACACGTTGTTGTCGGTGAGCAATCACTGCCGATGACCTGTGTGAGAACTCCTAGTTAGTACAACTAATAATAACCATTACTAACAGCAGCACAGAGAAACAGAATCTTTACTAACAGCGGAACAGAATACTGCGATTAGGACTAACTACATTAAAGCAAACATAGATAAACCCCAGGTAAACAGTAAATGCAGAATGTGCGGACAAGGTAACGAAACAATAAACCACATAATATGTGAATGCAGCAAACTAGCTCCAAGCGAATATAGGAACAGACACCACTGCGTGTGGAAAACAGTACACTGGAAACTGTACAAACAACTGCATTTCGAGCACGCGGCCCAATGGTACACACATAAACCAGAAACGGTACTGGAAAACGAAAATCACAAAAACCCTTTGAGTCACGGAGGGACAAACTAATACACTCATCCAAGCAAGGACACCAGATGACATAATAGTCAACAAAAAGGAACAATCCTGCCTAGTCGTAGACTTTGCCATTCCAACAGAGAAAAGAGTAAAGATAAAAGAGACAAAAAAAAACGAAGCAAATATATAGAATTAGCTAGAGAACTGAAAGGGATATGGAGCATAAAGAAAGTTAATATAATACCAGTAATCGTAGGAGCACTAGGAAGAGTCCCCAAAAAAACTTGAGAGAAGACTGGAAGAAATTGGAATCAAAGGAATCACTGAGATCTTACAAAAGACGGCAATAATCGAATGCAGAAACCAACCCGCATGAGTTACGAACGGTAACATGAAAGTTACAATAGGAACAAAACCAAACCAGAGGGATAACGCCACCAACCGAGGAACGTGAACTTCAAGAAATATCATAAGCACTCCTACCCCCCCCCCCCCAAAAAAAAAAGTGTTGACGCCACACAAAATAATCGTAGAGGGTCAAGGAGGGTGTGAGGACCGAGGAGGAACAGCACCTAGCAGACATCCACTGGAAAAGTGCGGAGAGTGATATGAGCTAGGAAAGCTTATTGTCATCCAGATCCAGTAGGAGACCAATGGTCGTTTCCAGCGATAAAGCAATGGTAGGCGGCTGTTGAGATACCGCAAACTAATATGCTGTGGTGATCGAAAAGAGGTGGATCGTACTGGACATATGTGTAGACTTGTTGTCACTCAAACTTAAAGGAACACCACTGGTTGTTGTCGGTGAGACACAACTGACGATGACTTCTGTTATAACTCCTTGTTAGCGGAAATAATCATAATAAGAAACAAGACAACATAAAACTATTTAATAACTGTAAAAAATGTGTTAGATTATTTTCGGCACTACCTATATATATATATATATATATATATATATATATATATATATATATATATATATGATTATTTTTATTTACACCGACATGTACAAAATCTGCGGCACTGGCATGTCGATGTTATCGATCAACAGCTATTATAAACTGAGATCTCATCAGGGAGAGTTAAAATCCGATCTTAACTTTAGATCATATATGGAAAGAATGACATTGAGTAAAAAAGAAAAGAAATTTAAAATTTAAATTTGGAAAGTTACGTGGTTGGGACCGTTAAGAATCAAAATAAAAAATAAAAAAATTTCAAAACAAAATATTTATATAAAATATAAAATATGAAATATGAAATAAAATAAAATAAAAAGAGAGAAATAATAAATAAGATAGATAGATAGATAGATAGATAGATAGATACAATTAAATAAACTAAAATTGTACGGGATAAAATAAGATCATTTAGGATAGAGACAGAAGTGGGTGATAGAGCGTGGAGAGGGGAGAGGGGGGAAGGAAGACATATGCGATGGGAGGTGTCAAAGTCAGTCTAGGGTTAAAAAGCACGTAGCATAATTTGAAGGTCGGTTAAATGTTTGAATCAGGGATGATGGTGGTGGTAGCGTCTGTGTGTGTGTGTATGGGAGTAGGGGCCGTTAACACATTGTGCTACTGATTTTGTTTTTTAATTCTTAATTTTTACTGTTTTTAAAACTTATCTTAATTAATAAATTAAACACATTCACTAACAAATTAATTTAGTTTACACAATAATGATAATAATAATCATAATCATAATCATAATCATAATAATAATAATAATAATAATAATAATAATAAAAATTATATCGGTAATAATGCAGAAATGGCAAGTAATGATATTGATAAATAATAATAATATTACTTATTATGAATTATTATCGATTATTATTGATTACTATTATTAATTATTATTATTATTATTATTATTATTATTATTATTATTATTATTATTATTATTATTATTATTATTATTAATATTATTATTATGATAATAATGATAATAATAGTAATCAATAATAATGGATAATAACAAGCCGCGAGTGCGTCGTCCCCCTCTGTATGTGACTCGATGTGGCGAGTGTAAAATGCAATAAATTTGGGTAAAAATTGAATAGATGGATCAAACGTTATTGGAGAAAAGGGTCATTTTTGCAATTTTGGGGGCTTTTGACACCCTGGGGGCGCGAACCAGATTTTTCCCGAGGTTAGTGATACTTATTTTCTATTAGGAACAATGGCCTCTACATTTTGGCCAAGTTTCAGAGAAATTGAATGGATGGATGAAAAGTTATAGTGCAAAAAATTCATTTTTTGCCATTTCGGGGCCTTTTGACCGCCTGGGAAGCTAACGATATTTTTTTTAGATCGGAGAATGTCACTTTCTAACCTGACCAAAGTTACAACTTCATGCCAAATTTCAGAGAAATTCAATGGATGGTTGCGGAGAAAAATCCGGACGGACGGACGGACATGCCTAAAAACATAAGTCCCCCGATTTTATAAATCGGGGGACCAATTAATAATTCAGTTTAAATTTACTCTATCTTCTCCGTATCTTTTGATTTTATAATAGTAAACTAGTATCTCTCTACTGGCTGTTAAATTCGATGTTCTTGTAGCTAAATGTAAAAAAAATGGAAAAATTGATAACACAACATATTAGAATAAAAAAGTTCCAACCACTCTCAATATACACCACCACCCCCACCTCCCTTCACCTTCCTCTTAAATGAACATGGTATACTTTTTTGAAAGGGTGATTTGCAAAGTAGCCGGACTTCAATTAATGCCAGACACATGGCTGTTGAAATAAAAAAGACTCACCAAAGTTTTCAGTTGGGTTGTCTGTTCCTTTAACTATCTTTAATGTATTTGTCATTCATTACTAATATCTAATCATGTTACCAAATTTACTTGTATTTGCCTTGTGTTTATAAATTTATTTGAGTTTCAATTTAACACCTTTTCTACGTAGATGTCTGTTCATCTCTTATATGTACTAGCTTGCGCGAGGGAAACATATCTTCAAATCTCTGTTCCCTCTGATAAGTGTACAACGAACTTATTCTATCTATCTATCTATCTATATATATATATATATATATATATATATATATATATATATATATATATATATATATACATGTATATGTATGTGAATATGTGGATAATCATCAATCTAAGAGAAGGAAAACTGATAATAAAACCTTGCTACTAGCCACTTACATCTTGGTAGCAAACCATTGATCGACAACTTTCCAAGAGCTGAAATCTCGAAAAAAACTATATTTTCTTAAGGAAATTGGTTCTGACTATCACACTCCTTCTCTGTCTATTAGTCAAGCGTAGAGGTTAAAGCACTGAGACGCCTCTAAAGACACCTAGGGTTTGGCCTTGTTTCCTGACTTGGGCAATTAACGCCCTCTCTATTTCTCTCTATCTGGGCTACTTGAGGAAAGTTTTTTCGTCACTAAGTGTCCACATGACAAGTCTAGATCGCTCTTGTTCTGACAGGTTGAGGGTACAGGTTAGGCAGCTTGTATGGCTGCTGTTTCTGACTGGTAGTAAGGATCTGACTGGTAGTTAGCCCTAAGAACGGCTGCTCTATCAACAGTTGCATAATATCGTGGGTAACTGTACGTGTCATTTCGCGCATGGAAAGGGGTCCTACAGTTACCCCCGGTGGGCTTTTCCGAGGTAAAAACGCTCATGGATTAAGTCACGACTAATGGACTGGCTGTGTGAGCTTAGGCACCAAACGAGTACCCACTTTGCCCTCCTCAATCTATCTCCAAACAAACATAAATTTACAAAATGAAAAAGGCAAACATAAACCAGACACCTAACAAAAAATATTTCTGCTTGCGCCCTTGAGGCTCGCATTCACAAATATCCGTGGACTTAGAACCAATATTAACGACATAGAAACTTTTCTCGTGGCAAACTCCCCGGATATCTTAGCACTAAGTGAAACGAACCTTCAATCGTCAATCTCCTCTCACCACTTTGACATGACCTTCCACTCTACCGTAAGGACTCTGACAAACATATGCACGGGCTAAGAGTTTATATTCGGTACACCCTCCCCTTGACTAGAGAACATAGGTTAGAATCAGATGACCAAGCATACATGTGCTTTAGATTGGCCTTACATAAAAGAGTTAGTTACTTATATTTCTTATACCGTTCTCCTTTGACCCAGGACTGTACCCTGCTTGACTCTGTCTCTGAAAGCTTAGATAGAGCACTCTCTCTGTCGACTCGAATGCCACTATACAATTATTTGGGGATTTTAATGCACACCACCGTGACTGGGATTCTCCAGCATTACTGACGCAGCTGGGAATTCAACGTTTCATTTCCCATCAGCTTACACCCTCTTACACACTGTCACTTTTCCGACTCGCCTTCCTGATCGTGCGAACTAGCAAGCCTCACTTCTCGACCTGTTCCTAACCTCACTACCTGAGGGTTGTGTGGCGAATGCCCATAGCTCACTCAGAAACTCTGATCGCGCTGTGGTAATGATACTTATCAATTTAATAACTCGTCCAAAAGCTGATGAGCCGTTGCTAAAAAAGACGAGAAACTATGAGCTGATTTTGAATCCCTCAGGATCACATCAGCGACGCTTCTCACTCCTTGCTGATCAGTGGACATATGAGCTAACCGAATGGGTCAAAGAAGGCATTGCTGCTTATGTCCTCACGCGAAAATTCTTCAGCAAACCCCACTCTTTTCAATGGTTCACCTCAGGATGTGCTACTGCTATTGTTGAGAGGCAGAAGACATTCCGGAAATTCGGCCGCCATAAGTCAACTACGAATAGACAGTAATATATAGAGGCAATAACTGAATGGAAAGTAGTGATAGATCAAGCAAAGAGAAGATATACAGAAATAACCACAAAAAACGCATTCAGTCACTAATTTCTGGAAAATCTACAATATTGTGATGAACAATGGACAATCGACAATTCCCCCTCTATCAAATAACAACGATGTTGTTTGCACGGCAACTGATAAGGCTGGACTAATTGCGCAGCGTTTCGCCTCACACTCCACGCTGGACTCAGCAAACCACCCCTCCCTAATTTTCCATTGCGGACTGAAGGCACACTTGAAAACCTGGTCATCACCCCATCCTAGGTCAAAGACATCATAATAAATTTTGACACCTCTAAAGCCTGTGGGCCTGATCTTATACCAGTAATAGTAATAAAAAATGGTATGCTCAGCTGACCCCTGTCCTCGCCAAACAATACAACACATGATTTGCTGAATCTTGTTTCCCTAATAATTGGAAAATTGCTTCAAAATGTGGCTAAACCTAAAACAAATTGCCAACATAGTTTTTTTAACTTGGATATTAGGCTTGAATAACCTCTCTTTCAGATAAAGATGTTTACCAAAATTAACCTTACGAAAAGGAGTCTACGGGCGCCATCTTTAAAATAAAACTCAACTATATACAATTTGGAGACATAAATTCCTGACATTTCCTGACAAAAATAAACGCTTTTCCTGACAAAAAAACTGCATTAAATTAAAAAAATAAGTTCTTGCATCAAAACCCACGCAAGGCCAACTCTAAGCAACCTTGACATTTTCTTGGTGTTTTAAGTTGAAATGATAGGTAGCTATATGCTTAATAATAAACTAACACCAGAAAATTACAAGCCCCTGCCATTGTTATCATTTTTTTATTTCTTATACAAATATGAATATAAATGGTGCAAAAACAGACTAAGTCGCTTTTTAAAGACAACAATTGTCACATCAATTCTTGACATTTCATGAAAAAAACAGGTACAAATTAGTACAATTTACCATAAAGGAATGGTCAGTTGGTCGAATTCTGAGGCAAGTCTCTTGCATAACCACCACAGAACAAGTTCATGAACGGACCAAAGAACATTTCTTGTCAAGAACTAGTCAATAGTAACTTCAATATCATCAATATATAGCTGTGGTGAGTTACTGCAGTGGAATCATGTCCAATTACCACACAAGTTTGAACAGTCAATGTGATGTCTCCTGCAACTGGATCTTGCTGTATTACACCCTGAAGTAGTGTTACACCTAATTATAGCCAACAAAGTTACAGGACCAGCTGGCAAATCAGTATTGATTGGTTGTAATTTACCATTTGCAAGTTTCCATCTCCACTCGTCAACTTTTAGCATTCCTGAATGTGGAAGTAAACTCGAAGGCTGTGGAATTTCGTAGCTGCTCTTGTTGGTTGCAATTATTTGGCCTCAACACACTTTTAGCATTTTTTGGCCGTTCATTTTAGCAACATGACATAAATGCTGGTGTAACTCAATGATCCATCCTTGGACCTCTACTGTTCCTGATTTTCAGAAATTACCTCCTAGATGTCATTGAGACTGAGATAGGAATATTTGCTGACGAAACTACGCTTTAGTCTCGTCATGTGAGCAAAACCGACGCGCACATATCTGAGGCAATGGCCGAATCCTTAGAAAATGACATCCAGTCAGTAGTAGATTGGGGTAGAACATGGATGATAACTTTTAATGCAGCAAAGACAAAGCTACTTTTCTTTCAAGAACTACAAGAAACCTCTTAAACCATCGATTGTTATGGCAAATAACACCCTCCCTGCAGGTTCATCATTCAAACTCCTCGGCCTAACATTCACAGATAACATGAATTGGAACAAATACATTAAAGACATTGGCAGGGCTGCTGCAAAGAAGGTGGGCTCCCTCTACCGTGCTAGTAAACTTCTCACTCTTGGCATTATCATATATCTCTACAAAGCCACCATCCGCCCATGCATGAAGTAGTGTTGACACATCTGGACTGAAACATCATCCACTAGTCTCTCTCTCTTAGGCAAGGTCCAAAAAAGAGTCGTCAATTTAAAAGGTTTCTCACTATCAACCAATCTCTAGCCCCTGTCCCATCGTCGCAATGTTGCTTCCTTGTGCCTGTTTTGCAAGTACTTAAATAGATTGTGCTCTGGTAAACTTGCTGCTCTGGTGCCCCTACGACGTAAATTCACTAGACCAAACCGACAATCTGCTAAATATTATCCATTCACTGTGGAGGTCCCCAGATGCCGAAGAGCTTTCTACTAAAAAAGCCGCTTTCTTCGTGCTGCTGGACTCTAGAACTCCCTCCCTGCACCCTGTCTTCCTGATGGTTATTACATGCAGAAATTTAAAACTAATGTAAAACGACATCTCGCTGCAGATCTCCCAATTTAGGTTGCCCCCCCCCACACTTTCTACCCTTTTTTTCAGTAGCCCCTTACGTCTAGAGTGGTTGACTGCCTTGTTGGGTGAACTATGTTTTAAAAAAACTCGTTTGTTTTTTTGCGCTAAATGTACTTTTTCGTCTTTCTTCAAAGACAATTTGCTCTATGTAAAAAATAGTAATACGGTGTACACATTTCATCATCAGTGTAATACTAGTTTTATTGAGCGAACTATGTTACATTCGAAGACTCGGATCAATGTCCATACGCCTCAGCCAATATCACACAGAATAGACCATGTTTCTTGTGAAAACTCACTACTCTGGCATTAAAATCGTTAATTGGCCATCATTTTGCTCATAATATTTGCCGAGCCAGTAAGTATGAAATAAAGGAATTCAAAATCTTGCATCTTAAAACTTTGGTATAAGTCGCTATCAAGTCGCAAGCAGACACATTTATATCGTTTTTTCTTTGCGGAGGCGGGGGGTAACGTAACGGTCTTTAAACGCTTTATTAATCGGTGCATGAATTGAATTAATTATTTTAAACATCCTCATCGGCAATTTTGTATCATCAATCTTGCTCTTTCTCGATAGTATATATATTTTGTTATCAGTGATTGTTTTCTGATTAGATATTTGTCAAAGGTGTTCTTGAGAACAGTTTTGAGGCCTTTTATTACATATATATATATATATATATATATATATATATATATATATATATATATATATATATATGTATATATATTTAAAGTATTAAATATAATTATTTTATAAATTATTTTTCAATGTTATCAGGAAGTAATTCCGAATATCGGCGATAGGACATTAATATAGTTAACTTAGAGTGAAAATAAACACATGTAAAGTTACACACTTTACAAGTGAAACCATCATAATTTCAGATAGTACAACAAAGTAATGTTTAAATATAAAATAGGATTTTAAAACTAGATTGTTGAGAAAATAAAATCTCATCAGAAGGAGGACACAGTTATTTAACAATAAAAGCTTTGACCTCAGTTATTAATTTGAAAAAATAGCTTTTACTTCAATAATTAATTTGCAAAAAATATATAAATAATGTAAGAAATCTGAAATCTTTTATTGTTCCAAGAGAAAAAAAAAGTTAAATCCTTTATAATTCCAATGGAAAAATATAGAAATAGTATTGGACAGGAGACAAAAGTTGTTTTTATTTTCATCAGTAATTTCACGGATATATCGGAATGTTTCCAGGGGTATCATATATTTCAATATTAAATAAGATAATCCACTGAATGAACATTCAAAGTTCGGGTAAAACAATCAAGGGTTAAATATATGCAAAGAACTATGATCGTTTCACCTGACCAAAGTTGTATGAACGCTGTTTAATAACTATTCAACTAGCGTGACTATTATGCTGTAAATGCGAGAAAAATACGCCTTTAATCTTAATTGTAAACACAAGTACAGTTATTCTAAAGAAAGTTCCGATCTCTTATGAGAAAAAAACGTAGCAACGTGAATAAGTTTTGAATAGTCAATTAATTATTTCTCGAAAGGGCTCAACT
Source organism: Sepiola atlantica (assembly GCA_963556195.1). Lineage (NCBI taxonomy): Eukaryota > Metazoa > Mollusca > Cephalopoda > Sepiida > Sepiolidae > Sepiola > Sepiola atlantica. The sequence continues at coordinate 23,067,895 of OY744542.1, forward strand.
TTATAGAAGCTTGATCATTATTGATAAATAACTTTTTTAATATCCAATTGTTATATATATATATATATATATATATATATATATATATATATATATATATATATATATATATATATATATATATACGTTTCGTCTTTATCTAAACTCGTCAGTATGGAATTAGGTAACCGTACCGTTGGTCGGACGATTCAAACCTCGGTCGAAGTATTGTAAACCCTGGATTCATAGCAATTCGATATATGTTTATGTATACTAGTTTGCCCTCGATTGCTTTCTTTATCTGCACTATTTATTCTTATCAAAAATAGTTCCTTAAGGCTAATCAATATCTTTCCAAGTTAATAATATAAAAAGAGTGTTTTCTTCTTCCGTAAAATAGGTTAATATGCTGTGAAAAATAAGGCGAATATATTACTTCTGTATCTATTCATGTAAACAATTAACAATTCATATGTTTTTAAAACAATAAATATTCTCTTTCGTTTTAGCATGATAATAATTACCAGCTAGATATTATTTTCTTATTATTAAATACCAAAGTTTGAGTAAGACTTTATCTTCTACAAAAGAAGGTATTAGTTATAACGTACTTACAAACACATCTTAGACTGGTAGACTGATATATAGATATTTATATAGATTGATTGGCTGATAGACTGACACATATCGATAATTGTGTTACAGAATTAAAGAAAACAAAGTGATTCTACTAACAATCTGTTCATAATTTCATTAATGATTTAATCGTTAATTCAATTATGACGTCATCGCCCCGTCTGGTTTGGTGGAATTAATGTCAGTCAAAAACCAAACAAATAGTAATTTTGAATGCATTTAGTTTCAGAAAATTTCAATTAATTAATTACACAAAAATACACAGAATACCATTAACATCTCTTTAGAATAAATAACACTCATGTTACCGACAGAATCATTCAATTACAATGTTAATTTTCTTTTCTGCTCTTTGTGCTATCATAATGTGCGAAGTAAAAGCCTTGTGTCATCTAGTTCCGGTATTGGTCGTTTTGTGTGTGATTTTGAATCATTTTAGCGACAAATCGATCATAGCTTTGTTTCAGCGAGACCGACGCTGTGTGTGTCTGTCTAAAACAACCCCTGGTGGCCAAGGGGCGGCAATTTGATTGGCAGGTGGCTTCAACGCTTTCCTAAAATTGCATCCGGGTCAGATCGAAGGTGATAGGGAATCGATTTTTAGAAATTTCACAAGTGATCAATACTGACATTTCTTTGGATACGTCAACGCGTCTCTATGAGAGACTTCGTCCACAATACTGTCCATTTACCATGCTTCAATTTGAAATCGCATTTAATATAGGGACGTTATTTGTTCTTTTGATCACAAAATTAATACTGATCGAAATAAATGCAACAAAAAATGAAGACATCATCCAATTCTAAATTGCATTTTCCGTATTTATTCATCAATAATTACATTTTAGTAAATTTTTCGGATTTTTTAGATGTGGATTGATAATTTGTATTATTTGTATTATTTAGATTACTGTTCTCATCTTGAATGCCATCATCTTTCTCAGCGGCGTCTTGTCGAAATGGGGAATCTGTTCGAAATTCTGACTCCCGAGTTCGTTTTTATTTAAAAGTGGATTTTATTTTACATTTAAATTGAAATAGTACTGCAAACAAAAGTGATGTGTAGGCTAACCAATTGAGCCCGGGTTATACTGGTTTTATCAGGAAAACGCCAGTTAAATCTTTTAAAATAAAAGGACAAATTCTATCATTATTCTTTCTGTTGGTTATCTCCTCACTCTCTACTCTCTGTATCTGTTTTTCTCTCCAGCTATGGGTGAAATAGTATGTGATGATGTTCCATATCCATATTGTTTATAATGCACTTTTTTAATATCCTGTTTTAGTTAGCCTTATTACCGTTGACTGTGAATACACAGAGAAAGGGAAGGATATATATATATATATATATATATATATATATATATATATATATATATATATATATATATATATATATACATACACATATACATATTATATTGACATATATACGATATTGACATAAAAATGTTGTTTGGCATAAGACAAATGAAACGGACCGTAGAAAATATATCTCACAGAAATGTTATGTTTTTTTTGGAAATGTGAAAATGTAAAATCAAAACATGGCTATTGGAATATAATATGACCCTGACTTATATATATATATATATATATATATATATATATATATATATATATATATATATATATATATATATATATATATATATATATATATATATATATAGTCTAAAGAAGCTTTAAGTTATTTTAAACAAACAGAAAAAAGAAAGAAAAAGGCAGTTTAAATTCCCAGAGAAACTAACTAAATCCAAAATATTGCAGTCTTAACATTCGTTGGATAATTCATGAATAAAAAAATATATAATTGTAAGTAAATAAAAATAAAAAGGGGATTAAGTATCTAACAGTAAAAAAAACAGGAGACCTTAACGTAAGCGTCTAATATTAACACGAGGATCATCAGCTGTTTACCATGTAACTGTTTCGGAGATTTAAAAACAGGACAGTTATAATATTAATGGCTCTCCGATGGTACTGATCAAACAACAATTTCCCCAATAATCAATTGTCGAAATAATTCCGCTTAAAATTTCACTAATATATACATTAATAAATAATAATAATAATAATAATAATAATAATAATAATAATAATAATAATATATTACCCTTAATACTACCGTGTGATATATATATACCTATATATGTATGTGTATGTATATATATATATATATATATATATATATATATATATATATATATATATATATATATTTTTTTTTTTTCTTTGTCGTACTAAACTTAATTATTGCTATATACAGACGAGATTTATGTATTAACATGATAAAATTAAAAGATAAGAGAACGAATAGGCAAACTGACCGGTTTCGACAGAGCCAGGCCGAGGTTGAAATTACGTGTAGGTATTATAGCGACGGATAAGGGTGAAACAATTGAATCAAATTGAAAGTACATTAAGTCCGAGAGGATTTTCTATTTGTTTACAGAGATAAGTTTCAAATCTAAATAGTTTCTAGTATGACTTACTTAGAATAGAGAATAAGTACACCCTGAATTTCGAGATGTTCGGTGATGGAAGAACAATACGTATTATGCAAAACATCAGTTTTTAAGTAATTTACCTGACGAATTTTTGTGAGCACGTGTTGTTTGACCTGGATGTCTAATCTTTGCGATGTGCAGCCAACGTAGTGCGAACAAAAACTACGTTTAAATAAATAAATAAATACTAGAATTATTATGGTGGTTGTGGGAGGGGAAAACATCTTTTCGAATCGACGACAAAATGGGTCTGGTGGAAAAACAACACGTGTATTCGCGGCAAAGTAACATTTTTGTACAAATAGATTTGTTTAGCGAATCTATCACTTATGTTACCTATCAAAGGTAGCCGAAGGTAAATAGGACATACATTCTATTGTTGATAGTGGATTCAACAATGTCTAATGGATAGCCATTGTTACAGAGAGACTTCGTAATAAATTTGATTTCATCATCTAGTTTGGTCTGAGAACAAATAATTAAGGCCCTATGAATAAGGGTCTTAATTAAATTCAACTTTTGCGTTGTGGAACAAAAGGATTCCCAACGTGTGTAGGGAGCAGTGAAAGTTGGCTTCTGTTATACTGTAGTTAAAAGACCGGAGGAAGCTTTACTAACTGACACATCCAGAAATGGAAGTGACGAATTGGCTCTCTTTTTTAAAGTAAACTTAAGAACTAGATGGATATGGTTGAGGGACGTGAAAAAACGTCCGCTTCCGTCTCATTGTTGAACAAACAAAATATGTCGTCAACATAGAGAAAATAAACGTCTGGTCATTCAGAACCAGAAAGCAGACCGTGTTCATGAAAACCTACAAAGATGGTGGGCAATGCCGGTCTCAAAAGAGAACCCATAGAGACCCCATATATTTGTCTGTACATAATGTCATTTAGACTGAATTCAACCGACATAGTGGCGAATTTCATGAATTCCACGAACGTATCTTTGGAAATAGAAGGAGTGGGTAATTGACTGCAATATACTGCATCTACACATATATAAATCGTCTCTATCAATGAAAACACAGGTAAGTAGACTTAATATATCAACGGAACACATACATTTGTCAGTGTGAGAGAATTTTGTATAAAGTTCGAGAATGAGAAATAATCTTTACAACTAACAGCGCTATAGCGTTCCAAAACTGGTTCTAAAATAGTTGCAGGCCATTTAGCTATTTATACTGTGAGGACCCTATCATAGATTATATGGGTTTTAACGGTACCCCGTCTTTATGAACTGAACACATTTAGAGGTATCCATTAGGATAGTTTTCATTTAGTTAACATAGTCTTGATGATCAAGAATGACGACCCCTGAGCCTCAATCAGGTTTTGTGATAACTAAAGATTTATTATGGCGAAGTACTTTAAGTACGGAAATATTTACTTCGCCATTTAGTTTGTCTATGTATGATCGAAATCAAGATCACTGACCTTTGCGTCGGATATAGGTGGAAGTCTTGCTAATTGAGCCAAGAAGACTTCGAATTCAGAGTATAGTTCTGCTCGTTTCGAAATAGTAGTCCAAACCATGTGAAAGGATATTATGTTCAAGTGGGGACAACTGAGAGGAATAAATATTAAGGACGGTTTTACTAATATCAGGGTTTGCTGAACAACTAATTTTTTCATAAATTAAATGTAGCAATTTATTTTGTTGATTTTTTAACGTTAATTTCAAAAGGCTACGCTCATGAATTAAAGCAACGTACCGTATATACCTTATTTTGTTGAAGAATTAAAAAGTATCTACGGATCTACTCCATTACGCATTTTTTCTCTTAATCTTAACCTCGGTATTGCTTTGTTGAGTTTATTCTCTTATCTTTTAATTTCTATATATTAATAAATAAATATGGTCAGTATATAGCAATAAATATATATCAGAGAGTGAGGGAGACTATGTTTGTGTGACAGAAGAAAGAGTGATAGATTCAGTGTAAAATAAGGGTGGTGACTTTAACAACTTGCATTGAGAGAGGGTGAGGGTAATAGACAGAAACTGTAGTGAGAAGGTGAGAGTAAAAGACTGATGATTGGGTGAGAACATTGCAAATTACGGTCAATTAGAAAATAAAGGCCGATAAAAATAAATAACTCAATCCCAAAGCCAAGGAATATTATAGCATGTATTTTTTGTGAGAAAGTGTTAAACGTTATGGAAACTCACGTTGATTACCCCCGCTTCAGTATAATAATAGATGTATGTCTGTCTGTAAGATTTACGTTTAAAATAATACTTTATTCGGTCAAGCTCGAGGTGGAAAGGCTGTATCTGAAAAGTATTCGCGCTAAAAAAATTTTTTGGCCGACAAATACGATTAATTTTTCGTAGCAGCAAAATCATCTTGAATGGCAATTAATTATTCGATATGATTAACAATTAAATAAACAGTTAACGAAGTTATAGTTTTGGTACAATTCAAATGTTTGACTCAAACGCGCTCAGAGAGAACACAGTTCCAACAACGTGACAGGTGTTAAAGTACATTAAGTAGTGTATCAGTTTATGATAATAATCGTCCGCTTGTTCTGATTCTATTTCCTCCTTCTCTATATTATATTTGATATCTATTCGTCAATCCGAAATCAATCTTTCATTTGAAAAGCCTTTGAGACCGGGATTTAAATACAGCACATAGGATTCTAAAATTGACCCCCATCTACCTACTGACCAGACCCAATAACATTACATTCCGAATAATGTAAGAGTACGACGTGATTATAGATCGACACTATAAAGTATGTGCCCGATTTCAAAGCTACCATTTGTATTTATATTACCATACAAGTATTATAATATATATATATGTTATATACATATCAAAAATGACAAACCAGAGTAATTTCACACTGTCATTTGATTTATATTCCGAAAGAAACGAAAACTTACACTCGTTTCTTGGAAAGTTCAAAGCATACGTGTACAAGAAGCTACACGAGAATCCTCTTTTAAGAGTTTGTTGTCAAATAAAAATCATACAATATCAGGGCGAAAAATCATGAAAAAAAGCTTTTAGTATACCAGCCTTTAGTAATGCAAGTAAAGCAGAAACAATATAAATAGTGAAATCGGGTGATACTAGCCAAAACTTGTTTCTCAGAAAATGCAAAGTCGAATATCCAAAAATCAAGGAAAACCCAGCAGAAATAACTAAATAGTTCGAACCAAAGAGAAATCCTACATTTAGTATGTATAACCGATTTTTCAACATGCATCTTGTAAACTCTAGCTCAATTTACTAACATCTACAAAAACATAACTGCTCTCCCTCTGATTTAAGACACATTCTAGTTAATAACACTGAAGTTATACATTCAAAAACCAATTTAAAAAAATACTGCAAGTAAATTACATAAAAACACAACAACCTAAAATTAACAACATCACATATGAAACAAGTGGAAACATTCTAAAACGCGATTTTGTTCTGTGATGCCATCCAGTGTTTCTGAATTTACATCGTCAACGACTTCCTGCAACAATGCGAAAAAACGTTCTATGCGCGTTTCTCCGCCGTCCTTTTTAAAAATTATCTTATTTCTCAAGCTTTTTTGGTCATTTTCTTTTGACACCTAGGAATCATTCGACGAAGAATCGAAAACATTCGTGAAACCTGTGAAACCTGTGAAACTTATGGAACATTTTTTTTTTTAATACAAAAAAGCCTATCAGAAAAATTGAAAAAATAAAAAACGTAGAACTAAACAGACGACTTCTGTTATTGTTAACAATGTTTGCATAATATATATATATATATATATATATATATATGCATACTAATAGATACATGTATACAAGTGCATGCTAACCCCGTAGATTAAATAAAGGAATCCGTTCAAAATTCCGTCTAGATTCCCGAGTTCGACAGAAATATTTCCGAGTTCGAAGAGATACACATAAAGAAGGCAAGAGATTTCAGTGACCAAAACGTTGTAATAATGACAATCAATATGAGAAATATAGTCTGAGAAACAAAAATTATACGAACTATTAATGCTCATGTAAACAATTCAGGAATATAACTATGATTATTTAAATACATTTTATTTTAACCTCTCGATATACAACAGGCAATTCCCGGGAAAGAAATGGAACCCCTGTGTACGTTAATCTGAAATACCTGGGCTTTTTATTAATATTTATATTTTTCTTTTTAATTTTATCTAATTTTAAAGTCAGAATAAAACTAAGATGATGTAAAACGGTTTTTAAAAACTTTTTGTGGATGTCAAGCGGTCAGGCAGTCCTCACGATGATATTATGAAATTATATTTATAAAAGTACCCAAGAGGTTTGTATAATAACAGACAGGCACTAAAATTTAATGTATATATATATACATATAAGTATATGTATATAGATATACATATATAAATAAATATATATATGAATATATATATACATACATATACACATATATATATATAAATATATATATATATACATATATTTATATAAATATAAATATATATACACACACATATATATATATAAATATATATATATATACATATATATACATATACATATATATATAAATATATATACATATATATACACATATATATATATATATATATATATATATATATATATATATATATACATATATATATATACACGCACCCACACACACACACATATATATATATATTTATATATTTATATATATTTATATATATTTATATATGTATATGTATATATTTATATATATATTATATATATATATATATATATATATATATATATATATATATATATATATATATATATATATATATATATATATATAAGAGAGAGTGCGAAATAGCGTAACGGGGACAGAGAGTGAGAGAGAAAAAAAGGGGAGAGGAAAAGAGCAAATACAGCGAGAGAAAGAGAAGGGTGAGAAGAAGAGGGACCGTATAGCAAGTTTAGAAAAAAGTAAACGGTACTAATATATTTCCTCGGAGTATAACGTGAAAAGCACAATAACTGTTTTAATTATAAGATATTATAAATCCGAAAGTAATAATAATAATAATAATAATAATAATAATAATAATAATAATAATAATAATAATAATAATAATAATAATAATAATAATAATGATTTATTATTCAAAGAATACAAGTACAGACATGACTGTGTGGGGAAAGCAGTACACCGGGAACTGTGCAAACAATTGAATTTCGAATACGCAGACAAATGGTACAAACGTAAACTAAAATCAGTACTGGAAAACGAAAAAACAAAATCATCTGGGATATGGATACACAAACAGACAAACTCATACAAGCAAGGAGACCGGATGTTATAATAATCAACAAAGAAAGAAACATCTCGCAAAATAGTAGACTTCGCCGTTCCAGCAGACAACAGAGTGAAAATCAAAGAAACGAAACAAATTCACGGAACTAGGCAGAGAACTGAAAGGAATATGGAGCATGAAGGAAGTCAGTGTGATACCAATTATCGTAGGAACACTAGGAACAATAAAAAAAAACTAGGGAAAAAGACAGGGAGAAAATGGAATCAAAGGGGTCAACGGAACTATACACGGACGGCAATGATCAAAACAGCTACAATCTTAAGAAAAAAATTATTGAATGCGGAAACCAACCATCATAAGCTACGAAGGGTCATGCGGAATGTACTATAGGAAGAAAACAAAACCACAGAAAGAACACATCACAAACAAAGGAACAGAAAATGCAAGAAACATCACTTTATAAGCTTAAATTACACCGGCCTCAACTGATACGACACAAAAATGAACCAATGAACAGAAATAGCAAAAAACACCATCAGCTTCCCCCCCCCCCCAAAATGTAAAAATTTAAATAAAAAAGATAGTACCAGCCTAGGCTGACACCACACAAAAGATTTGCATATGGTCAAGGAGGATGAGAAGACCGAGGAGGGACAGCACAAATCAGACCTCCACTGGAAGTGCAGAGATTACTTGGACCTTAAGGAGGGTTATTGCCACCCAACTATTAGAGAATACCGATGGTTCTTACAAGTGAGACATCAATGGTAAACAGCTGTTGTGATACTTCAAGTTTATTTGAGGTGGCTATCGAAAAAAGGTGGCGAATACTGAAAATCTGGGGAGACTTGTTGTCACTCAGAATACCACCGGTTGACGGTGAATAATCACTGATGACTTGTGAATGTTGCATTACCCGTTCTTTCAGGGTACCCGGTAAGATCCAACAAGAATGACAAAGAACAGAACGTATTTTTGTTTGCCATTACCGGATGGTTTACGTCGGCTACGCACACATATTAAACAATCTTTTGACATACTTTTGTCTCATGAAATTATTTTTCTTGTTGAGGTCACAGACTTGGTTTCCCGTAGAAACTCGTTCGTATATACATCCGATTGAAATTTTCTCTGCATCGTCTATCCGAGCGTGAACTGAAGCAATTGTTCTACAAGCACTTTGGTGAAGTACAAGTCAGGGGATTCCTTCACCGTACCAATTTGCCTATCAGCCGCATTTTTAGTCAGCGGACACAAAAGTTTAACAGGAAATCGGGCTTGGGTACCATAGCCAATAAAGCTTCATCGGTGCAAAAACATCGGTAAACTCCCATACTTCCGGTACTTCGGTACCCCATCACCAAGCGGTTCGGCTCTTCGCGTTTTATAATCGCCGTCTTTCAAGCCCCTTTGCACTGCGGAACCTTCTCCTTTTTAACAGTTATCAAGTGGCCTTTTTTTCTTTCTCGACGTCCCACCCACAATGGACTCGTCCACGATTTTTTTTGCAACTCTTCATTATCATACATAAGTACATAATAATAATAATAATAATATAATAATAATAATAATAATAATAATAATCTATTAATAATAGAGTTTATGTATCTGTCTGTATGTCTGTCTTTCTGTCTGTCTGAAGCCAACACTCCATCAAAGTAGTATCACTAGTTACTAAGTCCGCCAGCGTTCATAATATTTGTATATTTTTAGAATTGTGAAACTATTAATAAATTAATTTAGATTAGATAACATTAAATAACATTAGATAACATATAAACAAAGAAGAACGAAATTAAAAGACGAGGCTGCGATTAGAACAGAAAACGTGTCAAGAATCTTACTTTTCAACTTCCTTATATACTGTTACAAAAAGTCGTTCAGACACTAGACGGGTTGTGCCATTTACATAATTCATTCCTTTTAACCTTCAATTAAATTCATATTTACGAATATACACTTATAACTGCTATTATCAAAATTACATATGTATTTACAATATTTTCCGATAAGGTGATATTAATAAAAATTATTCATACAAATTATTAAAGCTATTTTTATCATAAAACAGCCAGTTTTCTAAACCATACTTTCAATGGCGAGTACTGTAAGATTAGCAAAGTCATCCTTTCAAAAGTGACGTAATTTTGAGAGGATTTTCTTTTCACATTATGATTCTTTATTTTCATTACGTTGTTGAGACAATGTGTTCTACTGTAAATCAAAATTAAACAAGACATATCCCAGCCATTAGTAAATGGCTGATCATTTTGGAAAACTTTATTGCTGACTCATCTTTCCGGTTCTTTCCGGAAGTGACGTCAGGGTGAAAAGATTTTTTCACATTATGATTCTTTATCTTCATTACGTTGTTGAGACAATGTGATCTACTGTAAATTAAAATTAAACAAGGCATACCCATGCCATTAGTGAATTGGTGACTATTTTGGAAAACTAAATTGCTGACTCATCTTTCCGGTTCTTTCCGGAAGTGACGTCAATGTGAGACGATTTTTTCACAGTTTTCATTCTTTATTTTCATTACGTTGTTAAGACAATGTGTTTTATTGTAAGTTAAGCAACAAATATCTCGACCATTGCTAAATAGGAAACCATTTTGGAAGAATAACAAAACTGGTTCTTTGATATGACGTAGGCGCCTTCAATAGCATATTTAAACATGAGTTCTTTGATATGACCGAGGCGCCTCCTAATTTTTTAAAATTTTCTTAGAGGAAAAACATTTTTATGGGGGGGTTAACAATTTTTTTTTCTTTTTCTAACTGAAAATATTACTATTCATAGGGAAGGGTGAAAACTATTTTTTGGGGGTAAACATTTTTTTTCTTTTTTTAACTGAAAATATTAGTATTCATAGGGGAGGGTAAAAATAGGGGGGGATTTCTATTTTTACCTGAAAATTTTGATATTCATAGGGAGTGTAAAACAAATATTGGGAGGTTAAGATTTTTTTTTTTAACTGAAAATATTAGTATTCATGGGGAAGTGTAAAACATTTTTTTTCATTTTTTTAACTGAAAATTTTGTTGGGGTAAATTTTTTTTTCTTAACTGAAAATATTCTTGGTTAGAAACAAAGAAAATCAAGTTCTACCCACCCAAGAAATATTACTGGGGCTCCATAGGTTTACGGGTGAGCGGATATTTCTGATGCGGAAGCCTAGCAAAAATAGACGACCGTAGGGAGGCTATTTTGGCAAGTAATAATAATAATCTATAAATAATAGAGTTTATGTATCTGTCTGTCTGTCTGTTTTTCTGTCTGTCTGAAGTCAAAACTCCATCAAAGTAGTATGACTATTTATTAAGTCTGCCAGCGTTCATACTATTTGTATACCTTTAGAATTAGGAAACTATTAATCAATTAATTTAGATTAGATAACATTAAATAACATTAGTTAGATAACATATAAACAAAGACGAACGAAATTTCAAGACGGAAAACGTGTCAATAATCATACTTAAACTAATACTTTTCAACTTCCTTATATACAGTTACAAAAAGTTGTTCAGACACTAGACGGGTTGTACCATTTACATAATTCATTCCTTTTAACCTTCAATTAAATTCATATTTACAAATATACACTTATAACTGCTATTACATATGTATTTACAACATTTTCCGATAAGGTGATATTAATAAAAAATATTCATACAATTTGTTAAAGCCATTTTTATCATAAAAGAGCCAGTTTTCTAAACCATAATTTCAATGGCGAGTACTGTTAGATTTGCAAAGTCATCCTTTCGAAAGTGACGTCATTTTGAGAGGATTTCTTTTCACATTATAATTCTTCATTTTCATTACGTTGTCAAGACTAGGTGTTTTGTTGTAAATTAAAATTAAACAAGGCATATCCCAGCCATTAGTAAATGGGTGATCATTTTGGAAAACTAAATTGCTGACTAATCTTTTCGGTTCTTTCCAGAAGTGACGTCATCGTGAGATGATTTTTTTCACAGTTTTCATTCTTTATTTTCATAACGTTGTTTTGTAGTAAATTAAAGTTTATCAAGGCATATCCAAGCAATTAGTAAATTGGTAACCATATTGGAAAACTAAATTGCTGACTCATCCTTCCGGTCCGTCATGAAGTGACGTCATTGTGAGAGAATTTTTTCATATTATCATTCTTTACATTCATTACGTTGATAAAACAAGTTTTTTAAAAAATTGTAAATTGAAGTTAAACAACAAACATCTCGGCCATTACTATTTAAACATGACTTCTTTGATATGACCATGGCGCCTCCTAATTTTAAAAGATTTTTTAACTATGAATGTTAACATTTTTTTTCTTTTTAAAACTGAAAATATTAGTATATTTTGTGGGGGGCAAATTTTTTATTTATTAACTGAAAATATTAGTATTCATGGAGGAGGGTATAACAAAATTGGGGGGGGGGGTTAAGAATTTTTTTTTAACTGAAAATATGACTATTCATGGGGAAGGGTAAAACATTTTTTTTCTTTTTTTAACTGAAAATATTTGTTATCATATAAAATATTGGAAGGGGGAGGGCATAAATTTATTACTTTTTTAATTTTTTTTTAACTGAAAATATTAGTATTCATAGGGGAAGAGTAAAAAAATATTGGGGGGGGGGGGGTAAAAATGTTTTTTTTGTTTTTCTTCCTGTTTTTAACTAAAAATATTCTTGGTTAGAAAGAAAGAAAATCAATGTCTACCCACCCAAGAAATATGACTGGGCTCCATCGGTTTACGGGTGAGCGTTCATTTCTGACGCAGCAGCCTAGCAAAAATAGACGACCGTAGGGAGGCTATTTTGGCTAGTAATAATAATAGATAGATAGGATGCCACTAAAATACATACCCAGAAAATGTTGTGCCGGATACAAGTTTACAGACAGAACCAAGAGTACCCCACCTTCTGTACATGGACGACCTGAAACTATTCGCAAAACCCCAAAAAAGAACTGGTAAAGCTCATAAATACAACCCGAATCTTCAGTTAGGACATCCAAATGGAATTCGGAATGGAAAAGTGTGCACTACTAGAAACCGAAACAGGAAAACTGGAGACGACAGAGGGCATGGAACTCTCCAATCAAGATGAGATGAGGACGCTAGGCTAACACGAAAGCTACACATATTTAATAGATAGAAGTAGACGCCATCAATCAACAGAAATGTAAGAGGTGATAGAAAAGTATTTTTACGAAGTACAACAAACTTCTAGATACTACGACATTATACAGCAGAAATCTTATGAAAGGAATACACAGCTTGGCAGTATCACTAATAATATGCTCTAGACCATTCATAGGATGGACCAAAGAAGAACTCGTATACACAGACCAGAGGATTAGAAAATTAATGACCATGCACAACGCACTACACCCAAAAGACGATACGGGCAGACTCTGCATGAAAAGAAACAAACAGGGAAGAGGACTGGTAAGTATAAATGATTGTGTGGAAGACTAAAAAAAGAGCTGGAGGAATACATAACTCAGAACACAGAAAGGCTAATCACCACATCAAGAGACATCGTTTCAACAAGCAACTCGGGAAGCACCGACACCAAAAACAAAACGACAAGAAAAGAAAATTGGGAAGAAAAACAACTACATGGACGATTCATAAGACTGACAAGAGAAGAACCCAACAAAAATAGCTGGGCATGGCTAAAAAAAAAAAAACTTGAACAGAGTAACAAAATATTTATTGATGGCTGCACAGAACAATGCGAACAGGACATTAAAGCTTAGATAAAAGGCAGGAAAACAGTAAATGCATACTGTCTATACAAAGAGACTAAACAGTAAATCATATAAGTGAATGAGGCGAACACGCCCAAAAAGAATACAAGAACAGATATGACTGTGTGGAGAAAGCAGTACACTGGGAACTGTGCGAACAATGTAATTTCGAATACGCAGACAAATGGTACAAACATAAATGAGAAACAGTACTGGTAAATGAAAAACACAAACTCCTCTGGGATATGGAGATACAAACAGACAAACTCATACAAGAAAGGAGACCGAATGTTACAGTAATCGACAAGAAGGAAACATCTTGTAAAATGGTAGACTTCGCCGTTCCAGCAGTCCACAGCCTGAAGATTAAAAAGACAGAAAAACGAATCAAATACACGGAAGTAGACAGAGAACAGGAACGGATATGGAGCATGAAAAAGTCAATGTAATGTTAATAACCATAGGAGCACTAGGAACAATCTCAAAAACACTGGGAAAAAAGACTGGGAGAAATTGGAATAAAATGGATCATTGAAAACATACAAATGGCGGCAATGATCAAAACAGCTGCAATCTTAAGGAACATCCTCGAATGCGGAAACTAACCAGCAAAAGCTAAGAAGGGTAATCAGTCACATGGAATTTACAACAGGAATAAAACAAAACCACACGAAGAACACCACATCACGAATTAAGAAACAGTGGATGCAATAAACATCACTTCATAAGCCTCTACCCCCAATAAATTACACCGGCCCCAGCTGATACCACAGAAAATTGAAATTGCATGAAACACCATAAGCTCGCCCCTCCTCTCAATTTCCCTCCCCCTTTAACTCTTTCCTTACCCTCCCAACCCTTCCAAAAAATGGTGCCGGCCTAGGCTGGCACACCACAAAATATTTGTAGAGGATCATGTAGGATGAGAAGACAGAGGAGGGACATAAAAACGCAGACCTCCACTGGAAGAGTGTGGAGAGTTATGGGACCTTGGGGAGGCTTATTACCACCCACATCTCAAAGAGGACCAATGATCCTTACCAGCGTTAAATCAATGGTAAGTTGCTGTTGCTGTTGCAATATCACAAGGTTATTTGCAGTGGTTATCACAAAGAGGTGGATAATACTGGAAATCTAAAGGGACTTGTTGTCACTCAAACTCCAGAGAATACCCCCGGTTGTTGTCGGTGAGCAATCACTGATGATGCCGTGTGTGAGAACTCCTAGTGAGTACAAATACTACTACTACTACTACTACTACTACTACTACTACTAATAATAATAATAATAATAATTATAATAATAATAATAAAAATAATAATAATAATAATTATAATAAATACCGTGGGTACGATGTAATACAGGGATTCTTATTTTAGACTTGAAATACTAACAGAATACTAACAGAAAACCATACCAGGGTTGATGAATAAAGTAAGAAGCACGTTAATAAAAAAACACGATAAAAGAACGGCAGACCAATCATCTGTCTACTAACATTGTCTTTCAAAGTATTGGAACAGATAGCTTTTTTAAGAACTTTATTTAAATTGCTATCTAGTTCGACAATAAATGATAACTACATCATGGTGGCCTAGAAGTGAGTGATCATTTTACGTTAAATTTATATGCGAAAGTGATTCTCCTTAAAAACATGTTTTTTGTTTGTGCTATATTTCTTTTTCGTACTACTTATTTCGACTGTTTACATGTAATCATCTAAACAAGGAGAATCTTTTGGAGGGCGAATTAGCGAAGGGTGGAAGGGTTACAGTTTAACCGCATTTTCTCTGGCCTGTCTTGATTGAGTTTCAATTAGCTGTTTATGTTCTCTATCACGATTAAAATAAAATAGCATCTTTATTGATCGCTTACGTTTGCTGGAAATATAATTTGGTCTGTCTGTAACGCTCGAGTTTGAAATAGCATTTTCATCAGTCTGTAAATGTTAACTTTGAAGTAGTGTTTTCGTTAGTCTGTCAGACTTGAATTTGTAATAGCAAATTTATATTTATATTACTTGGTTCGTCACGCTTGGTTTAGAGATATCATTGTGTCCTTATTTCCCAGTTAAGGTTGACATATTATTTTAATCGCTAGACGCGAACACTATATGGACGCGTTATAATAAACGTATTGTTTTAAAATACACGTGGTCTAGAGGCGCCTCATCTCAGCTTATAGTCTACTTTGGGATGAGGCTTGGTTTATTGCCGATCGCATGAGTCGCTCCTATCGAATAATGCTGACCTTCTAGACTTCCTGGATAGCTGGATTACCGATATAAAAAAAAACCTTGACATCCAGCCTTCATTGTCGAAGCACGGCGTAATGGTACATATGAACAGTTACTTAAACAGAGTTAAACGACCTTTTGATTCTTCAACTCTTTTCCTAATCTAAGGTATTTTATGAAAACAAGTTTCTGTTTATAATTGAACTGTGTGCTTATTTGTTTTAGACAAGCTTAACCTTATAATCAAGCGAACTAAAACTTAACACTCACTAGGCTCGCCAGTATTTTAACACCTCTTAATTGATACATCCATTCCGTAAATCTAGCGAGGATGACCCTATGTCACTCGCCTAAAGAACCCTTTTAGCGATTTATATCAGACGGGTTGCGTGATAACCCCTTTAGAATCTGAAACCTTCATAAAGTCAATCCGACCGAACAGTCCCCGGCCTTCTTAGAATAACTGACAGCATTATTGTCATTTTCGGCGTCGGTGTCGCGTCTATTGTACACGTAGCTCTATTGTTAGTGCTGTCAAAACCGCGTCCTTGCGTTATCCAAAAGGGGTTTGAAAAGAGCAACTTTTCCCTTCTTATTCAGAAATGGCGGCTGGCCGTTTTACCTCGGAAAGCTATTCGAATAATTAATAACGTGATCGGCACAGACAACAACAGTGAAAAAGGATCGCTGCCTGACGTGAAGCCAGACGTTGGACAATAGGCGTTGTTACTCACGGCCCAATAATTCGACGGACCGGACACGTTGACCACTCTTTGCCTGTCGAACACAAGGCAGACACGCGTCGCGCTGGAAGGTTTTTACCCTTGTTTTCTGTTCTTTGCAAAAAACAACCGACATTTGTAAGATCGCGACAAAGGTCGATGTTTTTTTCTTTTATTTGAAGCTGAAAACAAATAAAACTCCTCACTGTTTGTATGGAGGTGGATGTGCATCGACTGTCGGCGATCGACTCAGAGAAAAAGACCCGCAAAAACAGTTAAATATTGCTTGACCTTTACATGCTTTTAGACTAAAACAAAAAAAAACAGATATCTTAAACATGCGTCCACGTAATCTTGGACTCTAGCAAAGAAAGATACCATTTAAAAATGTAGCGTGAAACATTGACGACAGACAACGTCTTATAGAGACGCTATTTAATACATAAGCGTGACAAACGAACGACAATATTATTCCAAACATAAGCGTGACTAACCGACACACATCCTATTCCAAACTTAAGTATGGCAGACTGCAAAATATCCTATTAAAACATAGGCGTTACAGACTGACAAAACAATTTAAAACTTAAATTTGGAATATGATGATGTCAGTCTGTCACACCTATGTTTTGACTAAGATATTTCCCGGTCTGTCATGCTTAAGTTTGGAATCGTATTTGTGTCGGTCTGTAAGGCTTAGGTTTAGAATATGATGTTTTTCTGTCTGTCACGCCTATGTTTTGAATAGGATGTATTTCGGTCTGTCATACTAAAATTTGGAATCCTATTCCAAAATGACAGACCGACAAACATCCTATTCAAAACTTAAGCATTACAGACCTACCAACATCCAATTCTAAACTTTAGCGTTACAAGCCGACAAGCATCCTATTCAAAACTTAAGCGGTGCAAGTTGACAAGAATCCTAATACAAACATAAGCATGACAGACCGACAAATACTCTATTCCAAATTTGAGTGTGACAGACTGATAAACACCCTATTCCGAACTAAGTATGACGCACCAGTAAACATCGTATTCCAAACAGAGGCGAGACAGGCCGACAAACATCGTATTCTAAATTAAACATGACAGACTGTTAAACATCCTATTCCAAACTTAAGTGTGACAGACTGACAGACATCATATTCCTTGACTTAAGCGTGGAAGACAACCAAGCATCATTTTTCTAAACTTAGGCATGACAGCCGATAAACGTCGTATTCTAAACTCAAACATGACAGACCAACAGACATCCAATTCCTTACACTATCGTGACAGACCAACAAACATCTTATTCTAAACCCAGACTCTTATAAGGATGTTTGGACTCATATATATATATTTAAAAATTCACTAATGAGTCACCACATAACAAGGCCAAAAGCTGATCGAGGATAAGAATTAATGAGCTGTTTAGATTGTCAGTTAAATTATGAAGAATATTATGAGATGATTTAAAAGGATTAATGGACCAAAATGTTATTACATATCTGGGAGCTTTATGACAAGAATTTCTGGATATTAGATGTGGTAGTCTGCCGGGACGCAGTTTCGTGGTAATGTGTTCCAGAGAGAGGGCATTATTGAAAAGAAACTCTGTTCATGTAATTCCGCTTGACACTATGACACGGAGGAAAAGGGGGGGGGGGTTCTTTGCAGTGGTGGTAAAGGGACGAGGTCTTTCCGGGAATGTTTTGCAAGTAGGAAGCAGAGATCGAAGGCCAGTAGTGCACCTTCTATAGAAATATCGATCGAGTATAGAAAGACTGGCACCATCTCTTCTTTGAGAAAAGAGTGTAGAGATCACAAGAGATCACCCGCCACTAGATTCCAAATTCGATTTTGTAGTTCTCTAAGTTGTATCTCCCAAGATATTGTTACATGATTGTATCAGAGCTCATATACAATGCAAACATGTACTTCCAATGTAAAGGTCCAATGCCCACTCGAGGATAAAGGTTAATGAAGTTTTAGTTGGACGATGAAACAGAACCTAGAAAGGATTAGAAACAATGGGTAAAATAGGCAACCTTTTGATTACTTAAAAGGACGGCTCGACAAGAACTTCCACACTTGAAAAAACTATGTTGTAGTCAGGTGGGAAGCATCCTCGTAGACGGGAAGTTCTTAGAAAGTTGCGTTGAATTTTAGGTACACAGAGGAAGAAATGAAGATTATTTTCGATGAAGTGACGTCACTATATGACATTGGGAGTGATATTCAATCAAATCAAATTTATTAACCAAAAGTAGCAACGGGTCATGTGAAAGGAGAGTTAGGAGGTGTGTACGTCTATATAACGTATGAGTGTTTGCCCAAGGTGACTTTTAACCTAGATATGATAAACATCGTCACTATCTTTACAGAGCAAAAGCATGAGGATAGAATGCTGTTTTTTTTTCTAATTAAATGTAAGCGATGATAGTACATATTTTGCTGAGTGCCGGGGACACCATAACTTGGGGCTGGGGTGAAAAACTCCTCCCGAAATTGTATATTTAATATACTGTTAATCGTCAAGAATCGTGCCTCCTCGCATCCCCGACTTTCACACTGATGGATAATTATCTAAAGATACGTGGCGAAAAGATCAGAGTAAATGTTCGAATATAAAATATTCCTCGTTCGAAAGCTCAGTTTAAAATAAATAAGAAAAAAAACACTTGGCTCTGACGAGATATTTTTTATATTCGAAAGCTCTGTTTAAAATAAATAAATATTATTTATTTATTTCAACAACTTACATTGTTATGGTTTTTCAAAAAATGTTTATACCTTTACGAAACAATGGTTTATAATGTGTCTACTCCTTTCTACTTATTCAAAATGGCGTAACTGCGCTCAAAGACACGGACATACATTCTTTCTCACCATGTCAATACCACAAGACGATGAAGAGGAAAAAAAGAAAAAAAAACCACTTGGCTCTGACGAGGAATATTTTATATTCGAAAGCTCAGTTTAAAATAAATAAATATTATTTATTTATTTTAAACTGACATTTTTATGGTTTTTCCAAAAATGTTTATACCTTTACGAAACAATGGTTTATAATGTGTCTACTCATTTCTACTTATCTAAAATGGCGTAACCGCGCTCAAAGACACGGACATACATTCTTTCTCACCAAGTCAATACCACCAGACGATGAAGAGAAAAAAAAAAGAAGAAAAACACTTTGCATTGACGAGGAATATTTTATATTCGAAAGCTCAGTTTAAAATAAATAAATATTATTTATTTATTTCAACAACTTACATTGTTATGGTTTTTCAAAAAATGTTTATACCTTTACGAAACAATGGTTTATAATGTGTCTACTCCTTTCTACTTATCTAAAATGGCGTAACCGATCTCAAAGACACGGACATACATTCTTTCTCACCAAGTCAATACCACCAGGCGATGAAGAGGAAAAAAAAAAGAAGAAAAAAACACTTTGCTCTGACGAGGAATATTTTATATTAGAAAGCTCAGTTTAAAATAAATAAATATTATTTATTTATTCCCACAAATTATATATATATATATATATATATATATATATATATATATATATATATATATATATATATATATATACATTTATATATCTATCAATGTATATATCTATCTGTTTATAAATGAGCATTCATTTATCCATCTATCGATTAATTAAATTATCTATCCGAAATGGTTTATATCAACTGTATGAATATCTATCTATATATATATATATACACATAATGATTAAATATAAACAGCCAGTCCTGTCATTCTATATATATATAGATAGATATTCATACAGTTGATATAAACCGTTTCGGATAGATAATTTAATTAATCGATAGATGGATAAATGAATGCTTATTTATAAACAGATAGATATATACATTGATAGATATATAAATTGATATATATATATATATATTATATATATATATATTATATATATATATATATATATATATATATATATATATATATATATATATATATTAGTATTTCATGTATCCACATAACTTTTATAAGGATATATAATTTTAAATGTATCAATTTTGAATATTTTCTTTCAACAGTGCTCGATACGTAAATAGAGCTAGGTAGTAAACTATGAAAATATATGTATGACAATTAAGCTAAACAGAGGCTCTCGCGTTTCATTCCCGGGGGGATCTTCAGGCTGAAATGGATTTGAGCCTGAAGATTCCCCCCGGGGATGAAACGCGGAAGCGTGAGCCTCTGTATAGCTTAATTGCCATAAATATTTTTCATAGCTTACTATATATATATATATATATATATATATATATATATATATATATATATATATATATATATATATATATATATATATATATATATTAGCGTGTGTATTTATTTAAAGAGGTTTTAAATCATTATATCATTTTATAATAAGTAGGTGTATTCTATACATACTAATTTATTAACATATACGCCTATCTAACCTTATATATATATATATATATATATATATATATATATATATATATATATATATATATATAAAACACTAACTCCAGTCTTCTTATTAAAATTAAAAAAACAAAAACAAAACCCTAATCCTGAAGACAACTACGAAAGTCGAAAGCGCCCGAGAAAATGGCAGAATTAAAAACTATCGGCGAAGTACTATACGGATTGCCACCTGAAACCAGAAAAATGGCTCGACGGTTTGAGAACCTCACGAGGAAAATATACAAACGTGAAAGTCCGTGATGTTCAACAACGCTTGCTTAGATAATGACTTGCAGCCTAAATACATATATATATATATATATATATATATATATATATATATATATATATATATATATATATATATATATATACTAGAATAGCTGTCAGAGAAAAGGTAAAATTAATTCCCCGCATGCAAAATATTTTCCCCAATCTTATATTCCGTACCGCAGTTTCAAATCAAGATATTATGATACTAACATTTATGTCTAGATTCCTTATACTCAGTTTCATGAAAATCTATTACATGATATTGATTTCGAAAAATGTTTTAAATTCAAGGCGTTCGCTTAAATGGTCGTATGAAGGAATTAAAATTCAGTTGATTTTGCGTAATTTGTGTCTAACGACTATGGCTAAAATTCAATGCAAATTTGATATATTTGCATTTATTAATAGGCGGATCCGACAATATCCCTTTTAAATAACTGAAAGTCACTGAAATATTGGGAGTATTTATTAATACATATTCTTATAATTTTACGAAAATCAGAGCTATTTGAATTGTACGAATGGCGTCAACCTCCTGTTTGCCTCTTTGCATAAAACCTTATTAAACTAAATACAACAGCTGTGCTCCAACATTATAATGGTCTGTAAATTAGTTTAGGGGTGAATCTTTGACATGCGGATGTATAAATATATACATACTGAACTTTATATAGATAGAGATACATCTAGCTTTCTATCTACATATGTATCAATGTCTGTAAAGATCTATCTATCTACAAGGTATATTAATTCGGCAACTTATCTATCGATCTAAATACAAACAAATATGGTAATAACGTAAAAATAAATACATAAATGGTAGTCATGGTCAACTTGATCTATGTCGGCGCTTTGGTTGGACATCTTGGAATCGGACTCTTCACGTTTGCCTTAAATAAGTTTCTGCTTCTTTTCATCATTTTTATTATTAATTGTATTATTATTATTATCTTTAATAAAAATGATAATAATAATAACAATAAAATAATAATAATAATAATTATTATTATTATTATTATTATTATTATTATTATTATTATTATTATTATTATTATTATTATTATTATTATTATTATTATAGAAACGAAACAGTAAAAATTATCCAGAAATAAAGGTCGTTCTGTAGAAGAATGGATTCTATCCCGTTTCCGATTTCGGTATTGCAATTCTTGAATCGAAGACGAAGATAACTTTTTCTTTTTTCCTTTTCATTCGTGTGCATCAGATTTCATGTTTTGCATAGGCAGAAAAATTAGCTTAATCTGAGTGACAATCCCAGTGAGGGCTCGATACCGGCCCCTGAAGAAGGAACTTATGGCTGTTGAAATGTTATCTTTCCATACCAAAAATTGCAGAATCATATTTTTTATCTATGTATTTGTTGTTGTCTATCTTTACTTTTCTTCATATGCCTTTATATATATGAATCCCAATCTCTCCTTTCTCCGCAAATCGATCCGGATTCATATCTGAGACCAGCAATTCGCTGGTACGTCTCTCTTTACGTATCGGTTGTCAAAAAAAAACATCTTCAAGGTAATGTCCGCTTTATGTTTGAGAACCCGCGACTTCATCGAAAAGGATTTGAAAACGTAAGTTAGAAGGGTAACCTCGGTTTATTTAGTTAATAACAGACCTACCGGGCGTCACCCGGGTACAGAAAAAGGTAGACTATATACTTGTACAAGCTGACCTCGCTGGTGTTTCTCAGTCGTCAAATATATTAAACATTGCAAGCCGAGTTAATGTTTTTACCTATATATTTTATTCACACAAAATATATGTTAAAATATTCTTCAAATTTGCGATTGAGTTATTTTTTTTAAAGTGCTTTTTAACTCTTCTAATTAGTCGTAATTGGCAATCAACAAACTAAATCTCTGTCTAAATTCTTACTAGGTTATCACCTATATGCTTTTTGACTATCCGATCTAATTTTTATACAGTATCTATCACTCTCGTTTCTGTCACTCTTTTTCCTTTTTAATAACATTCGAAGTTAATAAAAAGGAAATAATTTAAATTATTCGAATAGTCCATTACTAACAAAAGCGAATATCACCACAAATAATTATATTATTTTACCCGTAAACATACAGAGAAAGAAAGATTGAGAAACAAAGAGAGAATGAGAGAGCGATTGTGATAAAAACATTCATTTTGTATTTTGCCTTTTTTATTTTTTGTATTAAACTGGATCTGCAAAATCACATTTTTCTGATTCAAACAATCTAACACGAGCACAATGGCTGACCATGCGCGTTGCATTTTTTCTAGTATACTAAAAGAATGCCTTGCTTGTTTCTGAATTTATTAGATGGTGATTTATAAATTGGATTATTAAAATCATTATTTTCATTTTAATTGTTATTTATATGCATACGAACATACAAAGTCACAGAACATCATCACTTTTAATAGTATATCGGTATTCGAGCGTCATTTATTTCCGACGAATAAAAATATAGTTTTTATCTTCCATAAACGAATTAGTCAAGATGCTGATAATTTAAATATAAGCGCTCTTCTGCATGGATACACAACTGATCAGTCGAATGTGGAGGACATGGAAATATCTGGTCGGGATCAGAGTGATCATCCATTATGAGAAATTGGTTTACGGAAAAAAGTATTTTATATCCGGAAATCATGTAGACACGAGATGTCGGAATACTGGAACACCTGTAACGTAAAGAAATGTTACGCATGTAAAAGTATATTTTTCAAATCAGGAAACCAAAAGGTTATAACATTTTTAATTTTCTGCAATGTAAATTGTACTTTATTTAATTGTTTTTACATTTTATAGCCTTTCCTTTATTCAAATCTCAGGAAATATGATAAAGCAATGTAACAGAAATTGTTTTATCTCAAAATGAATAATTCTGATTGATAAAAGAATCCATATTTTCAATATTTATTTATTAATAAATAATTGTTATTGAAAAACTAGTTTAAAAGTAGTAAAGCTTTTTTGGGGTCAGTTAATAATCCTCTCTCTATGTTAAGGACGAAATGGTCTCATACCCGTAAGCAAAATTCAGTGACAGAACATTACACAGCGATAAAACCCAGAATGTGCGAATGAAAAATAGTTTTGTTTAAGGCAACTATTAATTCAAACTGTGAAGACATTTGTTTAAAGATTTAAATTGCCGATTTTTTCTTATTGTTTTCTACTGAAAGATGTCTGTAAAAATTATTTTCATTCTTACCTTCAAGGTGTACTTACTTGTAAACGTTGCCACTAAATTTCGATTTGGGTATATCATTTCGTTTTGAAATGAAGACAGTGGGAAGGGTCTATGTACTATTAATGCATACTACAAAGAAAGTAATATTACTGCATAATCTATAGAAACTTATACTAAAGTAAAACAACGAAAGAATTATGGCCGAGTGTGGATGAATTGTGGTGTGTCTAATTTCTACGACGAGAGGAACAAATATTACAACTGCTGATACAGGTTGTCGCTACTAGGAAGAGAGGCAGACACTTTTCATACATCGTTATCACTACAACTACTACTGCGACTACTTTGTTTCAATAATACTTCTGGTACAAAACGTATCGCTCATTTGTTCTGGTAGAGTATTCAGCGCGGCTATGCAACAAAAGGTTAGTTTAAAAAAAAAACCGTGACTATAAACACTAGTTTTGCTAATAGAGTAATATATTTTTAGAAACAAGTATGAGAAGAAATTAATTACAGCAATAGTGTCCAATATTTTAAAGATTTGTAAGATTGAATTGTTAAATACACAAAAGATTGTAAAAACTAACCAACAGCGTATTATTGGGACCTATCGAATGAAATATGTAACATGTTTATGTTAATAGTATAAATGGAAAATAAATAATTTTGAACTGTTGAAGAAAAATAAACAAATAATTTCAATAATTTTTGAATTATAGAACTATGATAAGATAGTAACAATGAGGGGATCGTCAAAATAGGAAGAAAAACATAAATGACAAGATGTATCTACACGACATTGCCTGGAAGTGTTTACTGTCTGTTTACGGAATTATTTTCTTGTCAGAATATTAAAATATTTCGAAAAAATATCAATTTTGTAATAAAATCAATAGGACGTCTACCGACATGTTAAAATTAAAATCGCATGAGTGGCATTTTAAAAATTCTTTTTTCCTTCTTAAAATGCATAATTAATAATAAGTGAATGGCACATAGGTGCATTTGTACTTCGACGTCAATCAACGATCAACGGTTGGTCAAAATAAGCGTTTTTATTGGTTAATATTGAATTAATTCTTATAATCAAATCAATATGAGCCAATGAAATCGCTTCAAAGATGAATTAACCGGTTAATCACTAAAGTATTGTATGTTTTTAAATAAGCACCCGGTTATTATGTAAAGGTATTATGAATTTTTCCAATGACAGTAACACCTCCTTCACCCTTTGATATTTATGACTAAAAAGTATTATTGATTAGGATTAAAGAAAGATCGATGAAGTTTGTAACAACATGGAACAATATTTTCCGTCAATCACTGATTAAACATATTTATATATATATATATAGGCTTTTTGTTACCAGAATTATTAATAACTAATGCGGGGGAACGTTACTTCTGTCTATAAAATTAAGATAAAACATCACATTTACGACCCACATGAAACTATTATTCTGGTTCAACAAGCGCAAGACTCAGAAGCATTTTATATTTTAATAAATATACACATCTTTCTATGCATTTTTCTATGCTTCATCTATTTGATAATATAATTATAACTAATATTCAGGATAATAACAGAGGGTATGTCTGTTTTAAGACCGTCTATCAAGAACTGGTTCGAATGAAGCTATCTTCAGATAAGGATGTTGTCTTGATCCTTAGCTATGGCCATTCAAACTATGTCAACGACATCAGGACGAGGGTCTATGCCTTCTATTTTATTAAAGAAAACGACTCTTTATTCGTTTAGAACATAAAACCGTTTCATCACACGAAGTGAAAGGCACATACACTAATTTAGAAGTTGGGGCAAATAGTTTTCGATTGTAAAAAAAAATTAAATAAGCGAAGTATGCGATATTTATAACGATTACTGCTCTCTGAATGTTTTTAATATATTTTGTAACTTATACACACATATATAAGTATATAAACATATATATATATATATATACATATATATATATATATATATATATATATATATATATATATATACATATAATTGAAACGTTTTTTTAAACCAGAGAGTCGCAGAGGCTTTTCTTTAAATAAACATGTTATGAATTAAAATTCAAATTTTCGATTAACACAGCAATCTTCATCAGGAAAATAGACAATGTATTTTCCTTCATTTTTAAACGACTTGGTGTCATTTCATCTTGTGATTCAGATGTTAACGAAGCACGTTGTGTAATAATGCCCAAGAAGTGCGCGCTCTGGTCGCACGTTATAAGTATTAGTAAAGATAGCGATTACTATATATCCTATCTATTGTAGTTTCTCTTCAGCATTTTAAGGAGCTTTTTGGGTGCATAATATTGACCGAACTTACCATTTCAAAATTCGAATGTTTCAGGTTTGCATTCAATTTGATCCATAATCATTAGAAACAAATCCTGCAGGGTTCGCTACATTTCAATTTCTTCTTTAAATCCCTTAAGCTTAAAGCATTAGCTTTTAGATATTTTCTAGAATAAAAATGATGTAATGGATTTTCATAAAAATTGAAATGATAATTCTAAAAATAAGGTTTACTAACATTATAACTTGATTTTAATCTTTATAATTTGTGCAAAAATTTTCTGTTAGAGGAATTTATTTTACCGTTCTGAGAAAGATAATCTTATATATATATATATATATATATATATATATATATATATATATATATGTATATATATATATATATGTATATATATATATATATTTATGTATATATATATATATATATATATATATATATATATATATATATATATATATATGTATATATATATATATATATATAATCTAGTAGAATATTCAGTCCAAAACAGGCAGAATCAATAAATATAGCATTAGTTTTCAATATTAATTTTTTAAATTTCTTTCTGGGTATAGTACTATTTCAGTGGCATCCCCTTAATTGTAAAATTTAAAAATATATTATAAATAATGTGACCGGATTGCTCACGCTGTTTGGAAATAATGTTTCTTTCCAAATATAATCTGAGAAGAAGGATCATTTTTTCTCACGCCTGATGAGATCTCAGTTTCTCACAATTGCTAATCGATAACATCGATGTGCCGGTGTCGCGGATTATGTACATGTATGTACCTATAACTATATATATATATATATATATATATATATATATATATATATGTATGTATACTATACGTATATATGTATATATACATGTATATATATAAATATATATATATATATATATATATATATATATAAATAAAGAAATATATATATATATATATATATATATATCGTTTTACAAGATAAATTCTTAAACGAATGGAACAATTTTGGAATATATGTTCTCGGTATAACAATGAATAACAATAATCCTCATGTAAAGTGTAACACTTATGGTGTACGCTTTCGATAACCCACTCCCTGCCTTACATAACTTTTAACATAAATTCGATCCATAAAACTTCATAGGGAAAGTAATGGCTTAACATTAAATTCTTAAGCAATACATCAATAACATGTAAATGTGCTTGGTATGCAACTTTTATTTTTTTGTGAAATTTCATACTAATGTGGACCCTGCCGAACCCGTACGATACTCAACAAGGAGAATACATTAAACTATAACCGTAATGCTATATTTATTTATCCTAAAGCCGGTATTCTACTAGTACCCCCATATATATATATATATATATATATATATATATATATATATATATATATATATATATATATATATATATATATATATATGCGTGTGTGTGTGTGTGTGTGTAGGTGTGGGGGGTACTATGGGGGTACTAAGATGTAATGCTACCAAACCTTATGTATTGAATCATTATTCTAATTATTAGCAAAAATTATTTTATATCTTGGGAACGTTTAAAATGTAAAGTTATGTATTAAGGTGTCTTAAAAGAATTGCAGGTATTTTGCATAATTGATGTTTAATTAGTATTATTCAAATTCAATGCAGATATGATTTAGTTGAATTTTTATATAGGAAGTCAGTCCCATGTTATACCCCCTTAAACTCTTTAAATACTTCATATAAACTGAAATGGGAGGACTATTTATTAATTTGTTTCTAATACTTACTGTAATAATTTCAAAATAATAGGAATTATCTGAATTCTCACGAAGGGCTTACCCCCTGTTTTACCAGGTTTGCATAAAAGTAAATCAAACAAAACATAAACTACATTTTCACCCCTTAATCATTACAGCTGTATTTCAAAATGTATAATGGTCAGTTACTTTGTGTAGGAATTAATCCTGTAGTGCAAATATTTAAACATCTAAGCATACCAAGCTTTATATAGATACTAGAAAATTCATGCTCCCTCTGGTTACATCCTTTTGCCATACTGTGAGAATATCATAGTGAACGACTACATACACTGATTTCCAAGGGAGGAGGTAATGATTGAGAGGATGATATCAGGTACATATACAACAATACTTCTCAAAGTAGGGGTTACTGACTGGAAAGTGGTTATCACGGCAGCAGAAGAGATACTGTAATAAACCCTATAAAATAAAGGAGGAATACCTAGAAGGATTTATCCGTAAAAGGAGAGGGTCATGCCTACGAGTATGGTATCATGCCAATAGATAATATACTACAGTAACTCCCTTTCGAAAAAGAAGAAGGTAATCCCTAGGAAAATAGTTTTATGACAACAGAACATATACTCAATTAACCCCTCCCTTAAAAGAGGTTGTAATTTAATTGGAGTACAACAGAACCGATACTACACAACCTATCCGCATTAAAAGATAATGGAATAATCGATTATTAAATGAAGACATTCATTTAAATATGGCTAATAATAAACACATTATTATCTATAGTTATTTAGCCTTTGTGGTAAAATCAAAATAGTGTATCTGTTCTCAGCATACCAGCCGTGCATTTAACAACACTAGCAAATTACACGACGTCGTGGTCGACAAGGAGGAATTAAAGAGGAGGGAGAGAGAGGGGCAGCAAGTCAACTAACCAAAGAAAAAGTAGACACACACAGCTAACCGTACACCTTTCCCTTATCGCTCATGTCTGTCGGTAAGAAATCTTAGCGAGCGATGTTAAGAAAAGCTATTTTTATTAAATCACTTTGATTATTTACTGTTAATATCAAGGAAAGTATTGCACGTTTATGTTTATAGGCAAACTAAGCAATACCATTAGACATCAATAGCATCAATCATTAATTTATTATGAACTGTATAAAAATTGATATGCAAATCATACATCTAAATGGCTATATATATATATATATATATATATATATATATATATATATATATATAGATATATTTATATTTATATATATATAGATATATAGATATAGAGTGAGAGGGTATTTCAAATACTACTACGTTGAATTATTTATTTAAATAAAAGTGAGCTGTGTTTCATAGTAGTATAGTAGTGAAAAATAAATCAAATTCGCATTTTTTAAATATTATATATATATATATATATATATATATATATAAATGTTATTTTAATATGTTATTTTTGCATTACTTTATTATGACTTCTTTCTTTGTCATATTAGATTATATGTACATTTTTTTTGGTCTGGTGACATTTAGCAATATTCGTCTCTTTACTCCCTTTGTGGTGTTGTGCCGCGTCTTTAATAATATTAATATTAATAATAATCAACCGTTTGGTGATCTTGAACCCCAACTCCCATTGGTCGGGACTCCACCTATCGTGGCCTTCTAATTTAGCCGTTGTCATTTCTCATTCTCCTTGTGTTAATGGGACCTTTGATTTTTGTAATCATTTTCTTTCTTTTTTATTATATTATTTTTTGTTTATTTCCTTGTGGATTTAATCATTACGACATCGCAAGTTATTTGATGGCGTGTTCTGTTTTCATTTCTTCATTCACTATTTTCATTTCTTCATTCACTCTTTTCTTTTCTTTTTTCAATTTTTTCATTTCTTCATTCACTTTTTTCATTCCTTCTATTATTTTCTCATCTTTTTATTAGTTTTTTATTCGTTTATTCTTCACTGTGTTTTTTTATTACCGTCACCTTGTTTCCTTTCACTTTTATTATATTTGTTTTATTTTTATTCTAGCTAGTTTTTTGAAGTTTCGCTTATGACGCCACATTCTTCTATTTCATTATTTATTTCATTCTATGTTTTCTTTGTTCATGTCTATATTAATAAAATTGTGTAATCACTTCTATCTGTGTTTCTCTTGTCTGCATTACTTATATAGTATTATGTTGTTTTTTACTTTTAAAAACGAGAACGAACATTTCAGAAATCCCATGTAAAATATAGTAATATAATTAGAAGAACAAATTTACCAGAATGCTTTTCAGTTTCGGTATAAACAAATAAGCTATTTTACTGACGACTACACACTGAGCCTCAAGGTCCCCGTAAGCCAGAAACGTTATTTTAATTAATTTTTTTTAAGCATAGTTTCTACTTTAGATTTCTTAGGTTTTATCATATCTAAAAGCACGTTTATCTTATATTAAAGTTTCTAGAATCAGCTATTTTAAAGATTTGTGGCCATTTCCCGTGAATCTTTTGTCATGCCAGCGAGGTTGGTGCCATATGTATGTTCGTATGTATGTATGTTTGTATGTTTTACGAGGGAAATGCCAGATTATCAGATTCCTGATAATTTCAGTTCCTTTAGATCTGCTCTCTCTTCTTTTGTTCTATTTACATTTGAACTTACATGTCGTTACTTCGAGTTCGTTAGTTATGTTAGTGTGTTTTCACACTCGATGTGTTTTCCTTGATATATATGCTGCTATCAATGCCGTGCATGTTATGGTGGCAATCCTCTTTTTGATTCCAATGTCTCGTAGTATTTTTCCAGTGCTCCTACAGTTTTTGTAATGTTCGATATTCCCTGCAGCTCTAGGAAATTCTATGTATATGCTTAGTTTTTCTGCCACCTTTGTGAACGGCTCAGATGAAAATATTGAGTATTTGGCAATTATTTTTCTTCGTGTTAATAATAATCAAATCCAGTTTCCATGCTTGGACGGCCTTTTCTATTTGTACATTATGCCCAGGAGAATTATATGATTTTCATCTTCATTTACTGGCTCCAGTTTTTGTCTGTACTACTTGCCAGTGTATTCAAAGTGCATACGTTTGCATAGTTGCCAGTGATCTTTCCTTCCAAAGTAGTTGTGTCTATTCGTGAATTCCTTTAAAGCTTGTTTACTACATTCACTTTATACGTACGGTACGGTTATGTTGTTCCGTTTTATGTAATTTTATTGGTGTGTTCGAATTCTACTTCGACTCTTTCAGTCAGCTATGTGGTCTTGTATTCATTGGCTCTTCAGTTTCGGTGTTAATGGTGTTTCAGTCTTCTACCTGTAAGTTGTTATTGCGTGGATATTTTCTGATGTTTTCACACATCAATTACGTTCTCTTTTATTTCCATTAGTCTTCGCTGCGAGAATCATCCACTGTTAATGGTGTGTCTTGCTTTATCTGCAATCTTTCGTAGCCAGTAGAATGTCACATCGTTTCTTAATTC
This sequence comes from Sepiola atlantica, assembly GCA_963556195.1. Taxonomy (NCBI): domain Eukaryota; kingdom Metazoa; phylum Mollusca; class Cephalopoda; order Sepiida; family Sepiolidae; genus Sepiola; species Sepiola atlantica. The sequence continues at coordinate 23,100,439 of OY744542.1, forward strand.
GGTTCAGGTTGTGTTGGCTTGCTATTGGAATAGTATTCCACAATTAACATAGTTTCCTTTATGATTAACATCTTCCGCCGGGTCTATTCTGCCTTGTTGCATTGATCGCTTTTACTGAGTTGACCTGTGTTTGGTCAATCATATTCTCGTACATGAAATTAGAGATGCCAACATTCTCAGAATGCCGAAAGGGTATCCCATGTTGGCCATCAGGAGATCACCTGCTGATCATGACAATCAAATATATTTTGAGTCCCACTGCTTTAATTATTGTATTGTGTCATTATTTATTCATTATTATTATTTACTCACTAGGAGTTCTCACACAGGTATTCAGTGATTGCTCACCGACAGCCGGTGGTATCCTCTGGAGTCTTAGTGACAACAAGAATCCCCAGATTTCCAGTAATCTCCACCTTTTTTCAATTGCAGTATCACAACAGCCGTTTACCATTGATTTTTCGCTGGTAAGGACCATTGGTCTTCTCTGGGATTTGGGTGGCAATAATCCTCCCCAAGGTCCCAGCAGTCTCTGCACTTCCAGTGGAGGTCTGGTTTGTGCTGCCCCTCCTCGGTCTTCTCATCCTCCTTGACCCTATGCAAATATGTTGTGTGGTGTCAGCCAAGGCATGTACCATTTTTGGGCGGGGGGGGGCAGGGATCTGGTAGTGTTTCTTGCTATTTCTGTTCATTGGTTCATTTTTGTGTCGTGTCAGTTGAGGCCGGTGTACTTTATTGGGGGGGGGGGAGAGCTCATAAAGTAATGTTTCTTACATTTTCTGTTCTTTTGTTTGTGATGTGTTCTTTCTGTGGTTTTGTTTTCTTCCTGTAGTAGATTCCGTGTGACCCTTCGTAGCTTATGCGGGTTAATTTCCGCATTCAATGATTTTTCTTAAGATTGTAGTTGTTTTGATCATTGCCATCCTTTGTATGGTTTCAATGATCCCTTTGATTCTAATTTCTCTCAGACTTTTTTCCAATTTGTTGGGGATTGTTCTCGTATGTCTGTTTAGTGGATACATCCTCTCACTTTCTGCGTCAGTCTTTCATGTAGAGTCGTGAATTTTTTAAACCGATATGCATGTATTCCATCATGGCCTGGTGCTTTACAGTTTGCCATTTTCCTTAGGGTGTCTTTAATGGTTTCTTTAGTAATCTCCGTTTCTGTTCTTTCTTCTATTTCCTGTAGTTCATTATTTATGTTTTTTAACCACTTGTCATTTTTGTTGTGTGTTTTAGGCTTTTCCCATATCTTGTTCCAGAAGTGTTTTGTCTCTGTCGGGTCAGGTTGTCTTGATGTTATTCGTTCTCCGTTTACGTTTTTGTAAAACTGACTTTTATTCTTTTCAAAGGTCCTGTTCTATTTTTGCTGTTCTGATTTGTATCTATATCGTCTCATTTTTCCTTCTATAGCTGCTATCTTTTGTTTTAATTCTTCATGTTTATTATTCGGTCTTTCCTTGTGTGGTAAGCAAAGTTACCTCAGCCAGGAATGGATCCAGAAAGTGTGGTTTGAGTTGTCCCCCTTTGCAAATTGTGTATTTGGAGAATTTGAAAGCTATTCCGGAAGTAACTATGGCAGGAAAGAGGATCAGCATTTCTCTGCACACTTTGATGGTGAGAAATGGACAGTTAAGTGGGTATGGAAGGGAGAACCTCCCGTAATGAACAACAGAGTGGAATGCTACGAGCATACGTTGCGAGGAGGCGTAAGAATTGAATCTGAGAAGGAGGTGGACCGTTGGATCTCAGAGGGGATTTTAAGACCATGGAAGGAGAAGGTGGAAGGCGTGCTGCCCTTAATGGCGGCTGTTCAGCCCACAAAGCAAAAGGTTCGGCCAGTACTGGACTTCAGGGAGCTGAACGCATACGTTGCGTGTCACACGGGAGACGATGTGATGGATGTGTGCGGAGAGACCATGCAAGAGTAGAGGCAGATGCAGAAGGCTGCGGGGATTGTGGATTTAAAATCTGCATACCTACAGATCCACATTTCGCAGGAATTCTGGAAGTACCAGCTGGTCGGATACAAAGGCCAAACATACTGCCTGACTAGGTTAGATGTTGGCCTGAATTCTGCACCAAAGATCAGGGCGGCGATCCTCAAAACGGTGCTAAGCAAGGAGGATGCAGTCAGAAGAGCCACCAGTTCCTACATTGATGACATCATGGTGGATGAGACGGTAGCAACTGCAAAGAACGTAGTAGAGCACCTCAACGGCTTTGGGCTGATCGCAAAACGCCCGGAATCGTTGGAGAGAGGAGCGGCGTTAGGGCTCCAACTAAGGAAGAGCAGTAGGGAGAGCAGAGTGAGGCTGAAAGAAGAGACTGTGAAGTACAAAGAATTGTTCTTGAACTATTGCTTACCGATTGGACGTTGAAAGAGATGAACCACTGTGGTTTGCCACCAGATTTTTTTTTATTTGTCTTCACGGATTGACCACACCTTGCGAACCGGATTCCTGCTCTTCCATCCTTTCCTATCCTTTTGCATCCTGTTTACGGTGTTAGCTTCTTTTCGGAGTTTGGTTATCTGAGTTTCCAGTCTGATTTCCCATCCAGGTTTTGTCGGTCCATTCTTTTTTTACTTTCATACTTACTGATTTTGCCCCCCATATATCACGTTGTTTAGGTATGTGATAGTTTCTGTTGCAATGTACACGAGTACCTTGTTTACTGTCTCTGTTTTAACTTCTTCCAATCTTCGTTCTCTAGAGATAGGAGATTTGTCTTCTTCTCAAACATGTATCGTTTGATGTTTTCCACTTCTCTTGCTTATTCCTCGGTGAGTTCCACTTCGGTGAGTTCTGTGATTTCATAGTCTTCGGCCTCTTCCGTTACTGGGTTTATGTTTTATCGATCTTCTTCCTGTTGAGTTTCGTCGGGTGGTGTTTCTTGCTCTAATCCGCCCTTTTGTTTGATTTCCGTCAGTTCCATCTCCGAGAACAATCCTCTCTTAAGGATCTGTTTTGCTTGGTCTGATATCCTTTCTTCCGTTGTGTAGTAGCCAGTAGCAGTGTCCCAAAGATGTTCCAATCGCTTCCGGTAACCTCTTTCTGTTGGGGTGGCGACTTTTGTAGTAGCATTCCATTACTAGTCTGTTCTCTTTTGTGGTCCATTTCTTTCTATGTTTTTAGTTTTTTTAATTCCTGCTTTTTTTGTGCTGGGACTTTGTCATACCTGGAATTGGAGGGGTTACTTACCTGTTTTTTGTCCGTAGTATTGTTCCTGAAATCAAAGGAGCCAATATTCGCAGGATGCAGACCGGGTTCCCTCATGTTTGCCATCGAGGGAGCACCTGTCCTTCATGACACTCAGATCTCTCTTCTGAGTCCCACGGGTTTCATTGTAATCATTGTTCATTACTCATATAAAAAGAATAAATAAAATAATATATATATATATATATATATATATATATATATATATATATATATATATGTTACTTAACTACATAGTATACGTTTAATAGGTTAATCTTAGACAGCCGGGGAAGACAATAGACACCCCTCCCGTTTTTATTTGATAAATTTACGCCGGATTATAAAACACACACAAGTCTTTATATTTTAGTCAATAATTTTCAAAAATTCCATAAGTAAAAATGATTTTTCTGTAAGATTTGGGCAATAAATCATATCTGACTAGTTTTAAATATTAAAAGCTAGGATTTACATGTTAGCTTTTTTTTGTTTTAACCGAACAAAGAAATAGATACTTAACTAATTACTGTCGCTTCTTATCTTTGTTTGTGGGCGTGAATACCGCGGGGGGGGGGGGGGGTTGTCACGTGGCCACACATTGCAGTCTTTTTATTATTATTATTATTATTATTATTATTATTATTATTATTATTATTATTATTATTATTATTATAATTATTATTTGTACTCACTAAGTGACAACAAGCCTCCCCCGATGTCCAGTATTCTCCAGCTCTATTCGATACCCACTGCAAATAACATTGCGGTATCGCAACAGTCGCTTATCATTGATTTATCGCCGGTAAGGACCATTGGTCTTCTCTGAGTTTTGGGTGGCAATAAGCCTACTTAAGGCCCCAGCATTCACCGAACTTTTCTAGTGGAGGTCTGGTTTGTGCTGTCCCGCCTCGGTTTTCTCATCCTCCTCGACCCTCTACAAATATTTTGTCTGCTGTCAGCCTAGGCCGGCACCATTTTAGGGGGTATGGAGAGAAGAGGGGAGATATTAAAGTGTTTCTTGTAATTTATATTCCTTGGTTCATTTTTGTGTAGTGTTAGCTGATACCGGTGTAATTTATTGGGGGGGGGATTATGAAGTGATGTTTATTTAAGTTTATGTTACTTGGTTCGTCTTTTGGTTGTCTCCGTGTGTTTTTTCTTCCTGTTGTAAATTCGGTGTGACTGGTTACCCTTTGTAGCTTATGCGGGTTGGTTTTCTTCTTCTTCTTCTTCTTCTTCTTCATCATCATCATCATCATCATCATCATCATCATTATTATTTATTTATTTTTTTTTTTTTTTCATTATTATTATCATCATTTTATAGTAGTGTCAACTTTGAAATGTTTTTAGTTGGAGTTTTTTTTTAACATCAAGGTGCTTACCTTGACCTTAGACACTCAAGCTGTACGTTACCATTTTCGCTGTTCCTAACAGACTTTTGCAGAATTAAAAAAGAAATTGTTTTGTCAATTATTTTGAGCCATTTATGTTGGCTATTCGTTATGGTTTGAAGCGTTCCAATTACAACTGGAAGCAGTATTACTTCTTTAGATTTCAATAGTCTTACAAATTCCTATTTTAGATCTTGATATTTATTAATTTGTTCGTGTTCTTTCTCCTGCATTCTGGTATCGATAGGGCAGGCTATATCAATGATTAAGCAAGTTCTCTCGTTTTTGTTTAGAAAGATTAAGTCGGGTTTTGAATGTTCAAGGACCTTATCAATCTGTATGCGCATGCCCCAATAAAGTTTGACATTGTCGTTCTCCTATACCAATTCAGGGACATGCTTATACCACTTCTCATTGTGGTCCGATTCATAAAGTTTGCATAGATTCCAGTGTAGTACCTGAGCGACTTTGTCGTGTCTCCATTTTTATATTGGTGTTGTGACAACATTGGGCATTCATATACAATGTGCGCTAAGGTTTCTGTCTTTTCATTACACACTCGGAATATTGATGATCATGCATTTTTGTCAATGTAATGTTTGATGGACCCAGCGCGAGTGGCTTGTTCCTGGGCTGCCATTGAGGTGCACTAGGTATATCTTTTGGAATCACCCCTGATTAGCCAATTCTAGCTGTCATTATCTCTAAATGAGGTATTCTTAAAGAATACACTGTGTAGTTTCTTTCCAAATGAATTAAACTCTCTCTCTTTCTCTTATGTAATTTTTGATTCTTTTTCACCCCAGTTCTTAGACTTTTCTCTATTTTGAATAATGTTTACTTTCAGAAATATAAACAACTTCTTCAACACTAATAGCCCTTGACCAGCTTCATTTCGATGTGGATACACTCGATCTGCATCTCTTTTCTTTGCAAAAGCTCTATGAATTGTAATCATTTTTCTTGTTTTTGTATCCAAACATTTTAGTTCATCTACATTCCAGTCAAGTATACCAGCAGTATATCGAATGATAGGTACTGTTCTGGCATTGATTACATAGATCCTCTTTCTACTGTGGAGGTGTGATTAAAGTCCACTCCTTACTCTTCTGTTGTACTCAGTTGTGACCTGGTTTACATTTCCTTGGTTTTAATCTTATCTGCCTCCAGAATTCCCAAGTATTTGTAGCCCCTCTCACTGTGTACATTCTTTATCAGCTCTGTTGTTACGAGTTCAAGGCCATTTAGATGGACAAGTTAACCCCTTTTTCATCACAAGAATAGCACATTTTTAATGCCAAATTCCATTCGTATGTCGTCACGAAATAATTTAACCGTGTTCATTAGGGTATAATGTTTGGTTTCATTCTTTCCCAAAACCTTAAGATTATCCATAAATAGTAAGTTGTTTACGGTAGGAAGTCTTTTCCGAAGACCACATATATCCTGCCTTCACATTACGTAAGATAAGTGTCACTGGCATCAAACAAATGAAAGAGGGTAGACTATCGCCCTGGAAAATCCCTTTACTGATTTTCACTTTACCTAATGCAACACCCCCTGAAGTTAAATTGGCTTCCTAATTCTTCATGCTATTCTTTAAAGTTGTCTGAATAGGTCATTTGTGTATTTATGAATGCGGTACAATGTCAAATGCTTTCTTATAAACCCCACCCTATGACTAGGTTAGCAGTTCTTTGTTTGAAGTTTTGCAGGATCATTTTATCGATCAGAAGCGGATATTTTGTGCCAACTGCTGTATTTCGGTAGCTTTTCTGTTCCTCGGGCAGCAAATTGTTTTGGTTCAAATGACTATAAATACTTGCAGACAATATGCTATTGAAAAGTTTCCACATAACTGAGATACTCTTTGTCAGCTATTTAGGGAAGCTACCTGTCGTTAAACAGCCATTTGACATTTCTACAAGACGTGGGCGAAGAGCCGGAAGGTTTGCAGACCAGGATCCCTGGATTACGTCAGCTCCAGGTGTTTTCAAATTTTAAAGCTTTTTTACCCTCTCCTTCGACATCAACCGTGACTGTTATATTCGTTTGTCCTTCTACTCCAAAGGACACCTCCCTTTCAATATCTTTGATCCATTCTGCATATTCTTGATGCTTTACTTTCGTTTTCCTAAATTCCTTTCCAGAATGCATTAGATTGGTCAGCATCACGTATAACGTCATATCCTCTTTCCATTCCTTCTAGTTGTTCAAAAAAGAGGTTCTGGTTGTTCTGAAACAGTCTGTTTTGTTGATACTGCTCAATTCTGTCGTTGTAGCATTTAACTTTGGCAGTCTTACCTACGACCCGCTGTTTTAATTCTTCAATTACATACACCGAAAAGGTTTCAAGTGTGTAAAACTTACAGATTAGTCTTTCACTGGCGCTCTGACTTTTGAGTTCGTAATTCCGACAGCTTGCCCTTTACTTGTTGTTTTATCTGATAAGCTAAACGTCTTCTCCATCACAGCTATTTCTATACTTCTTTTTTACGTTTTTCTACTCCGAGTAGATTTGATACAGTATTGGTAGCACCTTTAATAACTACACTGATCAAGAATATTTATTAATAAAGAAACAATTCACTTTAGTCGTGACAGTTTTAAGTATTTTCCATATTGAGACATCTCAGGGTCGACGGCTGTTCTAAATTGCCAGCTCTTAGCTTGTCGTCTAACAATCTGAAACTTTCAATATCTTCTTCTATCATATATTTTACGATTGCATATGTGTAGACAGCCTAATTACCATTAGTTACAATATTTTAGTTCTCAGGGTTTTTCGTTGTTTCTACCGTATACACTTTTCTTCAACTACGTCGGGTGTATTTATCTCCCTTATCTCGTCTAAGTCTTCTCTCTCGATTTCTCTTTTTAGTGCTTCAATTTAAATAGTCAATTACTACTTATTTGTTCTAATCACCCAGGCTTGTCATGCAAGTTTCTGTTCTGATAGTTCGAACAGGCCTAGCACATTCCAGCTTTCATCCATTCACTCTCTATATCATCTTTTTAGAGGATAACTTTTCAATTATTATTATTTTTATTATTTTTATTTCTTTCTTTTTTTGAAGTGTCAAATAATTTATCCGTCAGGGATTGCCTATTTACGCCTTCCACGCGTCGGGTTACATCGTCGACTAGGATCTCTTTTACTTCGACTGAAGACGAAACATATACTAGACTTTGATCCTAGCCCGAATAATAAAAATAAATATTGTCTGGCAGTATATTCGTCCGTTCGTTACAATTTAATTTTTTATAGCATTTTCGCACCTAGCATGTTAGATGCGTCCAAACCCTTTTGGTCTGTTAATCTGTCACACTTACGTTTGAAATAGAATTTTCGTCCGTCTGTCACGCATAATTCTGAAATTGATATCTTATTTTCGATACATCAAAACATCTATATAATAGTTTTTCTTTGTCGGTAATCTGTCACACAGTTTTACTTTGAACGCACAAATTGAATGAGTGCATGTTAAGAATATAGCTTCTTGTGTAATGTAATGTTAGATACTTGCGTGTATATCTATGCGTTATTGTTTCTGTCAGTCGTTCGGTCACGCTTTTTAAACATATTACTTTGTATGTTAAAATAATTTCTCAATGTGTGTGTGTATCCTTTTATGATAGTGTACCCACATTTTGGATTGGAGTAAAGTGATTTAAAAAATGCTATTTTCCTTGGTCACGTTGACATTTGAAATTGTATTTTAATCGCCAAACGCATCGAATAAATCGCAAAACGCATCGAATACATCTTAGTTCAGTTCTGCATACCTCCTGCGTGGGTTCAGACAATTTAATATATAATAATATTCAATTCATAATTAGTGTGCGAATTTATATCAACATTTTTCCAAACACTTTCTTACTCGAGAGCATTTGACTCTCGAGTAAGAAAGTTTTGGGCCAAAGGTTAGTATACATTCGAACAGTTATTGTAAATAGTATATTATAATATATTAAATTGTTTTAACCCACGCAAGAGTTATGTAAACCTTTGTACATTCCCGAGCATAGCATTATTTCTTCGTATCGTTTTAATTTCTTACGTAGTGATATTTTCTAGCATTTTAAAGTTCTTCATGTGCTAACATAAACCATATATTAAAGATGGGCCTTAGAAAAAATCGAAACGGCACAGATCAAAATAGTTTTATGATGCCTACTAAACTGGTCTTAGAAATTTATTATCCAAATAGCTGCACATATAATTCACAGTAATACATTAACGAGGATTCGTTCGTCTCTCGCTTCCCCACTCGATACAGTAGCAGTTCTAGCAAAGATGAAGATAGCTATAGTAACTTAGTTAAGTATGCTTCACCAGCTACTACTTTAGTTTGACTTATTTTCTAAACTGAATAATTTGTCTATATATGAATTACATTTGTTCGCAGACGGTGCCGAGCGCATATTTTTCAAAGCTCTGATTGTCTTATACATACATTTATATACTTTATTTTTAAAAATCTGGAGCCGGTTTTCGTACACAATGCTCGCTTAGTTTTCTAATTACACGTTGCTGCTCTTCTAAATAATACTTAGAAAAATAACTTCATATAAAAACTTAATCCTACAAAATAGCACCTTCCTTCCAGTGTTTGAGCATCGACAGTATTATTTAATTTTCTTCCCAACTACAAGCACAACAAACTCCCTACCCAACGTAGTACATTAATGCGATGATGTGCATTATTATGGTTGAAATAATATAAGCGTGTGAACACGGTAATTAATACATATAGATACTTAAAATATGATTAAATATAATTATATAGATTTCAGAGGTGGGATCAGGAGTTTCTTGGCTTAATTTTTCCGCAGATATCCTAGGACCTGCTGTCGTTAGTAACAAAATAAAAGGTGAACTGGTAGTTACACGATTAAAATTATGTTAAAAAAAGAAAAGAATCTTCATAGTAGTAGTATGTCTATAAGTTCAGACCGTTGACCGCCTTGGTTATTACTATCAATATGTGCTAATAATTTTAGTTGAACTATTGTTATTTAATTTTTTCAGTTTTTCAATTGTCGGTCACAATAAAGTTTTAAATAGCATGTTCGTAGGTCTGCCACGCTCAAATTTGAAATAACATGTTGTCACCCTGTCAGATTTAATTTTGAAATAGTATTTTAGTACATAAGTTTGCAATACGATTATCGGCGCCCTGTTACGCTTGAAATATCAGTTTTCTATTTCTGTCATGTTTAAGTTTGAAATATCATTTTAGTCAATGTTTACACTTAAGTCTCATTCTAATAAAATATCTTGTTAAAACCCGAAGCCTTTTCGGGATAATAATTGCGCCTTTTCCCGCGTCTCTGCGAAACCTAAACCACAAGCAAATAGATGAGACCGTTAAAGAGACACTCGATACCAATGTAGCATTTCGTATAATTCTTCCCCAAACAATGACGGATTTTATTTCTGTCTTTAGCACCAACAGTGTTGTCACACTTGCAGCTGCCCGCGTTTTTATTTTCTTGAAGAATTGTTTTATTTTTAACCAAAATATCGGGGAAATATTTAGGCTTTGTTTCAACATCATACTTCGCATTCTTCATTCTATTATATTACTAGGTGACCTACCAGGCGTCGCCCAGGGGTAAACTTGATGTTTTTTAAACATTAGATGGGGAACATCACATAAATATAAAGTCTGGAAAATAGAATTTCACAAAGTATTTCATACACAACTGACTTGAGTTCAATGAAACCGATATGCATCCTAGGGGTAGGTGAGATAACAATAAAGAACCTACTTAAGTAACGGATGCTTAAGGCGTGTATACACGACATTTAACTTAACTATCATAACTATACAAATACTAATTTTTATTGCGTCTCGAATAGAGGCCAACGCACGCAAACTACGTCAATTATGGAAAACCCAGTCGTATGTGAAATGACTGACGTAAGTAATTCGCGGCATGTTTTAAAATGTAAATTGGCGCCATGTGTGTTGTTTGTTAAATCGATCGTTTGTAAAAGAACATAATGAAGTAAAAGCGATTTAAGGTATGTTAATGAATTGTCGAGAAACATAGTTAATCGATAGTTGATGAGATTACGGCTGAAATAAATTATATCATATGAAGAGGAAAATATTCCGAATGCAGCGGTGGTCACGGTGTTCGTATTTTGGGAAGATCGAATTAAACAGGAGTAGATGCAGAAAATATTCGATAAATGATTATCTGTTAATCTGTTATTTCAGTATGCTGAGAATGTAAAATGTAAGTCTTTGTAAGGAATGAAAGTACTATGTTAAACGTCGATTCATTCAACACCTTGAAAATCGATATCTTATGACATGAGAAACAAATAAATAGCTTAATAAACACGGCGTTTGCCTGGAATTTTTTTCTTTTGCAGAATTTATCTATTTCGAAACTTATAATATAAAATACATTAAGAATCACTAAGTATATAACGTATGAATAAGACTACTGCAAACAACTATTCATTAATAATTATTTGACTGACCCTTAAGGCCGCTGTGTGTTCGATAAATACTAATCTGCTAAAGTGACAAGCGGGAATGTCAAAACATTATTTAGAGTAGCCAATCAAAAGGCTTTTGAGATTCAAAACGTGTATGTCAAAGAATCCTATCGTGTTTAGTAAGAAAACATAGAACATAAAACAGCAAGATCCAAATATTAAATAATAACGGTGGTAACAACGTATGTGCCCTATGAAGAAGTCTTCCCGGTGTACGCTGGTGTTATTGGTAGTTTATCTGCGTATGAGATTGAAAATGTCCCGATTTTAGTTATAGATATAAATCTTTAAAAAAATATTGAGCCGGACAAAATATTAAATCGATGAAAGTAAACGAAATAAATTCATATTCATATTTTCTAAAAGCCCGTATCAATAATTAGTAGAAATAGATGCAAATTTACATATGTAAGTTTTACATTGAAACCTATATCGGTAAAAGGAAATAGGAGAATGTCTCACTTTACTTTATATATAAGATAAATCCGCGTCGTGTCAAAATTAGTTAGACTTCAACAAATAGTTGTTTGATTATAACCATTTTCTGCTTCTTCTTTTTCTTACTATTATGAAGGCCGTCTATACGCATCCAAGATCGACACAATACTCATATTAATACAGCTTTCTTTAAATATGTAAACGAGAAGACGACAACTGATTTTATTTCGTGAATTTAATTAGAACAGATGTAAGTACGTTGGTAAACAAAAGGTGTTCATCCAACGGAAGTTTTGCTTCATTTCACAATATTTACAATATTTACAATATTTACAAAGGAAACATTTTTTGTGCAAGTAAATTTGATTTCGTTTTTATGCGATTGTTTGTACGTGTTTCTGTTGACCATACAACATGATACTACAGCAACTAATTTGAAGTATTAATACTTTTTCTACTGGAACGAAATCGAGATAAATAGATACAGAAATCTCGAGATTTTCTTATATAATAAAGTCAGATCTTTTAAAATATGAATTTACCGTCAGACATGTGTGACGAAAAAAATGTTAGTTTTGATTGGTTTATTTACAAATCAAAATAAGACACAATAAAAAAATGACTAACAGAAATTAAAACTTTTTTTTAAAATTTTAATAAGAAAAAATAGTTTTCAAATTTTATGACAGGTCACAGAGTACATAAAAATACTTTTTACAACATGGTATGTTTTTCGTTATATTAAGTAAGTACTTAAATTCCCAGTTCACGTAGTGAAAAATCGAAATAACCAGTGAACTTATTCATCATAAACTGGAAATTAAGAAAGAAATTGAAACGATTTATTCATCAGAGTTTCTTACAGAGATTTCGAGCTAGCGAGCGACGAAATGTAACCAAATTGGAAGAGAAAGAACAAGATTAGTTAATTGCCCCTTCGCTCTCTCCCCATCTCTCTCTTTCTATGTCATTATCATGAAGTAAAATCAGTAAAATTATTCCTCAACTGTTAGATAATTGCTGAAAATGTATAAAATAACAACGTAAATGTGTATATGATAATGACATTTTTAAAATGAATTAGGAAATAGTTCAAAGATATAAAATATAGTATCTGATATACTCACGTTTTTAATTTCTGAATATTTAAATATAACAAATATATGCGCTCTCTGTACATATTTCTACTATGCTATATATATATATATATATATATATATATATATAGCATAGTAGAAATATGTACAGAGAGCGCATATATTTGTTATATTTAAATATTCAGAAATTAAAAACGTGAGTATATCAGATACTATATTTTATATCTTTGAACGATATACTCACGTTTTTAATTTCTGAATATTTAAATATAACAAATATATGCGCTCTCTGTACATATTTCTACTATGCTATATATATATATATATATATATATATATATATATATATATATAGCATAGTAGAAATATGTACAGAGAGCGCATATATTTGTTATATTTAAATATTCAGAAATTAAAAACGTGAGTATATCAGATACTATATTTTATATCTTTGAACGATATACTCACGTTTTTAATTTCTGAATATTTAAATATAACAAATATATGCGCTCTCTGTACATATTTCTACTATGCTATATATATATATATATATATATATATATATATATATATATAGCATAGTAGAAATATGTACAGAGAGCGCATATATTTGTTATATTTAAATATTCAGAAATTAAAAACGTGAGTATATCAGATACTATATTTTATATCTTTGAACGATATACTCACGTTTTTAATTTCTGAATATTTAAATATAACAAATATATGCGCTCTCTGTACATATTTCTACTATGCTATATATATATATATATATATATATATATATATAGCATAGTAGAAATATGTACAGAGAGCGCATATATTTGTTATATTTAAATATTCAGAAATTAAAAACGTGAGTATATCAGATACTATATTTTATATCTTTGAACTATTTTATATATATATATATATATATATATATATATATATATATATATGCAGTTATCTTTATATGTATTTTTTGACGATGTAAATCATTTCCAAATCAAATTCCAAACAAAGAGTATACATAAATTTATTATAGTTGTCTACAGCTGTTTCTGGGCAATGTGCACTTTAAGTTATAAAATGAAACATGAAATTTTTCGAATATCGCATCATCTTCCTTTCTTTGACTAATTTGTATTGATAGAGTCTAATATTTTATGTATATATATATATATATATATATATATATATATATATGCATATAAACTGATATTCGCTAATAAGTATCAATCATGATTTTTCTTTCTTCCATCTTTTACTTCTGTCTTTATTGGCCGTAATTTTTCGTTTACTCTCTGTGTTATTTCTTGCTTTCATTCTGTCTTTCCTCCCTACTACATTTCCTCTTCTTTTCATTCGCTTCCTCGTTAATTTAATTTCCCCATCTTTTCTTCCTTTTTCTTCGGGCACTACTTTTCATCGTCATCGCCTTCCTCGTTGTCTCGTAACCGTCATCACAGCCATAATTTCTCCGGCTTTTATATCCGTGAAGAACTGTTAAAGAGTTCCGTAGTGTTAAACGTGTGCTACAGAAAGTGAGTTGTTATTCTCAAGAGCCTGCGGGTCGGGGGCAGCACCAGATTTCCACTGTCTCCAACAAACCATGCGACATACGCCTTAATGTGTCTCGCTTTCCAATCCCCGGGGGGTGGAAGCTACAGTAACGACAAACCAGCCGATAGGTCATTTTTCACATCCACTTGATTAGACGCTAAATTAAGTTGGTAATTTCCGAAAATAAATAATTTCATCAAACACTATTGCATTAACTTCTCTCTCTCGGCTTCTCGCCTTTTTAAAAGCAACTCCCAACGTTTAATAGCTATGCCCGACCAATCCATGATCTTTTCATTATGATGTCCTGATGTTCCTACGAAATATAAAACGGTTTTCCACCCCAAACTGTCTTCATTTAGTTTATTTCTTGATGATGTGCTTTTTCCATTCTCAGTTTTGAAGATTTGTGAAGTTCGACTGATTCATTTTTTCGGTTGTTTCCAATCGGGAATCAGAGACACGCCGATCTAAACTATAAATTATACTACCTCGTCGTTTTATTGAAACAATACCTTTTTCAGCAGATCTATCAAACACACATCTTCCATTATTATACTGAACCTGAGTCAAATAAATAAAAACTATGGTAGGGGATCGAACCATCAACCTCTTGTTCGTTACCGACAAGAACAGTGTATAAAAAAGTAATGAAAAGTAAGTCAACTTGGTGCGCATGCGTACATCGTACATACGAGGGGAAAACAATGCAAGTTCGTGGCCCTCTCCCGCGAAGTTCCGTGTCGGTTCGGCACGAAGAAATCGATGTTATTTTTCCAATGTTTGGATAGTATACGTCCGACTTTACAGTGTGTCGAGTATTTTGGGAGCCGTTCCCAGACATACATACATAAAACATGCACACATACACACATACACACATATATTTCGCCTTTATAATTATATAAGGGCGAAATGTTTGTGTGTATGTGTGTATATATGCTTGTAAAATGTGACCCGTTGGATAATCCATGAGGCTGGGGTTAAATTGTTCGGATCAAGAAAAGTTTACAATGCCAGTAAAATATTTTAAAAATATATTTCTCTAAATGCTCACACAAATTATTAGAGTCTGTGAATCAAGTAGAATAGGGTGACATTTTTTCAGACAAAAAACTGAGGAATATTTTAGCATATATTCGTGTGATCAAAATATATAGGGAAAAAAGACCTTAGGGAAACGAACGTTGATTAACTCAACTTAGATATTATAGTAGAATACCCGGTACGGGTATGAGCACTGAATATAAAATCAATTTAAAATTTTAACGTTTTCACCAAAAAATAAATAATGTGCCCACGTTACTCGCCATGTTATCTAGAATACATACCAAGCACATACATATTATTTACGCACATGCGGCCGCATCGATCCTTGAAAAATATATTACTTGATATAACTCAACATTTTATGTAGAGCAATTATTTCCTTTATTAATTTTTGTGTATCTAACTAATTTTAAATGTTTTGGGGAAAAGATCACAGTTTGGGTGGCCACACTCCCTGACGTGTAAAGTTCACACAATAATAATGTGCCATTATATATATTTTCTCAGCAACCCGGTGAGTAAAATCGGCACATTGTATTTTTGTAAACTTTAAAATGTGGGGTGTTCGACCCCTTCCCCCCAATCTCGCCCTCAAAACATTTTAAATAACTTATTTTTATTTATTTATTTTTTAAAACATATTTGACCCCTAACAGGACAGGCCGCCACTGTAAACGTAAGGAGTTACTGATAATAAGGGTGTGGGTTTTGGGTGTCATCCTAAGTTGGGAGCTGTGTAGCGAGATGTCTGTTTACATTAGTTTTAAAACTCTGCATTTAGATACAGTCTGGGAAACAGGGAGCAGGGAGGGAGTCCATAAATCCGGCAGCACGAGAAAAGAAGCTATTGGCGTAGAAGGCTCTCCGGCATTTGGGGACCTTCACACTGAATAGATGGGAGTTTCTGATTGTCGAGTTCGTCTAGTGTATTTTCGTCGAGGGGGCACCAGAATAGCCAGTTCATCGGAGCACAATCCATTAAAGTACTTGTAAAACAAGCATAAGGATGCAACATTGCGGCGATGAGACAGGGGCTGGAGCTTGGTGGATAGTGAGGGACCTATTAAGTTGGCGACTCTTTTTTAGACCTTGTCTAAGCGGGAGAGACTAGTGGATAATGCACCAGCTCAGATGTGGCAACAATACTCTATGCATGGGCAGATGGTGGCTTTGTAGAAATACAGAATAATGTCAGATGTAAGGAGTTTACTAGCATTTAGAGGGAGCCCCCCCCCATTCTTTTCTGCAAACTACAACAACTGTTATTAAAACCAAGGGCGAGCTATCTGTGAATTAAATAGAGATTCCAGTTTGAAATTCTGTTCATATTCCAGAATTCAACAAGCCTCACCTGAAGAAGGTCAACCACATTGACTGAAACGTTGTAATATGAGAACAATACTCCGAATACTCCATATCGTACACATGATACATCATCATATAAATATTTCGTAATGTTTATTCTGATAACAATACGACAAGAGGTCCAGCTTTTTGCAATATTGTTTGATATATCAGACAACTGAACGGACCGTAAGCATTCCATACATAAAACGTCTCACCTACAAACGGTCGTCTTTTAATTTCTGGTTTGAACTTCTTGTTTTTCAATTTTCAGTCCTGATTACTTTCACATATTCATTTGATTTCGGGTTTTACTAAACGGAACCTAAGTGCACTTCATCTTCGTAAACTGTAACTTGCAACCTAGTCATACGATTTGTTTCAGTTTAGTTTATTAAGCACTATCAAAATCAACACTGGAAAATATACGGATGTTTTTAATATCTTGTATTAATGATTACTAGAAGAATATCTGTCCCACGAAAGGTAAATTAATTCTACGAAGAGAACAGTTTTGCGTGACTTTTATGTCCCTTTTCGAAGATTTAAATTAATGCATAGAAACTTATGCCAACAATCCTCATTCCAATTTTGATCAAACTTAATTTGAAGATGTTGATTCTAAAATATATCTGAATGTAAGGAACCTTAAGAAGTAATTAAAATTCAGGGAATCTTGCTTAGTTAGTGTCTAATGAATATCGATCAAATAGAATGCAAATCTGAAATATGTGCTCATATTATGCCCATTGCCATCCATTTAAAATACACAAAAAGAAAATAAATGTGTGGAATATTCGTTAATTGATGTCGAATATGTATTGTTAACATTTTATAAAAATCTGAGATAAGTGAATTTTTACGAAAGACTTTCACTCCCATTTTACCTTCGTTGCATTAAACTAAACCAAACTAAAGCTAGCCGAGATTTAGACCTCTTACGTTAAGACCTCTTACGTTTAGACGCCGTAAGCCAACATTCACAAGAATTATATTTTAGGAGTGAATTCTGTGTTTAGAAATGTATAGACATATACACATAACTAACTTATATAAATAGAGACGAGAAGCATACCCGTCTCAGGACAGGTAAATATTTTCCCCGAGCAGCACAGCGTTTCACCAGTTATGTCCTCTTAAGAATATAAACATCAAAATATAATGCTACAACACTTTTAATCTAATTAATTATTCATAAATTAGAAAAATTATTATTAAGAGGCTTTGAGGAAAAATTGAATCCTGGGAATCTTGTCTTAATTAGTGTCTCATTATTATTGATCAAATTTAATACAAATGTGAAATATTTTAATTTTCTAATGGAGGTTTATGTCTACTTTATTCCCTCAACCCATTTTTAAACTGAAATTTTGATTGATATCTAATACTTATTGTAACATTATCCCACAGATAAGAAGTATGTAAATTTTCACGAAAGAGTTCCACCCCCTTTTTATCGTTGTTGAATAAAAGTGAATTAAACTAAATATAGCCGACATTTAGACCCCTTACGCATAGCAGCTTTGAGACAGAATTCTCAATGATTGGTTACTGGCTTTAGGAGTGAATACTGCACTTACAAATATATAAACATATCTTTTCACGGAGGGTTTTCCACTCTTGGCATAAACTAAATATAGCCTACAATGCCAATCTTTCCGCCTCTGTTCCAAAATTCACAATAGTCGGGTAATATGTTTAGGAATGAATCCTATTCATATAAATATATACACATATGCCCATACCTTATTTAGCATAACTAAACATACTGACTTTACAGAGAAATACAAATTGAAAAAGAATGATCGCAGAAACTACAAATAACCACATTTAAAAATGTAACCCCCCGCCCGAATACTTTCAATTGATTTTTGCACAAGAGATAGTTAAGTTGATAAGATCACTAAAGAGGTTTTAAAAGCCAATAAATCGCTTAAAATAACCATTGTGTTTCGGCATTAGTAATCAGAACAGATTGATATGCCGTATGAATATTCTCAAACTACAACTGTAGCTTCTGTGATCTTTTGTGACCTTTGCAGAATGTTAAGTCACCATTTTAGGATGTCATGTTGGCCCAGTATCGTTGTAACTGGTAGGATCCCATCTACGGATTAGATAGAATTTGTCTTCGCTATGACGACAAATTGCATCTTGTGATGACATCGTTATTTAAGAATTTTGGCGAGGGCGCAGTTAGCAAATATCTGCCATAACTTTTAGGGCGATTATCACACGAATTGTAAAGCCTTGTCAGAATCCATCGAAGACTTGAATAATACAAATATTTATTTTAGTAAGTGTATACAATAAACTTAAATCACTTACCGTTATGTCGCTTCATAAGTTCTAGTTATCATTTACACATTGAAGTAACAGAGAACACCATTTCGCCACTCGTGATCGGTTAAATACAATCTATCGTTCGCATATGATACAATTACAAAACCTATATCTAAAAGAAAAATTAATCTAAAAGCCATTCGTATCCAAAACACATTTACAGCATGAATAAATATTAATAAGAATAAAAAAGAGCTGTGTGTGTGTTTTTTGATCGTTTTCATCCGCCCATTCGGTAACAGTGAACAGAAAAAACGGTAACAGTGAGCAGAAAAACGACGAAAGGAAGAGAGGGGAAGTAGGCAGACACATTGGCCAGCCAAAGAGATATAGAGATAGAGAGAACCAGTCAGTAACAAGCTAGCCACCCTCTTCCTCTTTTTTTTCGCCAGTCAGTATGAATTGTCGCGAGCAATGTTAAGAATGATTTTTCTTAAGTTATTTATTTTCTAATTAAATAATTTTAATAAATTACTAATTAAATTAATGCAACTATTGCGCACATGTAGATAAGATAGTGAAATAAACTCAGAAATAAATAACATAAAATATTAATTAATTATGATGTGCTTAAAAATAGATATGCAAATTAGACTATTTAATAAATGTCCTTTGATCGTTCGTCTCTACTATATGTAATATAGACGAACGATCGAAAACAGAGTATTTCAAATGTCTATGTTGTATTATTGATTTAAATAACTGTAAACCGTTTTGATCGTAATATAGGAGTGATACATAATAAAAGAACACTTTTGATTTTATTCATTTAGATACTAGCAATTATAAGTTATTTTCGGTCGCATATTTTTGCTAGCCTGGGAGGATGATATTATGTTGAACGAACATATTCTTCATTGACCCATAAGGAGGAGGTAACAGGCGATAGCATAGTATCATGAAAAAGCCCCCTCTTCCCCAAAACGGAGAAGATAATCATGGAAGGATAGTATCATGAAGAACGAACATATACTATACTGGCCCCAATAAAAGGAGGCAATACCTGGGAGGATCGCCCCCATAAAAGTAAAGGGTAATTCCTGTGAGTATGGTATTATGGAAACAGAAAAGATACTACACTAACCCCCTAAAAAAAGAAAACGTACTCCATGGGAAGATCGTCTCATGCCACACAAACAGATATTATATTACCCATTCCTCCAAAAGAGGATGTAATACCCCACCCACTCAAAAAAAGGAGGAGGTAATTCCTGGAGGGCAGGCTATACTACGCACTGCTATTAAAAGATAATACAATTATAGATTAAATGATTTTTTATTCATTTAAAAATGCCTAGCCAAAGAAAATATTATTGTTATAGTTACTTGACTTTTGACTAAGATCAAAGTGTAGTCTCTGTTCTCAATATCTGTTCTTAATATATGTAACAACGACCTCAGCCATTTTACTCTGGACGAAAATATTCCGTATATATAAGAAAATATGACAATGCAAAATTACAACTGCAATTACGGAATATTAATTCTTAGAAGATAATAAATATGCAAATTAGAAGACCTAAATGTGTTTGAGGGTATTTGTAGTTTCCTATATATACGGTATTTTAAAGTCTATTTTGTATCATATAAAATAAGCCCAACCTGTTTTAATGTTAATATAGTTCGAATAGGTGGGGTCATTTAGCATTTACTCATTTAGATATTATATATATATATATATATATATATATATATATATATATATATATATATATAGAGAGAGAGAGAGAGAGAGAGAGAGAGAGAGAGAGAGAGAGAAAATAATACTTTTTTGTTCTCACTTGATGTAAATTCGCAGTAAAAGACCATTAGGATTAACTCATTTTAGTAAGTATTAATTTTGGTAGTATGCAAATAAGTTAGTACTTAAAGGAAGATACCTTTCATAGTGATGTGAAATATCGCATACTATTTATGCTTGATTTTGTTGTCCAAAACTTTTCAAAATTTCACTGTTGTTGTTTTTTTTACAAAACGTGTCTACTCTTGTTTGAAATTATGCAGGACAGCTTCCGCGGCGCCAGTCAGATATGGTTCATAAATCTTGAACCAGGACCTTAGCAAAAGTTCAGTTGGAACTCACACGTTTAACTTTCCAGGCTTTCTTTTCTTATATATAGGGTATGTACGTGGTTTTATTGACCTGTTCCTTGTAACACCCAGGCAAGAAAATTCCGACGGGTTCCAACATGACTAATTTTGCGCCTGTCTAGAGTTCCTGTTTTGGCAGAAGCTCGGCTCCCTACGTTGAACACACTTTCTCTCACATCCAGTCTTGACGGTACATCCCGATATTAAGTATAGCATATTCTTAGTGATAAGAAAATTGTAAGATGCGGTGGGAGTTTTTCGATGTTGTGTTGTAAGTTGAACAAAGCTGCTCGTATCTCTAAAGTAGCTGGTGAAGTCAAGCTATAAATATAGTCGTAGTGGTTATGTGGAAATCCTAGGGATCGTGAACTTTTCCCCTCTTACTATTTTCAGGTGGAGTTATAGAATCAATTAATCAGAACAAACAAAAACTCCATTAATTGTTCAAAGATTTGAATTACGTATAGTAATATTCAGCCATTTCATGAAGATGCACTGCATCTTGACCTCCGAATCATTTTAGGGTTTCGGAGGACTCGAAATTCACGTATGATCAAATTCCCAGAAAAGGGAACTCTCTAACGTTCCTGCCACGTACTTCCTGTTAGTACATCATATCCTAATTCGAAACATTAAACGTATAAATGAAATCTTCCATTCTCTGATAAATTTTAACGTCACGTGGAAAGTTTTCGATGTTAAACATACCTTTAGAAAATGACATTTAAATGTTACTTCATACTTGAAGCTAAAACACGTTTACGAAAATGACTGAATTTAGGCTGGTTGTTTTATTTTTCGGCATATCAGTCGTTTTTTTGTAATTTATTGCTGAACCATTTTATTGTGGTAAAGGACTTATGATTCAAGTTCTTAATATTTTCAAATATTCAATAGATTCTATTTTGTATACGATTATTTTATAATATATTTACTACCATATATATATATATATATATATATATATATATATATATATATATATATATATATATATATATATATATATATATGAATTTTTGTTTTAGATATGTAATGGCATCATTTATTACTACGTATTACTATAATAGTAATATGAAGTTTCTATAAATAGTAATAAGTAGTACCACTACAGACCTAAAACAAGAATAAGTTCAAGGATTGCCCAGGTAACCCGTGGCGCAATGAATTCATTAATAAGTAATACTCAGTTCTGAGTGGCAGACTTTTATAGTTTGAAGGTTCAATTTTCAGTACAGGTGATACTAAGAATATAATTAATAATTATGTTTGGTGGTTTGGTTGTGTTGTTTTACGGCCTGTCAACCCTTTTATGGGAATCCGGTCATTTTGGTAAAAGTTGTTAAGCTTCAACTTCTGTATATCTTAACACATTTATTCATGGTTTTTGGTTTGGTTGTTTTTGTTTTTGGTTATGCAGAACATGACTGTGTCTGGCAAAGGGAAAGGGGAAAACATCAATGTTTAGTTCATTTAAAATCAGAAAACCGAAATGAGTAATTACTTAACAGTTTTACTTGAAACGTGAATAATCTACGTCTGTGAATTAAAAAAAGATTCCGTTCGAAATGTCGTACAAATTACCTCATTCGACAAGACGTAGCTGAAGAAGTCCGGCAGTTACATCGACCACACATTGAAGGATAACATCGCTACTGAGTAATTAAATAATGCGCAGTAATCTGGAATTGATAACTAATATTCTTTTACCCAATCGAGCCTTACAATCACATTCGCTTTGCGGCAGAGTCGATCTGAGAAAAATAAAGGCAAATAAAAGTTAATTCCACACTTTTTAGATTTCCAAAATTGAAGGATCACAACCTGAGGAGGTTTTGAGGCTTTTTCATCCTTAAGTTTTACAGATCTGATAGTGAAACCGCAATATGTTTGTAGACGGATTTGTTTAGTAGATTGATTTGTTTTGCTTTGCTTTTTATATTTTGTTAACAAACAGTTTGTGAACGATAGTTTTTTTTTATTTAAGCCATGGATGGAACCGTGACAGGTACTACTATTTCGGGTCGGAGCGAACGTTGGAGTTGTAGTTACTACGGGGTTACTCCACACTCATCAAAGCCACGCAATTACTGTACCACAACTGAACGCAGTTTTGTATATTATTCTTGAGAATTGGAGAGCTACAGGAGTTGACTGGAGAAAAGGGCAGGGAACAAAGTAGAAATGGCGTAGAAAGATTCGTATAATTGAATAGATCTATAATTGTATGATAAAAGTTGTATAATTGAATAGATGTTAAAAGTTCGCCTAATGAAGGTCAGAGACAGGTTAGCGTTAAGATAAAGATTAACGTAACTTTAAAAAGTGTTGATATACTGTACAACATAACAAGCAAACTAAACCAAACTTTCCGATTACTCCAGCTTATTTGTGACCCCCCACCACGTCACTAGACAAAACGTTTTATAGTTTTGAGGACAGCGTATGTGCCGAGATAGGGTGGAGGTTTGTCAAAAATGGTCGTAAATAAATTCTGAATATACGTGACGATAAAATAATAATGCCCTCGATGGTGAAATGCAAATTGGAAAGATGGATTTAATCCCATCTTTTGCGGGCGGCCGTCACAAAAGGGTCACGGCTAAATCTGCGACTCACGATTTACGACCTTGTGCTTTTAGTGAGAGTTTTTATGGGGTATTTTCAGCGGCCGGATGTGGCTTTGATTTTTATGATGTCTGCCTGTTGAGAAGGCATTTAGAAACAGAGCAGCAAGTGTCGACAATAATGTTTCTAGAGAGGATTAAGACAAAAAGTTGTCATCTGATACTATATACAAATTTGTATGTATATATATAATATATATATATATACATATATATATATATATATATATATATATATATATATATACATATATATACATATATATGTATAGTATATATATAAATATTCATGTACATATACAAATATACAATATATGTATATAGGGATATATATGTATATATATGTATATATATATATATGTATATATATATATATATATATATATAAACGTATATATACACAAATCTAGATATACATGTATAAATAAATAAATAAATAAATATATATATATATATATATATATATATATATATATATATATATTAGTAGTAAGTTTTTGAAAGGCTGTGGGCAATGCAATTCCGGGTAAGATGCAAGATGAAAGGAAAGGAACAAAAACAATAAAAATAAATCGAATACGATATAAGACTTACTATTTATTTTTCCTTTTTTTTCCTTTTTTTTTTTTTTTTCTTACATAACAGCAAGAGTGTTTTAGCTGTCCGGGTGATTAAAAATCACTATTTGATATTTCGGGAAAAGACATCCCTTTTTCAAAAATAATTAGACCAGAAGAAGAATAATATTTTATTCTTCTCCGACTGTGTAGAGAATAATACAAAACAAAATGGCTGCCAGATATAGACCGCAGCAAAAAAAAAAACAGTTTCACAGGGAATATAAATTAAGTTAAGTTTTATTTTAATATTATGTTAAATATATGATTGGTGTTTAGAATATTAGTGTAATGTTTATCGAACACCATACACCTAACCAACATTACACTAATATTCTAAACACCAATCATATATTTAACATAATATTAAAATAAAACTTAACTTAATTTATATTCCCTGTGAAACTGTTTTTTTTTTTTTTTTTGCTGCGGTCTATATCTGGCAGCCATTTTGTTTTGTATTATTCTCTACACAGTCGGAGAAGAATAAAATATTATTCTTCTTCTGGTCTAATTATTTTTGAAAAAGGGATGTCTTTTCCCGAAATATCAAATAGTGATTTTTAATCACCCGGACAGCTAAAACACTCTTGCTGTTATGTAAGAAAAAAAAAAAAAAAAAGGAAAAAAAAGGAAAAATAAATAGTAAGTCTTATATCGTATTCGATTTATTTTTATTGTTTTTGTTCCTTTCCTTTCATCTTGCATCTTACCCGGAATTGCATTGCCCACAGCCTTTCAAAAACTTACTACTACTATACCCAGCAATGCTTCAAGCAAACTACCATTCTCTACTATATATATATATATATAAACTATTAAACACAGAAATTTCGGACTTATTGGCCTTAGGATATCTAACCTTTTACAGCTTCGACTGAAACATGTTCTGCAGATGTAGCTATGATATGTTGTATAAATAAAACTTTTCTCATATGTAAAGAGCTCTATTTTTTTTATTGAGTACTGTTATGAAAACACAGCAAACATTCTTTGAATTTGTAGCTCCTTAATGCAGATTTGCCTTGATGATTACGTTTTCTATTGGCACGGGGTAAACGGTACTTGTATAGATACTACTTACATATGTATTCTTAAATAATTAGTTGTAGCCCCTTTTCGGCCGGACTCTTTAATGAGAAATAATAGTCTAATCTGATCTATAAATGAAGTTCCTTTCTGTTGAACATTGTTAGGACGTCTGTCTATGGCTGTCTGCCTGCTTGATATAAAGAGGATTTATTTCTAATCACGTCGTGTAACCGTTGGTGCGCTTGCAATTGCGTTAAATGTGACTTTTGTTTTGGAGTTCGAATTGTTCGACCGATTTGAACAGTTATCTCAACGCCGATGTTTGTGCAATGATGAAACATATACATATGTAGATAATAATTAAATATTCATTATTTAATAATTATTTGTATACCTATTTCGGCTATATACAAGCCGTCTAATCTGAAGTATAAATGCAAGTCCTTTCTGTTGAATACTATTAAGATGGCTGGCTATGGTTGTCGGCCTGCTTGGCCTGAATAGGATTTATTTCTTATCACATTGTATAACGGTTGGAGCGCTCGGAATTGAGTTAAAATGTGACTCTTGCTCCAGAGTTCGAATCGTGCGACTGGTTTAAACAGTTATTTCTACACTGATAACTCCGCAAGGATGAAACTTATACGTTAGTAGACAATAATAATTAAATACTTATTGTTAAATGATATATATATATATATATATATATATATATATATATTTATGGTTACTGGCTCTGAAATCTCGCTATCGTTTCTCAAAGCGTGCTACTTGAAACATATGAAATATAGATTTAAAATAATAAGTTGGAAACAAATGTAAAAATGTTAAAAAACATTAACATTTTCGTAATTTTGAAATTAATTTTATTTATCTTGACTGTGAGGGTGAATGAACGAAAAATAAAGAAAACATTTTTTTTTCTTTTTCACTTGCAAATAAGAAATTGATCGCAACTTGCTTAAAATGTTGTCAGTAAAGGAACATTTGAACATGAATGCTAAACATTTGAACATGAATGGTAAACATTTGAACATGAATGCTAAACATTTGAACATGAATGCTTAAAATTTGTCTTAGAATTAAAACAAATTGAGAACACAGATTTATTTGTTGTATTAAGATAAAATTAATCATTCAATTAAAAACAATTCCAAAAAATCGTTAATTAATAACATATACTTTTTAATAATATATGCAAATTAGATAAACATGCGACTAATATCGTATATACATAAGAAGCATATACAACGAAGCTGCTTGAAGTTGAATGGACTTGAATTAGGGCGTTTTGACTTTAGCGAGAAATTGGCCTAACTTCCGCAACTATTCATTTACACACAGACAGACACACACACCCACACACACACGCACACACATATATATATATATATATATATATATATATATATATATATATATATATATATATATCAACGCCGAGATTCGAAACTAGAACGGCCACATATATATATATATATATAATCCATGTAAAGTAAATATCCACAGGATAATAATCCAGAGAATTTCTATCAGGCTTATAGAGTATGCTCAATATCTAATAAAGCTTTTATATATATGATTATTTCTATTTATAAAGACATATTCATAATTTGCGACACTGGCATTTGATCGATAATATTGATATGGCAGTGTCGCAGATTATGTACATGTATCTATAAAACAAAATATTCATGTATATATATATATATATTTATATATATATATATATGTGTATTTATATATATATATATACACACATATATATGTATATATGGTATTTTGTAGTTCCTGTGTGTATGTTTCTTCGTTCATAAAAGATTTCGAATATAGACTACCATGACAATGTTAACAGTTTGACGTATCACTCTAACATGCAACCTACACGATAGTTATAACATTCACAATCCTATCTGCAGTCAAACTATACTTGGTACAAATACACTTTAGTCTCCCAAGTGTTAATCATGAAAGTCTTACAGTCTTTATTTTATCGCCGTTCAATGATATGCGGGGACACTTCTGTTATCGTCGCATCAGCAGAAAGTGTGGCCTTAACTACTTACCTAGATATAGGTGTTTTAATTTAAGAGATAGAGGGAGGGTACATTTTATTGTTGTCTTATAAAATTTCTTTTGACAGACGCGTTTGATGTCAACGATAACACAAGGCACTAAATTGCGCCTTCCTGTCCGGGAAAGATAGACAAGATCACGTGGGTCGTCGTAAATAATCAAATGTTATTCATTCCATTCATTATTTTCAATCCTATTATAATCTTTCTCATCATTTAACTGACAATCTAGTTAGTTCATTAACACATATCGTCGAGTAGTTCTTCGCCTAGGAAGCGGTGACTCATTCCTAATTAAAATAGTCAGAAAGTGTTCGAATTAAAACGCATTCAGATATTTTTTAAATTTAACTTTTTACTACAATAACAGACGCGTTTCGGTATATATATATATATATATATATATATATATATATTGATAGAAATCGCCATTTTAATTTAAATAAATAATATGTTTATTTAAAAAAAAAGTCTCTGCATTTTACTGGTTTCAAAAACCGTTTCATATTACACAATTTAAATGCATTTTATGCAGTGGAATTATTTTACTAATACTTATAACGTGCGACTAGAGCACACACAACAAGCTTCGTAAACAACTTAAGCTCAAGATCAAGCGACACCATATCGTTTAGAAAAAAAAAGGAAGAAAAACAAATATTGATCGAAAATTTGAATTTGAATGACTAATATGTTTATTAAAACAGAAAAGTCTCTGCATTTTTCAAATATATATATATATATATATATATATATATGTATATATAAATATATGAATATATATATATATATATATATATATATATATATATATATATATATATATATATATAAAGAGTTCGAACGCAAAACGCGATGAATCCAATTCGATCTAGACTCCAAATAAAAGCTGATTTTAATTGAAATCACAAATAAATTATTTATTATATAAATGTATAAATTATGATGTAACACATAGTTTTGGGGTGTCGTAAAGTGTTTAAATGCAACACTTTTTGTAGGGACAGTTACGTGATTTTGAAAATTGCGTTTATCGCGTTTTGCAGTCGAACTCTTCATGTGTAAATGTGTGTGTTATTTTTTTGCGTAAGAGATTAAGAAAATATACATTACGTTTTCGGCGGGAAACAAAATGGTGCCGTTTTTTATTTGCTAGCCAGTAGACAAGACGCCAAACTCACGCATTGCCAAGATATAAAAAGGTAAAATTGGAGTGAAAACAAAAAAATAATGTCGATATGGATTGATGTAAAAAAACACACAAATAATTGAGACAAAATAGAAATGTTAGAATACAATGAAACATCTGACTAAAATGAATAGAAAAATAAGGATACAACGTGATGGTTAGAGAAAAGTTTATACTGAGAAAACAGAATATTTGATGGAAAGAGAAGTGACAGGAATAGAAAGATACACTGAAACAGCACGCGAGAGACAGAGTGAGAAGGAGTGATTCTTTGGGAGTAAAGTGAAATATTAACATATACTTACAGCTCCGTTTACAGAGAGAACAGTAAAGATTGTCTGCAAGATAGGGAGCGAGTGGTATATAGTAAGGCACCTCAGGAAAAGGAGAATATAAAGGTACAGAACAAGAAAGTGATGTAAAGTGAAGAGGAAGAAACAACCAGAGATAGGAAGATAGTGGAGCACCGAGAAAGCGTAAGAGAAATAAAAGCAAAAGCAGAGATGAAACCAATAAATACATAGAGAGAAAAAGACGGCCATATATATTGAGTTTAGGAGGCAGTTCTGAGAGAGAGAGAGAGAGAGAGAGAGAGAGAGAGAGAGAGAGAGAGAGAGAGAGAAAGAAAGAAAGAAAGTGAACATAAAATATAGAAGAAAATATACACCGGAAAAAAGAAGAAACAGGCAGACGAAGTAATCAAGAGAAAGAGAAAGATAGAGGGAAATGAAGTAGAGCATACTTAGCGAGAAAGAGAGAGATGACAAGAATAAGACAGAGAGAAAAATAGGATGATGAGTATAGAGCTCCAAAAAGGCAGACTTCAAGACAGAATGAGACAGCAGGAATGAAAATAGATAGAAACAAATTGAGAGTGAGGCAGCAGAAGAGATATATAGAGAGAGTAAGCAAAAGAAACAGTCAGTAAGAGAAGGAAAGAGAGCGAGAGAGGGAGAGTAAGAGAGAAAGAGAGAAAGAGAGAGAGAGTAGTAGATGTAGGTAGGAAAGAAAATTGAGAGATGAAGAATTACATCAATTGCATCAAAACTAAAGTGACACCATTGATCGATATAGAAATCAAACTACAGAGAAAAAGAGAGGGGAGGGAAAGCGACAGAAACAACGTTAAAGTTAGAAAGAGAGACAGCCAAGTATACTGAAATCGATAGATACACACTGCGAATGAGATTGAGAGAAAGGGGAAATATACAACAAAGAACAATAGCTATATATATATATATATATATATATATATATATATATATATATATATATATATATATATACGCACATATATATATATATATATATATATATATATATATATATATATATATACATGCGTGTGTATTACGAGAAACAGAAGGTTAAGAGACATCGAAAGAAAGTGTCGAGCGAGACATTAAACGACGGTATAGTTGGGAAAAAAACTAAGAAACGCGTTTAAATATTTCGGTAAAATTAAAGAACGAAACAGATATAATTTAAATACCGTACACAATGAGAAAAGAAAAGGAGAAAGAATAGATTAATAAACAAGGAGAAGGCGGGAAGATTCTTTAGAATGTTCGTGTATGAAACAACAACATCGGTAAATATGACTGGGTTGTCCTTGTGAATTTGATGTCCGGCCAAAAAAAAACGATTTCTAATTTTTCCCTTTCCGAAAACAGTGAAGTGTGCCAAAATTCGGCTCTCCTGTTAATATGGAAATAACACAAAATTATATGATTGATAGTCTATCAAGGTCCACTGAAGACAGATTCACTCATATATATATATATATATATATATATATATATATATATATATATATATATATATATATATATATTGACTCATATATATATATACATATATAAATATATATATATATATATATATATATATATATATATAAATAAATCGCCTCATATAGATATACGTATATATATATAAATACATATATATAAATATATATATATATATATATATTAATATACATATACACACACATAAAAACACAAACAAATCACAGTTAAGACATACTTTATAATAGGCCTCTTCCATCGTACCCTAATAATAAGTAGCCCCAATATCTATCTGATCAATTCTACATATCGAGCCATCACTCAAACCATTCAAATATCGCACATAATATATTCTTACTGGAAGCAGAAAGCCTCCTCCATAGTTAGCAACCAAAATACAAAAAAGAAAACATACTCAATATACCTAGCACTCCATCAAAGTTCGGGTTCTGTATTGTACAAACCACTTGATAATATACAAATGAAAAGACAGTCACAACAGAAGTAGGCATTTATGCCATCCATTGCAATACATACACACGTAATTATATTGGAGAAATTAAGCGCACACATGACAAGAAGATATTCGAGCATAAGAGATATATTAAACCCGGTGATGAAATAAGCTCTGGTTGCACATATATATGATTTAACCAAGGATTTGACTTTACGCAAACCATATATAATACAACTGTGCAATGGTGTGATTTAAGTTTCGTTTATCGCTGACATCACAATAAGATTTTTTTTTAATTCTTACCAGTGTGGCCAAATCTATTGTAGAGAAAATTCTATTATATTCTACACAGCAATAAATGCAACAATTTTTCCATACGTTACTTCTGACGTTTCTCGATAACCTCTCGCCTCTTATTCGTTCTTACATTCACCCTCATTACTTTACATTCTATTATTCCTCTCACAATCTTATTCGTAGTGGACACTTCTAGCCATGAATCATGACTCAGCTATTCGCTATATTTTTAGACTTTAACTTGTTACCCTTTAACTATCATCATATATACTTCCTTTTTAATGATTCCTTTCTACTAAGAGTGATTGTATACATCAGTATACAATCACTCTTTTTTTACATAGGGTTATAATAATTACAACGTCGACTATAAACTGAGCGGCCAATAAAACAATAAATAGAAAATTTTCGTTCTCTGATTCCAAATATACAAACAAAATTTACGCGAATACATTCGTACTATATACGTTGCAAAACAGTCCTTACAATTCTTTGTTTAAAACTAAATATTGCAAAAAAAAACTATGCACTACATTTCGTTTTTTTGATAAAATATGGGTGATTCTGCTTCCAGTGTACTCACTGACACATTTGCGTGTTCATTATGATCGAATACATTTCAAAAATCATCAGTAGCAGACTAAACGGATCCATTGTTATAGGAACGGGGGTGACCGTTATTCGCCTGTACTTAAGTTGTGAAATAAAACATATTTATATATTAAACATTTATATATTTTTTTCAATTA
>OY744542.1:23137293-23154793 GCA_963556195.1 Sepiola atlantica
TATATATATATATATATACATGCATACAGAGTGGAGAATATCATTTTCTTCTTCCCCAAATGACTAGTTATGTATGTTATAGTATAGTTTTTGTTTTGTCTTTTGGTCTTACCGGATTCCAGGACAAGTTTGGTTGACATATCAAGTTAAGTGCTGTTTATTGAGGTAACATCACTGGGAGAAAGTGCACCAGTCCTCGTATGAGCAAGTGTATTGCTTCGAATTATATGTTATTTTGACTATTTGGTCAGGGTTCACTTGTAGGCTGAAGTTTTCTCATGCCAGATTGTCGTGACACACCCATATACAGAGAGACTGAAGACACTCAATGAGGATGTCTAGTAGGTAATTAAAACTCTCCTGTAAGTAATTCAAAATCTTCAGTAGGTAATTCAAACTGTTGCTTAAACTTTAGCTCATAATATATTGCTCTGTATGTAAACAAATGAAGCTCTCGGCCGTTTACAATATATACGTTAAGATTTGCTTACTCGCAGAATGTGCCGACTTATCAGCATCTAATGTCGTCCAGACAGTCAATTTTGAATCCCAGCATGATGTACTTGCCTGTTTAGCCACACTGGAGAGATGTGATGATGCGAATTATTTCTGTTTATGGATGACTATATATATATATATATATATATATATATGTATATATATATGTATATATATATATGATAGTTTTAACTTAGCATAAGAGCTACTTTATGTCGTAAAAATAAGTAAATACTCACTGCTATCAGTACTGTAAAAAAATAAAAACAAAACAATATTCTATTCAGATACGATAAAATGTCATATATGTCAATTGTATGCTGCAACGACTGCCCAAACGAACCCCACGTTCGTTAGGGGAGTCGATGCAGCAGCGGGCGTTAGTTTCGAATCTCGCCCTGTGCAGATACTGATTAATCCTAGATGACAAAAATCTTTCTTTGGATATAATATATATATATATATATATATATATATATATATATATATATATATATATATATATATATATATATGCACTCTTATATAAGTAATATGCTTGGACCAGTCTGTTCATATTTATCAATTTCAAACTATCCATAAAATCCGTGTATCTATAGAGCTATCTTTCTGTTTCGTCCATGTCGGACGTTTATTTGAATCACCCAGAACTGTGTCTGTATATCATGAGGCAGTTTCCTCGATTATGGCTAAAAGAAAATAAAAGGCAGCGTTTTTTTGTTTTCTATTTTGTATAAACATCGCCCGGTCTCCATTTCTGCTCTAACAAATGGCCAAGAAAAACATCTCCTTGTGGTTCCCGGGCGTAAGAGCAGCAGAGATATTAGAAAGAAATGCCGCAGATTCGATTAGATTGCCACCTCCATCCTCTTCCTGCTCACCCCTATATTTGCTCTTTTGATTCCTTCTTTTATCTTTTCTTCGTTTTTTTCCAGCATTTCATTGTACGAGCGAAGGACGACGAAAAACATGGCGACCACCCGGGCCCCTCCACAGCTCTGGACATAGAATAGGGATTGTTTACCCCCTGATTCTTCTGCAAATATTGTTTTCTTTTTCGAGGTGAAGAGGTTCTTGTAGTATCTAAATAAAACCGAACCGGAAAGAGCCGCGTGCTAGGAAAAAATCAGAATTGGACGAACATAATAGAGATTTTACAATGCGGTAGCCATTTTGAAGAAAAAGGATGAGATATTGTATGTTAAGCGGGTTTCCATGTTCCCGTAATGTGTCTGAGGCTAAAATAAATATTTGACACAACCGGACAAATTGTAAATGACCAGATGTGGCCTGGTTGTAAGCCAGCGGTATAGAGGTTCGATTTCTGAAGCTGGTTCGGTTCATCTCAAACACAATTAAATATTTTCTTTCGTCTGAATGTTTGCATTGATATGACGTTGTCAAAAATGTAATGTCGTCTTTTGCCGTTTGTTGATAAATAAAGCAATATGCATGCTATAACTATACTATACTTAATAATACTAAACCAGATGTAACAATAAGGGTATAGATGTTTAATATGATTTTTTATACTAAAGCTGAGTTAATCAACATTTGTTTTCTTCAAGTTTTTCAAAAATATATTTTCATCACACAAAATATATGCTATCATATTCTTAAGGTGTGGGATCGACTTACGTTTAAACTTTCATTTCAATTGTTCTAATTAGCCGTAATTTATTTATTTACCAGATAATTATCTCTTACCAAGTTTTATATATCACTCTTACCCTCTCTCACTATATGTTGTTTCACCCAGGTATCTACCGCTCTCGCTTCATCCATTTTATATCTCTACTTCTACCTTTCTCTCTCTCTCTCTCTCTCTCTCGGTTTATCAAAAGTCAAAGGTAATAAAAAAAGGAAAGAATAAAAAGTTAGAATACTGTGTCTTCAACACAAGTAGTTATACGATTTAACACGTAGTTAGAGAGAAAAAAAAAGAAAGTGTAAAGGAGATATACGTAGAAAGTACATATTTTATTTTTTATATTTAGCTGGCTTGCATACTATCTTTTTCCTGATTCAAACAATTGTACCAAAACTCAATAGGTAACGCAACGGGTCAGCTTCTTCCGTAAAATATAGATCAATGTAAAATATAGATTTATGTAAAATATAGATTTATGTAAAATATAGATTTATGTAAATATAGATGTATGTAAATATAGATTTATGTAAAATATAGATAAATGTAAATATAGATTTATGTAAATATAGATTTATGTAAAATATAGATTGATGTAAATATAGATTTATGTAAAATATAGATTTATGTAAATATAGATTTATGTAAATATAGATTCATGTAAAATATAGATTTATGTAAATATAGATTTATGTAAATATAGATTTATGAAAAATATAGATTTATGTAAATATAGATTCATGTAAAATATAGATTTATGTAAATATAGATTTATGTAAATATAGATTTATGTAAAATATAGATTAATGTAAATATAGATTTATGTAAATATAGATTCATGTAAAATATAGATTTATGTAAATATAGATGTATGTAAATATAGATTCATGTAAAATATAGATTTATGTAAATATAGATTTATGTAAAATATAGATTTATGTAAATATACATTTATGTAAAATATAGAATTATGTAAAATATAGATTTATGTAAATATACATTTATGTAAAATATAGGTTTATGTAAATATAGATTTATGTAAATATAGATTTATGTAAAATATAGATTTATGTAAATATAGATTTATGTAAATATAGATTTATGTAAATATAGATTTATGTAAAATATAGATTTATGTAAAATATAGATTTATGTAAATATAGATTTATGTAAAATATAGATTTATGTAAAATATAGATTAAAGTAAATATAGATTTAAGTAAATATAGATTTATGTAAATATAGATTCATGTAAATATAGATTCATGTAAATATAGATTTATGTAAAATATAGATTTATGTAAAATATAGATTTATGTAAAATATAGATTTATGTAAGTGCCGGATATACTGTAGTTCGTAAATGATAACGATCTAAGCAGAGATAATAAATGAATAAAGAGGTTTAGGGAGAAGCCACAAGAAGAAAGACCACAAAGGAACACTTATTATTTACATTCATGCTTAAAACCTAATCGGGTTTCAGTTTGAAATATTATTTTCATTACTAAACGCGCAGATTGAATAGAAGCATCGGTCATTGTATGTGTCCAAGGAGTTTTGTAAGAGGCTTTCAGTTTAAAATCTCATTCTTGTTAGCATGTTACTCCGCCGTCTGAAATGACATTTCTGTGAAGATAAAGTTTGAACTCGCATTCGCGTTCATCGGTTACGACTTCGTCTCAAATAACATTTATTTTCGTTAAAACGTTTTCTTTTAAAATAGGATATTCGTTGGTCTGTTAGGCCTCTGTCTCTATTGGAATATTCGTTGATCAGTGACGCTTGTTTGAAATATAATTTTCGTTTTTCTCTTACACGTTCGCCTGAAATGGCATGTTCTTTAATTTGTGAATTTCGTTGGTCCGTGACGCTTATGTATAAAACTATTATTTTCGTTGGTCCGTGACGCTTATGTCTAAAACTATTATTTTCGTTGATCTGTGACGCTTATGTCTAGAACTATTATTTTCGTTGGTCCGTGACGCTTATGTCTAAAACTATTATTTTCGTTGATCTGTGACGCTTATGTCTAGAACTATTATTTTCGTTGGTCCGTGACGCTTATGTCTAAACCTATTATTTTCGTTGATCTGTGACGCTTATGTCTAAAATGTGATTTCCGTTCGTGTGCGACGTTTAAGTTTGTAAATAAACATTTTGGTGATTCCTTTGTCTGGAATTAGTGTTATTTGATATCGGAATATTTATTGGTTTATTTGATTGATTTTACGCCATATCAATGTGTTTTTTGTTATTTATTGTCAAAGTTCCAGACGCATTGTTAATAGAGTGCGGACATATCAAGCATTTCGAGGTTATTTAATGCGGAGATACAGAATACCCCGTATACATTATTCAATGGTTGATTGTGTTTTGCTTTTTAAGAAACATCAACCAACTTTGTGTTAATTTCATGCGGAGATACAGAATACCCCGTATACATTATTCAATGGTTGATTTTGTTTTGCTTTTTAAGAAACATCAACCAACTTTGTGTTAATTTCATGCGGAGATACAGAATACCCCGTATACATTATTCAATGGTTGATTGTGTTTTGCTTTTTAAGAAACATCAACCAACTTTGTGTTAATTTCATGCGGAGATACAGAATACCCCGTATACATTATTCAATGGTTGATTGTGTTTTGCTTTTTAAGAAACATCAACCAACTTTGTGTTAATTTAATGCCGGGACAACTTACATTGTGTAAATGCTTACTGTCGTATTTTCATTTACGATTTATTAAATGAAGAAACACAAAAGCAATTGTAAACGTTTACTCGATTGATTTAGTCTGTAATATTTACGATATATCAATATGTGTTTATTGTTTAACACCAACACATTACAATTATTTGATAACTGTTGTCTATAATACATTGTATACAATTAATAAAACATAACTTTTAATGATAGCTTCTTTATGCTATTGGGACCCTATTTATTAAAGCCAGGAGCCATTTTGGGATGAAAATTAATGAACTGGAATGCTTGTCAGCCGAAAATGAAATAATAACATCAATGGTATGAACTATGTTTGATAAATAATAGGACGGTTTATAGCAACCATTTGTTGAAATTTGATTAGGAGACCACCGTGTGGTAACCTACAGGGCAACAATCAGGCGGTATTATGTTTCACAGAGGATATGCCTTGCAGATAAATTATGTCCATGGAAATTTCGCCTAATTTTTAGCACATGGAGTAACACAGTAAAACATGTTTCCGTTGTAGTAGGAAGATAGGTTATTGATGTGAATGCCTTATAAGACACATCTAGGATTGAGACTCAGTCGAGCCCCTTCCATGGAAATAAGGATAGAGTAAATAGAAACTAGCAATGTCTATTCCGTGAGAAAAGGGGTATAGGGGTAAGAAGAGATCACCACCACTAGGTTTCGAAGTCGATTCTGTATTCTCTCGAAGCAGAACAACGACACAGATAAAGGATTACATATTTGGTAATTGGCTAACAACCTCTGTATTTTTGAGTGGCATTTCTATAAACACGATTACAAAATAATTGCACTCAGTAGGTCAGTATTTTTTTATGAAATGAAAAATGTTTATATATTTGTGTGCATAAGAAGACACACTCTGAAGTTCATTAACCGATGATTATGAATTTTAGAACACAGCTGCTTTGCGTAATCGTGAATAATGTTGACTATATTTAGTTTAATTTAGTTTTATGCAAAGACGGCAACTAAGGGGTGGAAGTCTTTGTGAAAATTTCGATACCTTTGAGTTTTGTGAAGTTTTAACAATATTTATTACACATGAATTAATAAATATTCCCCGAATTTCACTTTTGTTGAGGTATTTAAACGAGTTTTCAGGGGCAGATTATAGGTGCAATTCCCATTTTAAGCATAACATTTTTTAGATTTGGATAAAACTTGATTCAGATTATTAGACACCAATCAAGTAAGATGCCAAGAATTTAAATTTCTTATTATTGCCATTTCTAGCTGAAGCCTTACATTTCAGAAATCTTCTAGAATCAACATTTTGTGATAGATTTTGATCACAATTGGAATAAGGATTCGAGAATAAGGTTTGTATCATTATATTTTGATACGGATCTTCATAAAGAGGCATAAAAGTGCCACAAAACTGTTTTGTTCAGAGATTTAAGTTTATTATTCCTGCAACGGATATTATTTTAGTTCATGTATATCAAACGAATATATATGCGTGTATTTGTCGAAGCATCAATTATAAATCGGTAATCGCTGAGCCAAATAAATAGCATGATTAGTGTTGCAGGTTCATGCTGCTGTTTTAGCTTCGTTTTAAATTATTGAAAGTTATTTCATTATAAATCAAGGGAAAACCTGTATTTTTAGTTTACTGTCAATCGAATATTCATTGAAATAAAAACGCCGCAACTTTAGCTGAGACGAAATTTAAAAAAATACTAATTAAAGAAAACATATTTTATCTTCTGTCTACCAATTTATTTTTTCATCGATTTTATTGACAAATTCACGCGGGTGTTTCTTTTAATCGGGTCCGCATAATTAACACATACACTTATTAAATATGTTTAAATACGTGCATATATATGCTTAAAAGCACTAAACACAAATTAAAGTAAAAAAGCTTCCTAGATAACGTCGGCTATGTACAACTGGTAATACAGTGTGACACCTTAAACTAACTTTCTTAGTACTGCCCTTATTTCGGGATTGTTTTGATTACAATCATCTTTGAGATTACTCCACTGATGAAAACCTGTCCACGCGTATTCTTGAACAGCAATAAACCAAATTCGGTGGCACATTCATAACTGAAAATTGGCGGAAACTCAAGCATAGAGGGAAGATTATTTGTACCAAAGATTGTTGAATTGCAGAAAAAAATTGTGAATTATATTAACAGTTCAATGGGTGGCATTTTTGGACGAGGAGGGTCATCACCATATTCTATGCTAATTATCTGATTTGTCAACAATCGAGAAAATACGCTATTACTTTCTGGATAACTTAATAACAATGCGGTGTTTCATTTAAAATTTCGTTTGAACCCCTTTGAGACAGACGAGCTTATTGGAATGCTCTACTATTGGGTTGTAATTTAAATATGGCCGCCACACGACGGACCCATAGGAAACGTATATCATATTAACAATGAGTGTCCCCCCTCTCTTTTACGTTCGGCTAATTTTCTTTAATTTTCGTCCAAGTAAAACTTGAATACTAATTCGGAAACACCTGAAAGAGTCCCGGTAGGAAAACTCTGCATCGACAAGTCAGTTACGAGAGTCGTTAAATCCGCATAAAATATGTCAATGTGATTTCTTGACCTGCCATTCGGGAAAAAAATATAAATTAATATTTTTTTTATTATTCGAGCAATAATTTTCGTTGATTCTCCACTGGAAATTTGATTACCTTCTTGGAAACGGAATTCTCGCTTTAAACAAAGATGGCGATTTGTTGTTTATTTGCTTAGAGAATAGCGGCCATTTGCTTGCGTTATTCTTAACATCAACAAATAGTTGATTCTAGGCACGTTATTTAAAATTGTCTAAATTCAGCTAGAGCTTTCGATTCACAGTAAGGAAAAAGAAAATAGTAAAGAGTGCTATTACTCTTTTGATGGGAAAATTCTAGCGTGTTATTAAATCTAATTTTTTCTCTCTCCTAATTTAAAGATAATATTTACGCTATCTGATAAATGGATTTGCGAAGAAATATTCTCATTATTTTACGTAAAACACTGCTGTTATCTTTTGAAAAAAATATTTGAAATTAACTTTAAAATACCAAAATCATCAGAAAATAGTTTTGCCTTCCTTCATGACAATGACAACAAAGAAAATCGTGTTTTAAAATGTTTCAATGATGAAAATACTGCAAACAATTTTTCACCCCGAAATTTATAAAGTGTTTAAAATTGGTAATTATTTTTGGAGCGAGCAAAATGTATATCTAGATTCCAGATTTTTTTCTGTCTGTGTGCAAATTCGCATAATACATACTAATCATTTCTCATCTAATTTTACCTGCGTTCAAATGTTATCGTCCATTTATTCATCAACGCCGTTGTAAAAACATAAGAGTTACGCAAATTAATAAATAATGAATACCAAGTCATCGTTAGTTTTGTTTGGTCTTTAATTTTCTGAAATATAATAGTTAGTGGAAATATTTAAATAAATTAAATTAAATTAAAATACTATATTATATATACACGTATATTTAAAAAAGCGTTTAGCAGTTATTTATATATATATAGCAATATATACATATATATGTATATATATAGCAATATATACATATACATGTATATATATATATATATATATATATAGTGTGTGTGTCGAATTATATTGAAAAGAAATCAATAACGTGTTCGATCGCAGAGAATTGAGACACTATAATAGATTCATAAACCTCATTAGATGAAGCCTGCAGAATTAACTAAATGCATAAACTCAGCATATGCTGATGATAGTTAAAAGATAAGATATCTCTTAGATGAACCGGTTAACTGAGAAAATA
Organism: Sepiola atlantica; assembly: GCA_963556195.1. Lineage (NCBI taxonomy): Eukaryota > Metazoa > Mollusca > Cephalopoda > Sepiida > Sepiolidae > Sepiola > Sepiola atlantica. The sequence goes on from OY744542.1 coordinate 23,145,955, forward strand.
TATCCTTTGTCAACGTCCAGCCATTACATAACAATAAACCCACTCAAATACAACTCTCATATATATATAAACATATTATCAAATAGCTTATGAAATAAATTTCGTGGAAAACACTGAACTATGAATAATAAACTTACAAAAAATTATAAATAAACTAACAAAACATTAATAAAAGTATTTAACGAAGCCAACCCAGAGCATAAACAATAAATTATGCCACTCAGCCTTAAATATAAACATACTTTTGAAGATGAAAATCAAACAACACCGATCATAAATTATTAAACCAATTTTAATATAACTAAATTACAATTAAGACCCATATATTATATTTAAGCTGCACCCGTACTTACTTCAAACGGGGAACGTCAACAATGCACTGGTTTTTAAACGATTAATTCAGACACCATACCGTTTGTTTTCGTTTTTTCAGGACGACTTTTAAAATAAGAAACTACCAATTGATAAATAAGTTAATAAAACACCAAAAAATAAAACACTTTTAAAACACAAAACTATAAATAAAATAAATAATAAATCCGATGCATAAACTTAAACCCGATAGCACCAAGAAAATAAGACTTCAGTATCACAACTTTTTAAACGACGAATTCAAACGCGTCCCTTGTTTTTCCCCTTTCAAATACAACGCTTTCAATAGACATAAAAACTACAAATAAATAATGAAATAAAACATTTAGTAGTAAAAATAAAAAACTTTTTTAAACACAACACTATAAATAAAAAATAAAATAAAACTCAATTAATTCCAAACAAATATTTTTTCCAGATGCACTTTTAAAGAATGATCCGCTTTTTGTATCGATAAAACGCTATTTTTCATGGTGGTTTGATCTTATTCAGTACGCTGACGATTCCACCGGGTTTAAGCATTTTAAAAATATAAAAAGCTCAGCCCATCTTGATGAAAACGCGCTACGATTCTGAAGGATGTAACATATAGTTTTCAAAAAAAGTATATATATATATATATATATATATATATATATATATATATATATATATATATATATATATATATATTTAATAGAGAATGGTAGTTTGCCTGAAGCATTGCTGTAGTAATATGTTTTTAAAAGGCTGGGGGCAATGCATGTTCCAGGTAAGATGTAAAGCTGGAAGGAACAAAAATAATTAATCGTATTCGAAATGTCACTTACTATTTATTTTTTCTTAAAATCTTACATAACAGCTAGTGTGATGTCCGGATGATTATAAACATCATTTATTTAATATTTCGAGAAAAGAAACTTCCCTTTGTCAAAACTAATAAACACACTAACAAAACTAATAAACGCACAGGCTGCACATTTCGAATTCGATGTATTATTTTTGCTCCTTCCAACTTACATCTTACCCGGAATCTGCATTGCCCACATCCTTTTAAAACATACTACTAATATATATATATATTTATATATATTTATATATGTGTATATATATATGATATATATATATATATATATATGTATATATATATATATATATATATATATATATATATATATATATATATATATATTCAACATTAGTTATATAATGCGAATCAAAAATATTTATAAAGACGTAATCTATCCGCAGAAGCATATCTCACGGCTAACAATTTAGAACCCTTCTTTATTCTATATTCCTGGAAGCAGCGGTACTATCTTAACAAGTATATGCCTTCCAAGGTGTTTCAATCGATGCGATATTTACTAAATTCGTATATCTCAGAATTAGAACTAGTATATTTTCAAAATGCACTAAACTATATGAATTATGAATAATAAACATGGACTTCTACGTTAAATTTTGAAATGGAAAATTGTAATTAGCAACTGTTTACCATTTAACCGTTTCAGAGATTTAAACACGCTACAGCATGTGAAATTCACGGTTTTCCCGCGGTATTGATCAAATGTTTTCGAACCTTAATGAAATGTTATTTTACTTCAAACAACAGTACAGTTTTTCAGCATGTAAAATGCTTTGAAAATCATCATGAAATCAAGTAACGTTTAAATAGTCTAAGGAAACAGTAAAAAATAAGAACGAGAACAGAAGTCAAACCATCTATTCATACAGCAATAGTAAGGCATCTCTCAACATATTGATCAGATATGCTCAGCTAAAATAGCGAAGTGATTTTGAAACTATAAAACGCCGGCCTATTGCATATCATGGGCAAACAATCATCGTCACTATTTGAATTATGTCGACTAAGGAAACAATACAGATGAATAAATACATACGCTTTTATTTCAGATTAAAGATTCGGCTTTCTTACACCACCGCAAAGGACTTTGCATTCTTCGTCAGTGTCTTTGACATCAAACGCAATTTCTAGGAACAGTGGTTCTTTCTAAGAATTTCTCATTTGTAGAACACGTTCCTATCAGATTGTTTTTTTCAGGGTTACAATCTGCAAATCTTATGTTTTATCAGTTCATCTACTTATTTCTCTTTCAATATCTCACTTTCTTTCTCTGTCTGTATTTTGCTATCTCTCCCTATTTCTCTCTCTCTCTCTCGTTCTGTCTGTCTGTCTGTCTCTCTCTCTCTCTATCGATATATATATATATATATATATATATATATATATATATATATATATATATATATGTATATATACTTGAATAATACCCGTCCAAAGACGAATAAAACTATTTCCCCGTACAAAACAGTTTTTTATGAGAGTCTGTCGGTTTGTTAATCGATGTTTCAGTTTTAGATACAAGTTTTTTTCTGTCAGAATTAAGTTTCTAAATGGCATTTAGATGTGTCCGTCTGTTTTGCCACTCTTAAATTTGAAATAATTTTTAAAGAATATTTGGTTTTGTTAAATAAATGAAAAGCGATAATCATTTTCCTTTGGGATCTCCTTCGTTAGTCATATTTTTCGATTTTGAATTTGACTTACTCTTTTTTTTGGCGTTACGTTTCTTGTTTTATTCGGAAATGTCTCGGAGTAAATATGTTTCTTTCTTTCTATGCAAATGTCTTCGGCGGATCTAAAATCGTTGTTTTTCACACCGAAAAGCATAAATAAAACAGTGCGAAAATCGACGGAGAGATCAGTTATGAAGGCAAACATCATTTACATTTCGATGGCGGGAAATTTGTTCAACGGAGTTTTGCGTCCTTCTGCATTTGCATACGGAAAACAATGTCTCACACTACGGCACCTCTTGAAGACGACGAGAAAGCGTCTCTCTGTTTGCTCCCACATCTAACCCTCTCGCATTCCCACTTCAGTAGAGGCAATCCCGTAACCACCGGGGAGTCATTACAGCTCGATATCGCTTCATTTCGATCCAATTTTGCATATCAAAGAGGGACATATTGATCATAATTTACACAAGAGGGCTTCTCCAACAACCAGTTCCTAATGGATCCTGTTCATCATGTGATGTTTAAACAATTTACACGTGTTTTCCATGTATTTATTATTTCACAATAAAGTTTCGCCCGTTGAACTTCTCAGTGTTCTTCGCGTACCTTTCGTCGTAGCAATCTACAGCACTGTATTAAATAAATTGTCCAATTCACATTTCTTTGGTAAGTGACTGCAAATGTAATGAGTATAAGAACCAAGGTGAGAATAGTAGTCCGAATAATCTAACTAATACAAATTATAAATCTTCATTTAAAAATTGCGAAACACACTTTGTTAACAGTCGATAAAGAGTTCAGCGTACGTTATCTATAAATTACACTATAATACACAGCGTGTTTTTCTCTGTGTTTTGTTTCTCGCTTTAGCGAAAACCTGATGATTACACATTGAATTAGTATTTTATGACTTACTATTAATTGAAATAAAAAATGCTATCATGTAAACGCAACGAATTAAAACTATTATATTTAAAGCTTCAGTAATATTCACTGCACCCGAGACTGACACTGCGTAGAAAGTTTCCCCTCACTGCATTCATAACATATTCAGCCATTCCCTTTCTATATCGATCTGATTTCCTGGGCCTTTAACTTATTTATAAATTATTTATGAATTATTTATAAATTTATTAATAAAAATATTTAAAAAGGGAAATATTTAAAGTTAAATGTTTAAGCTGATTCTAGAATAAGTTATATATCAAAGACAACATCCTGGATTAATTGTAGGATAAGTAATATACCAGCTTGCTATCTTCTATGTCTGACAAGGAAAGAACATTCGTAATTTACATAAGAGAGTATACTCAGCAACCGCTTCTTAATGTTACAAAGACGTATAAGGCGTCATCAAAGTGAGCCGATTATATAATTGCGTTCTTTCGTTATTTTAATCGACTTTAAAAATCCATACCTGCGTTGCCGACCGCCTGCGTCATGTATGTATGTATGTTTGGTATGATGCTCTTAAGACGGAAGGTAATTTCGTTAACTGAAATAAAGAATGCGGTGCACTTCTTACATTTTTTAACATGGAATTAATTTGAACAGAATATTCTTAAATAATACAGTATTAATTGCACCTGATGATTGTCTAATTGCTTAACGGTAAAAAGAGGGGAACGCAGCAGAATGAGTGTTTATTATGTCTTAAGCGCATCGCTTATTTTTTACTGTTTCCTTAGACTATTTAAACGTATGTAACCTCATTAACTCTTTCAGCGAGACTGTCGAGGTTTTGATTGTTTTTGATTGTCCGGCTAAATATCATTGCGTTCACTTTCTCAGAATACAGCGGGCACCTTCGTGACTCCGGTTTCAAACTTTTCCTGTTTTCGAACATGACCATTATATGTCTCTCAGCAATAGTCTATAGCTAATATACACTCGTGAAAGTATCCACTAATGGGCCATGTTCATCATGTGAGCAGTTTTACTCATTGCACTGGTGTGATTTTTACTGTTTCGGACTTGTTTACTTTCTACCTATTTCATCTACTTTTGTACGCAAGTGTTTGTTACTGAGAACCCCATATCTATGAGCAAAATAGAATCTATCATTTATAGACTGTTTATTTAGAAAAAAAGGCTTACAAAGCCAATAAATATACAACCATTCTTTTACAAAACATTAACAGACATATCAGAAGTAAAAAAAATTGTTGGTATCATCAATAATGAAAACTGTTCTTAGAATGTTGTGGTCGTCCCAAGCGACATGGTGTTGATAAATTTTCGATTTTACACCGATCACCTAATTTTTAGATTGACCTATGATATGCTTTCTCTTAAAAGAAATGCTAATGGGTATACAATATTATTGCCTCATATCCCTATTTGTACGGCTCCGGGTGCTGGCTGTCGACGAAGAAAGTAAAAAGAAGAATATCAGTTATCGATAAAAAATATGTGGCGTTTTACTTCCGATTTGATCAGACTCAACCATGCCCGTAGTAAAGCCAATCTCAGACAAGATGACGCAAAGTCGGTTGCGCTATTACACGTAGGTAATGCACACAAATGACAAAACCATCGCGAAAATAAGATTTACAATGAGGTCATCTATGAAGAAGTCTACAGGATGACCGTAATAAATGTTGTTAGATACTATAAGATAAGATCTGAACACGACTTGCCTTTGCCTGTGTATCGTGCTGAAAGAAACCGAGTGCGATAAACACAGAAGAAAATGACGATCAATGATTCAGGTGTAATTTTTATTTTCAGCGTTGATATGTCGTCAAAGCAAACAACAAAACCAAATCAACATACGTCTGCCAAGATGAAATCATTTCGTTACAAGGAGAGAAACATCACCAACAATAAGTTACATCTTTAGAATAATCCAACAAAGTTCCAACTGGTGCGAGTTTGCCTGTCTCCATGAAACGCTTTCTCGAACTGGACACTCAGGTAGTTAAACATTATCGATGACGATTTGTTCTTATCAAAGTCGTCAATTTTGTCTTTCGATTTGTCTACTTTTCGCATTATTACACGTCGCTCATAAAACACAAGAACGGCCATCTCTTAGAATAAACTCATTCATCAGTATGTGACTTTTCATTATGATGGACTGAATAAATATTGTATTAGGATAGATCGTTTTCATTTCGCGTCTAATAAGTTTTAAATATCTAGCACAGGTGTATCTGTTTTTGTTTTATTCAGTCGAAATGAAATGGACTTAGATGGAAGAAAAACATGATATATATTATTTATCAGATTCAACACGATATTAAGTGTGATGTTTCTGTTAATTGAAACATTACTTTAAGTATTGGCTTTTATAGTGACTCTTGAATAAATAAAGTAGATAAAGTGATTGAAGTAAAGAAATACAAAACTTATTGTCGAATAAAAGGAACACTTGCTAAATCCTTAACAATGTTGTATATGAAATACAGCATAATTAACCTGCACATTTAAAAAGTAAACGAAGCAAAAATAATAATAGAAAGGTTATTCCTCCATCAAAACTAAGAAATATCCACTGAAAGTAAAATCAACTATCCACAAAATATAGCAACAGGAAAGATAGATTAATTAATCAAAATTAAAAATAAATTACAGAGAGCAATAACGATCCCAGGTAAAGAAATATGATAAATCCATTGACCAACGATGAATAATCGTGGTTACGCGAAAACGAAAGTAAACTAATCTCGATTTAATCTCGATTTAAACTTGTTCAATGTCGTCTGCCGATCTCCCATGGCGTGAAATTACGTGATAATTACCGATTGGAAAACACGTAATTTATTTAGGTCTCTTAGTATACATATATATATATATATATATATATATATATATATATATATATATATATATATATATATATATATACATATATAACACTACAGCATCATTTGTTATCTTCCTCTATAGTTTCTCTAGCGAACATTACACTTAGAGAAGTTCCAACTGAACACAAATTTTAAATAGGCATTAAATTATTAAAGCAACACTTCACTTGCAAATCATTTCTGGTACATAGTCACCACTTATAAAACACTAATATTGAGATGAGATATTATTTGAGAAACTAGTACCTGTAGATCCTTAAACACAGCTTGTTATATTTGCGTAAATAAAAAATTTGAAATAATTATGTTTAGTCAAGGGGTAAACTTCTTAACAACATTTCTAAAACATCGATTAATTGTAGGCATAACTAGTCTCACACCCTTTGTAATTGGCATGACACCCTCTGAACCTATTAGACGTACACTAAAACAAGACACTAATATTTCCTTTCTCTTACTCGCTTTCTGTGTGCTTTGTTATTAAGACTTCTGCTGACCTTTTCCACGAAACTTCCAATACAATCAGGAAAACCAAAACACACACATTCAGCATATATCCAGAATCCCAGCTATCAAGTATTCTCTTAAAACATTATGAGTTATCTTTCAGACGTGCAAATCCATTTACAGGAGTCAAAACATGACCTGTTATTTCTTGCCATACTGGCGTCGGCCCAACAGTTTCTATAGATGACACATGATCACAAGTTATTCAAACATAATCACAAAATACCGCCACTGTAACAGCATCAGGGACGGCTGTCTATGTGCTAGAGACACTTCCAAATGAATACCCTGATTCGCCCTATGCGTGTTTCTGTGTTGCACTTGCTCAAAGTACCGCTTCAATCTTTGCTCTCTGTCGTCCCCTCACCGAAGGAGTCAGTGTTACTGAGAACATTTTGACAAGATAGACAAGATCATCCTTTTGATAAAATTCATGTCTGTTGTGACTTCAATGTTCACAATGTTGAATGGCTAGTCCACACTTACAAGACCGATGATAAAGGGAGGTTACGTCACGACTTTTCATTTGCATAAGAGCCTACTCAAATTATTTACAATCCCACACCCGTATCCGATGTTAATATGCATTTTGCAAGCCTTCTTTTTTTCTGACAACTTGCCCTGGCCAGTGCACAACTACTGCTTTGTCTCAACTGAGGTCATCCGATCACTCAGTTGTCTCAATCAAGATTAAAACGAAGCTAAGTAACCCCTTTGATGTCTCTTTCCACCGCACAATTTTCCGATACGCAAATTGTGATTGGGACAATTTACGATATATTATATCTTAAATTCTTTTGGATTTTTTTCTCAGAAATAACGTTTCCTTTATCGAATATAATATATATGATTGGATAATGTTTGGTGTTAAGTGGTTTATACCATTCTAAACATTCCAACATACTAAATAGCCAGCCATGGTACACCCGTGAATGTGCTGCGCTATTGCCGACGGGAACTACTATTTTAATTGTTTTTAAGAAAATTGATGTCCTGAAATATAAGTATCCTTCAGATATGCCCAAATAACTGCAAAATATTAATAAAACACGCTAAAATGTCTACGTCCAATCTGCAAAATCTAGATTGGAAATTACCGGCCTGGCTCCCATTAGTATTGGGGAATAACAAACGAAGTCTTTATCAGATGTAAGATCCCTATTCCAACTATCATAACTATATCTATGGTAATCTAATTTGCTTCTCACGAAGCCAAAATTTGCGCAAAGAACTTTGCAGCAAATTCAACCTTTGTGTTAAGGGATACCAGACCCCAGAATTCTTCCCCTTGACAGGAAAACCATAAGCGACATTTGAATACCGGTCCTAGATGTTGTCAAATTTATCTAGAACTTTAATGCCAACAGTGCAACTGGTCTCGACACAATTCTACTAATTAGTAATCAAGAAACTGCAAACAGAAATAACCCTTATCCTTACAAAGCTGTTCAGTCGTTTCTTAAAACAGAAATGCTTTCCATCACCTTAGAAGACTTTGTGTGTCTGCCCTGTATTTTAAAATACGTAGATGGGTCCTCATAATTTCAGTACAGACTGATCACCGTGCTGACTGTCATATTGCACAGAATAAGTGAATCTATCGACCGGGGATTCGTCTCTATAACTAT
>OY744542.1:23157293-23234793 GCA_963556195.1 Sepiola atlantica
AATAATAATAATTATTATTATTATTATTATTATTATTATTATTATTATTATTATTATTATTATTATTATTCTGCTCTTTTTTTCTCATAAATATTATTATTCAATTTTCATTATATAATCGGCTAAGCCCATAAGGAATTTTATTTACCATTAATAAGTCTTATTTTACTATACTTCTCCTGACATATGTGCGTGTAAATCTTACATGTATACGTATTCAGCGTGCAAAAGAGGTCTATGTTTATTAGGCTAAGCAATATTTTACTAGAAAGAAATACTTGTCTCATTGCACAACTTGTCCTCATGTCAACTAGTTAATCTTGAAGTCTGATGTAAACTAATTTGATCAACCAGTGTCTGAAATATGAATATAGGTAAATTCAACGGTAAGCAAGTTTCAAAAGTGACATCTTTTTTATGGATATGAAAACATAGAGAACGGACCCTTATTTTAGGGCCTGAGGAAATCGAGCTTTCAAAGCTACAATTGAAACATGTTCTGGATGTGTAGCAATGATATATTTGTATTAATATCTTGTATTATATATAAATAGCTGCATTTATTATTTAAGCACCAATATTGAAACACAGTAACGATTCTCCGAATTTTAACATGTGGATGCAAAGCTTACCTCGATTATGTTTACAAATACAACGATTATTTATCTTGCATTTAAAGTGTGACTGTCGCGATAGCCGAGCAGTAACATGCTTGGATTCGAATTGTTCGCTTGCGGGGTTCGAATTGTTTGACCGGAGGTACAGTTACATCATCCGAATTGATAATTGTCGGAAACAGGAACCATATATGTCTGTTAACACTAAAAAATATTTATTTATTAAATCACACACACACACATACACATATATATATATATATATATATATATATATATATATATATATATATATACATACGAGAAAGAGAGAAACAGAGTTAGAAATATAAGGTACATCGATAACGTGCAGATTTAGAATACGTGCCCTCATTACCTTACTGCTAGTCATATATATATATATATATATATATATATATATATATATATATATATATATATATATATATGTGTGTGTGTGTGTGTGTGTGTGTGTGTGTGTGTGTTTGAAAAAGAGATTTTGTAAAGATGTAAATGCCGCGCGGTGATTGCAGATCGTTTAGTTGATATGGCTCTTACAAAACTGTGCAGTAGAGTTATGTCCCCTGTTCAGTCGAACCAGTCGAGCGGAAGGAACTTTGCTAACAAACGCGTTATCAGATTAAAAAAAGCCATAAAAATCGAGAAGATCGATGTAAGTATATAATGGTGTGTGCCTGTGTAGAAAATGGATGGATATACCTTTCTCTTAGTGACCTCAATAGACACACACACACAGACCCCCATCTACTCACACACCTCCACACACACACGCACACACACACACACACACACACACATATATATATATATATGTATATATATATATATATATATATATATATATACATATATATATATATGGGGGTATGTGTGTATTTTTTGTGCTTATATATTTCAAATGTTAACATTCCGTTCGTACACTTGCCGAATATATATATATATATATATATATATATATACGCACACGAATGTACGCATCAGAAACTAAGCGTTATTAAAAAAGGGCGAGACACAAAATAAAGTAAAACACCATTTTAAGATGCGAATAAGTAAACCAAGTAAAACGAGAACAATCACTGATAATTGAGTTCAATATAATCATCTTTTGAGAATATCTTTTTTAAAGTATGCAATGATATAAAGTTAGGTATGTGTACATGTTTATTTATTTGTATGTAGCGGGTTCATTTATAAACTAATTAACCGATTAATATGAATTATAGAAAACATAAGCTAAGCGTAAAGGGTCGAAATGTGGGCTATATTTAGTATTATTTTGTGTCATGCAAAAGGAAGTAACAATTGGGTTGAACTTATTTGTGAAAATTCAGATTCCTCTGATGTTTGTAAAATTTAAACCATATGTCTTAGACATCAATCAATAATTATATCTCGAATTTTCGGTTTCTGTAGAGTATTTTAAAGGTTTTTAGGAGGAATATTATAGGCATAACCTGTTCTTTTAAAATTATAATATTTCTGATTTGCATTAAGTTTGGTTCGTAGTTATTAAATACTAATTAACTAATAGATTTCCATTTCTTCTTAAGACGATTTAAGCTATGATTAAAATTATAAATATTTACTAGAATCTAATTGATGTCATACATTTTACTAACAATCGTAATACGTATTCTGTTCGGGGACCTGTTTTACTCGTCCTGGGACATGTATTCTTCTGATATATATATATATATATATATATATATATATATATATATATATATATATATATATATATATATATACGTATAGTTTGGCAGCAGATTGTTATTAAGACAGGCTTCATTAAAATCCACGGAGTTCTGCTTTTTTGAGATTTTCTTGGTTAGTCGTTCGACTCTTCGAGCGATTTTACGATCGTGTGGTAGTAGCTGGTACAGTATAGCACCCATCGTTATGGTTTGGGTCAAATTTCGAGCGCTTTCGGACGTCTCGTCCATCTTCAGGCGGTTGATTGTAGCTAATATGGGTCTTTTTCCACTTCCATTTTTATAGCTAAAATCAACCTCCTGAAGATGGACGAGACGTCCGAAAGCGCTCGAGATTTGACCCAAACCATAACGATGGGTGCTATACTGCACCAGCTACTACCACACGATCGTAAAATCGCTCGAAGAGTCGAACAACTAAACAAGAACATCTCAAAAAAGCAGAACTCCGTGGATTTTAATGAAGCCTGTCTTAATATATATATATATATATATATATATATATATATATATATATATATATATATATTTCAAATATTATGAAATTATTATTTTATGCGATAAGTTCAGTGAAAGTAAAAATAAACACATGTAAAGTTACATACTTTACGAGTTTAGTATGTCAAGCAAGAAAATAACGAACAGTAAATGATATAGAATGTCTTTTAAACTTTAAAAAAAAGTCTTTCATCAGAAACAAAAAAAAAAATTATTTCAAACTAACAGTTTTTATTTTCATTATTAATTTGAAAAAGTTCATCAGTCATGTATGACATGTGACAAAATAAGAAATATACTTAGGTAGGGAGTAACACGTGTTTGGCAATAGTGAATCCACATATATATTATGAGGTGTCGATGGGTATCCGCCATTGGAATATAAAATAAAAAATGGTGCCAAAGATATATATTGGAATCCAGGCATGTTTTATTTTTCTAACTTTGCATATATCTTATTATGCTTATAACACTGACAAGGTATATTTTTGAGATAGAATAATTTTACATATATTGAATTTTGACTATTTTATCCATTTTTATGGATTCAAATATATTCATTTTGAACAATTTTTAATTCATCTAGCAGGGCCCGTGCTCCGGCGTTGTCCGAGAAAGATATGAATGAAAAATAGAAGTATTAGAGTATACATTCGTATAAAAGAAACTGAAGAAAAAACTATAAGTAATTTAGATGATTAAAGTAGGATTTATCTATCTTTTGAACTAAACAAACTATATTTTGCTATGTTTCGGGTGACTCGCCGCCCCCTCCGATTGTAAGTACCGGGTTATTTGTAAAAATAAAAACCACTGTCACGCAAAAGTAAATGTGATTTAAGAATATGCGTGAAGCTTTCCAATGTCAGTGAAAGAACAGTCCTATAAAACTGAGGTAAGTTTAAGAATGAAATATGTATTTCTTTACATAATAATATAATTATTATTTAACATTTAATGTGGATACATGAAATAATAATAATATTTAGCTCCTCAAGTTGTTGTGTATTTTCATAAGAATTTATTTCTCCACTGAAATATAATATGGAAAAAGTTAGAGACATCACTTGAAAATATCCTAACACCTAGCAAGCATGGATACGTTATTAAATTAATTAAAAAAAACGGTCCAACTAATACGACGAATGCGATGGTGAGCACAATTTATTCCTTAATAATAAACATAAACACTTAGATACTAAAGACTCGCACGGATTCAAAAGGCTAAAAAACGCAAAACCAGTAAACCTCATGATTAGCTTTGAAAATGGCCTCTTAAATATAATTAAAGATTTTGAATTTCACAAACAACATGATAATTTAAAAAACAAATACACAACATCGGTAAAAACATAAACAACTCTAATAAATATTGGTAAAAGCTGACACAACTAGGAATTTTTATAAAATAAATAAACAATATTGAAACAAACGACTCACAGAACACATTACGAAAAACTAATAAAAATAGATACAAGCGAACATAACTACATCGATATAATAAATGCTGAAAGTAAACACATCACCTATAAAATAAAAGATTAGCGACAAAGTTAGTAAATTAAAACCTAAGTAAACCTATATCTTTTTTAAAGACCACAACATAATTTTTACAATAACCCAAGAACTCGTTTAATTAATCTGAAAAAAAAAACTCCAGAAATACGAAGAATTAGTAAAACAATTCGATATAGAATTACAAAACAAATAAAAAAAGACCTAGAATTAAACCAATAGGGGAATACTGCCGAACCAATCGCTTAGTTTAATAATATCGAAAATAAAAATAAATATACTTTCTTACAATTTGACATAGTAAATTTCTACCCAGCCATATCCGAAGAAATCTTCAACATCGCCATAGAGTTTGCCGAGATGTATACTGATATATCCAATAATGAAATTCACATCATTAAAACATGTAGAAAATCAGTTTTAATCAATAATAATAACCAATAGATTAAAACAAATATGACAAACTCCTTTGATTTGCCCATAGGTTTCCTCGTCTCTGCGGATACATCATATCTTGTTGGGTTATTTATTCTATATCCACTCACAAATATGTTTGATAATAAAAATATCGGACTATATAGGGATGATGGATTAGCGATAATAAGGGATCACAACAAATTCAAGGGAGAAAACTTCAAGACAATTATACATATGGAAATGGAAATGTTAGGCCTAAGAGTAGAAGTACTAGTCAACATAAAAATAACTAACTTCTTAAATGTCAAGTTAAACTTAAATAAAAATACTTACGAACCATATTTAAAAGAAAACGCTTATCCAATACACGTTAACCCAAAGTTAAATCACCCTCCATCAATCATAAAAACAGAGTCCGAATTCTGTCGAACGTAGGCTTATCAATGATTCTAGCCAGGAAAATGTATTTAAAAAGTCAAGCAACATTTACAATACATTTATAAAAAATAGTGGCTATCATAGTATCGAAATTAAATATCAGATACAGGACACCTATAATTATAATAACATTAAAAAGAACAGAAAAAGAAATATAATGTGGTATACACCGCCCTATAATTAAATGCTAAAAGCAAAACTGGGCAAAAGATTTCTAAATCTGATTGAAATACATCTCACCGTAACCAATCGATTCCATGAAATATTCAATAAAATAACCTTAAACTGTCCTACAGCTGCTGCGAAAACATATAAATGATAATTAAGTCATACATTTATAAAATCCTAAAAGAGAACAGCAGAGAGGAAAAAATAACACATTGCATAGAAGGTGGCCACTATAGTAAAAAATACCCCTAAGAAAAACAAAAATATAAGCACAACAAATAGTAATAAGCAAAACCCTAATAGCAATCACTCAAAAAGAAATAAAAATGTTAATGATAAACAGAAGAGATGTAACTGCATAAATCGTACACTTTGTCCACTACAAAATAAGTGCCTAACCAAAAGTATTGTTTACAAGCCACAATATTTGCTAAAGAAAGACCGAATAACAAGAAGTACTACGTGGGTATGACCTCCCTAGATTTTAAAACCAGATATTACGACCAAAACAGCATATTTAAAAACCAGGAAATCCGAATTGAAACAGCACTAGCAAACCATTATTGGGAGCTCAAAGAAAACGGACGCTCACCAATAATTGAATGAAAAATAATACGACAGGCCAGTACATGTAGAAATGTAGACGACCCGTGTGGATAATGTCTGAATGAGAAATTTGAAAACCTAAACTTTAAACACCCGCAAAACCTATTTAACTGGAGAAACGAAATAACAAACAACTGCTTTCACATAATAAAATTTTCCTTTGGTTCTACTCTCACCACATAAGCAAGATCAAAGTAGGTATAATAATAGGCTTAGAATCTGTAGCCCCATATACATAGATGAAGAAATAAAATACATTTTTAATTACTTAAAAACACTGCAATACCTCACACATTTTATATTAAATTCCAAGAAGAAAGCCTTTCAAATATTCCCCAGAAACAACACACAAAAGAATCATACTCCAAACACCTCTCTCATAGACAAACCCCTTCTCTTACCCACGCATTTCAACAACACATCCATATGCAACACGCTTAACAAACTAGGCATTCCAACAGTACAAACCACATCACAATCCATAAAACAAACATTAAACACATGAAGACACTTCCAAAAAAAAAAACACATCCCATGCCGGCTTATACACTGTCCCATGCAAAAACTGCAATCAAATTTACGTGAGAGACACACAACGTGAATTGAAAACAAGATTGAGTGAACACAAAAGGAACATAAAAAACAATAACTCTCTCAGTGCACTTTTCTCCCATGCACTAGAGTACGATCATGACTTCAAATTTGAACAAGCCAAAATCACCAAATACATCCACAACAAAGCTCGGCGAAGACTACTGGAAACTGCACTAATCACTGCCTCCGACACAATCAAGCAACGAAATAGCTTCTATAATCTATCGCCCCTAATAAACAAAATTATCCTTACTGAACAAAAACTCATTCCAGATCATGGATAACATCCATTTTTCTCTCAGATCTCAATTATACTCACCCACATATCTCCGCATACACACCCATATCCCACACACATCTTCATTCACCACGAATCCGAACCTTCTAACTTACTCTTCCCTCATATTCTTAACATAGACAGCCGGTCTAACATTCCCACTTTTAATAATATTTCAAATATTTAACACCTAATCACACCAAATCTCCCCTCTCCCCCTTACACATTTCCCCCTTTCGACTAATTCTCTCGAACCTTTACTCACCCATACCTCCCACTCCTCAACCACCTCATTTTTTCAAATCTTCTCTAAAACCGTGACATTGCCCACTCACCAAAATCACACCTTCCATTTCTCCGCATACACCCTCCACACACACATCTTCATTTACCACGAACCCAAACCTTCCAACCTACTCATTCTTGACATAGCCACCTGGTCAAACATTCCCCCTCCTCTTTCTCCACCTCTCCACTTCTTCACTCACTGACATCCACATTATTCCCGATCACCCCCACCCCTCCACTTTTTCACTTACAACCATCCACATTATCCCTGCTCACCCCCACCCCTCAACTTTTTTCACTCAGAACTATCCACATTTATTTCATTCCACGCGACTGACTTCACCAAGACCGGACCTCGGTTCTACTGCTTCCAGTAGTGGCTACTACTTCTTCCCATCAACCCATCATGTAAACCCAATATGTTCACGTACTTGCATGATATTTTTCTTAATATTATCATCCTGAAGACGTCTTACAAATAAAGACGAAACGTTGATGAATACATAAAACACATCCTTTTTGGTTTTTCCTTTTTCATTTCCCATATATATATATATATATATATATATATATATATATATATATATATATGTGTGTGTGTGTGTGTGTGTGTGTGTGTGTCTAGTATACATTTTTGGTCTGAAGAGGTTGACTCTCTGTGAAGAGTACAACCAAAACATGCATGCACATATGTAACCAATAATGTTTGTATGAATAACAATGTATAATCAGAACAGCTCTACTTGTCATTGAGCACCTTTTATAAACACTGGAGTTTCAACGGATTAATATCTACAGAAACTGATATAATTCATACACTATATATATATATATATATATATATATATATATATATATATATATGTATATATATATATATATATATATATATATATATATATATATATATATATATATATATATATATATATATATATTCTGTATCCAAAGTTCTTAAACTGGTCTTAATTCGCAATCACGTATGTAAATCATTTTAGTTGAAGAGGGTCGCGTCTCTATCCCCCCTCTCTCTCTCTCTCTCTATCTATCTATCTATCTATCTCTGTATGCGTCTATTTCCCATGCAAATCACTGTCTGTGAATAACGTCAGACCAAAAAGTAAAATGATATTCTGCTGACATTTTGTATGTGCTGGCATATTTGAATGTCAAGCCATCCATCATAGCTACCGGCTACTCACACAGCGTGACCTGCACCTTCTTATGCAGGACTCACCAAGGAAATCCTAGACGTAAACACCGCCACGGAAATCGACCTAAAATCGACCGAAAATGGATCGCATTTTTATAGACTACTGCTTCTGCAATGCTTTTGCCCAAATATCGAAAGGGGACTGAAGTTTGTGAATTATTGTTTCCAACTCGCTTGGCGTTTTCAGACGAGTTATTAGCAATGATCGCTCACTTATAAAAAAAATTGGCTTGTCTGATTGGCAATATATCTCGTCCAAGATTTCCAGTATTCTCCGCTTTTTTCGGCTCACCATTGCACCATTACAACTAACT
This sequence comes from Sepiola atlantica, assembly GCA_963556195.1. Taxonomy (NCBI): domain Eukaryota; kingdom Metazoa; phylum Mollusca; class Cephalopoda; order Sepiida; family Sepiolidae; genus Sepiola; species Sepiola atlantica. The sequence continues at coordinate 23,165,972 of OY744542.1, forward strand.
TTACATTCTCACTCCAGCCGTACACAATTTATGTGTTTTCTTGTAATGTGAGTAAAAATAAGCCTTTTCAGGATTGAATGGTGCTACCCCTCGTAAGTCTTTCTATCCTCTAAAAGTATCCGCAGCTTGTTACTTTGATACCAATCGATGGTCGTGTCACTGCGATTGTTTTCTATAGGGGAAGGATAGGATTTTAGATTACAGGATTGTTCCTTCTTTATTTACTCAGGAAGGCTCATTTCCTTCTTTCGTCTTAGAATACCCTGTCTATATTTTTAGCTGCGTTTACAAAATGTAATATAATTTTAACAAACCGGTTATAAGTAAGCGTCACCTAGGTATGTGAAGTGGTTTCCGCACTCGATGATGCCCCTTAATGTTTCAGCTGTTGTCATCCACGTCGTGCATTTGATTGTGCAAATCTTCTCTTTGATTCCAATTTCACCTACTTTTTTTCTCAGCTATTTTAGAATTGTTCCCTGAGATTTTACAATTATTGATATTTCTGTAATTTTTTTATCTTCCACACTCCTTTCAGATCTCTAGCAAGTTCCATTAGATTAGTCTTCGAGACTCGTAGATCTCTATTCTGTGATATCCCACCAGTTCACAAAATGAGTACCAGGAGACAGAACAAATAATTATATACATGCCGCTTCTCAGAGAACTAAACAGAATATGAAACAGGAAGCAGTTCACTTTAATACCAATAATAATAGAGGCACAGGGAACAGTCAGAAAAATTTGAAATAAGACGAAGTAAAGTTTGAATTATTAAACATCTGAAATATTAAACAAAATACCAGTGCAGAAATTATCTCATAAAACCGGATAATGCTAACCAATCACAGTTTAACTGAAACAGAATGACACTTCTGTGTAATTACAGCTAAAACGACAGTAGAAACATAACGCAAAACCAAAGAAACTAAAACTACCAGAGACACACACGCCACAAAAAGATTGAGACCGACGATAAAAACAACATCTAGACCTCTATTGGACTATGACGGTCAGAACTGGAATCTTTACGAGGCTTTTTACCACGTAAGGACCGGAGAAAACCGACAGCCGTTATCAGCGATAAATCGATGGTAAACGGTTGTTGCGAAAATGCAAACTGATTTGGAAAGACGCGTACAGTAATGGAAATTAGATGAGACTTATTCTCACTCAGACACCAGGGAGCTTCACCTGCTGTCGCCAGTGAGCGATTACTGGTAATGGCTCGCGTGAAAACAGTGAGTAAATAAAAAGTCGACTAAGGAATCATACAACTAATGAATAAGCACAACGCATTGTACATGATGGACGATCCTGACCGACTACATGTAACAAGAAAAGAATAGCTAAAAGACTGGAAAGTATTGACAATTGCGTAGAAAATGCGATACAAATAGAAAAATACATAACACATAATGAAGAGAGGCTGATTACTGATGCCAAAAGCACCACCAAGGTATATGTTATAGCCCTGTTTAGGGACACTAATCAACACACGAGCCCGGGTTTAAGTCTAATAAGTATATTGGAAAAAAGTATATACAACATAGAAACAAGAGAAGTAGACCGTTAGTATAAACTGTCAGTGTAGACTGGGGTTGTGCAACACTGAGTAGAGTAATGCGTCCAGTATTTATTGAGAATGGACGAGTCCAAATGTTCATTATAGGTACGGAACCATAAATCCCTCCCTAGCCTGACCTTCTCAGAAGTCTAGTATTGTTTCCTTTTTGGATTGATGCTATTCTGGGGTTTCTTGAGATAGCTGTATGTCGAATGTGTTTTTTGGGGAGCCATAACCTCCTCCTGAGTAGTGATGTCGGTTTCTTCCGATAGTCGTTCCCTTATTTGGTTCATGTCTCTCTTATGAGAGGACTGATAGTCTGTATCAAATTCAGATTTGATATCCTCCAGCTTTTTAATTCCAGATGTCTGACTTTTGAGCACATCTTTAAAATATGAAAAAAATGTTGCCTTTTCTTCGACATTACACTTCAAGACAAGTCATCTCATTATTTATAATGTTTAGTTCTTCAGAAAACTCTGTATTAATTGTAGTTATTTTACTATGAATTCACTTCCTTTAACCTTCCACTGGTTATTCAAATAATTTGGCTTTATTTCTTTCAGTTTCGTGTTCGCTTTTCTCAGCGTGCATTTTGTTTCCTTATGTGATTTTATTTCAGCCATTTCTGTTGGCAATTTATTTGGAATCCATTTCATACGATTAATGGTTAAAATAAAATCCTTTTTTCGTTTTCTTGAAACGGTCAAGTTTATTTTCATCTGACAAAACTCTTGGGTAATAATCCCCATAAGGTCTACGCTAAATAAATTTTCTGTGTCTTTTAATATGTAAATTTTTATTGTCTTCGTCGTTCTGTTAACAATCACGTCGGTAGTTATTTCACCCTCTGAATTTAGTTTTTCAAAAGTCACTGTTCTGGCAATTGAATTGGTTCTTAATATGGTAGGTTTTCATTACCGTCTCCATGTCTGCATACTAATAATTGAAATGTCTGAACCTGAATCTGATTGTACTTTTACTTTTTTTTTTCAAGATGTTAACCTGAACATATCTCTTTATAATATTTGCGCCATGTTTGATTATCTTTACCCGCGTTTTATTACATTTAATCGTTCTACAATGCGAAATTTTTTGTCAGAAAGGTGTTAAAACGAAATGGGCATTCTGTTTTCAAATGCATGCAGGCTTCCGTATCGATTAAAAGTGGTCAGCAGTAATTTATTTTTATAAGACTTGTTTGTTTTTGAGGCGTAAAAAATCCCGTTTTTTGCTTAGAATAGTTTTTTGATGAGAGTTTAATTTTGATGTTTGACGCACTTATCGAATGTGTGCAATGCCCGACTGTTCGATGTCTCTTGAATCTGCTTAAAACTAATAAATCGTTAGCAATCCTCGACAAATTTCTGCAGTGTTAAGTTAGGTTAATTCTCTAATTTATTTAGAATTCTACCGGTTATTTAATCGTATTTTCTTGATACTAATCCTTGAAAAAATATTAAGCATTTCAAATTATCAACACTAAGTTCGGATAATTTAAAGTCGTCGCAGTGCTTATTTACTTCTGAGTAGAACGTTGAACGTCTTTGGGTTACAAAGCTCAATTAAAAGTGTGATGGTTTCCGCAAAAGTCAAATTCGAGGCAAAAGAAATCCATGAACTTAGTATGTTCGGTGGTGGTTAATTTCTAAGGCGAATCTTTTCAGAATCTGCCCAATGTTCGCAATCAATCTTCCAAAATACGAAGCAGAAGTCTTCTGGTAATCAGGGGAATACGTGAAGTTGTCTATCGCACTCCACACGGTACTATGCGAAAAAGTATTATGTTTGTCGTTACTTTGGCCTTTAAGCGATATTGTTTGCATTAATGTGTCAATCTTTCGTCAGCTTCTTTTCTGTTTTCGAAAAAAAATTGTCAGATGTTTTCTTTTGCTTAATAAGTCTATCGTCAGTTCTTTCTTCTGCTCTATAAGCTTTTAATTTTCTTCGAGAAGTCTATCCTCTATCTTTTGTAGTCTGTCGTCGCCTTTTTTCTTCTGCTCTAGAAGTCTGTATTCTGTCTTTTGTAGTTTGTCGTTGACATCTTTCTTTTACACCAAAAGAAGCTTTTGAAATCTTTCTGCAGTGTTCTGTAGTCTCTCGTCTGCCCTTTTTAAGTTCGAGTTGTAGTTGCATTTAAAATTTCACTAATTTTGCAATTGTCGCTTTAAATTTTTCTATATCTAAAATTGTGTCATTTTTAGTAAGTGAATGTTTCCTTTCGGGTACAACTTGTTAAAAAGTTATAGTATTAAGATTATGCTTGCTAGACGTTAGCTTAGTTGTAAAAGAGTATAAAATCCTTATTTTTGGAGCTCGATTAAAAAATCGTATTTTTTTAATACGCGTTCACACGTAGATCGTAGCCGTAGAATTTGAGGCCGACACAGTAGTCAGAAAAAAATTAAAATACGGTTTCAATTTGTTTTCTTTCGACAGAAATAACTTTCTCTCTTTTGGAGAGAGAAACATAATATGTATTCTCTTATTGTTTAAATATTACAACAGTGTCGGAATAGCAATTAAGGTAGAAAATTACTGACCTTTCTACAATTAAGAGAATAATAAGTTGGTCTTACGAGTTTTTTCTTCTTTTTTCTACGGGTAAGCACATTTTTAGAACTAGGAGGTTGTCTGGTGAATTGTTTGTTAATATCTCCAAGTTCTATCTTTAATGTTTTCCATAATCAATTTTGACGCACGTCGTGGCATCCATCTTAAAACGTTCTCACGAATCTCTTACTGTAACCACGCTGTCAGTCTATTTTAGTTGTATACGTCTGAAATTTCAAATCCCACGTTGTCGGTCGTTTTGCGGTGCTTTTTTAAAGTTCTGAAGAAAAATCCTTAATGTTTTTGTTGTTTCCCGTGTAAATTCGAATACATTATAGCCAGTTTTTGTGAGTGTTTGTGTGTGTTTTTGAGGCAGTTTCAGTTCTCTTGGGTTCGTATGATGTTTTTCATATATGTTTTTCTATTTCAAATTAACTGTTGCAGGTAAGCGTTGGTTTGTTATGTTCATTGGTTTCTGCATCGTGAGATTTTCCTGTGTTTTTCGGCTGTTTTTATTATTGCTCTACTTTGTCTAGTCTCAGTACTCTCTTTGATTCCAATTTATCTTATTTTTTCCAATTTTTTCAGGACTGTTGTTAGATTATTGATATTATAGTCAGTTTCTTTATAGTTTACTAGGAATTTCCATGTATTTGCTTCGTTTTGTGCCTCCTTAATCTTCACATTGTGTCTGCTATGATAACACGAGCTCTGATTAGGCCGGTTGTTCCATTCTTGTTGATCGTATCCGGTCTCGTTGTTTGTCTGTTTGTGCCACTTTGTCACAGAGGATTTTGTGCTTTTCATTTCCCAATCCTCTCTCCAGTTTGTGTCCTTACCATTTGTTTGTATGTTCAAAGAGCAGATATTTGCATAGTTCATAGTATTTGACTTTCCCACACAGTCGTGTATTTGTATTACTTTTTGGCTAATTTGCTTCATTTACATGTTATGTGATTTACTGTTTCATCTATTATCCATACAATTTACACCTATTTTTTTCCAAGTTTTTACTATTTTAGCCTCTATATAATTCGTGTTGATCTCATTGTTGTGTGCCAATGTCAGTAGTGATCTTTTTTCACTGTTTAAATTCCATTTTCGTAGCCATATCCATGTGTTTTCTTTCGTCTCTAAGGTTAGTATTATAAATTGCCCATATAGCTTCTTCTCTGTTTATTTTTCTTTTGTCACATTTTGTTTCAAGTTTTCCTGCTCTATGGATTTTACATTTAAATCTTGCCTTCTGTAGCGATCGTCACATTTCTGTATTTTGGTTTTTCTATTTTTGCTACTCCCTTTTTGTATCATGTACGCAGTCTTTTATACTTACCAGTTATCTTCCCCTTTCATGACTTTTTTTACCAATAGTCGGTCAGTATCATCCGTCTGGTGTAGTAGGTTTTAAATAATCATTAGTTGGCTAGCATTCTAGTTCTGCTGACAGAGTTTTTTGTGCAGCCTACTAAGGGTCCAGAATTGTTTACTACTGACACTGTCCAAGTGTCTATACGTTTTATCAGGTGTATACCATATAATTTGGTTTATAATTGTGTAGACTCCTTTTGGTGTATTTTCTCGTGATCTTCTCTTTCATTTCTACTGATTTTCCAGCATATTTATGTGTCATGTTCGCGAAGTGCCCTTATATCATCTCACTTTGGCAGTTCTACGCTCTCTACTCACTGCAAATATCTTGACTGACGATTATTTATTTATTTATTAGATTTTTGAGTTTTTTTGGATTTTGCGAATAGTTTTTGGTCGTTCTTGTACAGAAGATTGTTATTTTTTTTCTTTTGTCTCTCTGAATTAATATCAGGCTTTGCCACTTTTAAGTGTCATGTTGAGTTCGATTATCAAAATAGATGTGATAGAGAGTTCATTTACCTTCTCTCCAGGAGGTTAGACGCAAACTCATGTGTCGTTTTGAAAAGCTAGCGCACTTGGAGAAGTACACTCTGTTTAACAAAACATGTCTAAGTTGCACGATTGGCGATTGGCAATAAACTAAAGTGTGGGAAGGTAGACCTTTTACAAATGAACAGAATCATACCGCAGCTCGATAGAAACGAAGTCACTGTCGGACTGATTGTCGAGGACGTAACCCTCGACTGGTATATAAGTGGTGCTAGAGATTCTCATTGTAAAACGCCTTTCTCTAGTCCGATACAGACAGCACATTTCCTTATTTAATAATTTCTAACAGTTATCCTAACTGTATCTTACTAATATATCATATACGTGTGTGTACATGCAAATAAAATTGCCATTCGATCGAACATTTATTAGGCACCACCTGTTTTCGTATGTTACATAAACAGCATGTATACGAAATACATTTTAACATAATACTGTTCATGTTGACAATTGATATTTCGAATAATGCATTTTTATTGGATGATAAAGTATACATACTTGTATTCTTCTAAAACTACAGATCCAAATAATCAAACATCTGAAACAAATATAGACGCTAAATCAACTCCTGAAGACGATCGAGAAAACCGAAAACGCTCGTGATTGACGAGAACGCTCGCGATTGATTAAAAAAGGACATTCGAATCCCTACTGTGAGATAATATAAAAAACACACTTTTTTATATACTTTAAATTGATTCTTATAGGAATCAAATTCTAAAGCAAAACTAATCCCAATATTACAATATTTAAATAGTTATTTCAGAATTTGTAAGAGAGCTATAATAAATTTACAGATTCTCAGTTTCGAACCAACACAGTATGACATAACTTTAATTGGTCAATATATATATATATATATATATATATATATATATATATATATATATATATACAGCGAAAGAGAGAGAGAGAGAGAGAGAGAGAGAAGGGGTTAGGCACACACAGGGGTGTATAACTTGATAAGCCTGACTTGATGTAGGATAGTTTTCCGAGTAACTCCGATTAGAGAGCTGAATGTGACTACAGCACACACCGTTCGGTTAGATACATGTAATAATTTATTTCATCTACCTTACGACAGACTTTTTAGATATTACGAGACAGTTTGATATTACTTCTGAAAAAAGATACGGTAATAAAAACTGTAATAGAAAAGTTTACAACATCCTTTAAGAAAATACTAAATCAGTAAATGCCGACAATCGGTAATACACAACTGCTAAAATAAAATAAAAAAAGAATTAAAATACCATAATAAAATTAATATACAATAAATTAAATGATATAAATACTGTAATAAATAAACGTCATAAAATTATTGAAATACTGTAATAAATAAATGTTATAACATTATTTAAATACTGTAATAAATAAATGTCATGAAATCATTTAAATACTGTAATAAATAAATGTAATAAAATTATTTAAATACTGTAATAAATAAATTAATACAATTATTCAAATACTGTAATAAATAAATGTAATACAAATATTTAAATACTGTAATAAATAAATTAATTAAACTATTTAAATACTGTAATAAATAAATTTGATAAAATCATTTAAATACTGTAATAAATAAATGTAATAACATTATTTCAATACTGTAATAAATAAATTAATAACATTTTCTAAATACTGTAATAAATAAATGTAAAAAAAAATTTAAATACTGTAATAAATAAATGTAGTAACATTATTTAAATACTGTCATAAATAAATGTAGTAACATTATTTAAATACTGTAATAAATAAATGTAATAAAATTATTTAAATACCGTAATGAAAAAATGTAATAAAATTATTTGAATACTGCAATAAATAAATATAATAAAATTATATATATACTGTAATAAATAAATGTAATACAATTATTTGAATACTGTAATAAGTAAATGTAATAACATTATTTAAATACTGTAAGAAATAAATATAATAACATTATTTAAATACTGTTAGAAATAAATTTAATAAACGTATTTAAATACTGTAATAAATAAATATAATAAAAGTATTTCAATGCTGTAATAATTTAATGTGATCAAATTATTTAAATACTATAATAAATAAATATAATAACATTATTTTAATACTGTTAGAAATAAATTTAATAAAAGTATTTTAATACTGTAGTAAATTCATATAATACCATCATTTAAATACTGTAATAAATAAATGTAATAATATTATTAAAATACTGTAATAAATAAACGTAATTAAATTATTTAAAGACTGTAATAAATAAACGCAATAAAATTATTTAAATACTGTAATAAATAAATGTAATAAAATTATTTTAGTACTATGATAAATAAATGTAATAAAATTATTTAAATACTGTAATAAATAAATATGATAAAAGTATTTAAATGCTGTAATAATTCAATGTGATACAATCTTTTAAATACTGTAATAAATAAATGTAATACTATTATTTAAATACTGTAATAAATAAATATAATAAAATTATTTAAATGATGTAATAATTAAATGTAATAAAATTATTTCAATACTGTAATCAATAAATGTAATAAAACTATTTATATACTGTAATAAATAAATATAATAACATTATTTAAATACTGTTAGAAATAAATTTAATAAAAGTATTTAAATACTGTAATATCAAATATAATAAAAGTATTAAAATGCTGTAATAATTTAATTTAATACAATTATTTCAATACTGCAATAAATAAATGTAATAACATTATTTAAATACTGTTAGAAATAAATTTAATAAACTTATTTAAATACTGTAATAAATAAATTTAATAAAAGTATTTTAATACTGTAGTAAATTCATTTAAATACTGTAATAAATAAATGTAATAATATTATTAAAATACTGTAATAAATAAACGTAATTAAATTATTTAAAGACTGTAATAAATAAACGCAATATAATTATTTAAATACTGTAATAAATAAATGTAATGAAATTATTTAAAGACTGTAATAAATAAATTTAATAAAAGTATTTTAATACTGTAGTAAATTCATTTAAATACTGTAATAAATTCATATAATAACATCATTTAAATACTGTAATAAATAAACGTAATTAAATTATTTAAAGACTGTAATAAATAAACGCAATATAATTATTTAAATACTGTAATAAATAAATGTAATGAAATTATTTTAGTACTATGATAAATAAATGTAATAAAATTATTTAAATACTGTAATAAATAAATATGATAAAAGTATTTAAATGCTGTAATAATTCAATGTGATACAATCTTTTAAATACTGTAATAAATAAATGTAATACTATTATTTAAATATTGTAATAAATAAATATAATAAAATTATTTAAATGATGTAATAATTAAATGTAATAAAATTATTTCAATACTGTAATCAATAAATGTAATAAAACTATTTATATACTGTAATTAATAAATATAATAACATTATTTAAATACTGTTAGAAATAAATTTAATAAAAGTATTTAAATACTGTAATATCAAATATAATTAAAGTATTTAAATGCTGTAATAATTTAATTTAATACAATTATTTCAATACTGCAATAAATAAATGTAATAACATTATTTAAATACTGTTAGAAATAAATTTAATAAACTTATTTAAATACTGTAATAAATAAATATAATAAAAGTATTTAAATGCTGTAATAATTTAATGTGATAAAATTATTTAAATACTGTAATACATAAATATAATAACATTATTTAAATATTGTAAGAAATAAATTTAATAAAAGTATTTAAATGCTGTAATAAATAAATATAATAAAAGTATTTAAATACTGTAATAAATAAATGTTATAACATTATTTAAATACTGTAATAAATAAACGTAATTAAATTATTTAAATACTATAATGAATAAACGTATTGAAATTATTTAAATACTGTAATAAATAAATGTAATACAATTATTTAAATACTGTAATAAATAAACATAATAAAATTATTTCAATACTGTAATTAATAAATATAATAAAAGTATTTAAATGCTGTAATAATTTAATGTGATAACATTATTTAAATACTGTAATAAATAAATGTAATACATTTTTTTTAATACTGTGATAAATAAATATAATAAAATTATTTATATACTGTAATAAATAAATATAATAAAAGTATTTAAATGCTGTAATAATTTAATGTGATAACATTATTTAAATACTGTAATAAATAAATGTAATACATTTTTTTTAATACTGTGATAAATAAATATAATAAAATTATTTATATACTGTAATAAATAAATATAATAAAAGTATTTAAATACTGTAATAAACAAATGTAATAAAATGATATAAATACTTTAATAAATAAACGTAATACAATTATTTAAATACTGTTATAAATAAATGTAATACAATTACTTAAGTACGGTGATAAATAAAGTAAATAAAAATTGTAAAATCAAACCTGTAATACAAAGAATCTAACATAAACTATGTCATAAAATGAATCAATTAAAAATGAATTTTAATAATGTTATGCAAAAAATAAAAACATACAATGTAAGTGCGATAGAACGACGATTATGTAATTTCTAACATAAGCGTAACATCTAAAATGAATTTGTCTTTTAAATGCTAGTCTTTAACGATTAGCTAACTTAAAGAGCCTATTTCAGATATAATGACTCGTATCGAGAATACGGCGTAAGAGAGGATGTAGGTCTCAATGAGAAAGCAAGGAGGGAAGAGAGAAACATAGATGAAGATACAGAGACAAGTTTTGTAAATATATCAAATTATCTCATTAATTCCTTCCAGATTTATATTTACTGAAAATTGATAGTAAATGGGAATGACTAATTGAAGTAAATACTATTTATATACCAAAAACTCGATCTACTCGAGGTTGCACAACCGACATTTGTTGTTTTTCTTTTTGTAAACTATTCTTCTTTTAATAGTTTTGTTCCAATCGTAGAGAAGCAACTATACATGTGCGAATACAGAGTTACGTTCTTCTTTTGAAGATAGCGAACATTTGAAAATAATCCAGAGTCTGACATAATGTTGTTGGGAAGGAATTTCACGAACATGATGTAACGATCCATGAGAACAAGTATCCAATATTTATTTCGTGAAAAGAAAGCTATGATTACACACAGACAATGAATATACTGACTTGAATCTATATTAGATATACTAGCCACGGTATTCTCCCTCCGGTCGCATAGTTTTGCTAGTGGTTTTATTTAATTACTCAGTAAAGTGTGTTTGTTTTTTTCTACAAAAAAGGAAGGTGACCCCATCTTTTATATTAATAAATAAAACACGGAATAATATAAACATAGTTTTTTTTTAAATACCTTTTACGGCGTAAAATGTAAAACAAAAAAATCCTAAACTTACTTAAGATCGTAAAAAGATAATAATATTTTAAGTTTTTCAAATCGAAAAAAGGTGTAGCTAAAATAAACTCAACAATTAAAAAAAAATACAGTGAACACGATTTTACAAATAGCTCAGTAAACTGTGTTGTTTTTTTTACTAAAAAATAGTAATTTTGAAAATAATTATTTTTTACATTAAACAATTTAATTCAATAAATTTGTTCTTTAAAGCATAATTTCTAATAAAATGTAAAAAACTTTTAATAAAAAAAATCAAAGTACATACATCATTTTTTAACGACTCGTACGATAAATCTCAGAGAATGTGTTGTTTACATATTATTCATAAAATAACGCGCCCCTGTCTTGTGTCTATCTCTTGAAATAGAACTTTCTGTGCGTTCGAAATAGAACGTTATACTTAATAATCAGAGGACGAGTAACCAAATGTTGGAGTGGACGCCAGATGTTACATCCTATTTCATTACAATCTAATTTAATTACGTAACTCAATTATATAGATAAAAGCAATGTCTTATATTTATATTTTTATTAAAATTATTAATTATGGATGGAAAATATTTAAAATACATTTGGAAATCTGAAAAAACAATAATCGTGTGTATATTTCTGAATACTAATTTATTAGAACCTTATAAATTATGTAAATCTGAAAGACGCATAGTGTTTGAGGAAGTTTTAGAATAAGTATATATAGGAGCTGATAAATAGATATAACACGAGAACGATAAAAATTAATAATATAGTTTCGGCTTCAGACAGAAAGATACATAATCTCCATTATTAATAGATACGTATTTGGATACATAACATTTTGTTACCGAAACAATTAATTTATTTTTTACTGTAGAACGCCCTCAAAACATGATAATATCCACAAAACGTTTAAAGTAAACTATGTTTTCTGAGTTTGAAAAAGTATCTCTCCAGTCTAATGTGCTCGAAATATTCACTCACCTGATAGACAATAATACCTGAATGAAAAAAATAGCAGAAGATTAGCAAAATTTAGAAATGGAAATGTATCCCATAACAATGAAAGCGATCAATACGTCTACACATGTTTCTGGCGTCGCATCAAGAAAAAAACTGCAGATTCAGTTGGTGAATTGACAGTGAATCTTAAAGTTTAAAGAATAAATATCTGGACATAACTAATGGGACGAAATGATGTATTTTAGCTTGTCAAATATAACATTTTCTTTCTTTCTTTTTTGTGGTTTACTACCAATTTTGACTTCGTTTAAAAGATCAACATTCTTTTTTACAAAAAAGCAGTCCTATTTAACGTATAATCTTTTCTTAGTGATTTGTGTCTTAGTTTGTATGTCTATCAAATAACACAAATTATAATAAAAAAACACCCTGCAGATTTCGGACAAGACAGAGCCGCTTATAGGCGATCCAGTTTCCTCCTAAAAAACGAGCGTGTTGATCTCTACACTGATTCAAACCTCAAGTCGGACTCCAGTTTGCTTACCCGAGACACATTTCTTCGTGTTATGTATAGGCAACCTTTGTAATCGAAATGTTATCAGGAAAACAAAACCTCATAATACTCACCGTTTGATCAGCAGTTTTATTTGGGTTATTTTTTTCTCTGATACAACAAAAAGCAAACGACATAATCTGCGTGTTTAGCTATTTCAAACTCAACGTCACACAAAGATAAACATGCTATGTCAAAACTAAACGTGACAGACAAACTGGCAGAGTTGGCCTTTGATAATGATACGCATAATTACTCTGTGGGTTAAGCGATAAAAATGCTATTTATATATTTAAAGCAACGTTGTCTGTATGTCTATATATGTGACCCAGCATCACTTAAACAGTTGATCTCAGCGGAAAACTAACCGCAGATTTGGTATAAGCACGTTCGTTTTGATATTCAGAGGTTTATACACCCTTTCAAAAATTCGTCATTCAAACTTAGAAGCACGTTAACAGAACGTCCGAAACAGATGTTCCGACATTTTTAGCGTTACAGCTTAGCCGACCGAACAACTACTTTTCACATCAAATCATCGTACGTGGTTGGCAGATTTCTTATCTTGAATAGAACCATTTTAAAAATGTTTACGCATACATTTTTTAATAAGTATTTTCATTTCAAATTCATGTGTTTTAATGATCTTTACTTATTTAAGACAATCGAACTATTTTAGATCTATGCAAAGACGTAACAATTCCTATTCCGCACTCATTTAAGTTAGATCGCACGCAATGTGAATAAAGCATTCAATTACAATATTTTATGCCATTGTGGATTCCAATCACACACTGGATACTTGTTTGGTTTCTATTTTATTTCTATAGAGTTTCAGTTATTTTCTAGCCAATATAGACCTGAACATGTTTTTGAAAAAAGAATTATGAAAAATATGTAATAGCGGTTCTGAACTTCTAATGATGTCAATGAAAAGAGCAGCCCCTCATAGATAGGTACATTATCTTGTTTCAAAATAAGCGTGAAATACAAACGGAAATGAGATTCTGAACTTAAGATTGATAGATCCTAAATATAAGGTCACCTCATATGGATGCTTTTAAAACGTTTCGTAAATACACTAACATCGTACCGTTCAACAGAAATTCTCTGCTCCTGTTATTTCGTTTGTTCCCAATTATTAGAAATGGATTTCAAGGTTATATATATATATATATATATATATATATATATATATATATATATATATATATATATATATATATATATATATATATGCGAAATGAAAAAGGAAAAACCAAGAGAGAGTTTTATATATTCATCAACGTTTTGTCTTTAAAGTGCCTTAGGGTGGAAGAGGTGGATGAGATTGTTGTCGTGGTGAGGTGTAGCATGGATTCTGAGAGTCTAGGGAAAGAGGAGGGGGTGATAAAACAGTGTGTGTTTAGCATGTAGGTGTTATCATAGTTGTAGCAAAAGATTTGAAGAAATGAAGACAAATTTGAACATACGGTGGAGTAAGTCACAAGGAAGTCTTACAATAAAGACCAAACGTTGATGAATATATAAAAACTATTTCTTGGTTTTTTCCTTTTTATTTCCTATCACGTAGGATTACTCTCATCCTTCCTTTCTCATATATATATATATATATATATATATATATATATATATATATATATATATATATATATATATATATATATATATTTATATATTTATATATATATATATATATATATATAGAGAGAGAGAGAGAGAGAGATGTGCATATATATATATATATATATATATATATATATATATATATATATAATTAATTTGAAAACTTTGTTACATATTTATGAGAACGTACCGCGGTTTCATCCATATAGGCTGATTTTTTACGTTAAACAAAAAATATTTAAGCCAAAAGGAATCGTCGGCGTCTTGAATAAGGTTACTCCACGCTGAGAAATTGCGTTATCGAGAAAAACCCGGTGCATTCCCGGAAAGTCTCTCTGGAAAAAATATTTGTTGAGAATGGATTGAGTTTTATTTTATTTATTTTTTATAGTTTTTATTTTATCCTACTATGTGTTTAATTTATACATTCTCTTGGAGTTTGGCATTTTTATTTTTATTTTTATTTAATTCAAAGTGTGATTAGCAGATCGTAGCTGATAATAGCGTCCTGGAAAGTGAAAATATAAGGGGGGGGGGATACGTATTTTAAAGGCTGTAATAGTGAAGTCTCTTTTTGATGGTGATACCGGGTTTAAATTAATGTATCAGATTTATTGTTTTTTATTTCTAGTTTTGTGTTTTCAAATTTTATTTTGTTGGGTGTTTTATTTGCATATTTATAATTCGTTGTTTCGTATTTTAAAGGATCACCTTGAACGAAAATAAAGGTGGTTGGCGTGTGAATATATCGTTAGAACGGTGCGATTGTTGGCGTGTCCCTTTTAAAATAAGTACTGGGTTAGGATCGAAATAATATATGGGTTTTAATCGTAGTTGAGTTATATTAAAATTGATTTAATTATTTATGATGGGTGTTAGCTGTTTTACTGCTACCAAAGTGAGTTTATATTTAGCGATAACTGAGGGGTATAATTTATTGATTAGGCACTGGGTGGGATTAGTTAAATACTTTATTTATTCATTTATTATGTATTTATACTTTTTGTTTGTTTATTATTTATAGATTATATTTTCCCGAAATATATTTTTATAAAATACTTGTAATGTTATGCACAGATCGGCACTTTTTGGATGAGGAAATCGACAACAAGAAGGAAGAAGAAAAGAAGAAAAAACTATAAGACAGTCTCGCCCGACAAAGATGTTCTACACCGAAAGCTTGCAAAAAATTTAAATACATGTTTTTGTTTCATTTAAATTGCATGAAATATATATATATATATATATATATATAGTCAGTTATGAAAATATATTTATGACAATTAAGCTACACAGAGGCTTCCGCGTTTAGTCCCCGTAGGGAATCGTCAAGCTAATTTTAGCGATACATATATGTTCATAACTTACTACATAGTACGTATTGAACACTGTTGAAGTAAATACTGAAAGTAGACACATAAAAGATTATATTCCCTTATATCATTTTATATGAATACATGAAATAATATACATATATATAGAGAGAAAGACGGGGGAGAGAGAAAAAGAGATAGGAGACATATACTATTGGAAGTACAGTAAAATACACTTTTACAGAGACGCGCCGACAATTTTATATTGTTAGTTCATATGGACGGACCCTTTGCGTTCAGGGAGACAATTACTCCTCGATTGTCGCGATTTACAGTTCGCAATCAACATTTTTGTTTCGATTTATTTTGATTTTTGTTAAAAAACTTTTTTTGTACGTAAATCAATTCCCCGTCAAAACAACCCGCCGTTCCCTCTCGCTGCGAGATAATTTATAAAATGCTAATCACGAATAAAGAGAACAACTAGAATCAAAATAAGAATGGCGATTAGTCAGATTTGTCCGTTCAATCTGCGCTTTTAGCGATGGAAATGTCATATAAATGCGTGACAGACTGACGGATATGTTGTTTCAAACGGAAGTGTTACATCAAGATGGCCATTATATTTCTTATTTTCCATGGCATACACATTAACATGCGATGTAAAACGTTAGCATCAAATAAAGACACACATCGATGTAAAACTTAATCGTGAGGTACGAAAAAAAAAACGATTTTAAAGTTAAGTGTGACATATAGGCGAACAGGCAATTTCAAATTTAAACGTGACACACAGACGAAGAAGCTTTTAAAAATCTTAAACGTAGCATACATATGAATATATTATAAGCGTGATGTACGGACGAAACTCCGATTTAAAATGTATTTGTGACATAAAGATGAGCATACTATTTTAAAGTTAAGCGTTGCATACAGATGAACACGTTATTATCCATTTAATAACAAAACTAGATTTTAAACTAAAGCGTCACACATCTACAAAAATAATATTTCATATATGAGCGTGAAAAACACCATATTTTTTAAATTTCAAAAATAAGCGTAACTAGTGAACGACCGACTGAGCAATACTCTTATCTAAAATCAGATACAGCAATTCAATCTTCAGGTTTTTCAAACTTAAGCGTGCCAGTCAACATCGATTTTAATTTAAAAATTTACCGTAACGGACCAAGTGACAGACACAGGATTTTATAATGATAAGCCAACAACATAAATGTAGGATGAAAATAAATGTAGGATGAAAAGACACCAACATAAATGTAGGATGAAAAGACACCAAAATAAATGTAGGATGAAAAGACACGAAAATAAATGTAGGATGAAAAGACACGAAAATAAATGTAGGATGAAAAGACACGAAAATAAATGTAGGATGAAAAGACACGGAAATAAATGTAGGATGAAAAGACACGAAAATAAATGTAGGATGAAAAGACACGAAAATAAATGTAGGATGAAAAGACACGAAAATAAATGTAGGATGAAAAGACACGAAAATAAATGTAGGATGAAAAGACACGAAAATAAATGTAGGATTAAAAGCCACCAAAATAAATGTAGGATGAAAAGACACGAAAATAAATGTATGATGAAAAGACACGAAAATAAATGTAGGATGAAAAGACACCAAAATAAATGTAGGATGAAAAGACACCAACATAAATGTAGGATGAAAAGACACCAAAATAAATGTAGGATGAAAAGACACGAAAATAAATGTACGATGAAAAGACACTAAAATAAATGTAGGATGAAAAGCCACAAAAATAAATGTAGGATGAAAAGACACGAAAATAAATGTAGGATGAAAAGACACCAAAATAAATGTAGGATGAAAAGACACGAAAATAAATGTAGGATGAAAAGACACGAAAATAAATGTAGGATTAAAAGACACCAAAATAAATGTAGGATGAAAAGACACGAAAATTAATGTAGGATGAAAAGACACGAAAATAAATGTAGTATGAAAAGACACCAAACTAAATGTAGGATGAAAAGACACGAAAATAAATGTAGGATGAAAAGACACGAAAATAAATGTAGGATGAAAAGACACCAAAATAAATGTAGGATGAAAAGACACCAAAATAAATGTAGGATGAAAAGACACCAACATAAATGTAGGATGAAAAGACACGAAAATAAATGTAGGATGAAAAGACACCAAAATAAATGTAGGATGAAAAGACACCAAAATAAATGTAGGATGAAAAGACACGAAAATAAATGTAGGATGAAAAGACACGGAAATAAATGTAGGATGAAAAGACACCAACATAAATGTATGATGAAAAGACACGAAAATAAATGTAGGATGAAAAGACAATAAAATAAATGTAGGCCATATTAATAGTTTACTGAAGTTTCAGGATATTCGAACGACATAATTGTATCACGTTTTAATCATTTGAAAACAAAATACTCTAAGATTTATAAAGACGTCAAGGATATTATTAATATATTTCTGAGAATTAGATGTCCCGTGAAACTGCAGCTGAATATTACGTTAAGCAACTTATTATATATATATATATATATATATATATATATATATATATATATATATATATATATATATATATATATATATATAATTATTTGTCGGCCCAATCTAGTCTGGGAACTATAGTGAGTAGTATTTACACAGCGGTCATCGTAGCTTTAATGCATGTTCCTTCAGTAGCATAACCCTTTTGACAACAGCTGCTGTTAATAGGTTTAACTTCTCCTTGATTTAGCATGTTGTTTATAGTGGCCGTGCGGGCTAAAGCGTCAGAATATAAGTTAAAAACATGACTTGTGTTACAGAGTGTCGAGTCCTGCGATCGGTATGAATAAAAATCTTTACACTGGCGATTTGCGATTTGCGAAAAGATGAAACCTACGTATGTATTTAGATAAACAAATATTTATACTTATTTGTCGCCATACCCAAATCTATTGTAAAATACCTGTACTTGCAAATGAATCATTGACAGAAATAGTTGTTTATTTCATCAATCATATAACATTGTTCAAATAACAACAATAACAATAACCAATCACTTTACATGCAAGTTAAACATATCGAATAGATATTAACAGTTATATAGTAATTAAACAAAATCAAAATAATTGATGTTTTATGATCTGCATATAATCTCTAGACGAACTTTATATATGTATAATCCCAATGGCATCATGGGTTTGAATCTGGCAACCTTTAGCCACAGTAATTGTATTAGACTGTAACTATCCTTTCATGTGACAACATGTGTGCCCCACTCTGTGAATGGTGTTGTGTATGTTAAAACATATTTTATATCCTATTTCCTTACAGTAACTTAAGAACACTAACACAATATTATTGCGGCTTTCTACAGTACGCTGCTGAGAAAGCAGGTTTCGCTCCACATTGTGTTGTTCTGCTAAAATCCACTGTATATAAGTTAGAAAACAATCAAGAATTACTTAAGATTTCTACCCGGTTATGGCTCGCGGATTAAATAAATGGTTCTGTCCGAAATTCCTTACAGATCTTCGTGTTCGACATAAACATCCCAGAGTTCCACAAGACGCACATGGAAAAAGTCGGATATTTCATTGGACAACACTTTCTGAAAATTTCATTCAAGATAAGAACAATAGTCCGAATATTCCAAATAATACAACGTGATAACTGTGACCTTAATTTCAAAACAGATCTTCCTACGAAATCAGGTAAAACATGATGTTGGGTTAAAAGCGACTGTGTATAACTTTTAGTCAAAAGGAATTCATTACGATGACATAAAATACAACTCATCATCTCTGTTGACATTCTTCTTTCCGTTGAAGGCAGGCTTTTGCAATCTGACAACAATGTTTTGTCTCTATAAAGAGCAACTATTTATAATTTTATATTACAATGATATGAGTAGGCTGACTGAAAATTAAACTAGGAGCTCTCCCGAATGTTGCCGAATGAATCCATTCCTGGGAAAGCAAGCTGGAGCATACACATAAGAAATAGGTTGTTGATGTTTAAATTAAACTGTGTATACCTTTTTATTACAATATTTATGTACATTGGCACACAATAAAACTAAACAGGTATCATGTACGCTACTGGCGCCATACTTAACGAGATATTCCGTGAAAAAATGTTGTCACTGATTATTATCAGTAACAAAATGCAATTTATTTCCTACGATATTTTAAATAGAGTGCAATACATAAAAAGTAAGGAGACATCCTGAGCGCTGCCGAAATCACATTTACATGGAGAAATCATGTGGAAAGATGTTGTTCCTTGTGAGAAAACCAATGTACAGCATTTCTTCTTACATTATTTTAAGAATAGTCTACAAATCTTCCATTCCGGGTAATTCAGGCTTTGAGACAATTACTGAAAATCTGTTTTTGCTGATGAAATCCGCTGCATGTGATTTTTTACAACATTTAAAATACGTTAACAAAAAATTAAACAAAAGCTCCCGACATCATATTTTCCGGAGAAATAAAGATTTGACCCACACAGTGTTAATTTGTTTTGCTGTAAAAATCGACTGTAAATATTTTTCTTACAATATCTAAAGCACGGTGACACAAAATAATTGCTAAAACTGTTCGTACAAAAATGTGATCTCATATAAAATGAACGTGAATTGTATGGTTTTACTCCGTATAATATACCACCAAATTGTGCAGGTTATATATTCCAAAAGTGATCGATATTAAATTATAAAATATAAGTTAAATACTTAGCATTAAATAGAGTTTATAAATACATATTTATTTAAGTTATTATATAATTTTATGATATTTTATACTCAAACCAAGTCTTTTGATTTCAATTGTTTTTAATAAATCTGCATAGAAAACAACATCCATATATATATATATATATATATATATATATATATATATATATATATATAGTAAGTATGTTAAGAAGGCTGGGCAATGCAGAGTGCCAGATTGAACCGAACCTGGAAAGAACACAAATACTAACTTTACATTTGTATACAAACTTCTAAACAAAAAATTATTATTTTTGTCCTTTCCAGCTTATAATCCGGCCCTCTGCATTTCCCCCAGCTTTCTTAACATACTTACTACAATTCCCACTCAACTACCATTCTGTCTCTTTTTCTCTTCCTCTCTCTCTCTCTCTCTCTCTCTCTCTCTCTCTATATATATATATATATATATATATATATATATATATATATTAATATATATATACATTGTTTATTATTATCATTGTTATTAATATTATTATTAGTAGTAGTAGTTGTAGTATACAATAATAATAATAATAATTATTATTATTAGTAGTAGTAGTAGTGTTATTATAATGCTACTACTAGAAATTCTACTACGAATAACACCCCAACAATGTATTAAGATAAACATAACGTATTAACTACACACATACATATGAAGACACACATATGAAGACACACAAATAAACAAGCAATTATATATATATATATATATATATATATAAACATGTCTCTCTCTCTCTCTCTCTCTCTCTCTCTCTCTCTCTATATATATATATATATATATATATATATATATATATATATATAATACGCACTAGAGAATAAAGGACTCTAATAAAATGTAGTCCATTCAATAGAATATTAATTATGGAATAAAGTATTACACCTTTCGACTGCGAAAAAACATAAATCATGGGGAAACAGCTATTGTCATTATTGAGTATTTAACAATACACGGTATTCTAATGGATATACAACTAATATACGATCTGAATATAATAAAATTAACAGAATAAAAGGTAAATATAGAAATTTTCGGAAAACTGATAGTAATAAAAGCTGAATAAACAGACCTGCGCACGATCCCTGTGCGACATGAGTATACAGGAAGTGGGTCTTCAAAGAAATACCAAAAGCAAATATTTCTGCGTTTTGTCATCTGTTAATAGCAAAAGAACGCGAAACCATGGCTATGGCATATGAAAAACAGGTAAATATGTTAAGCACTACACACAGACACACACACACCCACACACACACACACATATATATATATATATATATATATATATATATATATATATATATATATATATATATATATATATATATATATATTTGTGCGTGTGTGTGTGTTATTGTGTGTTAGTATATGTAGATAATCTTCTCGGAAAGAAAACTCGCTGAAAAACATTATATATATATATATATATATATATATATATATATATATATATATATATATATATATATATATATATATATATATATATATATATATATATATATATATATATATATATATATATATATATATATATATATAATAACAAAAATCAGTATCGACCGTACTGAGGATAATATTGTAGTAAACCCTCCGAGAAATAAATGCGAAGGCTTCCGGGCCCATTATGCATTCATGACAAGTTTCCCTGTTAAATTGGCCTTCCTTCCAAATCCAGCACTTTACCGTTTCGGATAACTCTAAGTTTCCAGACTGGAATGTTCCGCTGTGTATACTCTCTATAATTGATCATTAGAATATTTCGAAATAAACATTATTGCATTTTTCGATTCTATCATCGTTTTTTTTCTGTTACTCTTATGATGGGGGATGCTGGGCTAAATGGTAATATGTGTAATTCTTAACCGCGGATAACTTACTGGACGCATGTGATAACATTGAAGAAGACGAAAAAGATATTTTTGAATTGCGTCCACCTTACTCTAGAGATGCTCTGGCCGTCTGATGGCCCGTTTGCTATTTTCAAATAGAATTCTCTTCGATAAAAGCGTACAGTGAATAGACGGGACTCATTTGAAATGCGCCCAAGCAACTCTACAAATGCGCTTTCCGTCTTTTACACTAAACATTGCAATATGATTTCTTTAGTCTGGCTTCAGTTACTCTTTCTCATCTTTCGGCATCAATAAAGCCCGTTTCAAACAAAACTTTGCAAAACTCATTCATGTTCTGAAAAGCTAAACACAAAAACCAAAAAAAAACGAACACTATGATTAAATATTTCAAGATATGAAGTACTTGAAGTATAAAAACATTTACCAAGATGACCTAATTAAATTACCTTAAAAGGGTTGATATGCTGTTAAATACAATCACCAAACCGTTTCATTTACGTTACCGTCAAGTGGCTGTTGATTTAGTAATTGGTGACCGCAATAGCAAACAGAATAAAATAAACACGATTTTGTTTAGTGTGTAACAGTAACGCTTACAGCAGGAATCACGCCTCAGATGTAAATAGTATTTTCTTTGGTCTTCATCGTTTTCGGTTATAAAATTAAGTGTTGTCTGTTATCATTACGTTTAATGTACTATTTTCTTTGTCTTTTCACGCTTACGTTTCAACCATTTAAGAGAATTGCCTCCGCCAACCCGTTATACACCTTTAGCAAATAACAAAATAAAACTGGTTATTTTAACACGTGTATTCGTATAAATCAGCATTGGTACGATTCTTTTGTTGGCATAGGTTTCCGCCGTTCGTTTCAGAATGTATTCTGACAAGGCGAACTACGTGAAGGTTGTTAAACTGCATTGTAAAATTGGTGATACGGAACCGATAGGATTCGAACCAGACGCGCTCGGTATTCACTTCACTACCGCCTTCTTACTGTAGATAGTACACGACCGTTGTAACACACCAAAGTCCACAGATATCATCAAGAAGAAGAAGTAGAAGAAGAAGCGGAAAGTGCAACTAAATAAAACGCTGAAAACATTGATAATCGACTATGATATCTGTAGACTTTGGCGTGTTCATACTGAAGAACCAGACAGGTCATTGTATATTTAAACTGAAGAGAAAAAAGATAACTGTATATCACCTTCCGGTTCTTCAGTATGCATATACAGGCACTTCTCCGGCTCATCAGTTTACATATACAGTCACCTCTCAGACTCTTCACTTTACATACACGGTCATTTCTCCGTCTCTACAGTATACATATACAGTCACCTCTCTTAATCTTCACTATGCGTATACAGTTACGTCTTCGACTTAACAGTTTACATATGCAATCACCTTTCCTGCTATTGACTTCACATATACAGTCACCTCTGCTGTTCCTCTAGTTTACATATATAGCCACATCCCCAGTTCTTATGTTTACATATACAGAAACGTGTCCTGCTCTTCACCTTACATATACAACTACTTTTTTTGTTCTTCTGTTTATATATACAGTAACCTCCTCGCATCTAAAGGTTACATATACAGTCATATCTTCTTTAAAACTATACATGTACACTCACTTGCTTTCCCTTTCAATCAACATATCCAGTCTCTTCTCCGGCTCTTTACGTTACATATACAGTCACTTTCTGCGGCTTTTCAGTTAACAATTACTGCTACCTCTCTAGCTTTTTAGTTTGCATACAAAGTCACATCTCCTGCTCTTTAGTTTTACTATATTGTATCTCTTCAGCTCTGCGGTTTACATATACTGTCATCTCTCCGTCTTTTCACTTTACATATACACTCACCCTTACGGATCTTCAGTTTACATATACAGTCATTTCTCCGGCTCTTTAGTTTACATACCCACTAATTTCTGCCGTTCGTCGGTTAACATATACCGTCACCTCTCTAGTTCTTCAGTTAATATATACCATTACCTCTACACCTCGTTAATTTACATATACAGTCATATCTCAAACTTTTCAGATTACATAAACAATCACCTCTCCAGCTCTTAAGTTTACACATACAGTAACCTATCCGACTATTTAGTTTACATAGACTGTCACCTCTTCGGCTCTACAATTTGCATATACAGTGACCTCCTCAACTCTCTAGTGGACATATACAGTCATATCCTCGACTCTTTAGAAAACACATACTGTCACATCTCCAGCCCTTCAGTTTACATATACTGTCACTTTTCCGGTATCTACGCTTACATAGGCACTCAGTTCTCAAACTCTCTAGTTTACAAATACAGTAACATCTCCAGCTTTTCTAGTTTACATATACAGTCACCTCTCTCGTATTTCAGTTTACATATACAGTCACATCTTCAGCCCTTCGGTTAACATAGTCAGTCATCTCTTTGGTTATTAAGTTTACATATACAGTAGTTCTCTTGCTATTCAGTTCAGATATACAGTCCGTTCTCCGGTTCTTCAGTTTACATATACAGTTTACATATACATATACTCTCTTGCTCGTGAGTTGATATATACAGTCACAGCTCCAACTATTAACTTTACATATACACTCACCTCTCTAGCGCTTAAGTGGGAAAATACAGTCACACCTCCAACACTTCAATTTACATATACAGTGACGTATTCGATTACCTCTTCGATTCTTCAGTTACATATACAGTAACCTATGAATCTCTCCACTTTATATATACAATCACTTCTTCTGTTCTTGAGTTAACGAATACAGTCACTTCTCAGGCTTTTAACTGTATATGTACAGTCACTTACCCAGCTCTTAAATTTACATATTCAGTAATATATCCGGCTCCCTTGTTTACATATACTGTAACCTATCCGGCTCTTAAGTTTACGCATACATTCACCTTACTGGTTCGCTATTTTACACATACAGCCACTTTTCCGCCTTTACACTTTACATATACAGTACCTTCTCTCAATCTTCTTTTTACATTTGCAGTCCCTTCTCCGGTTCTTCAGTTTACACATACAGTAACCTCTCTTGTCGTGAGTTTATATATACAGTTACAGCTCCAGCTATTAACTTTACATATACACTCACCTCTCTAGCGCTTAAGTGGGCATATACAGTCACATCTCCGACTCTTCAATTTACATATACAGTGACGTATTCGATTACCTCTTCAGCTCTTCAGTTACATATACAGTCATTTCACAAGCTCATTGATTTCCATATAAAGTAATATCTCCAGCTCTTCAGTGTACATATACAGTAACTTTTGAAGCCCTTCACTTTATATATACAGTCACCTCTTTTGCCCTTGAGTTAACGTATACAGCATCTTCTCAGGCTTTTAACTGTACATATACAGTTACTTCACCAGTTCTTAAATTTACATATTCAGTAATATATCCGGATCACTTGTTTACATATACTGTAACCTATCCGGCTCTTCAATTTACGCATACATTCACCTTACTGGCTCGCTATTTTACACATACAGTCACTTTTCCGGCTTTTAACATTACATATACAGTCACTTCTCTCAATCTTCTTTTTACATACACATTCACTCTTCCGGCTCTTCAGTTCATACATTCTGTCACATATCTGGCTTTTAACTTTATATATACAGTAACCTTCCTGGTACTTAAATTTACATTTACAGTCATCTCTCTTTAGTTTACATATACAGTAATCTCTTCAGTCTACATATACAGTCATATATCCGGCTCTTCAGTTTACATATTATGTTACTTTTCCAAGTATTCAGTTTATATGTACAGTCACATCTCCGGATCTTTACTTTACATATACAGCTACATCTCCGAATGTTCAGTTTACTTAAGCAGTTATCTCTCCCGTGATTCAGTTTACGTAAACAGTCACCTCTCCAGTTCTTCAGTTTGCATATACAGTCACATATCCGGCTCTTCAGTTTACATATTGTGTAACCTTTCCGGCTAATCAGTTTATATATACAGTCACATCTCCGAATTTTCAGTTTACTTAAGTAATCATCTCTCCCGTTATTCCGTTAACGTAAACAGTACCTCTCCAGTTCTTCAGTTGACATATACAGTCACCTCTCCGGATCTCCCGGTTACATATATTATAACTTCTCCGGCTCTTTAGTTTACATATACAGTCAAGTCTTCAGCTTTAAAATGTACATATACAGTCACTTCTCCGGCTCTTTAATTCACATATACCGTCACTTTTCCAGCTCTTCTAATATACATATACAGTGACCTCTTCAGCTTTTGACTTTACATATGAAGTCACCTATCCGACTCTTTAATTTACATATACAGTAACATCTCCAGCTTTGCAGTTAGCATATACAGTCACCTCTATGGGTCTACAATTAACATATACAGTCACTTCTCCGGCTCTTCGGTTTACATAAACTATCACCTATTCGCCTTTTCAGTTAACATATACAGTCACCTCTCCGGCTCTTCAGTTTACATATACAGCCACTTCTCCATCTCCCGCGGAAGGAAACACAAGAACGTCAATTTCAAAGATAGTTGTCTTCTTTTATTTCGATTCATACTCACCCTGTCACTTAAAATTGTTTTTCCTTACAAATTCCTCAATCCGACATAACTTTACTTACAAAGAATAAGGTTTTAGATTGTCATTTTCTACCCAATCTTTAAATCATCAAAACAGTCACAGTATCAGTCTCAACACACCATCTACCCATTTGGTTTCGATTATGATTATTATTCACGTTCCTGCTTTTCGATCAGCCCGGGTTATCTTGTTGCATACAGTCGTATTCGGAACTAAAAAAACACTAAAAAATGATTGCCTTACACGAAAACAATAATTAGCAGCTTACGGTTACTTTCTACAAATATTTACATAAAAAACGAACATTAAGGAAATAAATATCAAACTAAAAAGCTGAGAAACTCGAAGGGCTACATTGCATTGCCCAGACAGAGCAATTACATAAAATGGGTATAACAACTATCTCATAAATAAAAGTATTTATTGTAACTTCTGGTGCAATTACATTAAGAAATTAGTGATTTATTGTTTTTGTCATATAATTCACTTAATTTAGACTGGGAATGCAGCTTCTATTATTGAAACTTTTACTTATGTACATAAAAAACAGACATTTCTGAATATTGTCTTTCGAAAGACTAAATAATATAAAGTTTATTTATAATGAGATGACAATGCATTTCGTTGTCAGTTTCGATCCGATTACAAACCTATTTTCATCAACACAAATGCAGGTTTAAACACGGAAATCTGTGATGCTACATAATTTCTATTTGCTAAGGTGTTAATAAATATTTGAACGACGTTATAGCAAACAAAAATGAAAGAATCGGAATAAAAAAGTGGAGATGAGATAAAGAGAGAAGAAAATGAAAGAAGAGTATAAGAAAAGAATAATGAGATGAAAAGAGAAAAGAAGATGAAGGAAGAGAAGAAGAAAAAAATAATGTGATGAAAAGAGAGAAGGAGATGAAAGAAGAGAAGAAAAAAGTATAAGGAGATGAAAAGAGAGACAAAGATAAAGGAAGAGAATAAGAAATGTATAATGAGATGAAAAAAGAGAAGAAGATGGTGGAGGAGAAGAAGAAAACAATAATAAGATGAAAAGAGACAATAATATGAAGAAAGAGAAGAGAATGATAATGAGATGAAAAGAGAAAAAAGATGAAAGAATAGAAGAAGAAAAGAATAATGAGATGAAAAGAGAGAAAAGGAGAAGAAGAAAACAATAATAAGATGAAAAGAAGAAAAAGAAAGAAGAGTATGATTGAAGAAGTAAAAAGGAAGAATAGAAGAAAACGAAGACGAAACAAATGAAGAAACATCATGTAAATAAAACAAAAAGTATAAAAAGAAAGAATATTACAAAGAAGAATAGAAATACCAAATAATAATAATAATAATAATAATAATAATAATAATAATAATGATAATAATAATAATAATAATAATATTTATAATAATAATATTTATAATAATAATAACATTAATAATAAGTTGAATTTGAAGATGAAGTATAAGATAAAGATTAAGACGAAAAAGAGATACAGAAAATGGAGAGAACAAAAAGAAGTTGAATTTGAAAAAGTAGAAAAGAAGAAAAAAGAAACAAATGAAAAAAGAAAAAAGAAAAGAAGAAAAAGAAAAAACGAAAAGAAGAAAAAAGAAAAAAACGAAAAGAAGAAAAAAGAAAATGACGGCGAAAAACAGGAGAATCAGAATGAATGAATAAATGAACCGAGACCAAATAAGGCAGGAAATAAAAATCCGTGTTTTCTACGCTTCATAAAATATATTTTTTCTTTTCTTGTTTTTCTTTTGTCTTTCAAAAAATCTATTCCCACAGTCATAAACAACAAAAAAGAAAAACAACGGCGAAAACAATGGGGTAGCATTTCGACAATGGCCGATTGAACTCTTAAACGAACCACGGCTGCATTAGTCAATGACTATCCCAGCGTGAAACGAAAGTATCGATTCACTGGGCCGTTCGATTGATTTCCGATCAAAGAAAAACCACTTGACCTTTGCGGATTTTCTATAGGCCATTTTTTTTGTATCAATGAATTAGCTAATTCTGAACACACAAATAGATTTTACCAGCGTCTAATATATTTGGCAAAGATTAAGCTTATTTGCCAAGTAAGCGTTGGAACAGTTTATCAAGAACATATTCTAACTCGCTGTATCAACACGACTATTTCCAAATTTTTATTTTATTTTAATTTTTGTTTCGTTTTTTTTTAACAATGCCTTTCTATTAGAAAATAATATTTTTAAACAGATTTTGAAATTTACATTTAATTGGTACCATATCATTTTGTCATCAAATTATTACTAATTTATTGTTAAGGTAACATTTGTAGTATCTAAATTTATAAAATAATTGAATAAAATTACTTCCAGAACTTTCAATTTTTATACATGAGAATATGTTAAGAATTTTAGATCACATATAAATCACTTTCTATTCGACAATTTACACTCGCCACATCGAGTCACATACAGAGGGGAACCACGCACGCGTGGCTTGTTTTATTTTGTATTTGGCAAAAAATTTATATATACGGAATTCACGTCTCAACTAATTCACCGATCATCATCAGTTTTTAAAGGCAGCTGTAAGACGTAACGGTATTTAATGTAGGCTGCATTTAGTTTAATTTTGTTTCATGCAACGAGAAATTAAAAAAGGGTAGAAACCCTTCGTGGAAATTCAGATGGCAACGATTTTTGTGGAATTATAACAACAGGTATTAGACAACAATTAATAAATATACCCCAAAGTGTTACTTTTTTTAGAATATTTTAAAGGAAATTTAGAATAATATGAACAAAAGCGCACATTTAAAAATATAATGTATCAGATTTGCACTGAATGTTATTCATTATACACCAATGAAATAAGATTCCTTGAATTTAAATTTCTTCTTAAGACGCCGTTAAGCTTATACCTTACATTTATGACATATTTCATGATCAAAACCTATTACATGATTTTGATCAACATTCTAATAAAGATTTTACACATAATTTGTAGTATCTTTATATCCTGATTATAATCTTTGTAAGAGGGCATATAAGTAGTTCAAAACTGTTCAGTTCGAAGAAAATCGTCTATATATATATATATATATATATATATATATATATATATATATATATATATATATATATGAAAAGGGCTTCTTAAGCTCAGAATATTTAATTTATATAATTGTTTTAATTTATGGAAAAATAAATCTTCTTGCATCCTGATTGTGTTTCTAATTGATTTCTTATATGCTTCAAATGTAGAACTATTGCATTTAATAACTGTACACACGTGTACAACGTTTTCACTACCCATATCAATACATTTAATAACTGTACACACGTGTACAACGTTTTCACTACACATATCAATACATTTAATAACTGTACACACGTGTACAACGTTTTCACTACACATATCAATACATTTAATAACTGTACACACGTGTACAACGTTTTCACTACACATATCAATACATTTAATAACTGTACACACGTGTACAACGTTTTCACTACACATATCAATACATTTAATAACTGTACACACGTGTACAACGTTTTCACTACACATATCAATACATTTAATAACTGTACACACGTTTCTGTTGTCATATAACCATCTTACTATGTATATCTTTTTCAGGGGGTGTTATATATTTCTGGAGGTGGCATATGATGGTTTAAGTAATGTGAAGTCTAGTGTCATGATAATAAAGCATGATGGAACTATTTTCTTTCACTTTGAAAATTTAGCAACCATTTTCAATTCATAACTGTGTAAGTAGATTGTGTAAATCGTCAATTGTAGGAATCCATCAAAGGCGACTTCATATGATCCATTATCCCACACTTTTTTACAACCTCATCTAGAGTTATCCTGTAGGATGTAGACCCTGTTGCCCAATATTGAAACACATCACCTGTAGGTTCCTTCACTTTCAACGTCAGCGCCAGAATTGTGATTATTGTAGATACATTGGAATTGTTCCGTTTGAAATTCTGAAAAAATAATAGGAAAAATCTGTCATTCGGATGGGAAAACATGGTTGCCATGCAACATCAAGAATTAAGATAAATTTCAGAAAATTTCAAAGAAAAAATATGCTTGAATTTGGCATATTTTAAATACTAGATTAGGTAATCCCATTGTGCGGCTCGTTAATGACGCGGCCAAAGACGACATGTGCGTCCGTTGGTCCCCTTTTCCAGGCCACAGATTCAAATAATGTACGATTCTTTTTCACTGTGTGCTTGTTCTATTTATTCCAAAGCCTGTGAACTACATAAACCGTTTATTCAATAGTATTATCTACGCAAACACGAATGTGAAAAAAAAGCAGTGATATATCATCATATTATGTCGAAAATAGATGCCGACGCTAACGGTATAAACGTTTACCATATTCGCTGCAGACGCGATTTTGTGGAGATCATGGCTAGATCGATAAGAAACATGTAAACAAAAGTAATATCTCAAAGCTTTGGAGATGTAGGGTTTTCACAAATTCAGCTTTTTATAAACGTGCGACTTGTTATTGAAGGGTCAAAGTCAACGTTGCAGTTAAGTTGTCGTTTTTCATAGAAGCAGGTTCGAATTTTATATGAGTTTTCATTTTTATTGTGTTGTTTTATTCGTTTATTCCCAGCCCCGTGGACTAAATTTACCGTTTATTTAATAATATAACTTACACTAAAAGGGTGCACAAGAAAGTAGCAGCTCTCTCCCTCTCTCTCTCTCTCATCATATATATATATATATATATATATGGATATATATATATATATATATATATATATATATATATATATATATATATATATATATACGTGTTCAATAATAATAGTTATTTACTCATATTAATAAATAAAATTCTCAAAACTATTTTTAATTTAGTCACAAGAACCTTTACGGATAGTAAGTTTGTTTAATTTCACAACATGAAAATATTAAAAACGCACTTGTTGGCCTGAAGCTTATTAAAGTTGGGGCTGAAACATGTTCTGAATGTATATATATTAGATATACTACAAAATATATTTCTTTATAGAACTCTTACCGGAATCTTTTGAGGGCATACTGGATTTGTAAATGACAATTCTGAAACTGTAATGTGACTATTTATTACAACTTCAGTCTATGTAGATGCTTATATATATATATATATATATATATATATATATATATATATATATATATATATATATATATATATATATATATATATATAGCATAATATAACATTAAGTAATAACATAAGGTGCGAATAAAATTATATTAGAATTCAATGTTCAGGCAAAGTACTAGAAAGTCCTTAACTCATGAGTTTTTAAAGAAAATTCTTCTCCTCAAAGGGCAATTACCGCAATGACATTACTGCAGATAATAAAATTAAACTTTCAAAATATATAAAAATATATATAAAAATACATAAAAGTATATAAAACATCAAATATATAAGCCCAAAAACATACTTTTTGTTAACGCTATACAATTCATCCAAGTCATACAATTTAAAACATATTCAGGACAGACACACTAGATGTTGATTGAAAAGTTATCCAAGTGGTGAATGGTATTCCAAAGACGAAAAAGTTATCCAAGCGGGAAAACTGTTTGCAATCGATGCAGTAAATGCAAGGTAAAAAATGTATCCAAGGTGTATGCAAATTAATAGAACGATAAAGAAACCAAAACATATGAAATGTTCAAAAAACCCACTTGGTTTTGAATAATTATGATGTTCAAAATGCAAAGTTTGTATGAGGTGATCAGAACAGTGTAAACCATAACTTCCTGGACAAATAAAAGCTCCGGTAAATCCAATTTATATATATATATACATATATATATATATATATATATATATATATATATATATATATATATATATATATATATATATATATATATGGTCTAGCCGCACTGATGAGCTGTGAAACAGCGAAACAGGCTGTATGTGGATGACTATAAAAAGCTCCCTCCGGGTAGAGCTTATTTTTGTAATGGTATCGTCAACGGCCATTAGCTTTAAGGCAATGCTAATTAGGTAAAACTAATTTCGAGCTCAGGCATTTGCAATGTTTACATTTCGTTACATTGAAATATCACTTACATTCAGTCAGTGTCGCATGGGTTAGCATCGCCGACTGTTAGCTCGACGGTTGCGTTTCGATCCCGGCTTGAGACACTAACTGGTCTAGCCGCACTGATGAGCTGTGAAACAGCGAAACAGGCTGTATGTGGATGACTATATATATATATATATATATATATATATATATATATATATATATATATATATATATATATATATATATATATATCGCAAGCATGAAAAGAATACAAGTGCTATCGTTTATGATTAATGTTAATACAGAAAAAAAGAAAAAAGAAGAGAAAATAAGCCAGTTGACCGTCCCTGAACAAAGGCTGTATCGAGGGATAACACAACAAGAGATTTAAAAAGGGGATTAAAAAAGAGAGTAGAGAAAAAATTAAATAGCGTTCTTGTATATGTAATGTCAAGGATGCATCTTAGAGCCTCATCACATTTAGTCCTAATAGACATTCATTTTGTTTACAAAGGGAGGAACGTTTTAGACGAACGTGGATCGTCTCTAAGATTTTTACATAATATAGTAAGTTAGCATGACTTAGAATGGTGTAGGAGTCCATGCTAAAATTCCTAACGCAAAGCGGGTTTTTTAGTAAATGGTCTGTAATGGAATACCCGTATGTTTTCTTTTAAACGTTTTTAATGCTTTTCCGAAGGGGTTATTTTATTCATGAACTGTTGTGAATGTGTACTTTTTCGAACATAAAAACGATATATTCAATATTGTCTTATTTAAATGCTGGGTTAGAAAGAAAATATTTTCGAAACAATTGTATTATTAGAATATTACAATTGTTACTTTTGAAATTAGCTAAAAAGATGAATACAAACACATCAATCTATATGTAAAACGAGAGAGAGATAAAAATATAGACGGATTGAAACATTAAGAGGTACTTATATAGATATATGATGAAGAAAATTTGATCTATAGACAAGACAAGAATAGATAGATATGTCATTTATTGTTATTGAATAAAATGCTTTTACTGGCGTGACAAATAAAACGATTCCATATCGTCCGAGGGAAACAGCCCGATCATCTAATTTTTCGATTATGCGATACTCCGGCCATTTTTTAGATTTGGGATTCCTTAGTTGCAAAGCCGCAGATAAAATTTTTATCGCACACCTAGAAAAAATATTGCACTCGCTGAACCTTTTCAAGCACTCGTTGACCTCCACCTGATCTTATTCATAAGTGACGTCATCGATAAGTGATCGATGTCGCAGTCCGTCACCCTCATCCATTCAATAAAAAATTGGTATCGATCAGTAACTCGTCGGCAAAGCTGTCCTCGTCTTCTCAGGAGTATTTAGCCGGGATTCAGTCCCATCCTCCATCCTCCACCCCCACCCCCACCCCCAGACCTGAATCGATATTTCCGGACATGGAAAGATGTGGAGCTTTTCGTTTTAGTGCGTCCTCGCATTTATGAGTGTTTTTGTCTGTCGTCTGCCCACCTGTTCGTCACCCTTTCACACTTTCGTTTGCAATAGAATTTTAATTGTTAAGCCTGCAGATCAATGGACGCATCTAACTTTAAAGAGGTTCGATATGTATGTTGCTATGTTATTTTGTCTGTCACACTTTGATTTGAAACATAATTTTCATCGCTTTGTTACTGTAATATTTTCGTCGATCAGTCATGCTTAAGTTATAAATAACAATTGAGTTGGTTTGTCCCGCTTGCTTGTTAGTTTCACAAGGTCCCGACTATATGAAATCTCCGACCGCCTTCACGTACATCTTTTCGAACTGGTGATGGCCAAAAGTTACATCGGCTAAAACGTTGTTAAAATAACAACAAGGATGGGAATAGTAGTCCGAATAATTCAGATTTCACAAATTATCAATTCTCATGTAAAAAATTCTCAAACATGAGAACACTTTTATCAAACATAAAACTGAATTTACCAGTTGGCGATATAATAATCTCCAGTATTCATAAACGTAGGTTATGTATTGCCTTAACAGTGAGATTAAAAGGCCAAATTCATATTTACAATAGAAAGACAAAGTATTTCTGATATACGGACCACGTGTATGCAGTCGACGACGTAATGTCACGCTTATTTTTATCTCGGTTTGTCAGTCAAGCTTAATTATAAAAGAGTCACGCGTAAATTTTACATACCGTTTCCATCTTGATGCTGAACAGTGAATGGACACATCTTAAGAATTCCATTTCATCGATATTGCATTGTTCGAAAGCGGGGGGGGGGCATTTTCTCCTAATTCACACCGCAAAGTAATCTATCGATCAGGTTGTTGTTCTTGTTCATTATGAAGAGCCTTATGATGTTCGTCTAACGTCATCATTAATATAGTTTTAAAGAGAGAGTCAGAAATCTTAATGACGATCATTTCACTTGCCTGAAACTGAAATGGAGTCAATAAATGTACGAGATTTTGCTTGGGCTTGGGAAAAGTATTTTCATTGAAATTAGAGGTAGGATTGCGTACACAGCCAAACACACATGTATGCTCATGGGCGCACACACATACACACACACACACACACACATATATATATATATATATATATATATATATATATATATATATATATAACCTCAGACTCTGACCCCTTCTTATACTGCATGGTTAAGAAGGCGAAGTGCGGTGAGTATTAAGCAACCCTTGCTTGACTATAGACTCATTAAGCAATGTCGGTTCAGAAGAGGTGCTGTTAGGGATTAAACCACACTTTCTTAACTATAGACTTATCAACAATACCGATAAAGTTAACGACTACTAACATTTTAATTTGACACAATGGTGACTCATTTTTTGTAGTAAAGAATATATCACCAATTTATTTCCAAATTCGGAAATATCCAAATAAATAGATACTTACATTTGGAAACGGATAAAAACCATACCTCCCCTAACAAAACCGGAACCAGTTTACACTCAAAGAATACATATTGTTTGCTAAATGTTAGATATACACTCGGGGCGACGCCGATAAATAAAATATATACATTGTGAGTGTTTGGTTCGAAATTTCAGAATTTTAGCGAGATACGCATGTATACATAAATACATAACACTTTATATAATAGAAGAAAATCATAGTCAGATTGTATATATATATATATATATATATATATATATATATATATATATGTTGACCGGATGTTTGAATACATGCTAAAATAGCTTGCGATCTGGAATATCAATATTTCATTCTGAATAGCTACTTCTTTAACTGTAGATTTCCTCCATGTTCTTAAGTCGAACAATTGTAATTCGATTTTATCGCTTCGCAAATACACTTATTCATCTCGAAATATTTTCCGCATGGAGACCATATTTCTTTTCTGCAGAAGCTGTTAATTACAGATGCAAGTAGCATATTTCAAGATTATTGAAGAATAATAAAAAAAAATGTGTATTCTTTCGTTTATTAATAAGAAATAACTGTTAAAAAGCATATTCCAATTCATATAGATACTGGCTTACCAGGAAATACTTAATATCTGACAACTTTTCAGTTTCAATGCAGATTAAGTGATCGTTACCAAAGATTCGCATGCGGAGTATTCATTGAATGAATGACCTTTATAATAAAATGAAAGATAAGTCATATCTTCACTATAATATTTCATATTATCATTTTTTATCTAAAAAACACAAAAAATGATATGAAAGTAATATTAATATTAGTTGCCTAACATAAGCAACACATTTAACTTCTACTGTTTTATATATAACTTTTAAATTCACATTTGAGAAAAATAAAAATAGCATCATCGCATCCAGGCACAAGCGGGTAGGGTTAGGGTTAGGGTTAGAGTTAGGATTAAGGTTATAGTTAAGGTTAGGGTTAGCTAGTATATCTTCTAAAGCGATCATTTTCGTAAACAATAAATTACACTTGGCTGCTGCTGAATCTGTTATCGCAATGGATATATTTTTATGAAAGCCTGAAAAAGATTTGCCCAGGGTTTGAACCAGTTTGTATTATAAACGTATTTTACATTGTCATCTTGTTTTACAAGATGACTGAAATATGATTTTTGACGCGTTCGTACTCAGTATAAGTAAAATAAAATAAAACGAAAAGTTTACGAACTTGCATTGATTTTTCTGAAAAGAAAAACATCAATATGATAATACGCTAAAACAATAGTATATTCAAAAGAAGGGTTACCCGTCCAGAAGATGCAAAGCAAGAAAGTAATTTCTAAATGTCATTTGATGTCACTGTATTTTCGAACGTGAACATTGAACTAAAATAAACTTCCTTTGATTTCGAGGAGGATTAAGTGTTTCGTCGAAAGATGGTGCAATAATATCGTCTGGTCTGCGTAAAAGCCGGACGCCCATATAATATAAGTATGTCACACAACTTTTACGAGGGGGATACAACAGACCCTCATAACCAAATATATTCTGAAACTACATTAACCAGAATAGTTACATATACATGTTTCAGTTTTATAATATCGTGGGGCTTGCATTCGCGCCGGACGTCAGTAGACTAGAACTATTTTAAAGCTTGGGAGCAATATATAAAAGGTGGAGTATACAACTGGGGAATATCCACGAGCCCCGCAAGTAGTGAGTATTGATAGTTTCCTGAGTTAAAATATAGTTGATTACAGTAAATGTTTGAGTATAAATTCCCTACACTATCAAGACTGGGGAAAAACTATTAAATTATTTAATTTTGAGTAAACTGAATATATACATATATATGTATATGTACTTTTATCTTCGGAGGAGTGTCAAGTCGAAAGACACGTTTCTTTTAATCTGTAAAAAATTATGCATATGTTTTATAGCAGGTAGTTGAAATATAAAAAAGTTCGAATCAAAAGTAGTTGAATTTAATGATTGTGATGTAAACCGATTCATAATTTTGAATTGTCTATTATCTTTCCAAAGAAGTCGCATAGATATAAAGTATATATATATATATATATATATATATATATAGTTATATATATATATATATATATATATATATAGTTATATATATATATATATATATATATATATATATATATATATATATATATAAATTCGTACATGTATAGTATTAGTTTCTGTAAATTTAAATCCGTAGAAACTCAAGTGTTTATAAAAAGTGCTCAATACCAAGTAGAGCTGTTTATAAGTATAAATTTTTTATTCATACAAACATTATTGGTTACATATGTGCATACTTGTTTCGGTTGTACTTTTCCAAGAAAGTCAACCTCATCGGACCAAGAATCTTTCAGGAATCTTCTGAAAGATTCTTGGTCCGATGAGCTTGACTTTCTTGGAAAAGTACAACCGAAACATGTATGCACATATGTAACCAATAATGTTTGTATAAATAAAAATTTATCTATATATATATATATATATATATATATATATATATATATATATATATTCACACACAGCGTTTGTCAAGAGCACGGCGGCGAGCGCGTGACAATGATAAATATAAAAAAGAGGTAAAAGTGTCCAGATGTGGATCGTAGGTCCGTAGGACCAAATATTATGAACATAATACAGGCGGAAGGGATTTTCAAGTTGAAGACATCACATTAAAAACAAGGAAGCATAACGAGCAGATAAAAGACGAGCTAAACACCAACTTATGTGTTAAACAATATTTATTTATATAATAGTTGAAAGGGATTAGCATGTATTGAATAAACAACAAGAAAAACAAAATAATATTTTAACGTTAACTGATGGCGATAGTGACCCAAAGAAATCACGGAAAAAAGAAGATTACTAACTCACAGAATGTGGAAGGTTGTTACAAAACACACCAAGGGAGTTCAACAGTTCAATTATCCAGAAATTTCACAAGAAAAATTAGTCCAAGATCCACACTTATCTTTTGATGGAAAAGTCGTCAGCAGATATTAAGATATAAGTGTTCAGAAATTATATATATAGGGGTGTAAACTACGCTTCATTTGTAACAATATATATATATATATATATATATATATATATATATATATATATATATATATATATATATATATATATATATAAACACATATATATATATATATTATTGTAGAAAATTAGTAACAAAACAAATAATTGTATATACCTGTAACTAACCGTTAGCTGTTTATTTAATGCGTCTGATACTTTTTTAGCTTTTAAAGAATAATATACTTGATAATATATATATATATATATATATGTTTATATATATATATATATATATATATATATATATATATATATATATATATATATATATATATTATTTATCTATTCTTTTTCCATTGCGGAGTGAGAATTATCGACTAGTCAAAAGTTAAACAAAAACAAATGCGAAAATATAGTAGCGATTTCGTAATGTTTTTGAAACACGTAAAAAGTCTAAGTTGCATTAATTATTAATAAAATAATTCCAGAGAAAACTACCTATTAATATTAACATTAACACCATGGTCTTTACCTGACCCCCTGAAAATAGACCCGGATGTGCTTGAGGCACATGCAGTTATCACAGATTCATCGGCCAATTCCCCACCGAAACAAATACCTTGATTCGGCAAATGGAAAAGCACGACACAAGGATATCCATAATAATATGTCTTTCATAGGAAACAACATTTATATATATATATATATATATATATATATATATATATATATATATATATATATATATATATATATATATATATATATATTTTTAGTATCAGTTTAAAGACTTAGGACTGTGTAGGTCAACGCCCTTCCTTTAATTATGACTATAAATAAAAATAAAATAGTGAAAATAATTAAATATAAAACTCCATGAAATCGATGGGAAATATAATTATTCACTTTAACAACAGGAACAAACATTTGCCTTTCTTCCTAACGAAAATCGTCTTTACTTTATATATAAACGAAGAAGATATATAGACACGCACTGTTTTGTCTTCTGATTATTTTGTTGAAAATAAAATATTTATTTCCTTAATATTAAAAGATGATGATAACAAATCATAAATACAATAAATGAAATAAGGACCATCTGTCAAAAAGTTAATTGTTTGTCAATTTCCATCTCAAGTCGGCATCGCGTGAAACCATTAAGTGACACCTACGTTGACTAGAAAGACCCCTCCCTAGTTCACTAAGTGTTTAGTTGTTACGTTTTGTCTTTTTCTTAATGTTTGAGCGATAAATATATACATCATACATCAAGGTCTTTTGAACAATTTGCATAAATTGTGACTCGGCGGCATCGCCATTATTCCGGACTTTAATATGTTTACAAGTCGAATGCCATTTGATTCGCTTATTCGATGTTATTTTCTTTCGATGGAAAGTTAATATGTTACGGCTAAATGGAACAATTGCAATATCACCATTTTCATACAGAATAAATCTCTTTAGGTTGGCAGTCATATAAACAAATCTAAACACGTAATAATTTCCCTTTCTTTCCTGGCGAGCCGATAGCATACATATGAGGGAATTTTTTAGAAGAGTTCGACACTAATGGAAGAATAAGTTTTCCAAATAAGAAATAGCCACGCTAGTTATGTGCAGTGAGCGCACACGCTATTGGCTTTCTTTTGTGATTCTTGTGTACACATGTTTCTATTAGGTTATGGTTAGCGTTTGTGCCCGGGTTTGTATTACTGTACATATGTCCATTTTGAGATCTATGAAACCCTGATTTCTCGTCGCAGAGTCATGCTTAAGTTAGTGATTAGAATTATGGTTAGGGTCAAAATCTGCACTTTGACATCGATGACACCCTTATTTCCCGTTGTATAAAATGCCGAATAAACACCACTATTGAATGCGTCACGGAATAATAGACGGCTATCTGTTTGAGTATTTGGAGGCATACATATAAAGGAAATGGTATTTTTATGTAAATACTCAATAGCGTGACTTGGAACCACTCCTCTTGAGTAAGTAGTAAGTTACTACAACCTGCATTTTGTCTGTTTTTTAGGGAAATGTTGATATTTTGAATTTATTTTTAAAAAAACGACCATGAGTGAAATTTCTGACTTTAGTTCACGTGGTCAAGTTTGAAATCTCAGCGTAAACCACTCGCTATGTCTAGCCACAGTGAAAAACCATGATACTGCGACATTCTTGTGTGTGGATTATTATATATAATTATACAAAATGTGTGTCCTGTAAATGTTTCCTAACGCTTTTTCGATATATTTTAATTACTCAGAACACATTCTAAAATATACATAATTTTGTGTACTAGGACATGTTTTTGTACACATGTATTTTAAATGTTTTTGGTAAGCCATGATTTGCAACTAACTCAGCGAACAATCTCCCGCCTCTCTCTCTCTCTCTCTCTTTCTCTCAAGTCGTGTATATTACATACATCTTCTCATGTTATGTCTTTCACCAATCACTCTTATTCCATATACTCTCGAATTTTCTCATCTCCTCTCGATTACGTCTTAATCACTTTCTCATATATATATTATCTATTAATAATGGAGTTTATGTATCCGTCTGTCTGAGTACTGTCATCAGAGTACTATGATTATTTATTAAGCTCGCCAGCTTCATTATATACCATTTAAAAAACCGCTATAAACACTGCGTACTACCCAATTTATATAATCAATTGCTTTTTAACTTCTAATAAATAAGTATTCGCAAATAAACACTAATGATTGTTCTCTTCATATTTCAACATGTATTTACGCTATTTTGCTCGCTAATAATCTTACTTATAAATTATAATTTAGATAGACAGACAGCTACATACATACATGAAATGCGTTACGTATTGATAAACGCTGGCTATTTAATCAGTGGTTCCTATCCCTCCCTCCGTTAATTCAATATGGCGCAACTGATGAAACAGCCAGCGTTAATACGGCGCATTATTTAAAATGTAAATAACAACGCTGGCATTCACCGTGATAAGTTTCCTCTTATTTATTTTTTTAAACCGTTCTAAGTTTGTTTATTTTCTTAATCGTATCAGTTATTAAATTCACTGAATCAAATTGCTTAATTAAAATAATAATTAATTTAAAAATTACTATTTAAACATACACACACACTTTATAAGGAATTTAGTTTTCACTTTAGGACCCCCGCTAATGTTGGCCCCGTCGTTAGGGTTAGGGTCGGTATTTTGTTTTTTTAATTGTTGATTTAAATTTACGTACACTTTTTTTCCGCTTCGAAAGACATAAATTATTACTTATTATATTCTGACCTGGATTTGTCGCAAAACGATTGTGTGTAAAGAAATGCAAGCAGACGACACCTTTTACTGGGCAAGTAAATAACTGTTTTTAGAATCGTATATAAGGTAACAATTATTTCTTAGTTTCCTTCTTTTATTAACTTTCATTCGTTACTACTACACTATAATAAATACTACATTCAATTTTTATTTAAATTTTTTATTTTCTTTGCATTTATTTTTAATGCAAACACTGTTTACGGTTGCTAGAAACCAGAATAATATTATTTAAATTAATTGTAGTGATAAAAAGCTCTTTCCAAATTACATACTAGCGTCATTTCTGACGCGGCAGCCTAGCAAACATATACTATTTCAGACTAATATACTATCATTAAATGCTCAATTCAGGGGCATAGTGTAGTGTAGTATATGTTCTATTGTCTTGATACCATCCCCCCAGGCATTTTCTCCTCCTTTTTGAGAGGTGTGGAGGTAGTGTAGTCTCTGTTCTGTTTTCATGATACCATCCCCCCAGGCATTACCTCCTTTTTAGAAGGGTGGAGGTAGTGTAGTATCTGTTCTGTTTTCCTGATACAATCCTCCCAGACATTACCTCCTTCTTTTTTTAGAAGTGTTGTATCTGTTCTGTTTTCCTGATACCATCCTCCCAGGCATACCCTCCTCCTTTTTTATGAGGTGTGGAGGTAGTGTAGTATCTGTTCTGTTGTTTCACATTATACTTCTTTATTTTCATTACGTTGTTAAGACAAGGTGTTTTGTTGTTAATTAAAGTTAAACAAGTTATAACTCGGCCATTAGTAAATGGGTGCCCATTTTGGAAAAATAAACTGCTGACTCATCCTTCCGGTCCTTCTGGAAGTGACGTAATTGTGAGAGGATTTTTTCACATTATCATTCTTTATTTTCATTACGTTGTTAAGACAAGGTGGTTTGTTGTAAATTTAAGTTAAGCAAGGCATATCCCAGCCGTTAGTAAATGGGTAACTATTTTGGAAGAATAACAAAACTGGTTCTTTGATATGACGTAGGCGCATTCAATAGCATATTTAAACATGAGTTATTTGATATAACCGCCTCGGTCATATCAAAGAACTCATTTTTTTCTTAACTATGTAAATATCTTTAAGGGGAGGGAAAAATTTAAAAATAAAAAAATGTTTAAACTAAAAATATTTTTATGTATGAGGGAGGGTAAAAAAAAATTGGAAGGTTTCAAACAATTTTTTTTTCTTAACTAAAAATATTTCTATGTATGTATG
Organism: Sepiola atlantica; assembly: GCA_963556195.1. Taxonomy (NCBI): domain Eukaryota; kingdom Metazoa; phylum Mollusca; class Cephalopoda; order Sepiida; family Sepiolidae; genus Sepiola; species Sepiola atlantica. Next base: position 23,209,550 of record OY744542.1, read on the forward strand.
TAAATATTTCTATGTATGTAAAAAAGGAGTGGAAAACAATTTTTTTTTTTGACTAAAAATATTTCAATTTATGTGGAAGGTAACAAAAAATTGGGGTGCGGGTCGAAATTTTTTTGTTCTTTTATGTTTAACTAAAAATATTCCTGGACGGAAACAAAGAAAATCAATGTCTAACCACCCAAGAAATATGACTGGGGCTCCATCGGTTTACGGGTGAGCGTTCATTTCTGACGCGGCAGCCTAACAAACATATACGACCGGAGAAAGCATATATTTGCTAGTATATATATATATATATATATATATATATATATATATATATATATATATATTAGTCATGTCCATTTTATATTCCAATAACTATGTTTTTTATTATTAATATTTTGATTTGTTCACATTTCCGAAAAAAACATAACATTTCTGTGTGATGTATTTTTACAGTCCGTTTCATTTTCCATGAGCCAAACAATATTTTAATGTCAATTTCGTTACTGTCAGAGTACAAAATTATGAAAAAAATCCACAAAGAATAAAATGTTATTGGATTAAAATGTCTTGAAAAAAAACCTACAGTATACAGTGGTTCAATTTTGGGCGAAAACAAATAAACAACAAAGTAAAGATCAAACTCACATGTGGGGAAACTCACTCGTACGCCCTTTTCTATTTTTCAGTTCAAATTTAGTACATTCTAAAAGTTGTGTGGACATTTATAAATTTTAATTCAGTAGTATATCTTAATATAGTTAATAATTTCTATCATTTATTTATAAAAATTCGAATTATTTTGAGGGTAATTATTTTACTTTCCTAAAGTTACATCAATGAGCCTGCAAATGCCTATTTAGGCCATTTAGATACGAAGCTAATTGCAGAGCTGATCTCTTTTGACTTCATCAGTTGGGAGCAAGCTATATATATTAAGCCATCCATTCAAGCAAACATTAAGATTGTGATACTTCGGTTTTTTTTAGTGGCAGATGTTTAGTATTTATTTGTAAACTGTTTAAATTAACACTAAGATAAGATCAATTTCCCATATTTCATCACTTAAGCAGTAGGTTTCTATTTAATGCAATGTAAGGGGAGTTTGTCCCTTACAACGAAAATAGTTTATGATTACCGAGACATGAATAACACCTCCAAAAGGAGCTATTATATATATTTTTTTCTGTTATATGATGCTAATTACCTCATTATAAAGTATTATGAAGATCCAAAAGTACTTTTAAGGACATTTATACCGAAAGTTTATTGTGATTTCGTTTTCTACTTAACTCGCGTTGTAAGAGAAATAACAGTTCCCATATATACTTTTATTTTATGCTTATATTTATATTTAGCGTTTGTTTGGCATTATATTTTGAATGATGACTTTTTTTATTGTTTTTTTCTCCTTCCTTAAATAACTTATTTTTAGTTACCATTACTTCACTAATTAGTACAGTGGACATCTAATAAAAATTCTGCTGATCTGGCTCTCTTACCATTTCGTTGTCTATATGTTAGGTTTAAGCTATATGTTAGGTTTAACTTCGGTCATTTGTGTTGTGTGTGATGTGTTCTATATTTAAATGTTTTATATTGGGGTATTACTATTCCGTCATCTATTATTAGGTTTACAGTTTCTATTGGCTACATAGTCTTATAATATTCGTATACCTTAGATATTTTAATATTTATGTTGATGAAAGGGTTACTGCCACAGGTGTTTAAATGGAGCTGTAACGGGATAGGGTATATGCTGTTCTATGTAGACAATTCTGAACCACTTCCTTTCTTTTATTTAATAACATGTATTTAGACATAGCTATATTGCAGGATTCCAGAATGCAGACGGAAATAGCTGTTGATCACTCTGACGTAGTTGGACACGTCTCACTGTTAATCTTGAGGTTGAACATCTTTTGCTCCATTCTCTTGGTGTATGAAGTAATAGAAGCCATTACAAAGAACGGCAAATTACTTAATTGATTCTTACCGTAATTTGCATTGCCTGTTTCTCTTTAAATCACATGGGATCGACACGCTATTAACAGAGACATAAGCTCTCTTGCTTTTCTGCCACATACTTCCTGTCATGATGTCATAACTTACCACATAATTATAATTCTAAACTGTTAACTTCTACATGCAGTTTTCTGTGGATGGCTTAATTTTAACCTTACGTGGAAAATTTCCAATGTAATATTACTTTCACACGCTCCGATCTAAATACTGCCACAACAACTTCTCAAAATGGAACTGAACCGAAAAATGTGGAAGGTCAGTTTTTTCTATATGAACCGGTGGAAATTCCTAAGTTGTATCCCTCTGAAATATAATTTCAGAATGTATCTGGTTATGCATGTCTATCTACAAAACACTTGTAGGAGTTTGTGAGATATTACTATTCTTTAGATGTTCACGAACGAAGACTCAACGATATTATTATAACACCTCTGTTCAAATTGAAACATACTTATTTAAGTACGCCGCTTAACGTTGTTTCAGATTATATCCGATTATTGGAGTCTATTTCTAAAACTTTGTTGGCGTCTGTAATATATTTCCATTCTTTGGAGGTTAATTATTGTACTATCTTTGGACAGGACAGTTACTGCACGTGTTTCGTACCCAAAGATCGAACAAGTGTATTTAACCACGGCCGTCGTAATAATCGGGTCAATGCACTGTTGAATGACATGCTCTAAAGTAGCAAACGAGATTTGTCGAACAGTCAGACTAATGTTATTTTGACCCCTCCCTTCGCTTAAAAATTCCTCAAAACTCAGAAAACCTACCAATTTTAATGGCATGTTCATTATTTATTAATGACGATAGCGGGAACAAATTAACTCATTACTTTATCGAAAATCTTAGTGCATATGTATTGTTTCGTGTTATTTGCTTAGGCTAGATAACACTCATTGAATTAATACTTAATAATAAAATGGCGTTGCCATAAATCTTTTGATAAAAAAAGGGAACATTTTTCGTTGAAAAATAATCAAATATTAATTCTTAAAATAAGTTAATTCATTTCAAGATTATTTTTAATGTTCGAGTTAATTGTTAAGACAACTTGGTCTACATCGAATGAAAATACTATCAGTTATACTGCATGTAGATATATCTTGGTTTATGAAGACAATCCCTATTCTTAGACAGTTTTCCTCTGAATAATTTGATGAGTAGAATAAATTATGTTTCTTAATTCTCTAATTAATCCAGAATCTAGAATGAGTAGCAATTTCTAGAAATTACACTACTTTGGTATTTCTATTATACAAAATCTAGAATTCTCGAGTGGCATCATAGGTAATACATAGAAAAAAGAATTTAAAATGTCCACAAAACACAGAATTCTCTAGCGACGTGATACACAGATTAAAGACAAACAATTGGTCAGTAAAGAAGATGAGAACGCATGGGTGGTGGAGTATTACGAATAAGCGCCTACAGCAGCCAATCTTTGATTGTTTTAACTTAAAAGAAAATCAAACCTAAAAGGTAAATCAACCATGAAAGTGTACAAATTCAGTAAAGTAACACAAAATCAACAATTAAAAATAATTAATGAAGCATTTATTGCAATAAATTAATATGTTGTTTTTTTTCAAAACAAACAGTTTATTTACAATATAGTACACCTGTTTAATAAATTAAAACATTTATGTGTTATGGAGGATTATTTTCACAACGGACAATTAAAAAAAATGTAAAAACGAACAGTTTCTTTAAATATCTGTTTCTTTTTTTAAAACGAACAGTTTATTTACAATATATTATTATTTGAATGTCCCGTTTATTTTGTTTGGTTTTCGCACACATTTAAGATAAAATATATTAATAAGTGTAAACTGATAATCTCAAAATAAAATTCTAATTCATTTTCTAAAGTCTTAAAAATGAAATCTTAATGCAATGCCGTAATCGTTGGCAGCTAGTTTGTATTTTAAACTATTTTCTTTCGCGCTTAACATCTCTAAAAAGAAAATACGTTTGAAAAAAGGAACACGTTAAACATGATTTCGAAGTGAGTGATAATCTCATGACTTGCTAAAAAAGGTGAACTCTCACGCATGCGCCTCAGTGCTTTTGGCACTAATTGGTAGTGGTTCCACTATCAATGACGTCCCCATACAACTCGACTCGATGATCATTACGACGCCCGTGATTTAGCTAGTTTCAGATTCGAAGTAACTACATCATCGGATGAAATTTAAATTAAACATTTGCATTGCATCTTCGGCGATCGAATGATTTTATGTTTTTAAGAAAGAAGTTGAAGATGATACCCTACGTACAAACAGTAAATTGCTTTAGCGTATCATTATATCGATATTAATATATGTATATATATATATATATACATATATATATACATATGTATATATATATATATTGTATATCTATATATGTATATGAATATAATTAACACAAATATATGTAGTATGCATACATATATATATATATATATATATATATATATATATATATATATATAATGTGTGTGTATCAATATAATTAACATAAGTATATGTAGTATGTATATATATATATATATATATATATATATATATTATATATATATATATATATACATATATATATATATATATATATATATTATATATATATATATATATACATATATATATATATATATATATATATATATATATATATATATATATATATATATATATATATATATATATATATATATAAATGACAACCGTTTAATACAATACATCTCTGCCAATACCGGTGGGGTTTATTGATAAGCGGTAGAGCCTCGGATGAGATTTACTGGGGTACCGATTTCGAAATTCGCTAGCTCGAGCCACGCTGAAGAGACGTAGACGACGAAAGATACGTCCATTGGTTACTATATATATTTACATATATATTTATTCATATATGTATTAAAGAAGATCCGAACAACATCGGTACCGTCAATTTTTAATCCAAACAAAGCGGACCTATAATTGGTCTCCTTTATCGAACTCTGTTCAGCCTCTCTTTATGCCTGCTTTCCTTGAAAATGGCAGCTCGCGCCTTGTGTGACTTCCTGATGATATTTCGATCCTCTCATTTATTTTCATTTTTATTATTTCTTGAGAAGCTTACACAACGTTTATGTCTGAGTTGTAAAATTAATTCCTGTTCGTTTATTTTTTAACTTTTCAATTTTATTATTTTCTTTACTTCGCTGTTTTTATTTTTTTTTCATTTCTAAAATGTATTTCTGTTATTAAATCATTCATACTTTTTTGTTTTATTAATTTTATTAACTTTTGAGTATATAAGATTTTAAATAATTATAATAATTTGAGTAAATCGAATGACCAAAATAATTTAAGCATTTTAAAAGTTTACTAACGTGATGTGATGATGGCGTCGCAGCATTAGTAATAGAAATAATAATAAAAATAACAACAATAATACCAATGATAACACTACTTCCAATAATGATAATAAAAATAAAAATATAAAAATAATCACACTACTAATAATAATAATATCGATTGTGATAATAATTTTATATATAGCTAAATTAAAAAGATGGAACAGATTTTAGAAATTAGAAATATAATAATTATCACAATCACTTAAATAGGAAGATACCTTAGTAATTAATAATTATAATAATAATAATAATAATAATAATAATAATAATAATTCATAGTAATATTGATAATAATAATGACAATAATACTAGTACTAATACAAATAATACGTATAACAATACTATAAAATACTAGTAATAATAAGTTGTAGTGATAATAATTGTAATAATAATAGTGATAAAGTTGATAAGAATGCTAATAATAACAATAATTATAATAATGGTAATTTGGTAATATTATTAATAATAATAATAATAATAATAATAATAATAATAATAATAATAATAATAATAAAGACGGTTATGGCCATGAAAATTAAAGTGATGATAGTAATGAGGGTAATGATGAAATAATAATAAAAATTATATTAATGATAATGATAATAGTAATGATAGTTATTGACGATGATAAAAATAATCATAGTAATAATAACACTTATAACAATAATCGTGTTAATATTAGTCATAATAATAATGGTAATAGTAATAATAATAGTAGTAATAATAATAATAATAATAATAGCTATAATAATTATACTTATTCGCAGTTGTTGATAGTGTTAATGTTTATAGTAATGTATTGTAGTTATAATTCTAATCATAGTCATGCAAAAATAAATGTAAATATAATTATGATAATTATACCGAGTATGATATATAAAGTTATAACTATGTGTGTCTATGTGTTGATAGATACGTTGAATATCATAATAGAGACTGTGTTGCCGTGTTGCCGTGTTTTTGTATTGCATAGTGGGAGAAATTCACTCTAGGGTATTTAGTAGATACTACATAATGATGGGTTTAGTTGGTGTTGATATATATTTCATTTTTTATTTTTTATTTTTTCATTTTTATTTTAATTTTTAATTTTATTTTATTTTATTTTACTTAAATTTTATTTCTTTTTATGGCTTTAGTGTTAACTCTAAATTTCAAATGGTAACATTGTATCAAGAAGTTATATATAAATTACTTAAAAGGGGTGATTTGTGGTGCCTACAGTTAATTGAGGTTTCTTGTGTTTTATTTAGAAGTTTATCTCTGCACTAAATCTAATTATCTCCAGTTTTTCACTTAGGCATAATTAACATGGTAAACTTAAGGAACTGCAGGTACTGGTTTCTTTAAAACTGTTCAAAATAAGTGCTGGGGATTGATTATTATCAGCTAGTTTCCAGTGGTATAGAGAGAGTTAAGTTCTCTTTCTGTATTCAGAATGTTTATAAGCGCGGTTGAAATTATTTGGATTCCTATCCCGTGGATATTTACTTTAACTGGATAACTATAACTTTTTAGGAGAGGCCCCCGCCCACTTTCATAACTGTCCCGCCGGCCCTGTATATATATATATATATATATATATATATATATATATATATATATATATATATATATATATATATATATATGATATAGAAAAGAGGGTAGTGCAGTATTAGTGCACTTCCAACGAGATTAAAGTATATATGTAAAGGAGCAAGGCCACCAACTTTTGTAAAATGTTTTTTTCAACATTTATTTATTATTTTGTTATTTTATCATTTTATAATTTAATATAACGCGTTTCAATCGGTGCTCTACTTTCTTCAGATATGTAAATCCATTTGAAGAAATGTTGGTAGCCTTACTTCTTTACACACACACACACACACACACATATATATATATATATATATATATATATATATATATATATATATATATAACATAAGAGAGTGAGAGATAATAGTGCAAAGAGAGATTCGGAAAGTGTTACAGATATGAAGAGTTTAAGAGATATGTATACATATATATATATATATATATATATATATATATATATATATATATATATATATACATATATATATATATATACACACACACACACACACATATATATATATATATATATATATATATATATATATATATATATAAATAAAAGAGTGTGAAATATATAAATAATGGCATATATATAATTGTTTTAGAGAACTAAAGAGCGAAATATAAAGATTTTTTGAAAGATATTGCATACGGGTGACATATCCATGTCATTATTTCTAAACTGACAGACCAACAACACTGATATATATATATATATATATATATATATATATATATATATATATATAAATATATATATATATGTGTGTGTGAGGGGGTGTCTGGGTGTGTGGTGTATGCGTTTGTGCTATTCGATGATGAAATGTCAAAATTAATGGTTGATTTAATTTGTTAAATGGTATTTCGTGAATTCAATTTATCGATATCGTTGTTGTAATTTAAACAATGTTATTATTATTTCAAGATCTTCCACACAAGCTGTCACAGCCGTTTCCAATTGAGGTTATTTCTACAAGACCGTTATCGGCGTCTACAGCTGGTGCGAAACAGTTGTGTCGTTTGGATAGCGGTCTACAATTTGACATGTTTTCCGACCGCTCCACCCCACGCCAACCATATCTCTTCATCAAGTGACGGCCATAAGGTCTGATATGATTGATTTGCCTTTAAAGCGTGATTGTAACAAACCCTCATTATTATTATTATTATTATTACTCACTTATAGGTATTACACCAGTCGTTATTTAGTGCTATACAGCTGATATGAACCAGTGGCTTTCCCTAGAGTCTGAGTGACAGTGTGTATTCCTTCAGATTTACACAACTCTCCATTCCATTGGATTATCATTCTGACTCACTTGTTCTCGCACGAGCCGTTTTCACTGGTTACTCCTTGATACCGGCCAGTTGTTCTCCATGGAATCTGAGTGACACTCTATAAACTCATCCTATCAGTTCGTTTTCTTTCTCATCGTGGACCTTTGTATTCACTAGTTCTCACACATGTCATTGTCAGTGATTGTTTATTGACAAAATCAAGTGGTGTCACCTAGAGTTTAACTAGCAAGAAGTCTCCCATTTTTTCAGTGATCATAAAGACATATACACAATAAGAATTACATAAATGCACTACTCTCTCATGCTTTAAAACAAGCTCGACTCATTAAACAAATCTCGATGAAACTTCTTGAATCTACACTCATTATAAACTTTGAAATAATTAAACAACGTATTCTCTCTCTCTCATTCTAACTTTCAGTCTCCAGCTATGGGATAAATACTCCTTTTTATTTTCTAATGGTCTTTTTATTCTTTTCTTTCTTTCTTTACTTCAATAATAAGTCGAGAGAAAGAGAGAGAAAGAGTGGGTGTATGTGTGGGTGTGAGTGTGGGTGTGGGTGTGATAGATGACGTATAACATAATAACAGGGCGTCGAAATACAGAAGGTACAATAGAGAGAAGGGTGTCTTATTTGAACAATCCAAATGGGAGTTTTTCAAACATAACTCAATCCCGATACTGATGAATATTTTAGCATGTACTTTGTGTGAATAAACTGTAAGAAAAAAGTTGTTGGCAAGCGAACGTTGATAATTTCAGCTATAGTATAGTATTGAATTTGAATTTCATTATCATATATATATATGTATATGTATATATATATGAGAAAAGAAAGGATGAAGGTAATCCGACGTAATTTGAAATGAAAAAGGAAAAACCAAAAATAATTTTTTTATATATTTATCAACGTTTCGTCTGAGGAAGTCTTACAAATGAAGACGAAACGTTGATGAATATATAAAAATCATCCGTTTTGGTTTTTCCTTTTTCATTTCCCATATATATATATATATATATATATATATATATATATATATATATATATATATATATATATATATATATGGGAAGAGAAGGATGAAGGTAATCCGACGTGATGGTAAAATGAAAAAGGAAAACCAAAAACTGGATGTTTTTTATGTGTACATCAACGTTTCGTCTTTATTTATAAGACTTCATCAGGATGATGATATATATAACACCACTAAATATATATATATAACACCACTAAATAAATCTCAAACCTTACTAATAAAACATGTTTACTCATACACTGAATTCTAAACTTCTCTTACACTTCGATGCCTTTTTGTAGAACTACTAGCCCTTTCGCTACAGTTTTACTGAGGCCAAATCTCTTTCCCTGTATCATTGTTTTTCATATATGTACCCAACCAATAATCGTAAGGACAGATTTGGAGAATAGAGTGGCTGCAGAAGCAATTAGAAGTGCAGTGTTTCCATCGTTGCGATCGACTTATTACACGGTGCGTTGTCGTCGTGAGAGAACACTTTTTAAGGGGGGTTCTTACTTCAAACGTAGCAAAAATTCTATTATATTATTCGCTATTCATGGTTCTATTCTTAAGGAAATCGATGAACAAAATAACTTATGCAACCTCGAATTACGGAAGCCAAAACCTTGTCTTCTGATGTTTTCGTCTTTGGTCGTTTTCGATTATTTGGACCTGCTTCTTCCCTCTTATCTGACTGGGTATTTTACTCTAGAATAAAGTTGTGGATATATTTTTTATCCATTGTACAATATTGATGCAACACCTTTTTTTTACGTTGAAACAGTTACAAATAAACACTCTGAATTGCTTTATCAATAAGAAATGGTGAATGCACTGCATTCAGATGTCTTCAACTTCACGTGGTTTCATTTACGATTTAGTGGGGTCTGTTTTTCTTGAAAACATTCATATGTTTGACTAAAATCGTTCTGCATCGTTTGTGTCTGTATGACCGCGTTTAATGGTAGCAGACACATTGTAACTGTTGTTTCTGACGAATCAGGTTCTGAATAACACTTACCAAACAATTGTTTTACATGAATCGTAATTTTTCCATCAGAAGCAATGCGGTGTCAAAACACGAAATTAAGATGTTTTCATTCTTTTGAAAATTTGCAACTACAGCTTTACTTAAATAACTGCAATTTGTAAATTTATAATACGATCGGCCTAAAATCTTTACTTGTGCCATTTAAAAGATTACTCTTTTAATTAATGGCGCACCATCTATATGTCAGGTCCAGGACTATGTAAGTAGTGTATTATATATATATATATATATATATATATATATATATATATATATATATATATATATATATATACAGGTAGGAAGTAGACGACTCGAAGGTTAGCAAGATCGTAAAATAATTGAAAAATCTGTTGTTCAGTTATTCGCTTTTCCTTAATAAAGAGTTAAAAAAGAAACACCCCAGTTCGTTTTATTGATCGAGTAGCGGGTGAGGGGGTGGGGGGTAGGCCGGACGGTGCCAAGTGAAAATAAATCGTTTGGTTTTTAAAGCCGTGTAAAAATAGATCTATTTATATGTTTATTTCCTTTTTTGTACTGTTTTTGTATTTTTTGTGTTTGTCGATAAATAATTCATTTCTTTGTGAGATGGTCGCAGGACAAAAACGGCTGACATTTTGAAAACAATGGGGTAATTTATGAACGATATTGTCACAGGTAATGAAGGGCAGGAGAAAAAGGAGAGGGATGGGCTGTACAGAAAGGGGTGCACATTAGAAATAACGAATATGAGAGTGGGAGCGAGAGTAAGAGTAATACGGGTAGAAAGACAATAGTTTTAAGGCTATGTAATAGAATAAACATTTATAAAGAGATGAGAGAGAGAGAGAGAGAGAGAGAAAGAAAGAGAAAGTTTTTTTTTCTGTATGTAGCAAAGGGAAAATATAAAGAGAGATGAAGAGCTAGAATGAGGGAAGTGAGCCCTGTAATGAAGCGGCGAGAGAGCGGAGAGTGAGAGTATGTAGTATAAGAAACAAACATGAATGAAAGAATTTATACTAGATGTAACCACGAGTCTTGCTTTATGCAGCTATAATCAGCCGGTGTGCCCGCGGCCCTGAAAACTCCACGAAAATTATTCTATTATTTATTATTTTCTTTTCTAAGTTGCTGTTTATGGATGCTCAGTGCGACGACAGACCCCAGGTTATTCTTGAAACAAGACTAATAGAAAATAGCAGCAATGAATTCATCGGAGATTTTCACTTGAGATAATGTGTGCTTGATGTTTGTATTGGTTTTAGCTTTCAAGTCATATTAAAGTCGATAATTCAACACAGGTGACCCCAGAGAATCGGTGAACAATTGCATAGATGTCATCAACATCACATACTTAAGAAGTGAACATATCAATTAATTTGAAACTAGTAAATGTGAACATACCAATTCTTATGGCAGCCAAATAAAACAACAAAAAAGTATCTGATATATATATATATATTATCGGAGAAAATTGCTGGGATAGATAAGTTGGTTAAAAGCCAAGATTCAAAATCTGAAAAAGTAAAACAAAGATTGTGGGGAAAAACAAGGTAAAAGCTGTCTAAATACAAGCATGTATCCGATTGTAAAAAAATCCTGTGTCAAAAAGTCCAGCGGAGAAAGTGGTTTGTAGGTAGGCCGTTAGAAGACACGATGAATGAATTGAGAGGTTTCAAAGTTAAACTCCAGAAACCACCGTCTTCAGGTACGGTCAAAATAGATACAATCCAGACTGTAAATAGTCCAATAGAGGGTTCGTTCGTGGATACAACAAGGCTGTTATTTGTTAGATAGGAAATATCAGCCATATTAAAAGGTCTTCCTGGGCATAAATTCATAAAATATGTTGAAATTGACGAGGAGACACCGAATTAATATTTAAACGTCAAATCACCAGTTCCTTATTCGAATATTTACTTCCGGATTCTTATTTTATCGACTATTCCCTTGATTATGTATTTCTTTATCTGTTAATCCCTAATTTTCCTTGCGACCTAAGATTTGTTTTTATCTCTATCCTTAAATCTATTTTACCTCATTATGAATAATTTAATCTGAACGAACATACCGCCCTTACGCCCCTGCACGCATTCCCCCGATACACCCTGGTATTTGTAATTCCCCCGCGCTTATCGACATGCCTTTCCCTTCCATACCCCTTTCTAGTTGAACCCTAATTCACACTAGCGTCTACTTTAATTTATAAGCGACCCACCCTTCCCTCTCACAATCGAAGTTTAAATCGTATTTACTCGTTACACCCGCACCCTCTTCTTCCCTCGCACCCCTCACACATTCCTGGCTTGCCTGCTGATTTCATATGAATATTTGCCATTCTTCGGACGGTCCTGTTTATCAACAGGCAATTGGGAACTTGGCTTAACTTTTAAATATTCGCTGTCTCTTCGTCAATTTCAACATATTTTATGAATTTCAGCCCAAGAAGCTCTTTTAATATGGCTATATTTCCCACCTCACGAATCACTGAGCCTTGTTGTATCCACGAACGAACCCTCTATTGGACTATTTACAGTCTGGATTGTATCTATTTTGACCGTACCTGATCCCGGTGTTTTTTGGAGTTTAACTTTGAAACCACTCAATTCATTCATCGTGCCTTATAACGGTCTACCTACCGCTGGACTTTTTGACAATCGGACAGCCTTTACCTTGTTTTTCCCCCACAATCTTTGTTTTACTTTTTCAGATTTTAAATCTTGGCTATCCCAGCAATTTCCTCTGATGATAAGATTTTGATATTTGAAAAGCCTGGCTTAAGGAAAATAATTAAATACATTACTTTTTTGCAGAATACACCTTGCATTGAGTAACTGAATTGAAAAAAAGATCCTCCTCCGTCGCTTTTCGAATTCCTTTTCATCCTTCTATCTGCTCTATCTAGTATACTTTTCACAATAGGTGTTACCTTTCCTAAAAGTTCGCTTCTAGTTTTCTACTTAATATATATATATATATATATATATATATATATATATATATATATATATATATTGTGTATGTATTTGAGCAGCATTTTCTTATTTAAGCAAACATTGTAAAAAATAACAGAATTCGTCCGTGTAATTATGATTTTTTTTTATATTTACATCTTTCTGACGGTCTTTTCCTAATAAATGTTCCATAGGTTTCATGACTGTTTTCGATTTTTCGTCGAATCATTCTCAGGTGTCAAAAGCAAATGCACAAAAAGTTGGCGAAAGAAGAGAATTTTTTAAAAAACGGCGGAGAAACGCGCAGAGACCGTTTTTCTTACATTGTTTATTTGATCCACTTCAAGAACGCGGTCGGAGAAAGTGGTTAATGTTTGCCTTAGGAATACATACTTACTTATGAAGGTTTAAGAATCCCAATCAGTTAGTATATTTATGTCTGAGGTTTTGCCCACATTTATTTATTAAACATGTTTTAGCTATTTTTGGTTATTTAGTACAGTTGTTATGGTCATATTTGATCATTTAGTATGTTCCTATTACATGTTTTAGTAACACTTGGCCATTTAGTATCTTCATGTGATAGGTTTTATAACATGTTCTAGTTCGTATATTTATGTAATATGTTTTGGTCACACTCTGTCATTTAGTATATTCATTTTATATGGTTTTGCCCCATTTCGTCATATTTCATAATTTAGAATATTTATGTGTTACTCACATTGCGTTATTTCATATGTTAATGTACTATTTCATGGTAACATTTTTCATTTAATGTTGTGGGCCTGTAAGGGCTTCAGAACAAATTATATTGAAGAAAGTATAATACATCATATACAGAGAGGGTTGGACGTCTGTCTGACTGCCAGTATTAGACTAGGTTAGTTGCATTACGGAAAATTATGGTCTCCTGGTATTTATAGTAAAGCGTAGTAGTGCAGTCCGTAACGTATGTAACATAACATCCCTTTCCCAAACGTTACCTCCGTAGGAATCTCAGTATCGTTTATTTTTTGGATTGATAACGATAGGATCTGGAAACTTCTGTTTCCTTTTTGATTGTCGCTGTTCTAGAACTGCTTGGGGTGTGTGTATCTCGCAAGAGTCGTATATGGTATCCATCACTTTTTCTTCTTCTGTTGGTGTCATCCAATGTGATTTTGAGAGAACTGAGGGCCTTGGATTATGTAAACCATATGTTTCACTCTTTTTTCTATCGTAAAAAGTTATTTCTTTTAATACTGTTTCACCTGGGATGTAACGTAAATTTGCTACAATATAGTTTTGTCCTTGTTTGGTTTGTTTCGGCAGCAATTTGTCGAAAACGGATCTTATCTTACGCGCAAACATTGTTTCTGCTGGAGATAATAGGTATGGTGTGTAAACATTTGGTTTAATACTGTATTTGTGAAGCGGACTTTTATTTCATTTCATTCGTTCTGCAATGAGAACGCTTGTGTCTTGCTTTATTACAAGTTACTCAGGTTTTAAACCGGTATGGACAATCTATAACTCAATGAAGGGATCCACAACGGAAACAGGTTTTTTTATTTTATTGGAGTGGCTTGTTTTTGCAGGAATGTGAAAATAATCTATACTTTTAGTTTGATTTGTTTTTGAAGCAGATTTAAAATGTAATTTCTGACGTATCTTTTTTATGTGAGCAATGCCCGACTCTTCAATAGCTTTACAATCTTGTTTAACACCTAACAATCTCTGTCAGTCTTCAGCTATTTTCTCTAATGTAAAATTCAGCTCACTTTCTAACGTTCTATACGTCTGTCGTTTGCGTCGATGTCTAATTCAAGACCTCGGACAAATATTATGGATTTTAAATTATCTGCGCTAAGTTTAGTAAATGGGTTGGTTTCCTTGTAAGACAATAAAGAGAGAAATGATTTTGTCTAAAAAAGACCAACTTACGAGCGTCTTTTCTTGGTCCACCAATAAAGCATGGTTTTAGAACTTAAAGAAGTTGTAAGGTAATTTGGTAGTTGGATTCTCCACGTTCATCTCTTGTAAACTTCTCAAATAAAATTACCTCACTGTTCTTCGTCGCCAGTGGTGTGGACTTGTAAGAATCTGAAAAGATGACGCGAACTCGGATAAAGTGCAATAACGTATATTGTAGAAAGTATAAACACAGTATATAAAGAGATTGCTTGAACATCTGTCTGACAGCCAGTATTAGATTAGGTTTGTTCCCAAACCAGGAGGTATGTTCCCCTGCTATTAATAGTGAAGAGGAACAGTTCATGTAATCAGTAAGGTAGGCACGATAACATTTAGTGTATTCATGGTACATGTTTTGGTCACATTTCGTCATTAAGTATATTTTGGTTATACGTTTTGGGCACACATCGTCATTTAGTATATTCATGTCACATGTTTTAGTAACCTTTTTTAAGTCAGTATATTCATGTAACATGTTCTGGTCACATTTCTTCATTTAGTATATTTATATAATATGTTTTGGTCCCATTTTTAATTTAGTATATTTATATTATGTTTTGTTACATTTCTTCATTTAGTATATTTATATAATATGTTTTGGCCCCATTTTTCATTTAGTATATTTATATAATATGTTTTGGTCCCATTTTTCATTTAGTATATTTATATTATATGTTTTGTTACATTTCTTCATTTAGTATATTTATATAATATGTTTTGGTCCCATTTTTCATTTAGTATATTTATATAATATGTTTTGGTTACATTTTTTCAGTTAGTATATTTATATAATATGTTTTGGTCCCATTTTTAATTTAGTATATTTATATAATATGTTGTGTTACATTTCTTCATTTAGTATATTTATATAATATGTTTTGGTCCCATTTTTCAATTAGTATATTTATATAATATGTTGTGTTACATTTCGTCATTTAGTATATTTATATAATATGTTTTGGTTACATTTTTTCAGTTAGTATATTTAGATAATATGTTTTGGTCACATTTTTCATTTAGTATATTTATATATGTTGTGTTACATTTTTTCATTTAGTATATTCATATAATATGTTGTGGTTACATTTCTTTATTTAGTATATTTATATAATATGTTTTGTTACATTCCTTCATTTAGTATATTTTATATAATATGTTTTGGTCCCATTTATCATTTAGTATATTTATTTAATATGTTGTTTTACATTTCTTTATTTAGTATATTTATATAATATGTTTTGGTTACATTTCTTCATTTAGTATATTTATATAATATGTTTTGTTACATTTCTTCATTTAGTATATTTTATAATATGTTTTGTTACATTTCTTCATTTAGTATATTTTATATAATATGTTTTGTTACATTTCGTCATTTAGTATATTTATATTATGTTTTCTTACATTACTTCATTTAGTATGTTTATATGATATGTTTTGATCCCATTTTTCCTTTAGTATATTTATACAATATGTTTTGTTACATTTTTTTCATTTAAGATATTTATATAATATGTTTTGATTACATTTTTTCATTTAGTATATTTATGTAATATATTTTGTCAATATTTCGTTATTTAGTATATTTATGTAATATGTTTTGGTCACATTTCTGTATTTAGTATATTATTTTTTCAATATTTTGTCAACATTTCGTCATATAGTATATTCATCTAATATGTTTGAGTTACATTTTGTAATTTAGTAGAGTTATCTTATATTTTGTCTATTAATGTTTAGGTTATATTTCGTCATTTAATATATTCCTGTAATATGTTTTAGTCGCTATTCATCATTTAGTATATTTATTTAATATTTTTAGGTCAACTTTCGCGATTAAATCTATCTATATATTTTGGTCACATTCCGTCATTTACTATATTTATGCAGTATGTGTAGGTAAAATTTCGTTATTTAGTATATTTATTTAATATATTTTGGTAATGTATATAATATGGCTGGTCACATTTCGTCATTTTGTATATTCATGTAATACGTTGTGGTCAGAATTCGTCATTTATAATATTTAAGTAATATTTTATTTGTCATACGTCGTTGTTTAGTATATTAATATATGTTTTAGTCAAATTTCGTCATTTAGTATATTTATAAAAATATGTTTTGGTCACATTCAGTGATTTAGTGTATTCATGTTATGTATTTGTCACATTTCGTCATTTAGTATATTTGTGTTACATGTTTTGATACTATTCTGTACTTTGCAACATTTAAGTAATATTTTATTGGTCATACTTCGTTGTGTAGTATATTGAAGTAATATTATGTGGTCATATTTCACATTTAGTATAATTATCTAATGTTTTGGTCACATTTTATCATGTAGTATAATTATGTTATATATTTTGTCACATTTAGTTATTTAGTATAATCATACATTTTCGTTTGATTTCGTCTAATACTATATTCATGTAATATTTGTTTGTCAGATTTCGGTATTTAGTATTACCATGTAATATGTTTTGACCACATTTCCTCTATTAGTATATTCGTGTTATGGGTTTTTGTAACATTTCCTTATTAAGTATATTCATTTGATGTATTTTGGTCACATTTTGTCATTAAGTATATTTAGGTAATATGTGTTTGGGACATTTTTACATTTAGTATATTCATATAATATGTTTTGGCAACATTTCGTCATTTAGTAGATTCATTTAATATGTTTTTGTCACATTTCGTAATATAGTATATTCATAAAATATATTTGGTTACATTTTATCATTTTATATGTTGATGCCCTATGTTTTGGTGACATTTCTTCATTTTGTATTATAATATAATATATTATATCAACAATTTTCATTTAGTATATTTACATCATCTAATATGTCTACCTTTATTATTTGTTCTTATACTAATTCTATCTACTCGTCTGTGATTTTTTATGTATTTATTTATGAAGTGTTTCCCCGTTTTTACAAATGTCTCTCGTCTTTTCCCAAAATGTAACTTTAGTACCGATGAAAGTGAAGTAACCCAGCATTGACGAGTACAGAGTTAGTGCCTTTTTTATATGGCGGCAATTCAAAAATAATTCTGACTCGGTCAAAATAATTGCGGGAAGGAATTATATTGAATTTCATTTTATTTTTCTGAAAAACATTCTGCAACAACCATGAAAAAACTGTCAAGCAGAGTTCAATATTCATTTCTTAGGAATAAATATATCGGTGGTAAAGGAACGATACATAGACTGACATTACTTTCTATATAATACACTATGTGAACACGTTGATGCCTGAGCAATTTGCAGACGTTGTTTTATTTACATCTTTTAAGATATGCTTCAACTTGACAAATCTTTGTTCCTCTCTAATTCTTGCTTTCCGAAAATGGCATAACCCAATTATTTGGATCATTTTATGAGAGGGTGTTTATGACGCCTTTTTTCTGTAAGAATGCTACATTTTGTGTCAAACCAATGACACCATTCCTGATGTTATCGCAACTTCCTACATTCTTTGACAGCGTGTTTCACTATTTTGTCCAATTAGGGATCCTAAGATTTGCACAACAAAGAAATAACATACATACAATTAATTTTGTAAGAATTCGATAAGTAAGCTGGTATAATTTTCTTGCTTGTCCAATTGTTTGGTTAACACGGTGAGGTGGCCAGAGCCCACGGACGTTGCCTCACTTTATTCCCACGGCGGAAAGGGAGTGACAAGACGTAATATACATCATTGGCCTTTTGTCACTAAAAACAGAAGAGCGAGAGCTTTTTTCACACTTGCGAATAAAGTACAGCAAGAAGGGACCTTCCCAAGGGAAACTCCTGGTTCCTGTCGTCCGCTGGTCTATCGCCGTCACGCACGTGCGAAGGCGATGGCGTCAGAGACGTATTAGGGGCAGGGTCGACGGCAAGGTGGAACATTCTATCCCCCGCGTCATAATTTTTTTCTGGCAGACAATCATTGTTAATTAATAATTTCGGCAAAACATTGCATCGATCACCCCTTTTCCCAAACCTAACATTTTTTGTAAGACAATTATTTTCCAAATATTTCTTTAGTGTGTTTATCTGTCTTCGGCTGCGAAAAAGTTAAACACAAAGTCAGATTATACTGGGCAAAATAGCTCACATCAAAATAGAAATCTGCCGTGAGAGGTCCTGTCAGTAATCCCTCGTTAGAACGTCCCAGGCAATCAGCAATAAATCAAACCTCTTCCTTAAAAAGACGCCCATTTGAGAGCTGCTTTGTTAGGTAAGTATATTACTTTAATATTAATTAAATATTTTACGATTATTGAAAAGCAAAGAAAAGTATGTAACTTTCAAAAAGTAATGTTATCAATAACGTTCTTACCTTTTAGTAGGTGGGAATTGGTTCGATAGTTTATTGACTGTAAAATTGTAAAATATTGTTCTCATGCAAAATAAATGAGACGAACCCTATGTAGAAAAATATAACGGCATGTTTTTTGTTTGGTGACGCAAATAAATAGTTAATAACTCGAAATTGCTAGGCAGCCATATTCAGCCCATCGCAATTTGATTCGGTTAATATTAAATCTGTCAACACCGACGCATCTTCAACTACCTACGCAGTTGATGTAGCCAAGTTTCTCACAGAACCTGGCTTACAGCAACGCCTTCTTTATTTTCTCGTTTGCTGTTTCTGCAGATATTCTTACATGTTCCCCTGCGTCAATCAGCATACTTTTATTTTCCGGTCATGTGAGATGTTATTTAGTCAATCAGCTAAATATCATTCTTCGAGATCTTTTTTCTTCTGGTTCCTCAGAGGTAAATATTACTCAAAATCAGCTCTCACGTACAGACCGTAGAAGCTTTCCAAACTAAATTCATTATAGAATGAGATATGTTACTTCACAAACAACAGTGGAACAAAGTCAGTTTAGAAGACAAAAGCTTAAAATGGTGACTTGTATACGGCTTATATATATCATACATTTCATGTAATCTAATAGCTGGGATCTATTACGATATACAAGATGCATTAAAATGTATTAAACGTCATAAGAGTAACCTGCAATAAATGCCACCCACTCAAGCAATCAGTGATAAAAATCGCAATGATTTCTGCAATCCAATCATATTTGGATTTATACATTTCAGTTAATGCATGACTTTTCCATTGAGTTTCAGTCATGGATGCATGACAGTGTCTGTTTAGTCGCCGTTCAATTATGTATTTCAAATGTTCACCTCTATATTGCAAATACTCCTGTATACGATTGATTTATGCTGTGATAATCTTCCTCAGTTCAGGAAGAGTCTGAGGATTGTTTTGACATACATTATCAGATAAACAACTGCGGGCTTCAAGTCTGATGAGTGTGAAGCCATTTAGGATGACACATTTAACTGATAAGACCATCCCCAAATTATCCCGCATATCATTGGACGGCGATGAAATAGGACTGAGATTTGGTTGACTATTGAGGCATATACTGAAGGTTATCCATACCAAATATGTTTGGGTTGCAGAAAGGACTGAGTTTTAAGGGTTTCATTAATGGCTTTCATTGCGGCCAGTCTATACTTTGTATACTAAAACTGAAGCTTCACGAGAACATTGTTTAAGTGGATGGTGGCCACACATGTCCGGGGCATGCGTTAATAACTTTACGTTGGTATGCCGCGTCAATTATCCTTAGTTACATTTGTTCTAAAGACATATATTAGTAAGCAAAATCGTCGAAGGTACTAGGTAGCATCAGGTTTTTCCAGAAAATAATCAAGTTTAAATCATCCGAATATAAGCTTAGAAGAACACTTACAAACATGGCCGCACTTCAGTAGATAACGGAATATGCTAAGCCACGCAAGCAACACGCCTAAACGAACACACAAATTGAGAATATTTACTGAATACTCATAAGGAATACGACTTTAAAATACTACTTGAACTTCGTTATTCTGGTCTTCAAAATCTGCTATCAATGTCCCTATTTCATTCTATATTTGACCATCCAAGCTTGGATTACGATGGTAGACAACTCACGTGATAGATCGTATCACACCTTCTAAGCATCCGATTAAGCCAAACATTTTGCAAATAATTTTGCATAAAATTCCACTATTTGCGATAAGAGCCGCGTAACTCCTCAATGTCACCTTATAGTTGTAAACAATCTGAACGACATCTATATATCTGTCCGAGAGTTGCCAAACTTATCTAAAAGCTTGATGCCAGTAAAGTAACTGGTTCTGACAACATTCAAATCACAGTGCTTCAAAAGCTGCAAAGGAAACTAGCTGCTATTCATACAAAGCTGGTCATTCAGTGCTTAAAAAAAATGCTTCCCATGACGATAGAAAACTTTGTTAGTCTACACAGGATTTAAAACTTTGTTTGTCTACACAGTATTTAAAAATACTGAAGACCAATCTTCCTAATCTCAGTACAAACTAAAAAGGCTTCTGTGTCTTCTGAGTAAATTGCTTGAATCTGTGATAAATCAATAAGTGGTCAATCACCTTAGCATAAATAATCTACTCAGTGACAAGCAATATGGATGTCGTCCTGATCTGATGTGTTGAATGTAATACCCCACAAGATCAGTTCATCTATTCACGTGGGATTAATTTTTAGAGCAATAGCTATTTATATATCAAATACCTTTGATAAAGTTTGCCCACATGTTTACTTCACGAGCTTACTAGCTATAGAATATCTGGAAATGTCTTCTATACCTTCAGATCCTTTCTCTATGAGAGGTTTTTTTAAAGTAGTTATTAATGGGCAGAATTCTGAAGCAAATTATCAACGCTGTGGTACCACATTCTTAGCCCAACCCACTTTTTGGCCTCCATCAATGACCTCTCAAATCAAATGGGTTGATATTTATGCAGATGACACAACCGTCTATGGCAACACTTTGGAGATCAATAATGATCAAGATCTTTCTGATGCTCTCTTTTTCGACATGGAGCATATCGTGCAATGGCGAAAAGGTGGGTGATTGATTTTAATACGCCTTAAACCGAGCTTCTCTTCTTTCACCACCAACTTTGCCACCAGAGAAAGGAATGGCTCTATCCTTGATGAATCCCCCCTGCATTGATAAGCTTCTATGGCTGACCTACACTCTAGACATGAAATGGTAAACTTACATGAAATCTGTTGCTATGGTCGTTGTAGATACTTTTAGATCATTCTAGCGCTCTAGAAAATATATTACTCCCGTGTCAATGCTATATATGCATGAAAGTAAGAAAAACGCCCTAAGATTAAGTATTTTAGCCAAATCTGGAGATATGTGGCTCCGAAACTCTTTTTTGTTGTAGAGTACATGGAAATCTAAAGGTAGACCTCATTTCCTCATTACGGCCTCTATTATCATGAAGCAGAGCTTGTCTATCTATCTCTACTTTGCTTCAATATATGGTTCATCCTGTACAACATTTACAGCAAAAACTCAAGCTACAATTACTGTATATGATTGTTCTTTCATTCCCTGTGTGATTACCACTAAACGGATTTTCAAGGAGAAAAGGTTTTTTTTCCAAGAACTATCCATCTGTAGAAAATAATATCACGGGGCTGATTCTCAGCTGACTACAGCATGATCGTTTACAAGTCCAAAAGTACCAAATTAGGCAGTTTGAATTATTGGTACAAATCATCACGGTGTTTTCTAACCATTCATCCTTAATTGGCCTTTGGGCGTTGATAAGCTGTGTATCGTTAGTCAATAAAAACAAGCAAGCACAATCACATAGTTTTAGTATGTATACATAAAAGACGGGTAAAAGTGTGCCTTACCAACGACATATTATCCTCAAATATATTCAGACTCTCTGTACAAGGGTTTGCCAGGAAAACGTGATATGAGGATACTTCACACTAAACGTAAACCCTGACAAAATATTCAAAATAACATAGTATTCGAAGTCCAAATTAGATCTTCTCTACAAAGCTATAAACTTACTCATACGAGGTATGGTGCACCTGCTCCAAGAAATGTTTCACCAAGTAACAGCACGTCGGTGGATACTCAGCGTCACAGGATTTTAAAAAATGGCATGTTTACCGAATCAGTTTGCATCTGATTGTTTAATGACATTTTAAGAAAACGATTTTTTCATTGACTGTTTATGTAAGGGTATCGTTTCGTCAATTTGGTAAGTAAAAGAAATATAGTAATTGCAGATAAAATAAAAATAATACACACCGAATCTTAGTATATATACATATATATATATATATATATATATATATATATATATATATATATATATATATATATATATATATATATATATACAGGGTGGGCAAAAATAAGGGTCCTATTTTTAAAAATTCATAACTTTTTTATTTATTGATTTAAAAAAATTTTTTTTTTAGAATAAGTAAAGGACCCCTTCCGAAGCAAGCATGAGCCGTATTAGCCCTAAGGAATGTACCCTCATTTAGAAAACATTATTTTTGCTTAAAAAACTCAAAACAGTGTAAAAAAAAATACTTTAGTTTTTGTAAGTTTTAAGAAGTGTTTTTCGGCTAAAATTTGTTTTGTTTATTTCAAAAAATCTCGGAAGGGTCAGTCTACACACACATAAAGTTTGGTGAGTTTAACTTTCATTTTGTGGAAGTTATTAAAATTCAAGTTATTCAAATTTAAAGATAGGACCCTTATTTTGGCCCACCCTGTATATATAAATATATATATGTATATATATATGTATATGTGTTTGTGTGCGTATATGCATATATATATGTATATACATATATGTATATATATATATATATACACATACATATATACACATATATATACACATATACATATATATATACATACATACTTATATATATATGCATATATATATATGCATATATATATATATACACAAATGTTTATATGAAATTATTATATTAAAATACAAATAAAATTTACAAAAAACAAAATAGTTCCCGAAGATATATTATTTCAATTTTAAAATCAACTTCATATTTCGAATTAAATATAGCTTATATATATATATATATATATATATATATATATATATATATATATATATATAATAATGGTAATAATCCAGGTGAAAAATATCCACAGGGTGGTAATCCAGAGAATTTTAACCGGGTTTATAAAAAGTGCTCATTATCAAAATAGAGCTTTATGTATGATAATTTTATTTACACAGACATGTACAAAATCTGCAGATTTTGTACATGTCTGTGTAAATAAAATTATCATATATATATATATATATATATATATATATTCATCTCGTAAAAAGTTTATGGCAGTAAGAATATCTGCTTCGATGTTTTAATTAATAAAATTAATTTTTTATCTAAGAAAATTACTATTATTGTTAGGTATCTGAATTAATACACTATTTTAAAGAAAATGGTATTCACATATTTTAGAATACCATTTTCTTTAAAATTTCGACTCGAATGCAGCTTTATCCGTGATATATTTCAAGAAGATATTGTCCTTAAAATGTATTCGATGTTAAGGTTCCAATTATGAAACTGGGGAGTGTTGATTACTTTTTAATTTACAATTACTTTTGAGGTCCGCTCTTATCCGGTAACTGTTGAAGTCACATCAATTGGTTTCATTCTCCTCCTCTTTATTCATTTATGGAAAGCAAGCCCATTAGAATTAGCGCGCTTAGGCCTACAAAAAGCAGCCCGTCGGCATTCTTCGGTAGGGGCGCCTCAGGCGATTATCAATAAACTAACCCCTTCTCAAGGAGAAGGTACAACCTGGGAGAGTGGGCATCCTGAATCACATCAATTGGTTAAATATAATTTGTCCCGGGCGCTTGACACTATTGGCTAATGTCTTTACCTGTACCAAATCTACCAATCTTAAGTCAAGTTTCCCCAACCCTTTCGAGATTCTTCGTTCTACTTTATTTCCCAACACAAGCGACGACTAATGCTTTCAGTATTAGGGCCCGATTCAGGAGATTTGATGGGTGTCATGGTAACCATTTTGTTAATACTCCTCCCAGGTCGACTCTCACCCGTTTTTTATAATTGCTGAGTCGCGCTATTTGACCCATAGAGTAGCCGAT
>OY744542.1:23239793-23392293 GCA_963556195.1 Sepiola atlantica
TATTACAACTTTGATTAACATCCATGAAAATATGTTTATTCTTGGAAATGTCTAAAGTTATATGCAAAGTTCCGAATACGTTCGTCCAACACTCTCGACTAGTCTTCTATCTGTGCCCGCTTCTAGGTACATATAGATCTTAATTTCCCTTAATTACGTGACAGTTTCCGTTGGCTGAGTGGATATGGCAACTGCTTGTAGATTCTAGGCTGACTCTGTGAATCGGGTTCGTGCCTCCCGACCGTCAGAAATTGTTACTTTCCTGCACTGATGGGAGCAATATGCTTGAAACGCTAGCGTCTGTAGGTATTAATAATTTAATATCGATTAATAAATATTATATGTATTTATAATTTTGTATTCACACAAATATTTATATGTTTTCACAATAGTCGAAATAACTAAGTAACGTAACTTGGTGAATTTTAGTTATTTGCGGATGGAAATCTTCTTTTAACCACGGGTAAGTAGTAATACAATGGCTTTATATTGTAAAGCTAAAAACTTTTCATAACTAAATTGTTGATAGCGAAGACGATTAAGTAAAGAATAACATTTTGATTTGTCTGAGTTATTCTAGCGACTTGATGCCGTCCGATTGGAAATACGTTTTCTTGAATTTTGTAATCATTTGTTGTTGGATTCCTGACAGGGGTATGTTGTATGAATACTAACTATTTGATATTGATTTCTATTATATGAACACGGCAATATTTATAGGATTGTTACTTTAGTCTCCATGAAAAAGTCCAACAAGAATATATATATATATATATATATATATATATATATATATATATATATATATATATATATATATATATATATTAGGAAGACACCGACGTTGCTCGGGAGTGAAGTAGGATCAGTTTTTAACAATGCTTATTACACGTTATTACTTTCGCTCTGTAATATAACCATAAAAAGTTGTAATTTTGTAAAAACTATATGGATAAGTAGCTTATACATATGGTTTACATTTAATCACAATCGGATATCAGTATTTATAGATTTAAGGCGGTTCTGTTCCCATAGGTCACTTAGAGGTGAGAGTACCTATATATTCGGCAGATAGAGAGTAACGTAGCGATACTTCCCCGAGGAGTAAAGTAAAAAAGCGGCCAGTCAAATTAGGTCAGCCTATCCTGACGTTTATTTGCAACAAATAGTGTTATTATGTATAAATGTGTTTTAATTGTATTAACAGTTCCATTGGTGACCTTTAATTTTTGATTAAGGAGTATCTTGTCTTACTCTTATAATATATCTGTATATAAAGAAGCATTTGTCACAAAGCTTACGCCGTGTATATGAATGGCAATAAAACAAAGGCTGTTGGATTTTTATGACTGTAACTAGGTGAATAAACCAGTCATATACAAAAGTTTATTTGTACCAAATATGGTTGTTATGCAGAAAATATATTACATTTTATTAACGATTCCATGGGTAGCATTTTTCTGTGCTACAAAAATCGGATAACATTATCAAATCATTTAAAGCTGATAATAAGAGTATTTAAAAATCCCATTAGAAAGGATTTTAGAAGATTAGTTTAGATAGTATGGATTCAAAATTGGGGAAGGAAATGTTGTATGCACCAATTGCGACGACGGTGTTTCGAAAATAAAACAATGGTATCTAAGTCTTGATCGCAAAAACAACAACATCGCTAGCATTAAATATTTCTTTATAAATAGTAACTGTAAAGTTTTAAACAATGACAGGAACAACGGACGGATCTGCTGTATGATAGTTTGATGTTCTAATTTCCCAAGGTCTACTATTTCTCGAGCCGTTCGGTAAAAGTAAAACAAATCCTCGAAAACATTTAGAACTATACGCAGCAGCAGCGAACGTGTTTTTCTTTCATTCAACCAGTAGGCTTTCTCAGCCAATGACAGGCGCAGTAATTTCCATATGCGAATTTTGTACGTAATATAAAACCCAACAATTAGCTTTCTCTCTCACTTTCCGGTTTTCTTTCAGACCCCACACACGCGAGAACGTCCGTAAAAAAGATCATCGGACGGCCGATGTCTCAATTCAAGATTGTGGTCTGTTTTTGTGTGGAAAGACATTACCATTCTCACTGTGGGGTTGGCCTCTAAGTTACAAAAGTCAACCTTAAAAGAAAGAAAATATATTTTATGGGAGAAGTAATAGCTAACAATTGCTGAATATACTGGACCACTCTAACACAACATGTCCTGGATACTACCTCAATCTAGCTTACCTACCCGGCGTACCCGGAAGTCTTTTATTTTATTACTTTCATTTTTGTTTCCCGTATTTTCTTTACTGGTTCGTTTTTTTGCCAAATAATTATTTTTAAATAGGATTCTGAACGTAAAATATAATTATCACTGTATCCTTTCATTATAAAATTATTAATTAAACCAAATTATTATAGAACTATAATAAATTGTGTTAGAGTAGTGTTGGATAAACTTCTGTTTTAAAAATCATTTGATGTAAATAGCTTCAAAATATATTATACATGAAGATTTGTTTCGAATTTTAAAGCCAGAAATTTCTATTCGACAGTTTCACTGCTATGAAATTTCGAAAAGGCATGAAGTAATTAAGTTTCTTAACTATTAACATATCAAACTGTCTATCATTTTTTCAAAGATATCGACATTAATTATGTTGGATTTAATTATGTACTGAAATGTTTTTTTTAAATAAAATTCGTAAAAAGCCTACTATCCTTGTCATTAATGAATGATAAAATTATATATAAGTCACATAAAAGCGAGAAGCACACTCACATACACGAACACACACTATATGATTAATATAGTGATTGGCGAACACCTTTACTGTGTACTAATATATCCGAACAAATCAAGTTTCGGTATACAAGCATCAACTGGTGAGTTGATCACTAGGCTACACCACACTTAACTTTCGTGATCTGACGGGAAGCAGAGTATCAGTCTAATTAAACCGTAATAAATTCAAAAGCAACGAACATATATAGTTTTTATCTTCTCGAGAAAAAACCCGAAACTTAAGGAAAAAGAGTTTTGAAAAATGAAGCTCCGCGACTTATGCGAAGTGCGCGTAAACGTCCTGGCCTACGTTAGTACTGATCAGACATACATCGGATTAGGGTTTGGTTTGGTTTAAAGTACAGGTATGCACGTTAAGATCGCCGCAAGAAATGCAGAATAAAGGCTACTATTGAACGCATTGCGGAATGGTGAACAACTATTTGTTTGAGTATATATATAAAGGAAGAAATACAGTGCAAAGGATATTTTATGCAAATATGCAATGCAGTTCATAGTCTTAAGGAATTTGTTTTGACTACAACCAGCATTTCGTCTAGGTTTTTATTATTTTTTCTTGGGGGGGGGGGGGTCTTTTACAAAATCTGGTATAAAAAAATGAATCAAGTTTGTGCGTGTTTTTTTGTCATCCTACCTGAACTGTTCTTATTTAATTTTCTATTTAAAGCATTTCATGTTTATGAAACACTCCTCCGTTTCCTTGTGATCGGTTTAGCAGATAGAGCTGTATGCAAAGCAAGAACGACACTTTGATGCATACCCCCCCACTGATTGCTATTCAAATGTCTATAGTTTAACGAAGGGTATTTTCTATATAATACCAACAAATGTTTTCTCAGACGCTTCTGTTGACACTGACTTTACGCCGAATTACACCAAGGGTCCTTCTTTATATCTCGATCACTTATGCTTTCAGAAACTCGTCTTCCGTGGTCTGAGTTCACGCCCACACCACAGCCCATAATGTGTTTCCCCTGTCAACTCTAAATCAAATAGGGCACTGTATGAAAGAATTTTTCTTTACATCTCATTTCATAACAATGATAATCCGTGATGCGTAACCAGCGTCGGTTGAGCAAGGTCAAATATCAGACATCCTATGAAGAAATGACTGACTGGCCTACCTCAATTGGAAATATGTTAAGAAGTATTCACAAACATCATCCCATCAGTTGTGTTCGGATCATAATGCTCTGAAATTTAATGGTAAAATGGAATGTCTAATGGAAATATATATTATTTATATATTATATATATATGGATTTCGACATATTTAAATTCATAACATTTGCTTTTACAAAAGAGAAATTAAATGTTACATAAATAAGGGCTTCAGGGTATTCGTTGCTCGACGTAAATGCGCAGATATCATGAGTTAAAATGCCAGTTAAACCGTAAACAGATATAATATTTAGTAGAATAGAATTTAAAATAAGATTTACAGAAAAATAGATCCGCCATTTATGCGCAGTACGCGCACACGCGGTAACCGACTTTTGTGAGCTTTGTCTATACATGCGTCGGGTTATGACGAGGGTAACTTTTTTCTTTTAATTAGGGGATAAACATCACCGTAACACGCATCCCGGAACGGTGGACATTTAACGTTAGACGTAAGAATATTAAGGAAATACGATTGTTATTTAAATGGTCATGACATATATATATATATATATATATATATATATATATATATATATATATATATATATATATATGTACAGTATTTCGGCGGATGAGTGTCCAAAGGCAAACGCATCTCGTTTTCTTTTTTTAATTCTTATGGCTATTGTGAGATTTCAGTCCAGCGAGTGATTCGTTGACGAGATCACAAATGGAGAAAAATGTGTTGTTTGGCCGAACGCTCCTTTGTCCTTAATCGTGTCTCTTTAATTTCTCAAAACAATTTACTTAACAATTTCTTTTCCCATTCCGAAAGGTGGCTTTCTACCTGTCTTGCTGAAATATTGGACTTCAACTTTCACTTTTATTGAAGCTAAAGGCCTGTAAGTACTCCGTTTCCCATCGATCAGCTCACTGTACATAAGGATATTGGTATTCGGGCATCACTCATTCGTACTACATGACCAGCCCGTCCCTGCTGGAACTGAATGAGGAACGTTTCAATACCTCCAATCTTACATCTTTCAGAACGATCAGTATTTTGCACTTGATCTTCAAGCGAGACAGCGGTTGTAGAAAACATCGAGTTGATTAACCTGCTATCAATATTGAGTCCACGTCTCAGACCTATACAAAATGACGAAAGAATTACAGCTTTATAGACCTGGATATTACTGTCTATTTTCACACCCCTCTGGCCCCAAAGGTGATGCGAAGCTTACCAAAACATTAGATGCTTTGACTATGCGGTTCATAATTTCATCATCAAGCGATACATGCGAGTTCACAGTATTTCTCAAATATGTGTAAGATTTCACATGCTTTGCCATCTAGTGTTATTGGGATATTTGAGAACGGGTGGTGTTTGCTTTACATGTTTGATCTATTTGGGAATAGGTGGAGGCTGATGCACAGTTTTCCTTTATGCTGATAGTTAGTCCAAAAGTCCTGCAAACATTCATGAAGCGATCAAAAAATTTACTGATTCTCAAGAGATGTTCCTACCAGAGCAACATCGTCTTGGAAAAAAAGATTACGTATGAAACTCTAGCGCACACGAGTTCTCGCTCTAAAATGGTGATTATGCCACTACTTGTGCCAAATTGGAATTAAACACTATAAATCGAATCAAAAGAAGCATATCAGAGCATACTTGAGACAAAACAATGCAAATAGAATTGCATACATGATACAATCCTGCTGTGCACTATTGGAAACATCGAACGATTCAGAAACCTTCCTGTCAGACATGACTGTCCCACTCATACCCTAGTTAAAAGACACGATAACACAAAGTATGTTGTCAGGAATACCCAATTGATGTTGCACCTTCCTCAATGTCTCACTGTTCTCGGTGTCGAAGGTGTTGGTTAAGTTCACGAACACAATGTACAATTCCTGATTTTTCTCAGTTTCTTCGGAAACCTGACGTAGGGAATAGATTATGTCGATAACACCACGCCCAGCTCGAAAACCGCACTGGGATTCTGGGTAAATTTCCACAACGAGATGCTAAATTATTCTGTGAAGAATAAGTAGAGCTAACATCTTCTTTGCAGCTTAAAACGAAGAGATCCCGGGGGAGTTTTCACAGGTGCTTCGACTACTCTTGTTTTTGAAACACATATTTTATAAAGGCGTCCCTGACATCTTGCGGTGCATACCAATGCTTCTAAATGACAATAAAGAGATCCATGACTTTAGTATCAGTTTCGTGTCACAATGCTTATAGATCTCGGGTATAATTCCGTCCTTTCCTGTGACATTGCCTGACAAGATTTATTGAGTACATCTTTGATTACCTTAAAGGTCGGAAGGTATGACAATCAGGGTATATTTGGTCGCTGGGGAATTGAGGTTATGATATCTTAATCTACTTCGAGGTTGGAATTAAGAACTGATTCAAAGTGTTCCCACCAACGCAATAAGACATCCGTTTTGTCCGTGTTGAGTGTTCTCCCATCAGCAAAGATGAGTGGAAATTTCCCACCTTTCCTTGGACCATAGACTTTCATTGTCCTCATAGAAGGGGCTCGTATCCTTTTTGTCCGCATCCTCTTGTAGTTCGGCAGTTGCGGAAAGCACCTTCAACCCCATTTTCAGCAGTTCTTTTATGCTTTATGTTTGACAGACAAGTTCTTATCATTGATCAATAGTCCATGCATATCATGCATTTGAATGATCAATTTTCAAACCTGTTCATTGTTATCGTCAAACAAATTGTGGTTGTTACCAAATAAAGAAAAAGTAAACTACATCTCTGAGACTCTTCCAAGATGTCTCAATGTAATCAGTTATTTCGACTGTGTAAAGATAAGCACACAGTTCCTCCCTTTTCTTGCTGCTTTTCAATGGCAACACATTGTTGCGTTTCGGTATTGCTGACTTTCGACGCTTCCTGTGCACCAGGCGGAAAGAGGCCTTACTACGGAGGAGTGAGTGATCCGACAGAAAGAAGGTTCAATGAAAAGAACGAGTCATTTACGTCTTGCCTCTGAGTAATCATGTAATGTATCATGTGTTAATCACCCAATCTAGGGTGTATCCACGAGGTCTTACGGTGATTCTTCTGTTGAAACAGAGTATTGGGGATGGTATGGTCAACATCACTGCAGATAGAGAGATGAAGACCGTGTGAATTCATTATCTCTATAGTGTTATGTCCTAAAAAAACCCTCCTAACCTGAGTATTGAAGTCGCGCATGAAGACACGCTTGTCCTTATGATTGACTCAAGAAATGACATCACCAAAATAATCGTAAGACTTATCCTTTTCCGTCTCTGATTTTGCCATTTTGGGGCATAGCAGTTTACTAAAGTATCAATGTTGCCCCAAAATCAAGTGTCGGGGTCATGATACGGTCTGGGATAGATTTTGTGAAATAAGACAAGGATACCGCAAGATCTGATTTGATAGCAAACACCTGATTGGCGGCGTTCTTCTTCTTCGCCTTTGTCAAAAGAGAAGAAAGTATAACCCATTCTACTCTTAACTGTTTTAATACTAAAATACGAGTTTCATTTACAGCAATCGATATATTGTGCCTTATTAACGGAATAAGCGACAGTTGCTGTTTTGCATTCGAGAGTCGTATTTTCTTTTAAAGTGTGCGGACAATTCAAGAGCCAAGATTGCATTTCATGCTTTGCTTCTTCTTTGGACTCTGATACTGAATAATCAGATAGCTTCAGCGGGCTGACAGGAATGTGCCATAAGCAAGCAGTGTTAGGGGTCCTTTTCTCGCTCCAACATCGGATTGGGAACAGCGGTGTTGTATCTAAAAAAAACCGGTGGTGTATCCACTGAAAGATACGGGCAACACAATTGCTGATTGGTTTGTGAGTGAACGCCCATCACCCATTTCAAAAATGAAATAAAATCTGTTCTGATTTTTTTATTGAAAAATATCTCATCTAAACATAATTTCTAGGTCTTCAGCGTCATTTATTATCATCAAATTATTTAAAAGATGTTTTTAAAAAAATGAACTCCCAATTTCATACATATATATATATATATTTATATATATATATATATACCTATATATTTGTATCTATACATTTATATATAAATATGTATATATATATATATATATATTTATATTAATATTATATAATATATATATATATGTTTATATATTTATATGTATATATATGTATTTATATACATATATATATATATTTATATGTATATATAGATATATATATATTTATATATTTATATCTATATTTATCTATTATATCTATATATATATAGTTATATGTATATCTATATATTCATATGTATATATATATTCACATGTATATATATTCATATGCATATATATATTTATATGTATATATATTTACATGTGTATATGTATATATTTGTATATATATATATATTTCTATTTATAAGTATATATATATTCATATATATATATATATATACATATCCATATGTATATATATATATATATATATATATATATATATATATATGCAAGTATATAAGTATATATATATATATAGGTTTATATGTATAATTATTTATATATATATTTATATATATATTTATATACATATATTTATGTTTATATTTATATAAAATAACATTTGTATATATATATTTGTATTTATCTTATATATATATATATGTATATATATCTTTATATATATATTTATATATATATATATTTATATATATTTATATTTATATATATATTTATATATATATGTATTTGATATATAGTTACATATATTTTTATATATATTTATATTTATATATATATATATATATATATATATATATTGTGTGTATTTAGGCAGCATTTTTTCATTAAGGCATATTTCAAACTAGAAGAAAAAGCTATAAAGAATATTTCACATCGATATATATCTCCAACAGATAAAGAAAACAAAATTAAATTAATTATTTATTATAAAAGATTCACAACGCAAAACCTTGTAGTAAAAAACAACCCCTCTCCAACCCCCAAAACACTAGAAAGAACCAATGTAGTTGATAAATGGAAATGCCCTTTAGGAGGATGTACCTCCCAAAATAATAATAGCTACATTGGTTTTACAACAACTACTCTATCCCGCCGCCTCACTATGCACCTCGCAAACACTAGTTCAATATACAAACACCTACAAACGCACAACTGCCCTACATCTGAGTTGAGACATATATTAGTAATGAACACAAAAATAATACATTCCGAAACTAATTTAAAAAAATTAAAAATACTTGAAGCCGTATACATAAAAACGCAGCAACCTAAAATCAATAACATTACATACGAAACAAGTAAAACTATTTTAAAATGCTAAGCCTAATTTAGTGATATCAACCGGTGTAGCCTAATTCAATTAAAAAATAGGGACATTTTATTAAAATTACTTACTGCTTATCTCCCCCATTTTCCTTCTCTATAATTATTAGACGAGACAAAATTAAATCAGCCACTATTTTATATTAAAAATAATAAGAAGAATAATAAATAAAATTAATAAATAAACGAAGAACTGTTTCAATAGTTACATTTTAAAATGTAGACGTCCGTATTTTACGCTAACTGTTTGCCGGCGTATTTTTTAAGAAATTCCATTCTTTCACTCGCTTTGTATTCATTTTAGCCATTAAAGACCTGAAGATGATTCCGGAGAGAATCGAAAACGTTAGTCCAACACATGGATCCTTCATCAATTCATTCCATCTACACGTCAAAAAGATCATTCGACGAATGGAAAAAATAAAAAAAAGGAATCACTAAACAGAAGATTTCTGTCGTCTTCAATCACACATGCCTTAATATATATATATACAGGGTGGGCCAAAATAAGGGTCCTATCTTTAAATTTGAATAACTTGAATTTGAATAACTTCCACAAAATAAAAGTTAAACTCACCGAACTTTATGTGTGTGTAGACTGACCCTTCCGAGATTTTTTGAAATAAAAAAACAAAAAATAAGCCGAAAAACACTTCTTAAAACTTACAAAAACTAAAGTATTGTTTTTTACACTGTTTTGAGTTTTTTAAGCAAAAATAATGTTTTCTAAATGAGGGTACGTTCCTTAGGGCTAATACGGCTCATGCTTGCTTCGGAAGGGGTCCTTTACTTATTCTAAAAAAAAATTTTTTTTTAAATCAATAAATAAAAAAGTTATGAATTTTTAAAAATAGGACACTTATTTTGGCCCACCCTGTATATATATATATATATATATATATATATATATATATATATATATATATATATATATATATATATATATGTGTGTGTGTATGTATTGTTCGTCAGCAAGTCATTTTTCATGCAAGCGTCATTAAAGACCACGGAGTTCTCTCTCTTCACGATCTTTCTTGTGAATTTCTCGATGCGGCGAGCGATTCTATATATTCTATTTAAGAAAACACTAGCACCAAAATTTCAGTATTCTAAATTATTGTAAGCAACTTATTTAAAAATGTGTTGGGCTAGAAAATTCATATTTGACTGAATCCGAAGAAGTTATTAAATTTTGTAGACCTTAATCTTCACTCTTTATCCACGGTATGTTACAAAAGAGGGCATACTATTACTTTGGTGTATCATTCTGTTTTTCAAGCACATTATAACTGGTAAGCAAAAATCTGTGGGTTACCTAGAAGCTTCATCAATTAACAGAAAGAAAACACGAGATTCAAAAGAACGTCTTCTTATTTTCTTTCTGCCTAGCTCCTGACCGATAAGGAACAAAAATGACGACGTTGCATTTGGAAACGGTTCGTTGCAAAATTACGTAGACATGTTTGCACAGGCTTCATTTTATTGTCGGTCAAACCGTCCCTTAGAAGCGTTATGTGCAGGCTTTTTCACATCTTTCAGCCCACGGGTTCATAGTATCGTTTACAAACAAAGTTCATGGGTGTAAAACTATAAATCTGACCGATAGAGTTTGTTGGTTTATCACTATGTTTGTTCGTTTGATTACACACATGCTAGCAACTGTCACCAAACTTGGTCAAAAGCACAAAACTACCTTCGGCGTTATTCATCGTAGAGACTCGCTAATTTTTCCATATCGTTGCCAATAATTATTTCAAATTGTATTTAAGAAGCTGATGCTCTTTGAAGTACGCACAACTTTTTATAGTCTTGATCTTGACTTTGAAAAAATCGGTAGGTCAAAACTTTGACGAAATTTCAACTTCCAATCTTTCTAAATTTGATATATGGATCTGGTGTTCATTGTACACAGTAACAACTATATAAAACGTCCTCATTATCAGATAAATAGTTTTTCAGTCATCATAGTTCCCATGACATGAATTTTGGAATATTTAATACAATATAGAGAAGTAAGGCCCACATAAGACTTTGACCCATCCTTACGTTTTAACGACTGACGAAGGTCAACAGGAAGTGGGCGGAGAGCACTGGACTTGGGGTTCATTTGTTGTCACTTAAATTCCAGAGAAAGCTATTAATGAACAAATTCAGTGTAAACTGCTGTGTAAACTGCATAATTATCTAACGAATATCAAGGGATATATTGTGTTACTCCAGGAAACATCCGATGATAACAACAGCACAACAAACGCCATCACTTTTGCTGATGTAAACTAACATTTTTATTAAGGTAAACCTGTTGTTGCACGAATTAATCGGTTACGAAAACTAACATAGAAGTTTTTGTCTTAAATCTCGGGATTTTGTGGAGACTTCATTCGATTTCTAAACACGCATCGTCATTTTAATTAATAGATTTTTTCAGTACTAATAAACCCAACTAACAATTGATTGACGTAAAAAATTCACATGTCTATCTCTCTATCTTGATATATATATATATATATATATATATATATATATTTCAATATTATACATCTATTAGTTGCATTGCCATGCTAATAGTTTAGCTGAAACGTAGTGGTACGCGTCTTACTCCCTCGTCAAATAGTCACACAACGAGCGTTTCAGCAGTTAACAGTTGCAGCTAGGCTCCTGAAGCCTGAGGTATTAGCATGCCCTAAAAATCAGTAAGTTTACAATCTTAAAATAAACAGACATACACATACACCCACCCACACAAATATATATATATATATATATATATATATATATATATATATAATTTATTATTTCACTTATACACATAAAATATTATAATATGATATAGATTTTCAGAATTTACTTCCACAATGCTAAATGCGTGAGTAGAACAAAGTAGTAAGTTATAAAAATATATTAATGGAGATTAAGCTATACAAACACACCAGTGTTCCATCCCCGTAATTAATTCTACGGCTAAGTGCATGGAATTCGTGTTATTGATTATATTTATGTAGCTTTGCTAGTTGATTTTATAAGTCCTTGCTAGTCGTTTTTACCTCCAACGCGTAAATGTTTCCATTAGCCAATGTCTGAGATTCTCACAGACAAAGGTTCAGTTGATCTTTAATTGACATCATGTTGTTTTCTTTTTTCTTCTGTATGGGTGTGATGTATGAATTTTGTTAATGTGTCGAATTAACTGGTGACTTTATGTGCGTTTTTGAAATAGTTTCATTTCTATTTATTTTGTTATTCGTTGTTATTTTAAGTGTTAGTTTAGTTTTTTGTTATTCTGTTTATACGGTTGTTTGCGATTTAACTTCTACTGTTTAGTAAGTTTAGGGGAACCTAAAAAGTAGAGAATTTTACACTGCTCGTTGAAACTAAATCTACACAGATCGTCTAAATATCTACATCTACTGTCCCATCGTACTATTTTCCACCTCATTATTGGCAAGCGTCCACCTTCTCTGAGTTCTAGTAATGAGTAGATAGTGCTATCTTGAGTGGTTGTTTTTTATTTAATGTGATTTTCTGATTGTAAAATCCAGGGAGATGATGCCCACGTAGTAATTCTTGTCGTTCGGAATTATTGTGGTTTTGTAAACAATGCTTTTGGTTACGCAGTTATTTTGTAGTGGACAAAGTGCACGACTTTTACAGTTATAGCTTTCTCTACGTTATTAAATACCCTATTTCCATTTGACTGAATGCTTTAGGGTTTTATTTCTTACTAATTATAGTGGTTATATTTTTGTTTTTCTAAGTGTTATTTTTATTGTTGTTATATTGATCACATTTTTAAGCATTTTGTTATGTTTTCTCTCGTTTAGTATTTTACTATTGTCTGCTTTGCAGACTGAATCTTTTTGGAATCGACCTTGAGCAAGAAGTTTCTTTACACGCCTCAACCATGTTTATTTGATGGTGTCTGTTCGAATAACTCCCATATATTTATAGGTATTATCTTTTCCTAATAGACTTATATCTACCCCGTTGGACAGTTCCATGCACTCCTCTGTCTCGAGTTTCCGCTTTTTCAGCTTTCGAATGTGATTTGAATTTTATTGAATGAAAATGTTGCTCGTATTTATGAGATTTTAATGTTCCATTTTGTTTTTGTTTTGCAAAATGTTTCAGTTCGTCCATATATATGAGGTGGTTATTTGTCCTTTTGAGTCTGTGAATATATACCCGGCATTGACACTCGTGATATGTTGTTATGTTAGGTTATGCATTCTTTTTCTTCTATTTTTCATTATTTGTACTCACTAGAAGTTCCCACACAAATAATCGTGAGTGATTGATCACTGATGATTACTGGGGGTTTCCTTAACGTCTGAGTGACAACAAGCATCCCCAGAATTCAAGTACTCTCCACCTCTTTTCGATAACTATTACAAATGACTTTGCAGTATCGCAACATCCGCTTACCATTTATTACTCGCTGGTAACGACAG
Source organism: Sepiola atlantica (assembly GCA_963556195.1). Lineage (NCBI taxonomy): Eukaryota > Metazoa > Mollusca > Cephalopoda > Sepiida > Sepiolidae > Sepiola > Sepiola atlantica. The sequence continues at coordinate 23,253,480 of OY744542.1, forward strand.
TTGCTCTCTTCTAGAATGTTGGTGGCAGTACACCTCCCCAATGTCCCAGTACTCCCCCCACTCTTCCAGTGCAGGTTAGTGGACTCTCACATCGGTCTTTACATCCTCCCTGACTCTTCACGACTATTTTCTGTGCTATAAAGGTAGGGGGATGCGCTTCATGAGATTTGTTGTAGTTTCTGTTCTTTTGTTCGTGTGGTGGTGTTTTTCTTGTAGTTTTGTTTTCTTCCTATTGTAACTTCCATGTGACTGGTTAGCGTTTGTAGTTTATGCGCGTTGGTTTCCGCGTTTTCCATTTACCTTTAGATTTGTGCTGTTTTGATCATTGCCGTGCTTGTATAGTCTCAGTGATCCCTTTGATTTCAATTTTTTCCAGTCTTGTTTCCATTTTTTTAGGAGTGTTTCTAGTGTTCCTACGATTATTGGTATTATATTGACTTTTTTCGTGCTCCATGTTCACTTTAGCAAGTTCCGTGTATTTGCTTTATTTTTCCGTCTCCTTGATCTTCACTCTGTTGTCTGCTGGAACGCCAAAATCTACGATTTGGCAGAATTTTTCCTTCTTGTTGATCATTATGAGATCCGGTCTGTTTGCTTGTATGCATTTATCTGTTTGCACCTCCATGTCCGAGAGTATTTTGTGATTTTTTTTATTTTCCAGTACTATCCTAAGTCTATGTTTGTACCATTTGTCCGCGTTTTCGAAATACAGTCGTTTGCATCGTTCCCAGTGTACTACTTTTCTCCACGCAACCATGTTTGTTCATGTATTCTTTCTTGAGATAGTTCGCTGAATTCACTTATTATGTGATTTGCTGTTTCATCTCTACGTCCACACAATCTACATTTACTGTGTTCGTGGGTTTTAGTTTGTTTTCCTTTAATGTAGTTACTCCTAATCGTATTATTGTTTGAATCCGTCAGTAGAGATTGCATTTGTCTGTTCAAGTGTCATTTTCTTAGCCATGCCAAAGGAATATTGGTGGGTCCTTTCTCTTCCATGTTGCTCTTTTTCTTCCGACTTTTTTCTTGTCTTTTTGTATCTATTTCGTTGCTTCCTGAGGTGTTCATTGGGGCAGTGTCTCTTGCTGACGTGATCACCCTTTCTGTGTTCTGTGTTCTGTGTTCTTTATTATTTGTAGTAGTAGTAGTAATAGTAGTAGTAGTAGTAGTAGTAGTAGTAATGGTAGTAGTTATAGTAAACCGCTGGTGGTGAAATGCATTCTTCAACTCTAAGCTTATCATGATATTGATTCTTTCATTGCTTTTATACCATTTGCATTCTCTTCATTAAACTAACCCCATCATAAATAATCGCCATAAAAAAACGAGACGCCATTATCAGTTTGAAATCTCGCGATTTCTTGGATGCGTCATTTGATTTCAAGACACGCGTCAATATTTTAATTGATAAATATTTTTGAAAACAGTAATAAGCAAAATGAATACACTTCATTGGCACATGAACCCGAAGACTTTAATCAATATATATATATATATATATATATATATATATATATATATATATATATATATATATATATATATATATATATGTATATGTATGTATATATGTATATATATATGTATATATATGCATATATATATGTATATATGTATATTTATATATATATATATATATATATATATATATATATATATATATATATATATATATATATATTCTGAAATAATTAAATAGTATTTCATTGACGTTTACAATCGCTCGATATATTATATTGATTACCTTTGGATCCATATATTATGTATGTTATCTCTCTCTCCCTCTTTATATATATATATATATATATATATATATATATATATATATATATATAATGATTATAATAAAAGCAGTTTTAAATAAATCACATTAATCCTAATGTGCATTAATTTCAAATGAAAATGAAGAAATGAAGCTCAACATTTTACACTAGAAGCTTAATTTCCAATATTGCTATATAACAATAAATAAATAAAATAGCACATCAGAATGGTATCGTACTTTTATTTAATGTAAATATTACACATATTTCTTAGAGAACTTTGAAAAGTCTGCCGATGTAAAAATAATTTTCGGCTCCCCAACCTTCATGTATAGATTCGTTTTGGTAATTTCTTCATTATTTTAACTGAGTTTTCTTGCCAAGTTTTATAATGGACGTTTGACTTTTGATTTTTTTTAGAATAAAGTTTTGACCTATATGATCCATATAACCTCCATATCACCATTGCCATTTTACTGTACTTTTCTGAAGGATTTTCTTGCACGAATTTCAAATTGATATTGTATCGATATCATATCGCAATGGATTCTGAAAACGGAAATGCTTACGTGCTAACTTGCATCTGTTCAAGTATGTCTGGATTTTTCTTCACAAAAATGTGTAAGATTTTTTATGCTCGGAGATTGAATTTGAATCAAAGTATTATATAACTCGGATCTTTAATTTTATTAATACATTATAACAAATAATAAATGGATGTAGTCGAGAACCAGCCAAAGGCTACTACACCGGAGTGTAAGAGAGGGCGCTACTACTTTCTCTGGACTGGCCCACATACTATTAATCCGTAGCTTAGCATTCTAAATGTTTACCAAAGAGACATCAAATAACATGTGTTATTTTTTGTATGAGTCGACCGAGGATACAAACGCAATTCTGAATATTCTAACAATTACATCATGTGTGTACAGAGAGCAATATTGCGTCTTTGAATATAGAAAGACACGGTGAGAATGTAAATATGGCAAGACACGGTGAGAATTTCAATATAGCAAGACACGGTGAGAATTTAACTATAGCAAGACACGGTGAGAATTTCAATATGGCAAGACACGGTGAGAATTTCAATATAGCAAGACACGGTGAGAATTTAACTATAGCAAGACACGGTGAGAATTTCAATATAGCAAGACACGGTGAGAATTTCAATATAGCAAGTCATGCTGAGAATTTAAATATGGCAATGCACAGTCAGAATTTCAATATGGCAAGACACGGTGAGAATTTCAATATAGCAAGACACGCTTAGAATTAAAATATGGCAATGCACAGTCAGAATTTCAATATGGCAAGACACGGTGAGAATTTAACTATAGCAAGACACGGTGAGAATTTCAATATAGCAAGTCACGCTGAGAATTTCAATATGGCAATGCACAGTCAGAATTTAAATGGAAAGACACGGTGAGAATTGAAATATGGCAATGCACGGTGAGAATTTCAACATAGCTATGCGCGGTGAGAATTTCAATATGGCAAGACACGGTATAAATTTCAATATGGTAAGACACGGTGAGAATTTCAATATAGCAAGACACGGTATAAATTTCAATATGGCCAGACACGGTGAGAATTTCAATATGGCAAGACACGGTGAGAATTTCAATATGGCAATGCACGGTATAAATTTCAATATGGCAAGACACAATGAGAATTTCAATATAGAAAGACACGGTGAGAATTTCAATATAGCAAGACACGGTATAAATTTTAATATGGCAATGCACGGTATAAATGTTAATATGGCAATGCACAGTATAAATTTCAATATGGCAATGCACGGTATAAATTTCAATATGGCAAGACACGGTGAGAATTTCAATATAGAAAGACACTGTGAGAATTTCAATATAGCAAGACACGGTGAGAATTTCAATATGGCAATGCACGGTATGAATTTTAATATGACAAGACACAGTGAGAATTTTATTCCGTACTTTTGTTCTGAAGACTCAACACTGTCTTCGTCAGCGCTCTGTACAACATATAATACAGAAGCCCCTCAAGAAAACATCATGTTTCATACGTTCTGAAAAAACAAGATGATACTGGAGACATACCTTTTCATCATGTAACTACATATGTTTCCATCAGTTCGGTTAAAATAGATATAGCAATGAAAGTCCTCATAATTAAGACATTAACATCAAATAAAAAATAATATATTTAAAATATTCAAAATATTTACAATATAAGATGAATCAGGAAGCAACAAATTACATATATAGATAAATAGAAAATAATGAAATTAAATTAAGAAAAAAATAAGAAAACATATTAATAAATAAAGACATATATAAATAAATTAAAGCTAAAATATAAAAATTAAAATAAAATATTGATTTAAAAAATAATTACATATATATATATATATATATATATATATATATATATATATATATATATATATAAAACATTAAATTAGAAGAGTTCATCTTTCTTAACATCTTTTTAAGAATTTACTAATAAATGAGGCTAAAAGCCTTAAAAGCATGTTTATATGCGATATTTATTAATAAAAAATAAATCAGAACAGATCTTTTTCATTTTTACTTTGATCCTTTGACTTATCATTTCACTGGTATGCCTAGCTTCATCAGAATATGAGATTGTAAAACTTCCGTTGGTGTTGGAAGTAGTCCGTCAAAATAGAAATATTTGTTCATTATTCGACCGGGGTGAATATTATATCTATTAATAGTACCTTTCTATATATTTAATTATACTTTTATTGCATCATGTTAAGACGAGTACATATTTTAATCGTTTTCATTCACAGAGTTTGTTCATTCAAAAAGAAATCTATTTTCATGCTAACGTGTTATCATTTTGAATTGTCTTTCTTTCCTATAACCGTATTCCCTCAACGTCAGAACACTATCTTTTTTTCCATATATGATCTCATTCATTCTCACTTTTCTTGGTGATGTCTAGTTTATGAATATCACTTTTAATAAATTATATTTTTTCTACAGTCTTCGTAGTAATTGTAGTTTTTTCAGTTAGTAATACACATTGATATCTTCTCTAAGACCCCACACGGAGTTCGGGAAAGATAGAAACCCTTTTTTTACTTATTTCAATTTTAATCTAAAATATGTTTGTTCGTGTCTAATGATAACGTACCCCTTGCACAAAACGTCGTAGGCCGTATGTAACAGTTGGAGGCTCATATCGAGAATATCCTTTCTCCAAAGATTTATTCAGAGAGATTACACACCGCTAAAGCAAACATAACACACAAAATGTCGATTGTAACAAGGTTCGATTAGTTTCTTCTCACATTGAACATCATATAAAGTTAAAATAGCACACATCTAAGGATGAATGAGGAAAACAAAATTATTTAGGATCGTATCGGAACATATGGTGCATAAAAATATGTTCGAGTGGGCGCTGCTACTAATCTCAATGAAAGATTCGACCAAACGTTAACAAGCTAAGGTTTTACTTAAAAAAGCGAAAGTTAATAGAATTGAACAGAAAAATGATGTAGGAAGGAATAGATGAGTAGAATTACGGAGGGTACACATCGAGCAAAATATTCGATTTAGAGAAGTAGATGTGAGGCACACGTTTCAGAAAACGTAGAAGAAACGATTTCGACCCTGCAAATAAATGTTTTTCTTTTCACCACTTCTATGTTTAGAGGCATTCCCAATATTATTTTAAAAATTGGTCTGGAATGACTTGAAATAGCATGACGAAAGCATATGATTTAACTCTCCACTCTTAAATTCATCTTGTGTAAGTATATACATATATTTTTTTTTAATGTATCGGACCCCTTTTTCGTCTCCCTTTTTATAGGTAGTATACATTTCTTATGGGTCATGAATGATTTTCTTTTTATTTTCTCACTTGAACCGTGTGGCTGTTCTTAAGCGAATATATGAATAAAATGATTGCTTTATGTTGTGTCTTAGCTTGTATCAAATTTAAAATAATTAATTAAGCTTTGAAACGTGCGTAAACCAGTTTAGTATGTTCTCATATTTCTGAAACTTTATTTAAATGTGTTTTACGTCCATATTTATATATGGACGTAAAACACATTTAAATAAAGTTTCAGAAATATGAGAACATACAGAAATAAAAATTATAATTGAAACCGACTCTTGAATTAAGACACCTGGATTGTACAGATAAAAAGTCTTAACAACTTATACGATAAACTCTATCGATAATAAATGAAAATAAATTGGATTTAGAAGTGTCCCCTATCTGGAATCAATCGAAACAAAACTATGCAAGTCGGATATACTTCTGATAAAAGGTCATACTGAGAAACTACAGTAAAGTATTAAAGCTAAATATATGTTGTTATTATCTATCTCTCTCTATATATATATATATATATATATATATATATATATATATATATATATATATATATATACTTAATGATGGTTAAATGCACATTACTTGAACAACTTACTGTGGTTTCACAATCTCACCGATAATCAAAAGTGTGTTTGTAATTGGCATTGACCATAAATATAACGGAAGAATGGGGAGTACCTATCAATTCACTGTATAATTTGCGCGTGTTATTTATTTATTATTTTTAAAAGATTAGTTGTTTATTATTTGTTCACTTATGTAACATGTACATTTTTATTCGTCAGGTTTCTCATAAAAGTTACGTGACAAAATAGATTACGCACGTAAGTATCTAGTTTAATAAAGATGGGCTTTAAAAACACATATATTCGTTTATTTACTAAATTAATTTTGTTTTTGGAAGTTTACGTTTTGATATTTATTTAGTCTAGTATTTATATTTCTAGGGAATCGGAGTTTCTAGATTTCACAATTGATATTATAGCTAATACTTGTATTTATTTTTCCTATATTTAAATAATGTGGTGCTCTTTTTGCATTTTTCACTTCTGAATGTGCTTTATGTGATCATTATACTTTACTTTAAATGTGTAGCCTTGACCCCTATGTATACCTTTTGTTCATTGTATATATCAGAATTTTCTGCGGTTTGTATCTTACATCGGCTTTTTAAAATTCATTACTAGGTAATTATTTGTATTAGCATAGCCTTTACTATTACTGTTATTATTTGTTATTATTTGTTATTATTTTCATTTATTAAAATAGCATGATAATATGCAACTCTAAATATACTTGATACTATTCCTATATATATATATATATATATATATATATATATATATATATATATATATATATATATATATATATATATATATATATATATATATATATATATATATATATATATATATATATATATATATATATATATATATATACACGGAACAATCACGTGAACACACCGGTTCCCGTTAGATCACCGAAGTTAAGCGGCGTCGAGCCTGGCCAGTACTAAATGGGGGACCATTTGGGAATACCAGGTGCTGTATGTGCTCTCTGCTTATCTCGGCATTGTTTCCAGTCGTCCTATATTACTACTTGCCATTGGAATCAAGCAATGCCGACACAGGAAAGCGGTTGTTGGGGATTGCGCAACCCTTGCAATTACAAATTCACGCGCGGGCAGCCCCTTGCGGGGAACTCATACGTCGACATCGACGGGAGAGTCCATCATATATATACAGACCTATCAAACAAAGGTTAACGCGTTGATCAGGTGCCTAGTTTTTAGTTCCTGGACGAAGCTATTCGAAGTGGTGAGTTTTTTGTCTTCAGGACATCAGAAATGATTATACTAATTTTTATATGAAAAATAAAATTACTGATTATTGTATGATTTTCTATTTATATTTTAGTATTATGTATAGATAAATAGTGAAGCATAATATTGTTCAATCATTTCAGACAAATGGTGTACTGGTATAAAAAGAATAACCTCTTCTGTATTTAACATACTATCGCGGAGTTTCATGAATGGCCAGAGTGAAATATGTTAGAAATATTTAGGAAATAAAAAGAAAAGTGCATTCATGCGTTGATCGAAACTTTACAAATCCGTTTCAACCCATGACAAAAACTTGGCATTATGTCGGCTTAATAAGTTTCTCATTTCTGATCAATTTGTCAATTAAGATGCAATTTTTAAAAGTGGGAATTATACTGGTGTAGTTGTTTCTTGATACTACGGAGTTTCAATCAGCTCAAATATGACAGCAGTATACCGATTTCGAAATAAATACCAACATTCAAATGAAGACAAAAGTGGAAAATATGAATTAGTGATCATCAAAATTGGTCTGTTTATCAAGATGAACAGGCCATCTTATGTGCTGAATCACGATTATGAATTTCATTCGGTAACATACTTATGCATATATATATATATTATAATATAAAATGAAGTAATAAAATAAGGTGTCAATCAAAATTATATAATTTTCGCTCTTCTGGCTAGATGTGATGGGATTCAGTCTTATTTTGCTCAGTTCGGATTTAACGGGTTTTCTAATTAAACAACAAATTTGGATTTGACTCGGGTTGCACATGTCGGGATTTCGGAACTTTATTGGACTTTTTGTATTATTTTGATTGATTTATTTATCATTAACATTGAATATGGACACATTTCGCGACTGGATAACTTTGCCGGCCCCTTCAATTTCACGTATTTGGACTGCTGTTTGTATCTTGGAGTAATGTCCTTCCTGATTATGCTTCTCAACTTGTATGACCTAGATGGACTGTATGGATTCAACAAAAGTATGTTTTTGGATTGATATGTTTGATGTTATGTATTTTTATGTATTTGTGTATATAATTTTATATATTTTCAAAGCGTAATTTTATTGCCTGTAGTAGTATAACTGCGGTAATGGTCCTCTGAAGAGAAGAATTATCTTTGAAAACTCATGAGCTAAGGACTTAAGGATGCTTTGCATGAACTTTGAATTCTAATAAAATTTGATTGACACCTTATTTTATTACTTCATTTTATATTATAATATTAATGCTCTATCCAGTATATTGAGCTTCAGTTTTTTATCCGGATGTTTCACTAATTATAAGATATTAGTTGACGCTTATATCTTTTGTTGGATTGCTTCATATATATATATATATATATATATATATATATATATATATATATATATATATATATATATATATATATATATAAAGAGAGAGATGGATATATTATTATACTAAAACTTAGTCAATCAACATTTGTTTCTTAAAGCTTATATCCAATATATATTACTCCCATACGATACATGTTAAAGTATTCCTCATCTTTGGTATTGAGTAATGTTTATACAGAATTATATTTTAATTTTTCTAATTATTTGCAATTTGAAATTAGAAAGTGACCCATCTCTTACTTTTTATCTAACACTTTAACTCACTCTATATGTATATTGTTAAACCCCAACTTCTTATTTTATAAGATATCGGTCATTCTTGCTCATAATTATTTCTCTCACTAGCCCCCCTCTCTCTCTCTCTCTGTCTCTCTCTCTCTTTATAATAAATATTTAATTATTATCCAAAATCCTTATACGTTTTATCCTAAATGGATAATTAATGTGGAAGATAACTGTTCAACCAGTCGCACACCCCGTGCACGAGTTACCTTAAACCCATTTTCCGGCGCTCTAACAAAACGGGCAACTTCGACAACTATGCGGCAAGTCGAGAAATAGATCTTATTTATGTCATTATGCGGACAATATAGGTAGCCGTCTTAACAGTGTTCAACATATAAAGAGACAATAAAAGGTAATGAAGAAAGTCAAAAATAGAATCATTGAAATATTCCATTATAAAAAAGCGGTAATACTACTCAACTGAAAGCTTTACAAACTAATTTTCCTGATTCAAACAATGCTGTAACGGGTGAAACCTTTCAAGTATATTTAGCAATAATTAGATGCAGAAGTGTTACCATGATTGTAGAATGAGAAAATGTATGGTAAATTAAGTATAAAGTGGGATTTTCCATTCGAAGTCAACTTATAAATACCTTTACAGGAAGTTACATCACAGAGAGGTAGCCGCTCGTGAGACATAGCGGATTAGATATTTCTCTTTCTCAAGAATTACGAGAAAAAGAGAGAGTGAGAGAGAGCGGATTGTTTTTAGATAACGGCTGTTCCATGCCCCAATGGGGGAGGTAGTGGTAGTGTGTGTGTATACAAGTAAATAAAATAAATACCTGAAAACAAGTGTTAAATAGCCAAAGATTGTGTGCTGTTCTTAATGACTTTTACAAACGATGTTATAAAAAAGAAGACGAACACAAAAGAGAAGTAACGAGTAACTGCTAAGTGTCAACTACACAACGAAATTCGAACTGCTTGGTTGAGTGATTGCCAGCCAGATAAAGTGTAGGAATCGAAGTACTTGTTCCCGTAGGGCTATCTACAAAGCGAAAGAGAACGCGAGATTGGGCAGACAGATACCTAAAATGTAGTTTAGATTGTATTGATATTTTTAGTAATCTCTTCGTTTATTCTTCCATTTCAAAGTTGTAATCCCACACTTTCATCCCTTATGATATTTAGATATGTTATTAAATTCACTGTGAACAACGAAAATGTCAGTCTTCTAAACCATATTAGTTTCATATAAGATTTATTTCGCAGTGTCAAAACTTTCTTTATGTCACATAATGCTTCAAGCAAATTATAAAACATTTTCATATATATATATATATATATATATATATATATATATATATATATATATATATATATATATGTGTGTGTGGGTGTGTGTGTATGTGTGTGTATGTATGTGCACATCTGTTAACTCTAAGTGTAATAAATAATATCTAAGAACCATATGTAAAAAAGTTATATATAGGTAACGCAACTAAAATGTAAAAACGCCAAGATAGTTAAAAACACACATCCATGGATATATATATATATATATATATATATATATATATATATATATATATATATATATATATATATATATATATATGCATTAAGCTCCTATGAAGTTGACCCTTTTCGAGAGATACTAATTTGATGATTCTTAATCTATCCACGTTGCATGGTGCTCTCCTTTAAAATCACAGTACTTTTGTTTATATTAAAAGATACAAGGCGTACTTTTCTCGTACTTTTCTCGTGATCGTCGCTCTAGTCGAATTGTTACGAGACCGGGTTCATAGTACATAGATCCGGTGTTCGAATTTTAAGACAGACTTTACATAATTGCATACTGGCGAACGTAAAATTATAAAAACGAAACATGTGTATGTCTACGGATATAAACAATGTTTTTTTATTGATAAAACACACATATATATATATATATATTTATATATATATATATATATATATATATATATATATATATATATAAGTAGATAAGTGATGAGAATTAAAATTGGATAAATTTTAATATTTATTAAATAACCAATTGTTCAAATAATGATCATATAAAAAAAATCCTTTTTTAATACATGGATTTTCAAAGATATGCTCTTATCATCGGGGGAAATTCGACAGTTAAGTCAGTAAAACTTTCTGTAATGCAAACATTTGAAAATATAAAAAAATATAAAAGATATGAAAATATAAACAATTTAAAGAGAAAGTCATCACCATTCAGAAAAATAAAAAGTTTGTTTTATCAAATCCGAGGATTCAAGGTATGAAGCAAGTATAGGGTGATATAACCTGAAAGTACCCAGAGATTCGAGGTTGTGAAATGTTCTATCTTGGGTGATTGAGGTGTTCACATCCAAGTGAAAGTTTATTGGCAGTGATACGTGTCACCAGAAATGTATAGAAGCATAACTCCTGAAAGAATTGGTAAGAAATTGATAACAATCAGAAAACAAACGTGTCAAAAGCGATGAGTTTACTTCCTGGGCTTATAACAAAAACGTGGTAGTGTTTGTTCAAACCGGGAGCGAATAAGAATGTCGTAATCCAAGTAAAGTATAAGCTATGATGAGATTTAAAAGCGAAACAAGGATAAACAGAACAAAAACGGCAAAGGGGAAAGCGAAGAGCAATAGTTGTAGGAAAGAAAGAAAGGGATAATCAAGAAGGGTGAGAGAAATAGAGGTAATGTATATTAGGCTTAGGAACGGGGGAATAGTTTACGGTGATACTATAGAATAGAGTAAGATGATGTTGGGAGAGCAGAGGATACCATTTACTAGATATCAAATACAGGAAAGAGTGCCCTGAGTAACATCTCCTCATATGTTGCAACAGTACTCCATGTTAATACGTCTTTGACAAGAGGATTGCGTCAGGAGCGAGATACTTTCTGGAGCAGTAGAATGATCAAACCGTTTTCCCGCAGACTTTAACAACAGATTTGATGTAAGTCTTCCATGTCAGGTCTGAAGTAAACGCCAGTCATAGATAGACTCATTCATTACAATTGGGTCAAAGTGAGAGCTCGACCGTTGGTGGTAAAAGGAGAGAAGCTTTGTTTTAGATGTTTTAAAAATTACCATCTACCCTTTTTCTCGATTGCACTACGTACTCCAGGTCGGAAGAAGGAGAATCGCAAAGATCTTGAGTATTCATGCTCTTCGCGTGTTGCCATAGATTAGTGTGTCATCTGCATAAATGTAAACGAATGATCTAAAAATGTGATTTGCAGAACATTGATAAAGATCAGGAATTAGAAAAAAAGTTAATTGTTATAATTTATTTCACCCTCATATCTTTAGACTGCAACGTAAGAATTTTAGTTTGAAGATCGTTGCTAGTGTATACATAAGGTGTCTACACATAATGTACATATAAGGATGTAAAATATATACCATTTTAAGTGTATAAAAATACATATAAATAGTATTCTTAGGGATTCGGTCTTCCTGCAAAATGTGTCTTCAAAATGAAAGATTAAATAGACTATGAGTTAACCGGTAATCTGGATATAATGTACACACATATTGTCTAAATCCAGGAATCTGTAGTCTAACTTGTTCCTCCTTTGACGAGAACTTTTGCCCAACAAAAATCTGACCAGCAACCGACCGTTCACACTTACTGACCAGATGACCCGGGGACCAGTGGCAACAGATTTGTCTGAACAGACTTGATGGATCTTTTACAATAGGGCAACATAATACCGTGAGATTTGAACACGAGTAGACAAAGAAATTCCCTTTCAGAATATGTATCAGTTCGCGTCTACCTCCATTGTCAAGTTATAAATAAGATAAATGTGTCCAGCACTAATGATTGTACTCTATTTCATATAGTTGTTCAACACATGTTAAGAAGTTGAAATCTATGTTTAATTTTTTTATATTTCATTTTAATCAAAGATTATAATATTTTGCTGTTGGGCATTAACAACGGGCAAATGAAAATTATCCAAATCAAAATAAATTAATAGAAATTGCATTATGTGATTCTGTGTGAAATCAGGGGTACAGGGCGGTTCTCATTCAATCGTGAGCAAAGCAGTGACTTCATTTTAGTATATATATGAAGGCAGCATTCTTTTCTTTCAAGCATATGCCGTTAAATATGACGGACAGTTTATGTCTGCACATTTTGGTTTTGACTCTTCCTAGTTTCTGCATGTGTCTTCTGGTTTAGAGCGGAAACTGGCCGATGTATCTGCCGTATTCGCTTATATTTCTAGTAGTTTCGGATCCACCTGGATCCATCGTCAGTAAAGAATATAGTGCTTAGATATTTACAAGTAGTTTTGACGAGAATCACGTGATTGTAACATTGTTAATAAAGTACTAGTGTTAGTATTATAAGCATTTTTGTATGTTTTCACAATTATTGAAATAGATTTTTTATATAGATGCCTTTTTTGTTTTCGTGTGCATGGTCACTAACATATATATATATATATATATATATATATATATATATATATATATATATATATATATATATGTATATATATATATATATAGAGAGAGAGAGAGAGAGAAGGGGGAAGATAGATAGATAGATAGATAGATAGATAGATAGATAGATAGATAGATAACTGTTTCGCCGTATTACGACCCCTCACTGTTGCTAGACATGGTGAGTGTTTCAAGCTGGGATTCGAAACCATACCGCTAGTACAGTAGTCAGCAATTTTACGACTAAGCCATTTCACACAGCACGAAAGTAAAAGGAATTATGTTTTCTTTAAATATTATTTTACATTACCAGTTAACGAGAGAACGCAATTGTGATTCTGAAGAGTAATGCTTTACTCTAATTGACAGCTGTCCCCTTTTTTAGCAATGAGTTTAACCAGAGTGGGGGAGCAAACGCAATCATCCACAGACAGCTGTTTAGTCGTATTACAGCTCTTAGTGTGCTCAAATATATTTATATACTAGAACAAAATTGAACCCGTTGGATCACAGATTGAGCTCGGGTTAAATTTTTGAATCAGATAAAGTGAGTCCGCAAAACCAGGTAAATATAAAAATAAAAGACAAAATAAAAAATTAGACTCGTTCTGCTCGCTATGGCTCCCTCTCAATATCGACCATTTTTTCTCTTGTTTCTTCTGAAACTAAAGATACAATAGTATGACTGCACATGATGTTAAGCCTTTTTGTTCATAATAGTCAGTTTCAATCTGGTTATTCTTTCCTTTATCTATTACTTTCCACTCTTTATAAACACACACACATAGAGTAAGAGAGAGTGAACGTCATATATATATATATATATATATATATATATATATATATATATATATATATATATATATATTTAACTACACCTAACCACTTAATCTAGTCACACCTCAACGTTAAAAAAAAAGTTTCTGCGAACCTTAACAAACTCTAATTTTCGGCCCAGCCACACACCGACGAGTGAATATATTTTTTGAATATGGGAGATTCTCCTGAAAATTGAAATTAAATAAAAGAAGAAACACCACCCAACCATCACGGTCTGAACTGAACGCTGGTAAATAGTCTACAATTATTTAAAAATTATTGATTTTTCAACATTATCACTATTTGGTTACCATTTCACGTACCGACGGTGTCACTTAACCAACGCATTGTCTCTGCCTTCTAACAATATTTAGTACATATTACGCACAATGCTTCAAGCAAACTACGACATTCTTCATATATATATATATATATATATATATATATATATATATATATATACTAAGCGAGAGAGATAGAGAGAGATCGAGAGAGATCGAGTGAGAGATCGGAAGAGATGGGTCACTCGGTGAGTTATTTGAAAATTACGGCTAAATAGAGAATAAAAATAAATAACCTTTTAAACATGAATCCACAACTGAGGAATATTTTAGCATATATTTAGTGTTATCAAAATATGTACAAAAATAACTCAGAGGAACAAACGTTGATTTTAGTATAATAGTATAATAATAGATAAGTCGACTAAAATTTTAATACATAGCTTTATGTTAATATATATATATATATATATATATATATATATATATATATATATATATATATATATATGTGTGTGTATATGTGGGTGGGTGTGTGTGTATATATGTGTGTATACGTGTGTGTTTATACGTGTGTGTATACGTGTGCGTGTGAAATTTTATCTAGCGGTGCGAGAGAGAACAGTATAATCCTGGAGCACGTACCAGGGCCGTAAATTAGCGAACAAATGTTGTGAAATCTGTTGCAGACGAGGTTCATCTCGTCAGGTAAAAGCGCCACTGCTGCTCGGGTCTGGGCCCAATGCACGTGCGTTATCGCTATAAGTCTGCGGAGTGTCAGCGTGCAATTGTCGCTACTGTGAGTAGGGGGACTTAGCTCGTACGCTAAAGGCCTTGTCCTCATGACAGTTAATTAGTATGCAGTGAGCAGGTGCTCCCCCAAAATAAAACAACAACGGCAGCGCCCGACTGATAAGAACGAGTGATACCTGATAGTTACACAGCGAACGTAAAGGAACTCGATACATGAAGGGCCTTGTGCCAACAACAGGGGTCGGTCAGTTACACCAGTAGAAACTTATTTTTAAAATGCACCATTGAATTCCAATACCACACATATCGTATTAATCTTACCTGTTAAAAGAAAAAGCGGATACATAAAAATAAAATAATCTATTTCTTTTACGCGTGTATATTTACGGTTAGATAGGGCTTTTCAGTCAGATCTATCGCAATCTATCTACAAAAAAACATGTATAATATACACCTACGAGTTAAGTGATTACCGCTCATCTTGCCGAGGTAAGTCAGCGGTGTATAATCATGGATGCCTATGAAGTGTCGTTACTATAATCCAATGACGTCCATCTATTATCTCAACTGTCACCCAAAGATATTAAGTCCAATGGCAATGGAGGAGCTGCGACGTGTGCAGGTATAACGTGTTGAAAGCACACAGTTACATTTCTGCGCATAGGCGACATGAATTTTATCGAAATTTCATTGTTCCATCTTTTAATGATATTGACCATTTTCGATGGTTTTCTTGCGACTGGTAGCTATTCTGTCTGGGAGAAGTACTAAAAAACGTGTCTTACTCTGTTTAATTTGTTTTTCGTTTTGTTTTCATTCACACATACTATCACCACGGCATTTCCGTTTATGATATATCGTATATTTTATCCTTATCGGTCTCTATCTCTCTCTCTTTCTCTCTCTCTACATATATATATATATATATATATATATATATATATATATATATATATATATATATATATATATATGTATATGTATGTATATACATGGATATATGTATTTGTATATATATATATATATAATAATTTAATAAATGGCACAGATTTCTCTAAAACACACATTTTAATTCATACAATCGTTTCTACATATTTTCAATACAAACATTTCTTCTTGATAATACATCCGAAGTCTTTCTAAAAGGATACTACGGTGACATTTTTCCCATCTTATTAAGCCAAAATAACAAATAGAACAATTAAACGTGAAAAAAATGAAATAAATGAATAAATAATTTAAGTGCCAACATTCAAATCGAAAAATATGATGTATGTATTCATCAACGTGTCGTCTTTATTTCCTTCCTCAAGATGATTGGTCTTATGAAACTAAGACAAGGTACAACATATTAGAAACAGTGGTAGTAGGAGGAGAGTAGCTAAAACATACCGTTTATGGAAATATGAATTATAATCTACAAATAGATGGTAGCGGTGGGGTAAATTAAGTTAACTGTAGAAAGTGTGGGTGGAAAATGGTGGCGGTCAGAGTTATTATACCATTAGGGAGAAGGAAATATGCGGTCCTCTTTATTGAAGTTATGTAGTTGGTATCAAAGCAGGAGAACGATAAAATTGCATATCAACATGGCATAATGGAGTGGTGTAGGTAAGAGGAGAACATGATTAAAAGATGTAGCGAGAGAAGTTAATGTATTAATATTTTCTCTCTATATATATACATATATATAAACATATACATGTACACATTCAAATATATATATATATATATATATATATATATATATATATATTGTTGAATATAATAGACAACTCATGCTTAGATATCCTTTCAATTGAAAGGATCTATCAAAGGATATCTAGATATGAGTTGTCTCTTATATTCAACAATACTGGCCCGCAAGAGAAGTATACATATATATATATATATATATATATATATATATATATACATATATATATATATATATATATATATACAAGATAATCTCCTGAAATAAGGAAATAAATAATTGTGATTTTTTTATATATATTCAATGATTTATTAAACCTTCTTATGCATATATTTCAATGTTTTTTTAATTAAGTAGTTTTCTTCTTTTGTTAAGTAATGTATACCTATGTTTAAATTTAATCATATCAAAGTGTTCATTAAGGCCTGAAATGCAAAGTGCGTTAATAAATTCATATTTCTTGGCATGTAACTATTCATGTTCTGTTATATTTGATTACTTTCTAGAAGTGCTGGGATAATGAAATGTGGTACTTATATATTTCATTGTTAAACGAGGATCTCTGACCGTAAAATCTATCTTTAATCTCATGTACTTTCTATGTAGATTTTTCACCTTCTGGGTTTTCTATTGTGAATATTGTCACCAGATAAAACTAGTTAGGTAGTTAAGCAATGATGTTTAAACAGACACTCATTAGTTATTTGGTAATGACAAATGTTTATGGTTCTATTATTAACAAAATTATTTTTTGTGTCATTGTCTTTTAGTATTTTGTTGTGTTTTTCGTGATATTTTCTAAGTTATACTTAAGTTTTTATGTAATTTATTAAATTGTGTATGGCGTGCTACTTGGTGGGAGTGTCTGTTGATTAGGTGTAAGAATATGTTTCATATTTTCGTCTTTTTAATTATGTAAAAAGGCGACTACACTAGACTGCGATTTTGCCATAGTTTTTATTGGTTCTGTAGTTTTAGACTTTATAAAAGAATTTTATGTCGCCAATATTTACGGCCGTATTGTAAATATTTTTGGTGTTAGAAAATTGTAGTTTGCTAAAAGAGATTACTAATTCTCTTTTATATTGATTTAATCCTGGAGTGGGTGGTTGTAGGGTTACATATATGTGGAGCAAATTCTCATTCATACATGGTTTGTATTTACCTGCTTCTAGGTTGAACTTAACATCTAGTGAATCTACTTGTTTAATATTATTGGGAATTCCTACTTTTAGCCCTCTTTTCTTCAATCCCTTATCTATTATTTTTCTAATTCCATTTTATTTCGCATCAGTGGAATACCTTAGTACCAGTAAACCATCGTCTCTATACAGAACTATATCTTATATGTCAATAGCATTATTTTCAGTAATATTATTGCTTTGACATCAAAAGTTCAATGTTATATTTTCTTAATCCATTGTTCGTATTTGCTGATCAGTACTGTGCTTCAGCATCTTCTACTTATATCAATTTAATTTGATATATATATATATATATATATATATATATATATATATATATATATATATATATATATATGATAATATAAATATACTCATGGTAAGCAAACTACACAGACACCTTTGTGCTTCAGTCTTAGAACTGAAGACATAGAATAAACATTATTTTAGGAAAGGGAGAAAATGCAACCAACATTAAAAATACTGCATCTAAACACTAAATTAAAGAACATATTGAATCATCTATCATACCTAGATAATTTGGCCAGGGGAATGCAACTAAGAATTGTATGTTTGGTAGGAATATATAATTTAAATCTTATCTGATATGGTGTAAAAGCGAACAAAATAAAACGAGATCATATTTCAAATAGAGGTCAATTTGCTCAACTTTTAAAATGAAGGCCTCAAATCGGTAAAATGTATCATTGATGTGATGGAAGAGGAATGGTGTGAATACAGACAAAAAAATAAATAGCTTTAATTTGGTGGAGATATATGTAAGCATTATTTATTGATAAAAATTATTATAGAATTGTCATTCTCGTATGTAGACTTCCGAGGCAGAAATAAATGTTTATATGTAGCTTCCTTGCCATAGGTATATTTTATACTTCGACTAATATCTGCACCTGTTGACGTAATTACTGACGCTATTATATACATATGATATATTATTTCATAACATGAGTATATAATATAAAACAGTAATATATTATCATCATTAGAATTTTTAGTATGTATCTGTAATCGATTTTGAGTACATTCATAATTAAAGGATCGCTAATCAACAAGAATCCTACGGTTATCGATATATTGGATATCAAACCGACGTTGGACGACTATGCAATATCATAACAAATTATTTAAGAAAAAATATATTAATTAGAATCGTGGAGTCTATGTGCCAATCAAGTGTGTTCGGTTTGCTTATTACTTTTGGAAAAATATTTATCAATTAAAATATCGACGCGTGTCTTGAAATCAAATGACGCATCCAGGAAATCGTGAGATTTCAAACAGATAATGGCGTCTCGTTTTTTTATGGCGATTATTTATGATGGGATCCTTATAATGAAGTGCAATTTTAAGAATAACTTTTGGGTGGACAAAGAATTAAAATAAAAATATGTAGTAAATGATACTAAATTTAGGTATGCCGTTTACCCTGACTCTCAGGCGAACGCTAAGGGAACTTACATAAAGGCAAGAGTGGATCAGTCTTAACTGATTTTAACTTCAATAGAAACTGATCAAACTCTACAGATGTTCAACACCGCTTTCAACGATCATAACCTTCAATCAACACCGGTTATCGAAACGGAGAAGGAACTTACAAGAGGAAACCACTAGAACTGACCGGCCGGCTAATTGCCGAAGTAAATAACTGAATAGGCGAAGTCGCCTGGTTATATCGAGACCTAAATGCCATTGATTTGTCCACAAAACGAACCATTTGTATGAACGGGTGCGGCTATATTTTTTTGTTCTTGATGCCCGCATACACCTGCTTGTTTGGGATATTCACTGTCCCTTTTCCTCTGCAGACCCAGGACACAAATTGGCGGTGCTCCGACTAGTGTGGGTGGACGTTACCACCAGGGGCAGTGGACAATTAAGTGTTCGTATCAGCTCAACTACGAAATACCAAGCGTGTGTTGGCCTTGGAGTCCCTTCTCTTAAACATCATTCTACTTTGATCGGGCTGTTTCTTGGGGCGATGATGGCGAACGCTTTCGCCGGGAGCACGATGGTGTTGAAGAGAAACTTCTATTCGTTTCCCACATTAGCACAGACGAGTCATGACGATGCTGAAGATGATGATGATGTTGCTGACGACGATGACGATGACGATGATGATGATGATGATGATGATGATGATGATGATGAATGCACGTTTATTCAGGTTGTTAGTGGTAGTTTTTATGGCACGATGGTTGTGATGACTTATGAAGACGGTTTATGAAAACTATTTATTGAGATTAGGTGTTGTTATAAATTCGTCTTGCCTAACTAAAAACACGAGTCTCTATTATCTTTATGGATGATATGGACGTAAAGCAACCGATTATTTGTCATCAAATTTACAGATGTGTTTAATGTTTGTATTAACACCGTAAATTAGCTGGAAAAAGTCATTTTTTTCTAAATACGTACAGTCATTAAACATTTTAGAGAGTGCTAGAATCAACATAGAGTACGTGATGGCGATAGCAATGTAGAGATCGCTAAGACAGAATCTGGATGACTTGCTTCGTTAATTATAAATTCCAGCCAACGAAAGGAATTAAAATATGCTTCTTTTTCAGATATGACTAAAGTATAGAGCACAAAGGCCTTGGGTAAACAAACGTTGATAAAATCACATTAAGTATAATTATTTTCTATATAAAGTTAAGATGTTTCCTTTCTCAAATCAGTTCGAAGTAGACTAAAAAAATAATGAATCACCCGCATCGGAACACATCACTTAAATCGTTTACTAACTTCTACTGTGTTCCCAGAAAATTAAAATTATTTGGAAAAACTCTTCCAAAATGTTATTATTAGCCTCCTGTTAGCATCTCCAAACTAAGTAATCCAAAGAGATAGTAGTAAATTATATGCTCGCTAACAATTAACTCATCCCGCAAAACTTAAAACACCGCATAGGTGAGCGGACATATTATTTCACAAAAAAAAAAAACAGAAACACCGGTTTCAGCAAAAACCAGCCACTGAGCGAACTCTAACCAACATTCGTAATAACGCTGAACGCTTTGATATTTTCTAAACTTTCACCTTATTTTATGAAATATACATTACCCGTAAGTATCGTAAGTAATTACATAATTTTTCCCCACCTCATTTATACAAGTACAAAAAAAATGTCCATTTAAAACGCGAAGTAAAAAACAAACTTTTCCCATGTTGCCGCCAGCAGCAAGAAGCCGTCCACTTCTATCCATACAACTCTCGCACACGTAATCATTATAAGGAAAGAGTGAGCTAAATAATATTTCGTAATTACTTATAGGTATTTGTCTACATAATTTTTAATAAAATTGCTTAATCACATCGCTCCTGTCCGTTTAAAGGATTTATTAAATCTTTAATACTTATAACATCAATTTATTTTTTATTTAAATAAACTTAAATCAAAAACAAAATAACAATAACAATTCGCTTAATAACAAAACAAAAAATAGACTTCAGAATAAAAAAATCTAAAAACTACGTTTTATTTATTTACGAAAAAAATCTTACTTATACAGAATTAGAACCGAACTGATTTTTTTTTTGTATTTTCGGTAACACTTAAACTACCTCAAACTAATCATAATCTAAGTTTTAGTTTACTTCAGCTGAAGTTTGTTTGGTTAGGTTCGGTTCAAATTCTGTAGAAGCGGTCATTGAATGATTTATACTTCTACACTGGAGATATAATTCTACACTGTGGCAATTTGTATTTTTATTACACTCCGAGGTAACCGTTTTCTTTAGTATATAAGTTTTTACAATTCAAAAGCGACATTTTTTTTTTTTACATGAGAACTATCTGTTGTGACCTATTTGCGTTCGGTCGGCAGTTTACGCATTTTATTTCATACTTTTACATTTATCTCGGACAACGGTGGGCGACGATCACCCGCTAGTAATAAATATATCGCAGAGAACGAAACCATAAATTGTTAATACAAGTCAAACAGCACACAGACCTACTATTTTACGATTCAACACTATTAGAACAGATATATACTGAAGTCTTCACCTATATATATATATATATATATATATATATATATATATATATATAGAGAGAGAGAGAGAGAGAGAGAGCTCAAAACGCGATACATCAAATTTATTTAAATTGAGACATTAAACAATGAAAGGATAAATATACTATATCTAAATTTCGACTAAAAAATAAATTATGTCGATATTATATAATTAATAAGATGAGTTCGGGGGCGTATTCGACTGTTGAAATGAAATAATTTATGCAGTAATAGTTTCATCAATCGGTAAATTGCGTTTATCGCGTTTCGCAGTCGAAATCTAAGTATATATATATATATATATATATATATAAGAAGAAGAAAGAGATAAAGAATAGACGGTTAGCTTATGAACGCCAATTGGAAACGGTGTGAGTTAAAGAAGAAGAATAAAGAGAAAAAATCGGCAGTTAAGCTTATATACGCTGATAGTGGGCAAGGAATCTTAGTATTTATAAAAAAGGACTAAAAGTATATATATGTATATATGTATAATACAATTTTTTTTTAAATATTTTGATATGTTGATATTTTTTATATTTTTAATATAAAACTAAAACTAAAAATACATTAATCACCTAAAAAGTAGTGTAATGGATTCGTCTAAACACTTTAAAATGCAGCAACATTTTTGTAAGTAACGGATAAATTTTATTAGACAAACGAACAACATAGGTAAGGAGGAATTTTTTATTTTTTATTTATTTATATATATATATATATATATATATATATATATATATATATATATATATTTTTGAATTAATTTCTTTCTTTTTTTTTTTTTTAATAACTAATATAAGTTAGCAAAACATTTATCCGGAACAAAACTTAGATTTAAAATACGGAACGTTTATGTTTTTGCCTTTTAAGGGAAGTGGGGTTTGATCAACTCTGCTGGGAAGCCATGCAATTAAATACTGTCTTGTTTTTAAATTCCCGAAACAGTTTTTCATGGTAAACAACTGATGATCCCTTAAATAATGTTAGAAGCAAACTAATATAATAACTGTAAAAACTAAATTGACTTACATAGGTGATTTTCCACTGAACGACTTGGGATCTAAACGTTTTTTTTTTTTTGTTTTTTGTTTGTTTTTAGTTTTAATGGTTGTGAAACGTCCGACACTATATATATATATATATATATATATATATATATATATATATATATATATATATATATATATGTATATATATGTCGCATACAGTGGGCCATACGCAACACATTCTACATCAGTGACAGCAAGGCCCCTACAAATGTAAATCAAATTACACCTACAAACACGAAACTCTTTCTTCGACGAACACATGCAAACATGCAACAACACCAACAAACAATAAGTATTTATCTCCGGGTTACGGAAAAAACATCGGCAACCTTCAAATAAACTGATAGAAAAATTGCAGCCGGAAATTAATCATCTGCTCGAATTATGATCATTATTTTTAGTCTGATGCATAAAGGTTTACATCTCAACGTTCACATACGTACTCTTCAAATATATGAAACGAGAAAAGAAATAAACTCATACACATAATATTAACACACATTATTACATTGGAACGAGGACCTGGCATAGCCCACATTCCGGCTACAACTACCAACAATTAATGTACCTCAGTCAGTAAAACTATCTAAGACCCAAATATTTTCGTTGCATAGATAAACATTTCAATAGTTTAATCCACTACCTTAAAACAGAACATCATCAAGTCCTTCAACATTGGAAAACCTGACAAGATATGGTCAAAACGTGCGAGTAAAAACTTTTCAAAGGCTCGGTTTACTAAGGTGTCAATGAATAAGTGAATGCAAAGATTTTCACGTATACGCGAGACCATACTTTAGTGTCAGTTCTTTGATTTTATAGTTGTAAATTTTTTTAAATGTGTTTTATGAATTAAAATTTAATTACTAACATGCATTTATTAATTTTTTCTTCATATTAAAATTTATAATTTCATGTTACGTAGAAGTTAAGTAGATTGTTTGTACTATATAACGACTTATAAGTATTATTATTATTATTTAATTTCTGAATTTTTTAGATTGATAATTTGTATGATTCGGATTATTTAGACTACAGTTCTCATCTTGAGTGTTATGCTCGCAACGTTTCGGCCGCTGTAACCTCAAGCTTTCTTCAGTTGTATCTTTTCAAACTCGGGAATATTACTGTAAACTTTTGGAATCTAGACGGAATTTAAAACGTAACCTTTTATTTAATCCACGAGGGTAGAATGCACTCGTTCTGTCAGCAATGACTGGGACAAGTATTCAGTAATTCGCAATTATTCGAATCGCCCGCACCAAGAATTGAACCTTCAACCTTCAGATCAGTATCACTTAACGCAGTAAATATAGTACTAAGTAAAATTCAGTTCTAAGTTATAGTCATCTGGATGTAAAAGATTCAATTCTTGGTGCGGGTAATACGAAGAATTGCGAATTACTAATGTCTTCTCCCAGTCATTACTGACGGAACGAGAGCATCATTCCCCCGTGGATCAAATAAAAGGTTCAGTTCGAAATTCCATCCAGATTCCCGAGTTCGACACAAATACTTTGAATTACTTAAAGTTATCTCAAAAATATATAGCATATAACATGCCACAAGGCCATCAAAAGTGTGGGAATGTGATACCTTTTATCGTCGTCTATCATAAACTTTCCATCTTACTCTTAGCTCGGATCATTTCACTCACAAAAATATATCATTTAGTCTAGGGATCATCCTATTTAAAATACTGTCAATGTGTAAGCATTTATATATATATATATACATATATATATATATATATATATATATATATATATATATATATATATATATATATATATATATTAATGAAGATGTTTTTTTAATATAGAAAAGCATATTTTTCATGAGATGGCCGAACTATATCCATAAATCTTTTCTCAATGATAAATTGATTCAGTGTCAGATATCCAATCAATGTCCTAAACGTCTATACAAAAATACATGCCCCTCCCCTAAATAAATCCATTGGTGTTAAGAAATAATATATCGGGTGGACAAAATTCTTGAAGGTCGAATTATTTTGAGTGAAATTCAAAGATTGAAGATTAGTCTGAAATACGTTTATAAGATCGTTATAAATCCATAAACTCTTATCACACGAAAGGAAATTAATGTATCTACTAGTTGCCCAATGTGTATTGTTTTTTATAACTTATTGGTGAGCTACAAAAACAAATGAATATATTCATATTTTATGGGGTTTGTTCCTACGCAAAATTGAATTTGAAAAATAAATGACGCAAAAAAAATTGTTAGGTATTTTTTCAAAATAATCTTGGTGTATTTACATTTTCATCCAATATCGGAAAATTTCTATGTAAAGAAACTCAAATTGACGCCATTTAATGAATTATTTGATAGAGTGTCTATAGTTGCGAAAGAATAACTTTGATGCTGTGATGTTGTTTTTTCAGGCGCTTTTCTTATTGGAATTAGTATCTGAATCGCTAGTTGCATCGAAATCGGGAATTTAGAACAGAATTGGTAATTGTATCTGAATCGGAAAAAAAGTGTGTGAATTGTCCGATCACGCCTAAGAAAGAATAGTTTAACGGGGTTGCAGTCGAGTGATGAAAGCCATAAATTCAGCAACCAGAAGTGAGGAACTGGGTCGTCTTGACCTTGTTTGCGAAGTGGAGTCCTGATAGGGGACGTAAAGACATCTGGCGGCAATTTCATCTGTCCAGGGCTTCACCACTATCCTCCACACTTCCTTGTAATCCTGGCACGGACTAAAGTGTCAGATTTTGTTAATCAGGTGCAGATTTATACACACACACACACACACACACACATATATATATATATATATATATATATATATATATATATATACATATTTATATATATGTATATTTATATATGTATGTGTGTGTGTGTGGGTATGTGTGTCTGCGTAATTACTTAAATTACAATAACCAAAATTCAATCGTTAAACAATGATAGTTATGCAATCGTTATCCAATGACAGAAGTTTAGATGGTTTTATAATCGTTTCGTAACGTGCAATATGCTGTATTCAGAAGCATTAACATGCTGCTCATCAGAAACCTCAAACAAAAACATGTTTAAGGTTGTTAGAAGATGCTTAATGTTCAAGGATTAAATGGAAAACACTCAACACTCACGCGAAATCCCCCTTTTAATAGGTTATTAATTGAAGGCTATATTTAGTTTATTCAGTTGTATGCTATGAAGGCACAAAGCAACGGAAGCTCTTTACGAAAATTCGAATACCTCCGATTCTTGAAAATGTCAACACTAGGTATTAGAAATCAATTAAAAATATTCCCTGGTTTTCAGTTTCTTTGGAGTATTTTAGGTGTTTCAGGAGACATACTATCAGCACAACCTTCCATTTAAAAATTCAAATTAGATACAAATTAAGCAATAGTCTTTAAATTTCAATTTTCTTTTCCCCTTAAGTTTACGTTTAACATTTTAGACATTTTCTAACAGTAAGTATTAGTATTATTATTATTATTATATCATCAGTTTAATCTTTGTAAGGAGACATAAAATGGTGGAAATAGTATTATGTTAGAGAAATTAATTTTAGTCGGTCTAAGACAAGTATTCTTCTAGTATCATCTCTCTCTCTCTATATATATATATATATATATATATACATATATATATATATATATATACATACATATATATATATATATATATATATATATATATATATATATATATATATATATATATATATATATATATATTAAGGGCTGGGCATAAAAGTGTTCATCTTTATGACAAATGACACATATATGATGATAAAAAGGTTATTCTATGTGAATAGACCGTCTCCGAAATGGATTAGAGAGATCCGCCCCGAAACGTCCCAATTTGTAAATAATACATTACAGCCCTTTACACTTTACATATTTCGATATAGCAGAGTGCGAAAATCACAAAAGAGGAATAAGCCTATTGAACAATTACGCTATGAAATTAACCCACTCACCCTCTGTGCTCGCATTTGTATAGTGCGCGCATCCCCACAGTGTCGTGTTAAACACAGCATTTGTTATTAATGTCATTCTTTTTGTTTGCATCATCTTTGTATATTTTGCGGAGGTCGGGTTCTGGCCCGAAATTATTCGTCTCCCCACAACCCACATGTTGTATACACATTAGTGTCCCCAAAACATGCATGTCGTGTACACATAGTCTCTTTTTCTTTTCTACATCTTTCTTACTCTTTCTCCCACTCTATATCTAGCACGCTCTCTCTCCTCTCTCTCTCTCTATCTCTATTTCTCTCTCTTAAAACATTAAAGTCGAATTACGCTAGTATCTGTCGGTTTATATATATATATAAACCGACAGACACAAGCGTAATTTGATTTTAATTTTTCGAATATCAGATATGTCCACGAAGATAAAATGATTTCATTCATTATTAAACAACCACAAAAGAGTTGATATGCCGTAATACATAAGCATGCATGATGATTAAATATCTGAAGATGTTATAGACGTAGAGATTGAAAGTAACACATTATTAAGTGTTCGTAATTTATAGCTGAAATTTATTCCTAGAAGAAATGAATATGATAAGAAATTGTATAGCATGGGATTTTATTTCACATTAAACATAGACACTATGATTCGCAATCAGCAGGCATGTCACTGGGAAACGCACCAACTGATTTCACAAGAAACTCTTTTTATTCTACTTATTAGTTACTACTTGATTAAGTTGTACTCTACAGAGAGCTTCGCCATATGCTTGCAAACAAAATTTCGCAACTTATCACTGTAAGTGACCACTGTATCAGCTGTCAAAAGCGACATAAGAGTGTCAACCCTTTATCTGGTCGACCTATCTGTTTGGTGGCCTTCTTCTTGATCCTTCTTCAACAAAATCTACTTTATATGATATTTTTACATAGCTGGAGTTTGGTAGCCTTGAAACATATTTAAACTACAGAAACCTCTTTTCTCCTTCACTTGTTGAGGCTAACGACACTGAGGGATAATAGTTAATTAGATGGATAGATTTACAACTGAATGATGAATACTACTATTACAGGATTGAACATTTCCGACTCAAAAGAAAAACTGATCAAGAAATTAGAAATACACCCTCCTTTCTCAGAAACATCGGTCATGCAAAATGGGGAATAAAAGACAAAATAGGACGACACGGGAGTTACAAAGCGGCCCCTGTTCTGTTCTTGAGTTCTCACATGCAATGAGAGAAGGAGTTGCTGACATGAGAGAAGGATTGTTGTTTATTGGTGAAGTCAGTTAGTGTGGTTGTCAATAATGTCAGTCTTTTTAAAGTATTTCGAAGCGTCCGTAAAGGTACCATAAGGTCATACTCTCCCAATTAAATATACAAATATTTCCGATTTGCATGAAATTTGATCTGTAAGTAGACACTAGTTAAGCAAGATTGCCTGAATTTTAATTACTTGTTGAATGCCAAATGTTGGATATGTCTTGAACCTGAATCATTTTCTTGATTTTTATAAACATCTGAACCAGAATTCTACACGCAAGATTTACTAGCATATATATATATATATATATATATATATATATATATATATATATATATATATATATATATAGGTCGGAAAGTAAATACACTTTAGTATTTATTTTAAAATATTCATAGTAATTCCCACCCCTTAAACATAAATAAATCATAATTGTCGAGCACTCTCTGAAATTATAAAAATATGAGTTCGTTAAGCTATGGAAGCAAAGCTTACCCGCCCGGAAACGTTGAACCTTTCCGCTGGCTTTAAGTGTATTTTTATTTCAGAAATGTTTGTGGCGATTCCCGTTGGTCTAATAGAGTAGAGCGTAGGATCGTGATTCTCTTCTGAATTTACGAATGTCGTTCGAATCCGTCTGACCGCTTGAAACCGCCAGTTCCTGCACTGATTTGGACGTAGGTCCGAAACAACGTTGTCTTGGTAAACACACTTTAATATTTAATAAAAAATATTCATAATATATATATATATATATATATATATATATATATATATATATATATATATATGAATAAAATATGAAACTGAAAGTATACTTTTAGTACATAGAACCAATTGTGAAATGGTTTAAGCTCAATATACGAGATAGAGCAATTATAAATATAAATGAAAGAGGAGGGATACACATTTACGAATGACACATTTATTTCAACTTCGATTGTTCAATGCAAGATATATTCGGTATGAAATTATGTTTATTATTCTTTCCTTAAACCAAGGCTTTTCAAAGATCAACATCTTATCATCAGATGAATTACATAGATAGATAAGTTTGCAGTGGAAAAGCCAAAATTCAAAATTTGAAAAAATATTAAATGATGGAAAGTGAAAAAAGGTTCGTGCAAAAAAGATATGGGGTCTGTCCAGTTTGTAATTGTCCGTTGATGAGGTGTCTAATGAAAGGGGATTTACAGATAGAAAAGAAGGGTTTTCGTGAAGGCAGCGTGGAAAAGAGTTAAAGATTGAAGTAAATCCAATAGTGAGATGTTGAGTTCAAATCGTAGGTGGAGCGCACTTATTCGGAATTAATGTTGAGAATTCGGGGCATTTTAGAAATACTTCCGTGACCCGAAGAAGGAATTGAAATTGAACTGTGTACATTAAACGGTGGTAGTGAAATATTTATACAATTTTTAGAAAGATGAAATCCTTTAGTTGAAAACGAGGCCAAATGAGGAAGAGAGTTGGGAAGGGATAACTAAAATCATAATGGAAAGAGGGTAATAGGGTTAGTTGAATGAGCTATGGCTGATGCTGGGAAGGGAGGGGGTTGTTTGGATAAAGTTTCTTGCTGGTAAGCACTAAAGCCGATGCGAGCAGGGGTGGGCAGAGGTGAACTTTTAGTAGATATAGTATTTGAGAAAGGGGGGGTCGTAATTAAAACGGATTTTGAACGAAAGATAAATATAATTTCGAAAGTTTAAAAGGGTTTCAGTTGCGAAGATTAGGGTTCAGTGAATGGGAATCTGTAATTTAAATGTTAAATATGTGATAAATCTGATAAAACTAGTGTATCATCGTAAGATGTATAAAGAATTTAAAGAATTCCCAGTTGGTTAAATATTAAGTGTATAACTAAATGAGAAAAGATTAATGTATAACTAAAATTAGGACTGGGAACCATGTTAGTCTACTTGCAACAATTGATTTCTATTACAAGTATTATGGGGTAGGGTTGCGTTGAGTTATGTAAACTTAAGTGCATTGCTAGTGCGTTGAAATTATAGATAGATTTTAAGGGGGAGCAGATGGACTATTTAACGAGTAACCATATATATGAAGAATAGAATTTAGAAAGTCAAATACCGATGTGTGTTTTTCTCTAAAGTAAACCTTAATATTGAATAAGCTTTAGACTTTACAAAGTCATTATCAAGTTAAGACATTGTGTTTTCATAAATAATTTTGCTGTTGGAGATACCATCTGTGTGTGTGTGTGTTGCTTTCGCCGAGACGTTATGCGCGAGAGGTTGTTTCGCCGAGATGTTAAGCGTGTATAATTTAAACATCTTGTCTGGTGCATCACGTGACTCGTGTATTGGTAATGTAAGTAAAAATAAAACTTTGCACTTGGAATCGTCGCTTTAAATTTGAATAAATAATAGAATGTAGAAAGTCAAATAACGACGCGTGTTTTTTTCTCTAAAGTAAACTATAAAGATTGAACAAACTTTCGACTTTACGAAGTCATTATCAAGTTAAAACAGTTTTTGTAAATATATTCGAACTTGAAAAATTTATATATATATATATATATATATATATATATATATATATATATATATATATATATATATATATATATATTAATTCTCCCAGTTCGAATATATTTACAAAATGAACACAAACACAATATTTTTGTAAAGTGCCCAATACAAAGTAGTGCTTTATAAAATTAATTACACATTGGTGGTGACAGTCGGCACTAATTAATTCATATTCTAACGCATATCTTTCACCAGAATTTCTGAACATTGGTATCACAGAGGCAATTTTCCAGCTATCAGGGTAGCAAGATCCGGCAAGGCAAAAATGATTTTTGTAACTACAATTTCAAGTACCGGCTATAATATTATAGATGACCCGACGTAGAAGAGTATTTGAGCTAGTATATATAGTAGAATAAATCATGTTTACCCTCTTCACAGAGGGAAACTTTTCTAATTTTATTGGGTAATAACATAAATATCACCCGGCTATCTTTCCCGAGATTAATCCTTGATGTGCGTCTCATGTTTTTTTTTGTGTTATCAACGTAATAAATGGTACGCTTATTACTTATTCAAGCGTGAATCACCCACAAAAGTGTCTCGAGGGAATAGTGGAGCGAATTGTTTAACATTTGGAAATGCAAAACACACCAGACATTAGGGGAAACGTTGCTTTTTGCCATTTCAGAATATCATTTGTATTTCTATAAATGAAATGGGAACATTTCTTTTAAAGATTATGTCATCGTAAAAGGAAGTCAGAGGCATGTGTCAACATCAAATATCGGCACAACGTCATCTGAATAACTGGGTTGCCCCTCTCATATTAATAAATTACCCTTGGGAGCATTGACATGTTCAAGACGAGAGCAGATCCAGAAAAACTTGAAAGTAAGCAACTGAAAAGATACTGCTTTGCAAACCTGCTGTGGACACGGATGATGACAGACTTGCTTTTATTTTTATTTTCAAAGTAAGCGCAGGTTTTAAACGGAGATTAACAATTATATCACTTAAATTACTCCAACTACTGTTCTCATCTTCGATGTTATTATTACAATTTTTTGACCGATGTAACCTGCGATCTTCTACATGTATGTCTTGTCTAACTCGTGAATCTTTATGTCGAACTCGGTAGACCTGGTAGAAGTCTTAAGTAATTCATAATTGTATTCTTAATATTGGCTGTACTGTCCGCACCCCCCGTGACGCAACGGATAAAAGCGCTAAGTAAAACTCAGTTCTAAGTGACAGTCTTCTGGGTGTTGAAAGTTCAATTTTAAGTACGAGTGATACTAAGAATGCAATTATTAATTACTAAAGAGACTCGGTCATGGCTGACCGAACGAGCCCAACTTACCCCCGTGAATAAATAAAGGGTTCCATTCGAAATTATGTACAGATTTCCAACTTCGACATGAAGTTTGACGAGTTCGGCAAGACGCACCTGAAGAAATTCGAGTGTTATATCGGCCGAAAGGCAAGTTTTCAATTCTCATCTAAAATATTTCGAAACATGAGAGAGTGATAATTTATGTTATTTAGATAATTCGGACTACTATTATAATGTTTGTTGTTATTTTCGCATGGTTTTGGCCGATGATACATCAGGTGAATACCGGAGTGTATTCTTTAAATCACACTCGTAACCTATACGAAATTTCGATCTGAACCCTTTACTGAATCCAGGGGTAGAGGTGGGCCTAAAGTTAAGATGAGCTTAGGATCATTGTTACGGTTAGGTCAGTGTAAGGGTTAAGTTGTACACAATTCAGAATAAACGTCACTGGGAACGCATTGCGGAATGGTGAACAGCTAACTGTGTGAGTTCATGTGGAGATTGTAATAAAAAAACGATCTTTTTATTGGGTTCCATCATGTTATGCAATTGATAACACGTTTTTATTACTGTCCGCATTTGTCTGTAATTGAGATTACGGGGGTATTATTTAGCGGGGCTGCTCTACAAAATATCTTAAAGCCTAATTCGTATGAATACATGTTGACATGTTGGCATTAGTTTTTCAGTTTCTTTTTAAAAAGCAAGTACTCACGAGAAGGATCACGTGATGGTTGTGAAAATAGTGCTATGAAACTGTTATGATCTGAATACGGATAGTTTGGGTATTTATTCCGGATCGGTACACCACTTTTTACTAATGAGTTGCCACTTATCAACAATAAAAGCCACTCTCAGGTAAGAGTTTACTAGATTGATAGATTGTCAATTAGACGATGAAGAATATTAGAAGAGGGTTAAACATAATGGATCAAATAAAAGATTTGATTCTTCATGAAGGCGAGTTATTGTCATTAGATTTATTTACTAATGACCATGTTGTAACCTCAAGGAAAACAATCTTGTGGAAACGTGTTCCACAAATACAAAAGTTTTTGAAAAGAAACTATGTTCATTGAATTTCGTTTGATGTTAGACACAGGCAGGAGGAAAGGAAAAGTATTTGCAGTGGTGGTAGGGGGGAGACTTTCACAGTAAGGAACCACAGATTGAAGGTCTGTGGAAAAGTAACTGTAGATACCAAAAGAGATACTTCCCAACTATATTACAAAGTTGTTTTTAAAACCTATTGATGCAAGAAAGAGTCCTCTGAGCGGAACCTCCCAGGATGTGGCAGCAGTACTCCATCTTAGGGCGTATATTACCCTAATATATGTTGAGGATTGCATCTTGTCAGATACTTTCTGGGGCGGTAGAATAATGCAACCATTTTCTAACAACTGTAAAATTAATTGATTGGTTAGTTGTTTAGTTGGTTGGTTGATTTTTAGGGGTTTACGTCAATCATCATCGGGTCACTTCATGCAGAAATCGTACACATGTTTTTTTTTATCTGATGGGTTTGTAGATTAGTTTTTTGTAAGGGTATATTTTGTAAACAATAGCTTATAAATGATATATTCTATTTAAATCATAGTTGAGATACCGATTGTTTTTTGATTAGAACAAAGTGTAGTATCTGTTATAAAACTTCACGCCTTACTTCCTGTCCTTGATCAGTGAAGGAGACATCTTTCGAGACTTAGTTAAAATTTTTTTGTCTCAATCTAGAACGCCCCTTTTGAGGGGCTGAATTCTCTCCACATGAAAAACCGACCCTTTGTCTGATTCTGCCCTCGTCGGGAGACAAGCAAATACATAGGAGCACTGGTAAGTACACCAATTCTTACTCAGCGTGGACCTTGGAGCAGTGGTAAATAAAGGTTGACTCCATACAGCGCAAAGTTGCCAAAATGGAGGTAGGTTTGTGTCATCCTCAGAGCGGTTTGGGATATGGGCCCTGAGTAGACAGGGTTTAGAAATAGGATAGAGAGAAACTAGGTACACCGAACTGGAAAAGATAGTTTACTGGCTGATAGGGTAGGGTAGAGATGCACACCTTACCCAAAGGTATGGATCGTAGTTTAATATTGTGCCAGCGAGAAATTCACTTTGACCAATAAATGCAACATTATCAGGTACTGACACTCCGAGTTAGCGTGAACCTGGGATTAAATGTTACTAACGGTAACTCCACACTCCCAAAAGCTCCTAAAAGCGGGGCCTCATCATCTAATGTAGAGAAAAGATCATCACAGACTAGATTGCGAAGTCGACTCATTACAAGATATAAAATCGCATATTTTTAAATAGCCATATCAGTTAAAATCCCAAATCGTCACGAGAGTAATTAGGCATGTCACAGGTGTTCCGAGAAGAAACTCTGAATGAGTCAGGGCATCAATTTATGATGGAGACACGAAAACGAGTCAAGCTTTATTGAAAAAAGGGAGAAAAACAAATATATGAAAAAAAAAAGAATATTTCAAAGGAAACGGGCTGAGGTATAAGTTGGAGTTTAATCCGACAGTTTGAGCCTCCCTTTTTGGGGGGAGAGGGTGTATCATTCTCCCTGAATCGACTTTTTCATTTTGATTTGACCTTTTTTAAAAAGACGAGATATTTCATAATCAACAATGAAAACAAACAAATCAAAAAACGGGAGTTGGCTTTTGTCGGGCCTCGTTGACTTTCAGTGGAAAATAAACGCAAGAAACAGGTTAATCGAGTGGAAAGCAACGCCCACTGAAGAGCCAAGCACCTTGCCACAAAGAGATAGATGGATAGAGAGAGAGAGAGAAGGAGAGAGAGAGACAAAGAGACAGAGAGAGAAACAAACAGTATATTTTATATTATTTGGAATACTATTCTCATCTGGGTTGTTATTTTCACAACTTTTTGGCCGATGTAGCATTCGAACTGCTTCAAATGCATCTTTTTGGGGCTTGCGAATATTTCTGTCAAACTCGAGAAACTATACTCAATTTCGTAGTGACCACTTTAATTAATGCACGCGGTAGATGTATCTGCACAAAAAGAAGTGGTAATAAATTATTATGTTATTTTTGTAGTTTTTATCGCCTATAGTAAGAATTGAACCTTCAAGATCCAGAAGACTGTTACGTCATTATCCGTTCGCCACGGTTTCATTAAACGAAATACGGTATATATTTTGATTTTCTTTATGGTACATATATTTTGCGTAGACTATCGCTCTCGCTAGATCTCTCTCTCTCTTTCTCTCCCTCTCTCTCTCTCTATCTATCTATCTATCTGTCTATCTCTATCTGCTGCTGTCTATATCCTTATCGATCTAACTCTGTATAGCTCTCGTATCTTGCTCTATATCCTTCTGTTTCTATGTATGCTTATCAGTCTTTTCCCCCATCTATCTTAAATCCTCTATCTGTATGCAATCTCTCTCGCTTTCTCTCTCTCTCTCTATCGCTCGTTTTCTGTATGTTTATTCCTCTATCTCTACAACCCTGAATCGATATTTGTCTATCCATATCTTTGTCTGTCTGTCTTTGTGTGCGTCTGTCTGTCTGTCTGTCTGTCTGTCTGTCTGTCTGTCTGTCTGTCTGTCTCTCTCTTTCTCTTTCTCTTTCTCTCTCTCTCTCTATATATATATATGTATATATATATATGTGTATATATATGGATATATACATATATATATATATATATATATATATATATATATATATATATATATATATATATATATAGTAATTCATGGATATGTCTATTGCTGTATCGTGTATTTTTAGTGTGGCTATACATAGAGCACTTTTAAAACTGAGTTTCCAAACCTGACGGAATCTCGCCTCAATTCTATCTTCCTCACCTCGAAATTAAATTATATTATGCTTACAGCTTCTCTCTTTGTCTCTAATAGTCTTTCTATGTATGGTTGACTTTAATCTATAGTTGTCGATCGTTCTATCGACCCCGCTCTGTTACTCTATCCTCTCTCTATATCTGTCTATCTCTCTCTTTGGCTTTTCGTTATCTATAATTATCTCTCTCTTTCTCTCTCTCTCTTTCTCTCTCTCTTTCTCTATCTCTTATTTATTCTGTTCATGGCTTACTCTATCTTTCTCGCTCTATCTTTTATGTTTTATCCTATAGACATTTTTCTCTCTCACTCGATCTAACCTTCTCTATCTCCTCTACTATATAACTCCTCTCTTTCAGTTACGCTCATTATCGCTTACCTCTCTCTTTTAATACCTATCTATTTCTCTTTCTCACACACACACACACTATCTCTCTGTGTCTCTCGGCCCTGCTTTATATTTCTATCTATTTTTGTATCGCTCTCTTCTCTTATCTCTCCCGTTCGTAGCTTATATATATATATATATATATATATATATATATATATATATATATATATATATATATATATATATATATATATGTCGGAACTACTCTATCTCTTTCCCTCACCTCTTTCTCTCCTTCACAAACACTCTCCCTTTCCTCTACCCCCTCTTTCTCTGGTGATTGCTCCCTTTTGTGTCATTGTTTAACCTCATCAGTATTAAACTATTAAATGAAACCTTTCGGCTCGTTAAATCTGCATCAGGACTAATCGACCTCTGAATTTGCTCCCATCCTCCCGCTAAATTTTACGCAAATCCAACTTAATGTTTTCATGTACGTTTCTCCGTCAAGGATAAAATTCACTGGAGCAGACATTTCTTCCCACAATTGTCTTCGATGTGGAAAAGAGAGGGGGGAGGTTTTGGTTCTTGCTTTTTAAGAATGGATCTTTCGTCTCATTCTGTGTAGCTTACAGATGCGTCATCACAACGTGGAGACGCCATTTTGTTTCTCAGACGGTTCGTTACCCGTCCATTTCGTCTGTCACGCTTTTGTTCGAAATAACATCTTTACTCTTTGTCTAGTTATATAACATGTTAAGTATTTTTTCATATGTGTATGCTCAAGATTAATTCCGAAACTAATTACCCGATCATTACGACTTTTGGAAAACATCCGCTATGGATAAGGGGCCGTTATATTGGAAATATTTAGTTTTATTAAGTTTTATGTGAAGGACGTAAAAAGGGGATGACATCTTTTCGTGATAATAAAGATATATTCTTACTTTAAAAAAATGTAACAATAGATGTTAGATATTAATTAATAAATATTTCAAAAATTTCAGTTTCTTTGTGGCATTAAAAGGGTTTAACATGCTACATAATATGGGCACTAGCTCTTATTTAAAATTGCAAATATTTTAGATTTGAATTTAATTTGATCCAATTAAGCAAGATTGCTTGAATATAAATTGTTTCTGAAAATCGCGTAAGACATTTTCTAGAATAAAAAATAATGTAAATGATTTTGACTTAAATTGGAATAACGTTCAGTAGCATTATATATTGATGTCACTCTTTGTAAAGCAACATGAAAGTGATGCACAACTGTTTTGTTCGAGGAATCCATTCTTCCAGTTCCTCTAGTTGCTAATGAAATTAAATTATTAATTGAGCAAACTTGTTATAAAACTATAACTAATGTTTGTTAAGCTAATGTTTTAATTTGGATTTATGAAAAATATTGCATGTAAATTGCTTCCAAAGATTTTAATCGTTAAATACATCAACTTTTTCCGAGAATTTTAAAACTATTTAAAATTATTTATTGGACGGTTTAAATTTTTTCAATTCATTTCAAATTTTAAAGGGTCACAAGAACATTCATTTTTGTTAACTATTAAGAAAAGATTAACAATGCTGATATATTTAAAAAGAAAAGAAAATGCATTCCGGTTGATTAAATAATGTAAAACATTAATTTTCAAATTTAATATTTTTAAAATATTGTCCTATTCATGCTATTGGATGCGAAATAAAAATAAGCAACGAAGTCGAAATATTAGTAAACGCTTTGTAAATAAAATAGAATTATATTGAATAAATTATAATAATATATTTATTGACTGTTTCAAAGATGTCGAATTGTTA
Source organism: Sepiola atlantica (assembly GCA_963556195.1). NCBI lineage: Eukaryota > Metazoa > Mollusca > Cephalopoda > Sepiida > Sepiolidae > Sepiola > Sepiola atlantica. Next base: position 23,291,890 of record OY744542.1, read on the forward strand.
AAATAAAATATCTAGTCTCACTGGAAGGCTTTACTACAGCAATATATGTATGTGAATGTATATAAGTTGTAAATAACAATCAATTTAATAATTATTGATACACAAATTAAATGTATCATTAGAAATGTAAACAATGATAATAATAATAATAATAATAATAATAATAATAATAATAATAATAATAATAATAATAATAATAATAATGATAATACTACTACTACTACTACTACTAATAATAATAATAATAATAATAATAATAATAATAATAATAATAATCAATTTAATAATTTCCACATTATTACTTTGGATGCATCCGAATTTTAAATTGAATGAAATAGCTCTTTAAAATATAATACATAGATACGTACCACAATATACCACAATTAACTGTAAGAATATAATGAGATTCATTAGTTATTATAAATACATTTAAAACACTTATCCTTGTGGTTAACGATAGCTCGTTTCAAGCAGTGGCCAACGTAATATTGTAAACTTAGGCATGTTTATTGGTAAATGACGTCATGCCGTATCATTACTAACGAGAGCTATCTAAATGTGAGAATATGAGCATTTTGTAGATGTTTACAATAAAAACATATTTTAAAATATAGTTCTCATATATTACAAACAAATCCCTTTAATTCCGTGTTAATATTAAATTAATATAACTCGAAGAAAAATTAAATTCTCGAATTAAATAATACGACGCGGTTTTCTTGCATGTGCACATATCTAATGAATGAGAGCTTTTTTACGCATTAGAAAACTTTAAAAATAGCATTTAAAAAGTGAAAAAAAGAAACGAACACGATTCGATTTATACTTTAACTGATATTTCTTCAATATAAATTAATAAAATAAAACTTACAATAAATAGTTGAGTGATTATTAATTTAGGGATCAAACAATTGAATAAACAAACGAATAATTTTTAAAATGTTAACAAACCATAAATAAATTTAAATAAAAAAAAACGAGAAGTTAGTTTAAAAATGAAAACAAACGATGAATTACAAACAACAACAAAAATTCAATTAACCCAAATAATCTAGATACACAAAATTAAGTTACTAGTGCAGAATTATCTTTTTAATTAAACTTATGCAAACATCTGTTTTAATTAAATGTTTGCAATTTTCTTTTTCTGCTTGATTTTTTCTCATTAATGTGATCATTTAATTTACCACAAAAATTGTTCAGCAGTTAAAGAACTCCAGATCAGTATTCTCTCGATTCTTTTGATTCGTTCAATACTGTCGCCCTCATCACAAGAGTCAACATCAAAAAAGGAGATTGTTATCTACCAAAACATTCAATGTTATGTGCATAGCTAATTATCTTTGATGTATGGAATGAAGAAAATAGGATTTTGTCCCAGTTTACCAGTAACTACATAATTGTAGAGAACAACATGTGTCGTCAGATCATCAGGACATAATAGAGAAACTCTTATAACTGCCTTGAAAATAGCTGTTTTCATATCAGGTATTTATTTTACATTATATCTTCTAGATACTAAATTCTTACAACTATTGCATTTAATATTCTTATAAATTGCATAACCGCAATAACCTGCTAAGTATAATATAACAGTGAGTACTTCTTCACACTGATTAACATCATCATCTTTTATATCTTAGTAAAATTTGTAAAATCTAACAGTTGATCCCTTGTCATTTAATCTTAGTTATCTTCTCGTAAATTCTTTAAAGCAATAGTTCGATTATTAAGTTTTAATACTGGCAACATTCTGATTATTTCTCACATTCAAACACTTGACGTATAGTGATATTATACTGACCCCCACTAAGTTGACGGTACTGGCCAAAACTTGCCCCAAGGCTATCTGCTTGAATATTTCTAATTAATATATACGTCATCTCCATTTGTTATGCAATACTTAGTCAATTCACGCATTGCATATGTGGTATGATGTAAATCAGTGTATGTTACCTTTGTTAATTTCCTAGTTCTTCCGGGAAAGCTATTCTAACATTTTTACGAGTCACAAAATACGGAGAGAAATCTATAATTTTCTTCATTTAATTTAAATAGATTAGCATATTTATTGTGAAGTCGACAACCCGTATATGATATTTTTACATTCAGTATTGTCCAACAAATATGAAATAGTTTCATGCATTTTGCAGTGACTGCAGAGTTGGAGAAATATTTCAACAATCCTTGAATTAGATTAGTGGAAAAATGGCGTTTGAAGTCAATTTGTAACAATATTATCTAATTCCTGATTTTCATAATGACAACACTTTGGGAACATTATGCATTTACTTGCATCTTTTGCAAGCCAGTTTTTTCCTCAAGCATTATAATATATTTACTGTGTCGAATAAGAAGAACGTAGGTTTAGAATTTCTAACAGGGTTTGGATATACAATTAAATGCTATTCTGACCTACGAATGTAAAACACAACCTTTTTATGTATTGCGTTATTATCTATCATAACAGATAATGCTCGAAAGCCTATCTCCTCCAAACCAATTATTAAACGTGTGATTATGTCAAATAAGTTCTCAGCTAGAAGATATTTGGTTGGCATAACATAATATATTGTGAGAATACACTGCTAAGCATAACAGCAAATACACTTGTTTCTGCTTCATTTATGTTGTTGGCTAAGCCAACAACATTACCACCCTTATAATCAAAATAACAATTTTAAATGATTTTCATCAACTAGTAAAGATACTGTGATGTCTTCCTGCACAGATAACTTAAACTTACTTTTAATATACATAAGAAAATGGTTATCATGTTGTTCAACTACATGTTTCATAGATATCGATACAGTTAGTCTTCTGATGGTCGAAAACATGGGGAAATTACAGTTTTAGTGACTCGTAACAGTCTCTACTTTCTAAGAGAACAGTTATATACCAAGGAAGAAAATGTCAGCATTTCACTCGAATAATTAACTTTATACAGTGGCATTATATTTATATGCATTTAATTGCATTGAAATAGTAAAATGACTCATCTTGCACTAATACCACACATGACAAGATTAACGTTTAATAATCGAACTTTCATGCAATACTGGCGGCTAATTTCCTAATATTTCCTTTAGCTTCTTACGGTGAAAAATCGAACAATAAACAAAATAGTGCTATAAACACATCCAATAAATGTTACCAATCGTGAGAACATGTAAAGTTCTATCGGGATTTTGCTTAATTCTCGTTCTTTGAGCGATTATTATCTAAAGTCTGTAATGTCAGCCATTTCTATACGTTCTAACTTGGCAGGTGGACACTAGGCTTGTTTTGAAGAAAAAAAATATTTAAAATTAACACACATACACTTATCCAGATTAAGTTATTTTAGTTTCATTTTATTTATAAAAAACTTTTTGAAAAAATGATTACATAAATACAGATTTTTCGGTCCGTCAGTCACATTTTTTAAAAGTAGTACATATGTGACCATATATTTACTAGTTAATTAAGTTTTTAAAATATCGTTAAACAAACCTTGCTATATTTGGTCGGACTAAAGTTATTTCGCTTAATAAAGCGTATTCAAGTCAGAAACAGTTCCTTATCTTTTGGAAACGCAAAAACAGTAACTTTGGGGCATTTTTGCAATTCCCCTCACAATACTTAACGACACACTGAGAAGGCATCTTTATCTTTCGAAAAAAAACGGAAGCACTTCTGGTCCTGATACTAAGAATTACTATCAATGAGATCACCAGAAAATCTCGACTCAATTAAGAGGTCTTAGTTTTCTATATTACGACGGCTGTGGTCAAGCTCCCCAACAGTAGAAAAGGTCAATGTTATGTATCAGTTTCAATGCTTATTAGGAGAATGTAATTCCTTACAATAATAAAAAGAAAACACTTACATCAGTTATACTGCAACATTACTTTCCCGGAGATTTACCATGCATCTCTCTGACAGTAATAAATTTTGCAAAAACCTATAAAAAACTTACCTACCCTCTTCTAAACAAATACACATTTAGTAAACCAAACACTACCTTATGATATCAACATACACAGATATTAACATTTGAAGCCATATATATTAAAACTAAACATCCCACAAATAATAAAGCAATTAATAATCCGGTCAGAATGTTAAGATTCTCACTGATTAATTAATACTAATAAATTATTAGCCGTAAGACATTAACATTTTAATTCTTCATGCATATTTAACGTTTTCACGTTCACATGCAACATCTCATCATGGGATTTACAGTTGGTAAATACTAGACGTTCACAACTAAAAGAAAATAGATTAAAACACACAAAGGATAACCCTCGTTAAATAATGATTTCATGAATCAAATCGAACATGCTCACAAAGGTAAGAAACGCAAAAATATAGGTGTATGAAATTGATTATGTGTAAAATTGGAAAAATAAAAAGCCGCATAAAACTAAAACAATCAGACTGTTTCCCTGTATCACAGCTTTTTAATGCGGCAATATTTACATCCATCCCAAGTCAGAGATCGATCCTACAACTATTTAGTCGATAGTCGACAGCTCTCATAACTAGGCCACGTGACAGGCGCTGTTCGTAAATGATATCTATAATGTTAATTTTATATGAAAACATTGATATCTACTTAATAGTGCTGTATTTGTTTGTTAATAAACAGATTTGCATTACGCTACTAAACATATATATATATATATATATATATATATATATATATATATATATATATATAATTAACTTCTATATGTGATGTTACAAAGGATGCTGATGAATAAACCTTTTGAAACCATCTAAAGTAAAATAACATTTTACAAAATGCTTTAGAAATGATCGTACGCAAAATATTCGTTGTGTTTGAATTCTTGGAACTGATATAAATAATGTTTTAATTTTGTTTATCACAACTTACTCTTTCTCTCTCCTTCTCTCTCTCTCTTTCTCTTTCTCTGTATGTATGTATATATATATCTATATCTATATATATATATATATATATTGAATTATTACCGTTGATGATTACTTATTTTTTCTATTCAATGATAGATTCTTAAATCGTAATACTTCCAGTCAGCTGTTCCTGATGTTTACGTTTGATTTCCCTTGGAGACTTATCTCTCAAGCTTCACAGACAAACTCATATATATATATATATATATATATATATATATATATATATATATATATACAGACACACACACACACATATATATATATATATATATATATATATATATATATATATATACGTTTATGTAAACCAATATAAAACGCGCATTATTATTGTTGATGATTAAACAATGGACTATGTTTTCAATCTCTTCCTTTGAAACAACACATTTAGAGCAAGAAAATCCGCTCAGTCAGTTGGTCTAATGACTTTTAGAAGAATCACCATTTTAGATTTGTTCTTCATAATTGGCAGCTGATGCGTTTTTTTATTCTTTTTCTTAGTTCATTTTTCCCAAAACGGTTCGAGTCCATTGTTTGCGAAATCAAGTGATCAATGACTGATGGCCAAGAAAAACTCCCACCGACCCGGCTGATTGTTTCCAGACATCGTGGTCTCTTTTAAATACGTTTCCGATATTTTACGGGAGGGGGGGGGTAAGACGAACATGCTAAGGGGGTTTACAAAGACAGGCATTATTTTTTAATTATGTTTTTGTTGTTTTTGTGGTTTTTTACTTCATGCTGGTACTGAAGCGTAGCGATTTCTCAAGCGTGGCATCATCATGTACACACCCCCTTTTTATATTTTAAAGCACCCGTTTCTTTTATAATGTTCTCAAATCCCTACCCCTGGACACATCTGACTTCTGGAAATAAAGGCGTATTTACTCCATCTAAATTAAAGGGAAGAATCATAAAAGGTAGCGATTTCATTTCAGTCTTTATGTCTGACTCCAGATTGTGTTTACGAATTGAAACTAAAACTCAAGACGATGGGAAAGATGGACATATTCATTCTTTAGATGCATCCATTCAATCTGCGCGTGTTGCGACGATCTTTGTCTATAAACTATAATATAGATCGTAGTTGACTTACGACTGCAATTATTGACGATAAATATAGATCGTAGTTAACTTACGACTGCAATTATTGACGATAAATATAGATCGTAGTTGACTTACGACTGCAATTATGGACGATAAATATAGATCGTAGTTGACTTACGACTGAAATTATTGACGATAAATGTAGATCGTAGTTGACTTACGACTGCAATTATTGACGATAAATATAGATCGTAGTTAACTTACGACTGCAATTATTTGCGATAAATATAGATCGTAGTTGACTTACGACTGCAATTATTGACGATAAATATAGATCGTAGTTGACTTACGACTGCAATTATTTGCGATAAATATAGATCGTAGTTGACTACGACTGCAATTATTGACGATAAATATAGATCGTAGTTTACTTACGACTGCAATTATTTGCGATAAATATAGATCGTAGTTGACTTACGACTGCAATTATTGACGATAAATATAGATCGTAGTTGACTTACGACTGCAATTATGGACGATAAAAATAGATCCTAGTTGATTTACGACTGCAATTATTGACGATAAATATAGATCGTAGTTGACTTACGACTGCAATTATTTGCGATAAATATAGATCGTAGTTGACTTACGACTGCAATTATTGACGATAAATATAGATCGTAGTTGACTTACGACTGCAATTATTTACGATAAACTGGTCGTAAAACGATTTGGGTGTTATTTGATTATTTACTTCAATCGCAGATGTTAGACAGAAGGTAAGGTGGGGTTTTTTAAAGGCCAGTTCCCTAGGTACACTATGGCCTAGAAAAATGTCTTATCAGCCTATTCGGCATTTCCCTGCCAGAGCACTCGATGCGATTAACAATAAACTTTAAAAAATCTTAAAGAAAGAATAAAAACATTAAGAGGTTGCCCCTCCTAGAACCGAACAATAAATTTTAAAAAATCTTAAAGAGAGAATAAAAACATTAAGAGGTTTTCCCTCCTAGAACCGAACAGAAGCATATCTCAGCACAGCAGAAGCAAGAATTAGGACATGTGTTTACCCATGTTAAATTATCGTCAGAATATTAGACTGTGTAATGATATTGTGATCATCTTAAAATGATAATTCATCAACATTTTCTATCCTTATCCTTTTTTTATTATGAGATTTAAGTCATATTTTATTAATATATTATCTCTATTACCTTTGAACACATTCGATTTCACTGTCTTATGTAATGTAATCGCAAAACAATAATTTCCAAGAAACCTTTTCTCATAAACTTAACATCCTGTCATACGTTTTGGCTTTTTTTGGGTGCAAATGCGCGTTGGTTTTGGTTTCCAGTATAACCCTGTTTCATCGACATTAAATATGTACTCTCGTCGACAGCGAACATCGGTAATTATTTTATCCAGACGTCGACAAACTTGCTTGGTTCTTTCTGATCTGCACACGCAGCTTTTTATATCATGTGAACATTATCAAATTAAAATCTGTTTTTGAATCTTTTGTCCCAAAATCCTTGATTTTAGTCTTCTACATGACATTACTTCAAAGACTGAAACATACTTTATGCTTCAGTCTGCACAGTTAAAAGTCATAACGATGTCTGTTTTTTTAATTTTATTTTCTGTTCAAACGTTCAACAATTTCTTCAGTTAATTGGATGGGACCGGTTTCGTAATCACTGTTGATGGCATGCGTGCAGGACATTTCACAGTCTCACGAATCATTTTAATATCTGTAAAAATCGTTCATACACTTAAATTTTATAACTGTATATCAGTCGCATGAACTTTCTTTCCTAATTTGAAAAGTTTAATCAGTCATTTTTTGTCAAGATCAATGGTTGTAAAATCGGGCAATCGCTAGTTAAATAGGTCGTAAGTCGACGGTGACATGTATGGCAACAACCTACTCCTAGGGTTTTGAAGATAGATGTCCATAATCGTATATTTTCTGAAGTACATTAACCGGGTACTAAGATAAGCATATTTCATTTTGATCGAATTGGGTTCAATAATATCCTGGTGCCTTCGTTGTTTAAAACGAAACGCGTCACAAACTTCTAAGATTTTTGAGAGAAGTACCCGAAGACTTTTCTTTTCATTTGTTACTACATTAAGATATGGGGGAAAGCGCTACTCTTTTCACTTGCTTTCTTTTCTCTGTCCTCGTACTCAGCCCAGGATGCAAGGGGCATGAAGTACCCTTTTTGAGTGTTTGGTATGACTGGGCCGAATATTTGAACCCTTGTCTCCTGCCACATTTGCGAACATTCCACAATTATGTCAAAATAAGCCGGTTTGGAGATCGTCCGTCATCAAGATATATTTTCTTTAATTACATTAATCAAGATACCTTGAAAAGTATATTTAATTTTGTATCAAAGTGTGTACAATAATATTTTGGGATCTTCGTACGTGTTTGACGTACATTAAAAGGAAATACATCACAAACTCATTCAAGGTTTTGGAGATAGTTACCTCCATAACGTATTATATTCATAAACTATATTAGTTAAGGTACTTGCATGAGTATATTTCATTTTTATTAAACAGTATACAATGATATTTTCCATCGTAACCGGGACACAGAAACCGGTGGAAAAATCCTCCGATGGAATATTGTCATACATCCATACAATCTCATATAATTATTGTTATGCCAGTCCAAAATGGATTCTGAGTGACTCGCGGAAATGCTACTTTAAATTTAACCATAACAAACCGACATAATAAAATAAGATGCGTCCATTCAATGCTCGTGTTTCGTAACAAACATACTTTTTCAAACATAAGCCTGATATAAGCATGACAGTCGACCGTCGAATATGTACGTGTTCCGATGTATTTCAAAGTTAAACGTGATAGAAAAGCTAAAATGCGCATCCAAACATAAATCTGAAAGACCGACAAAATTTCTACTTCAGAATAAAGTTTGACGGACAAACCGACGGATGAGATATTTTATATCTTGGACACATCCCAAATAAGATACGTCCATTGAATATGTGTATTTAGCAATGAAAATGCTATTTAAATTTTACTTATCTCTGAGCGATCATATAATATTCTGAGCTTAAGAGTGATATGTGCTTGGAGGTGTCTAAAGATGCGTTCTATAAAATCGTCGGATTAATTATAGAAGAGCCTCGCCAAGAAACTGAATAGCTATGTCAGCTTTAATATCAACAAAGTGCGAGCTGTTGTAAGACACCGTTTTATTGCTTCATCAAGAGGATGTAATACATTCGATCATTGAGTATAGACATAATATTCGCTTTCCTTATATTGTTGCTTCAACAAAAACTCACACATATAGCTGTCTACCATTCTACGATGCGTTCCACAGTGGCGCTTATTCAACATTTTGTACAGCAAGAAATAAGTGTTTCGTTCATATAAATGTGGAAACCTGGACGATTTGCCTATGCCTCATATATCCTTATACAACAAGGTTAAGTGTTTGGAGTTAATCCTAATCGTAACCATAAGTTTACACTGATCCGAACGTAACTCTAATCCTGCGCTTAAACCTAACGCAACGCATGTCAAGACATGACGCACAAAATGAAGTCAATAGTAACTAGGCGCACTGCGCAAGACGGTCAAAAGTATTGTTTATTTTGCAAAACTTAATTTTCCATTAAGGTTATCCTCTTATACCAAATATTTCAATCGCGTTTAATGATGAAAAATCTATTTGATAATAAACGTGATAGTCTGACGAATATCATGAATATAATATAAATATGTAGATCTACTTGCCGTCATGAATCTAATATAAATATGTAGACCTACATAACGTCATGAACCTAATATAAATATGTAGACCTACATACCGTCATGAATCTAATATACATATGTAGACCTACATGTCGTCATGAATCTAATATAAATATATAGATCTACATGTCGTCATGAATCTAATATATATATATATATATATATATATATGTAGACCTACATGTCGTCATGAATCTAATATATATATGTAGACCTACATGTCGTCATGAATCTAATATAAATATGTAGACCTACATGTCGTCATGAATCTAATATAAATATGTAGACCTACATGTCGTCATGAATCTAATATATATATATATATATATATATATATGTAGATATATATATATATATATATATATATATATGTAGACCTACATGTCGTCATGAATCTAATATAAATATGTAGATCTACATGTCGTCATGAATCTAATATATATATATATATATATATATATATATATATATATATATATATATATATGTAGACCTACATGTCGTCATGAATCTGATATAAATATGTAGACCTACATGCCGTCATGAATCTAATATATATATATATATATATATATATATATATATATATGTAGACTACATGTCGTCATGAATCTAATATAAATATGTAGATCTACATGTCGTCATGAATCTAATATATATATGTAGACCTACATGTCGTAATGAATCTAATATAAATATGTAGACCTACATGTTGTCATGAATCTAATATATATATATATATATATATATATATATATATATATATATATGTAGACCTACATGTCGTTATGAATCTAATATAAATATGTAGACCTACATGACGTCATGGAAATTATATTTCAAGCGTAATCGTGATAGATCAAGTGATGTATAGATACTTGCACTGAGCTAAAATGAGATTTGATGATTCGATCTGTGTCGTTTGCGATTAAAATGAAAACTTTAGCGTGACCGATCCTTTTATAGATACGCATGGACGCATCTCAAAATAATAATCGTTTAAAGAATTCTGAAATAAAACGAATACGTTTTCGGAATCGTTTCAAATTCGACATAAAATCTACAGATGTCTTTCAAACTTTCTTTACACATTCTTCCTTGTTGAATGGAAACATTCGAGAACAATACAAACTAGAAATTCCATGGTTTCTTTCGTCGTCTTGCATATATTATAAACTAGGAAAAGATGACCACTTGGGTCACCAATTGACTTTGGGTCGGATTATTGGAATGAGAAAAATTTGCGTTTCCAAATTTAGTTTAATTTTATAAGTATATCTCCCCTCTCTGTCTATTTCTTCCCCTCTTCTCTCTATTTTTCTCTACAGCTACGAGATAAACACAAGTTAAGCAATTAAAGTTAAGTATTAATACGTCCGGTGGGATTATTTTTATGTTATTTAAAATGGACTATTTTAATATTCTGTGTTATACTTTTCCTTGATTGTTGATAAAGAGAAAGAAAGAATGACGGAAGCGAGAGTGGTATACACTCTACACAATCGGAGCGATGGTCAAAAAGGTTAGGAAAATGTACCTTGATAAACTCAACTTGTGTATCATAATAGATAGATGCTTCGCTTTATTTAACTCGCTTTGGTCAGATGGAGATATACTGCTGACTCAACGTTACTACTTGTCAGTTCGTTGACGAAATTCCTATATTTTGGAAGCGTCGGTTTAGTTTGTTAAGCAGAGCTGTACAGTAGAAAGCATCAATAACTATTTTCAATCCTGCACTCACCTCTGAAATGCATATACAAATACAGCAACGTTTTTGTATATTCATTCTTCGCACTTTTATCTACTGGTGCTTTAAATATACGTAGATTTTTCATAAATAAAACTAGTTTCAAATAGACGTATCTCAGCGGAATCAACATAAAATATTTTAAACGGATTAGATAAAATAAACTAAATGGAAAAATTAACATCGTTAATGAATAAAAAGCGTGAATGTTAATTTTTCAAAGTCAGGTTTAGACGATGTATACATACAGTGATCAATCTTCCTTGTAATTCGCATTCTAAAGTATAGCCTGAACGAATAAAAATAATATGCGGTTTTCGTGATAATACTTTATGTTTACAAGTTTGTAAACATTAATGTAAAACAATCTTTTTGGCCTTACCTCATTTTATTATTTATATCATGTTATGATCTTGTTTAGGGGCCGGAATGAAAACAATAAAAAGTATATTGGGGAAAATTATATACAACAGAGAAACAAAAGAAGTTGACCGTCTGTCTTGACTGCTAGTGTAGACTAGGGTTAAATCACAAATGAGAAGCGTAATGCTTCCGGTATTTATTGAGAATGGAAGAGTTCAAATGTTCGTCATTGGTACAGCTCCATAACACCCTCTCCTAAGCCTGCCCTCCTCAGGAGTCTAGTATTGTTTCCTTTTTGGATTGATTCTATTCCGAGGTTACTTGAAATAGCTGTATGTTGAAAGTGTTTCTTGTAACCATAACCCCGTCCTGGTCAGTGCTGTTATTGTCTTCCGATAGTCGTTCCCTAATTTGGTTCATGTCTTTCTTATAAGAGAACTGATAGTCTCTACCAAATTCAGATTCGATATCCTCCAGTTTTTATATTCTAGATGTCTGACTTTTGGGTACACTTTTAAATTAAAAAAAAAATGTCGCCTTTTCTTCGACATTCAACTTCAAGACAAGCCATCTTATATTTTAAAGTTTTTAGTTCTTCAGAAAACTCTGATTTTGAACTTTAGTAATTGTAGTTGTGTTGCTATGAATTCACTATCTTTACTCTTTCACTGGTTATTCAAATATTTTGACTTAATTTCTTGGCATACCCAGACCGCCTTCATAAAGATGTAGATAACAAATCTCGCGACGGACCATAGAGGCTTTACCAAGCCACAAAAACTTGAAAATAGCTCACTGCATCTCAAGCAGCGTATCCGACGGGGGAGGAAATACTGATATACGATATAGGATTATCTGATAAATGTGAGAACAACCAACCTCTGTTCTCCCCTTTAATGAAAGATTTCTACTGATCCACAGACCAGCTGCGGCCTGAATCGCTTTCAATACTTCGACCAATTTTTCTCCAGCTGAAGATCAGGAATAAACCAGACGCCGAGTAGCTTGCAAGGCCTATCAGTTCAGCTAAAAGGTCCCGGCAGGGATACACATCGCCGGGCACCAATGCGCAAACCCACAGACTTGTCGCAGTTAATTTTGGCCCCTGTTATCGTTTCATGCATTCTGATTTCTCCGTGGACAACACTAATCTCGGCATTGCTCGTTACAAGCACAGTTAATTCGTCGGCAAAGGCAAAGAACTTCAACGTCGTTCAAGCACCTGCCAAAGTAATCCCACGCAGGACCGGATTCACCCTTAGGCTGTGAAGGAAGGGCTCCAACACAAGCACATAGAGCATCAGTGAAAGCTAACATTCTTGACGAAGAGATCTGGATAATCTGAAAGGCTCACACCTCAGACATTTCACTTCAACCATCACACACGGGGTCGCATACAATTGGCGGATCCAAGAGCGAAATTGCGGTCCCAAACCAGCCGCAGACAATACAACCTCCAAATACGGATGTTCCACCCTATCGAATGCTTTGGATTCATCAAAATTGATCAACGCGGCTTCTGTGTCGACTATATCTATGATCAAGCGTATCGAGTGCAAATTATCTTGAATGGTCCGACCCTTTACAGCACAAGTTTGTTCGAAGCTAATTAGACAAGTCAACACAAGCTGCAGTCGATTAGCTAAGATCTTGGCCAAAATCTTTAACTCAGCATTTAGCATCGTTAAAGGCCGAAAATTATTTAACCCATCCCCACCATATTTGCTTTTGCGTAACAATTTAATTAAACCGATGGTCAAGTACTCGGGAATTGTCCCGTTCCTACCCCACGAGTGTAATAAAACTCTCAGCAAGGGAACAAAAAAGTGCGACAATCTCGAATACACCTCGTAGGGGAAACAATAAATGTTAGGAGACTTGTCAAGGTCAACCTGCTTAAAAGCTTCCTGAACTTCTTACTCTGTTACTCTACCGTGGCACCTCGAGACGAGAAAATCAGCTCTATAGGGCTCGGATTGTGTTAAAGACAAACCGGGTTCCCTGGTAAAACGATCCTTGAAATGAGAAGAAAACGCCTCCAGAATACCTTCGAAACGTCCATCCAGCAATGAGATACGTGCGATATGTAGATCAGATGCATGTCGCGGCTCGTCTGCACGCAGTTCAACGGCTATATTAGTTGCTTCTTTTCTTTTTGACCTTGCTCTACTTGCTAAAACCTTGTGTTCTTGGGTAGCCAAGGAAGCAAGCTTCGCCTTAATTATGGTAACTTTAGCACTATCCCCCGCCTCCACCGCCCAACCTAATCTAGACACTTGTGCCACTTTCGCTGCCTAATTGTTTGATTACGTCGTCGGCTAAAATCGGCAGTAAAGGACCTAATTACTTTCTTAAAGTGAACCCATTTCCTATTCTCAAATACAGCCCCCGTTCATTTCCGATGTAAGTTTAGTAATAGCTGTTCCTGGTAGCCCTTCACATTGAACAGGGAAGTGTTGAGCTTCCAGTACCCAGCGAATCTTGGTCTAGGTTTATCTAAGTTTACACTGACCCGAACAAGTCTATGATCCGAGTAAACTATAATATGAAAACTTGGACATTCTAATAATTCTACGTCGACTCTCCTAATTAAGAACCAATCAATATAACTCGCAAGTAGTATTGGACCGGTGTCGCGTCTACATGTCCAAGTCCATACTCTATCACGGGGCTTTTCATTCCGGAATTTATCGATACGATCAAACTTTTCGAGAAAGTCCCGAAATGCCTTAGCATCCCGATCTTGGTTAGTTCCCCTAGCCCGATTACGATTTATATCGGGATCCCGGACCGCGTTTTAGTCTCCCGCTAAAATGACCGTCCGATTTGTATTCATGAACTGTTCGATCCGTCGAAAGAAGGTACCGAGCTCAGCATGGTTATTGGGCGCAGACACCCCAATGAGTCGAAATGCCTTACCTTTTATGATAATATCCAAAACGCACAGCCTTCCTTCCGGATCCATGAAACGAGAGTCACACACGCATCTAAAGACTCACTTACTAGCCAAGAAACACCCCTTGAGTGAGAATCAAAGTACGCTGAATAGACAGTAAAACCTCTAGCCAGCGCACTTAAATTGTTACTTCGAATAAGGTTGGTTTCCTGAATACAACATATATTTACTCCAAGGTGCTGAAGGTCTGTAGCAACTCGAAATTTACGAGAGTCGGACATTTAAACTAGCCAGATAGAAAGCCATTGAGAATATATTAGGGTTGGGTTCCAGAAACGAACATCGATGAGGTCAGAATGCCGATGTCTCTCCCAAAAGAATGCATGCCCATCTGAACATCGATTTGTCCAGTAAGAGAGATACCACCAACATCCAATGAGTAGGTTTGTTTTGCTATCGTATACAGGGAAGGGTGTACGGACAAGGACACTCCCAACACATTATTTTCTTAAACACATGAAATTGTCGTTTATAAAAATTTCCATTTGAGGAGTTAAATAAAAAAAATAGAATTCGACTCCGCTAACATCTGTCACAGTCCTTTGGCTTCCGGTTTTTCCGTATCACCGTGAGCACTCTCGTAGCGTTAGGAAACTTAAGGGGGTCTTCCACAGATTTCTCACCTACTTCCCGAAACGCAAGTAGTTTCTTATATCTGATAGTTTGTGATTTTTTGCAGTGTCCTCTTGGACGTCAGTTGCTACACATAATTCTTGTCCGGATAGAAAAGCAGTCTTTTTTCTGCCTCTTTCTAGGGAGGTTTTTTTTTGTATTTTCTAGGTTGGAGGGGGGAGGTGGTATATCTTTCATTGGAGAATGAGAAGGGGTACTTTGTGATAGTGGTGAAGTAGGAGAAGGCTGTTTTGTAGGGGATGTAGGGGGAGTACTTTTGGGGGTGTTTTGCGGGGAGACAAATGGAGAAGGCTTTGGGGAGGAGTCTGGCTTACAATTTTCTGTGAGGCTTAAGGGAATGAGCTTATATTCTCTGTCTTTTGTGGGACCTGTCATTGGTGGGGACATTGATTTGGGAGTCGAACGAATATTTGTCTGCGCGGGAGTGGAGGTGGATGATCTTTTGGTTTAGCTTGCTTTTGGAAAGGGGGATTTGACGGGCGAAGGTTTTCTTGATTTACTCTTTCTTTGTCCATTTTCTTCTTCAACTCTCTCACTTCAACATATTTATCATTTCCAGGATCTTCCTTAACATCTCTTCCCCAATTTGTACTAACGATACACGACCCAGCGTTTTGTTCCTCGGGCACCAACATCCATTCGTTACTTTCTTCGTCTTTACTTGGATCAGGGAGTACCGGGAATCTGTTGTCAGATGCTTCTGATAGGGGTCAAGCATTTACTGGTATCCCACTCTTTGCGTTAATCGTATACCAAGGTGTTGGTCCACTCTTGTTTTCGTAGTAGTGGGGTTTGTAGTATTAGTATTGGGTTTTCTTTGAGGGCAACCAATAGTGAGATGCTCTATTTGTTCGCATGTCTAACAAACGGATGTTCTTCCAGCTACAACTTGCATATAATAAGGCATGTTAGAAAACAAACTAATCAGGGAGGATGACAAAGTTCAGTGTTCCTGGATATTCGTCCTAGTAAACTGAATTTACTTCCCCATATCTTAGTAGAAAAGCGGCTAGATGTTCACCGTCGACATGAAAAGGTACATTAAAAAATGGAGACTGCCGTTCGTCTTTTCCCCATATACTCGATTTTCAGGATATACGGTAATTATCTCGGTTTGAGACAGTTTAGAACATATTTCTCCATTTGGTAATAAAGTATTCCAAGTTTTGAATCATTTACAACGAATAATTCGTTGTGGCCTATATCCCACTGTCGCTAACAGTTTTCCAATTAGGTCTGCTGAGGCTCTTGTAATTTTTAAAAAACTTTTCGTCGACAACAAACATTATTATACTTCTTTTTCTTATATCTGCCAGTTTTGGAATGTCCACAATTTCTCCATTTTCGGTAACAAGGTATGCGCATTTCTTTGCTTGCTCAATGAATTCCGTCACGTTGATAAACATTTTAGGGAGCTTGCTCCATTCAGTACCTTCAGGCCCCTTTTTGGTTCTTCAACAACATTCATTACGTCGGTCGGAATTGGGCTACTTGTAGCCGTCGCCATTAGTTATCAAATAATTTATAACAGGAAAGAGAGGGAAAAAACAAAAAATAAAAAATGTCAAATTTTTTTTAAAAAATCAAACAAATAAAACGTCGCAAAAATCCAACTTAAAAAAGTTCAGCAACAACAACATCAATAACGGTAACATATCAACAACAACAGCAGGTAACAATCCAAATAACAATTGGGAAATAATAAGTACAAACGCTTTCGATATGGGGTTGTATCACAAATGAGAAGCGTGAAGCTTCCAGTATTTATTGAGAATGGAATAGTCCAAATGTTCGTCATAGGAACTGCACCATAACATATCAATATTTTATTATTAACAAATTAAAAAAAAAAATTATTCAATGTTTATTTCTTAAAGTTATGTTTAGGCGATCTTGTTTCAGAGTTTTATTACATCACAGGTAATTATTAAAAAATGTACTCTTCCTTCAAACTCGAGGCAGTTGTAGTAGTAATGGTAAAGCTTTCTATCTATGAAGCAAAAAGCAGATGACAACAGATTTTGCTAACTCATATATAAGTGTACGCATTTTACTAATCTAGATTGTATAGTAAGTTGTATTATAGTTGACTATTAATAAACAAAGAATGATAGAGATATAGACACATACAGACAAAGACAAAGAGAGAGAGATGGAAGTGACACACTGAGTGTGAAAAGGGAAGAATGTCAGAGCGAAAGAGTATGAAACTGATGGCTTGGTAAGTTAATTGCAAATTATTGCAAATTAGAAGAATTAAAATGGAAGTCTTTTATAAAATATAACTCAATCTCAAAACTGAAAAAATATTTACATGCATTTTGTATCATTAAAATATAGGGGAAAACGATCTGGGGAAATAAATAGTTTTGCAAGTGTAGTACTACGTTTAGCAAAATCCAATGAATAGAAATAAAAACCCTTACACTTGTTATACTGGGTTAGCCAACATAAATAGGTGTTTTATATCTTAGTCGGTCTTGTCCACTATATTAGCTAGTAAAAATTACAATTTTATCAAACGTATAAAAAGCAGACACTTTCAGAAAGTAGTGTGACAAAATAAGTGAGGGGACGCTTATATGAACTCTTTGGGATAACATGGAGCCTGTGTATCATTTGCTTATCTTCCCGTGGTTCTATTTGATAATGTCTTTTCAATGCCCTGCGGCTCGTCACAGTGGACTCACAAGAGAGAAAAGCCCCCAGCAATTTCCCTAAAAAGCTCGGATGTTTTCAATTATGTGCGTGTCGTATATTTTCTATAATAATAATAATAATAATAATAATAATAATAATAATAATAATAATAATAATAATAATTATTATTATTATTATCATTATTATTATTCACATACAAAGAAGCAATACAAAATTTAAAATTCATGAAAAATATTTCTGCACAGTATTTTAATGAAAGCAAAATAAATAAAATTGATAATAAAAAAGGAAAGAAATAAAAAAAACCAAATAATATTTGCAAAATCTGCCATGAGAAATGGAAGGCGAGTTCACTTAAATTCCTTAAAAAAACATCAAAAATAGAATTTCTCATTTTTTATGAGTTTACTCTAAAAAGAAATTAAAATTGAAAAAATATCAGAAAGTAAAATAAATTAATGATGAACGAAACGATTTTATAAAAAGTTAAATTTTCTTTCATGGATGTTGTTTAATATAAAAAGAAATATTTAAATATGGCAAACAAACGCTTCGAATAGGTTTCCAAGTGATTTTCGTCATATTTAAAAAGATATTATTCATTTTTGTTAGTGTTTAAAGATTTATACCTGTGATCATAAACAGGTATAATATATATATATATATATATATATATATATATATATATATATATATATATAACTTTGCTAGATCGAAGCCTGTTAAATATAAGATGTTCCAAGTGGTGGCATATTTTGCAAGGTGTGTACAGGTAGAGGACTCAATATAAAATACAGAGTGATATTCTTCAGATAAACTATATAGGCAGTTGATTTAAATAATTTGCTCCGTTCAGCTAATGTTAATAATTTACAAAACAAGTACCATGAATTATTGAGTTTCCATGCACTCTGATACACACACACACACACCTTCACCCACATACACCCACACACACACACACACACACACATATATATATATATATATATATATATATATATATATATATATATATATATATATATATATATATATATATATATACTAGCGGACTTTACCTAACAAAGGAAAAACATCGCACTTTGTTTTATTTTCGCTTACAAAAAGAAAACTACATTTAAGTTCTGGGGTAGGGGGTCAAAGTAATATATATATTGATATTCAATCTCCCTGTGTTTTATCTTATTCGTTTTTCCTCTCCACGTTACTCTTTTCCCCGTTTTTAAGCTATATTCGCCGACGTTTCCTTTGACAATGTGTTGGTTGAAAGGTATCTTGGGATTTAATCTGTTAATTGTAGTCGAGTTTTTTATTTTTCTTAAAAGTTTGTAATCGAATGTCTTCCGACGATTAAATTACTACAAATTTCCTCTCCTTTTTTTCTTGTGATATTGTCCTCGACTCGCGACTCGCGATGAACGGAGTGTTCATCCTGTTTAAAACTTGGATAAAATTCTGTACTACAAAAAAAATTAAGGGACGCTCCGGCTAATCTTGTTGATTTTTCGAGAATATCAGATTACGTTACTTCAACCAATTCGTATACATGTATACTCATTCCAGTTATTAGAGAATATAATTAACGAACATAGTTCCTTCTGTATTTCGACATTAAACACGGCAGCTACAATTTTTTCAGCGATTCGACTTCCGATTTAAGTCCATACATGCTAAGATACTCACCATAGGTCCATAACGTTGACATAACGTTGACATACCCTGACTCCTATTCGTTTCGCACGTATAATATCCAAAAAATTAGACAAAAAACATCGATTTCTTGAAATAGAAATCACCCAAACGTTCGACATGGCCCCAAGATTTTGTCGCCTTATGGCGTATCGTACATTATAACACATGCCAGCTACCAGCTGTCTTGGTTTAGATGACCTAATTTTGCTTACATTTTGTATTCGCGTTGGTGGCCTCAAAATTGACAGCGTACCTTAATAATTGAAAGGTTTATGGTTCGATTACAGTCGTCGCATACAATTTATTTTTATTTTTTTCTCATATTGTAATACTTCCGCCTTCAAGTGAGGGGTGAGGGAGGACTAGAGACCGGATTTTTATATTGAACGTTACCATGTAGTAATTAGAAAAAATGCTCTAATATTTAGTACTTTACCTATTATGAATATAATTTTCTTTCAAACTAACATGATTTACTACTGCGCTGCAGCCTTCCTTAATTATATTTGTGGTTTCACTTGTGCTCAGAAGGCATACGGATTTTTCTTTTTTTTTTCTTATCTTTTTTTTTTCTTTTTTTCTTTTTCTTTTTCCATTTTTCCTTCCTCTCTGAAAATTAGAATTTCTAAACAACGATAACCGTGTGGAAATTATATTTAATACGGCTCTAATAGGGCTATATAGTCCTCTATAATAGAGCAGGTGTTAAATAAAAACAACGTTCTGAGTAAATACCGCTACCATGTGATTAGCAGAAAGACTCCTACAACCGCGTCTACCTCTTTCCTACATTCCGGATCACGGGTCTAGCTAACATCATATATAACCTCATAATATACGTGTATACATGAAATAATTTATATATATATATATATATATATATATATATACATGAAAAATATTTAAATTTAGAAGACCCTAAACAATGTGTGTGATTTTATTTGTGTTTTTGTTAAAATAAATATAATTTATTTTAAACTTATCTTTCGAGAATATAACTCCATTGTCAAAGCAAAAAAATGTTTTTCTCACATTTTCCGCGATGGAATACGGACTTATGACAAGAGAGTTATACTTCCGAAAGCCAAGTTTAAAACAAATTCTATTTATTTTTAAATGATACAGACAATTATTTCAAAAATACTACTAGACCCCTTCTCCTTAATTAATGAATTTATAATTGGGCTCCACCCCCAAAATAGAATCATTTAAATGCAAAGAAGTATATGGTGTGGTAAGCTAGGTGCAAGAGGATTTGGTGTTTTTTTTAATGTTATCCTGGCCATGCTGTTTTTGCTTATATTTTTTAATAAAATATCCCATGTATTATTCGACACATTCATTAATGAATGCTGAAAAGTTCTGATTTTCTATACAAAATGAAATTGAACGTATGTTTCCCGGTCGTTTTAATAGTATGGAAATTTAATTTCATGAGCAAAAATAAGGTTTAATTTAAATATCTGATGATAAAAATAAAGGAAATATTTTCTTGTTCTTAATACTTTTATGACTAAAATAAGAAATTGGACACACACATGTTTTATTTACAGATTCAGGAGAGAGAGTGAGAAAGCGGATTAGTTTATTGTTTTAAAGTAAAATTTATTTTGCATGTTGTTTTTTCTACGTTTTATCGCGATTAGTTGTTTCAATTTCACAGTAAGAGTTACGTCACGTGTGACAATAGTAAGAAACAATTGTTATTGATAAAAAATAAATTGCTACCCACGGGGCACCGCTAGTTAGCCCTTTTAGTGTGTGATTTTAAAAACTTGATTGTTGGGTTTTACGGCATGTCAACTACCTTAGAGTCAATTTATACCAGAACTGCACACTTTGGTTTTTGTAAATTAAGTTCAAGATATTTTTTTATTACATACAGGACCTAGTCTTCCTAAATGGTCACCTATCTAGTACTTGCCAGAGGCAACGTTGCTTAATTTCGGTGACCTTACAGGAAACAGTGTATCAACGTCATTATAGTCGTGTATGTTATACACTTGAGCATCATGCAATTGCACATACCAGATAAATAACATGAAAAGTATTTTGTCTGGACAGTCAATTTAATTGCTGAAAATCAATTATAATGGCGAGATGTAATTCATGCGAGGATGTGTCAAGTTTTAAAATATTCGACAAAATGCTTGTGGGAAATCTAGCCTGACTCAACGTCTGCGTTAGTTAAGGGCACGTCATTCATGCATGCAAAGTAGCAGTTAGTAAAACAGGTGTTCAATCAGGTCGTCTTTGCCCGGAATTATTAGACAAGACGAAAACAAAATTATAAATATTAACAATTGACTTTGTGGCTTAGGTTTGGGATGTTTTCGACATTATTGTCTTTCAACATTTAACCAGGGTTGCAGAGTTGGAGTCTGAAGTCTTAAGAGCAGTCGGAGTTGGACTGACTTGAAAGAATGCGTGTAGACTGAGTGGGACTTTTTCATTTCCGAAGTATCAGCAGCATGAATATTGAAAGACTTAAAAATAAGGAGTCAAAGTTGGATATTTCAGTATCCGACTTTGAAACCCTGCATTTAACTAAAACTTGTTTCATTGAAAACGTAATTTCACAGTTAATGTAATTTCCATTCGAGTAACGTATAAAGAACTGTATGTTCACTTTGTCACATTCAAACATAAGTGTTTTGAAACAGTCTGTACGCATGTGGCTCGATGCAGCAGTTTCGCTAAACCCAATAAATTCAATAATGTTTATAGTTTTACCTAATTAAAAGTGTTTCTGCTTAAATACAAAGCTGTTTCACGAGCCTTTATCAATTTGCCAAGAACATAAAAGGTGACAACATCAAGTCTTACTTTGACAGCCACCCTCACGGCCACACCTATTTACCACCCAAGCGTCACTCTTCAAGAACATTTAAGTATCAATTTCTATCTCTCTTTTTCTGATTGCATCATATGTTGAACGCTTCTGACTATCATTAAACGTTTCACACATACCTGCCACCGTCTCGCATATCTGACTATAGTCAGGCCCACTTACACTTTGTTATAGACAGCATTCACTAAACTTAACACAAATCATTTTTTTTACTAGTGAGTAGCCTCTTATCAAGGCCCAAAAACCACCCGAGGCTCATATATACATTTTGTATGTTTGCATTCATATAATAACTTTGTGTTTATATCTGCCCTTTTGTATTTCTCTTATTACTGTATTTAAATAATATTGAGGGCGAGTTATCTATACGAGGCTTTAAATCCAAACGATCCCTTCGTTCGATGATTAACTCCGCACAGTATACTTTTACAAACGAGAACGTTGAACTGAAGGAAATTATTAAGTGAGTGATTGTTTTGTGTTTCGCTGGCGAATTGTTGGGAATAAATACAAATTAAACTAGTACATTGGGTAAAATTGACAATAGACTTTAAAATGTTTATATTTTAAGATATAAATCAATATAAAAAGTGAAATCGTCGACTATAGTTGAGGGTGACCGTAAGGCTCCCTTTTTATTAGGTATTATACCAAGATGTAGGGGAGAGCGCCACTCCTTTCCCCGCATTACTCCACTTACACTTGATAATTATCTCATAATTCTGAGTGTTTAGCATAGTGGCATCATATACCATTTTTAAGTCTTTAGTATAACTTGACCGATGATTGATCTCCCAGCCCAATCTCAAACACTTTCACCATTATGCCAAATATGTCGGTAATCTTAGAATAGAAGTGGCTTATGAGGAGGATATCGACTCGTGTACATGAACTTAATTGAATTGTAAACTGGCATTTTTTTGTACAAATAATAATTATAATCTAACAATGGCATTTAAAAATGAATTTTAAAAATAATTGAATTAATTATTTTAATCACATTTCTTTGGAGATTAAATTTTACATACAATTGATAGACTAAAATTATTTGTTTAAAATGCATGTTTAAAATGTTATTCATTTCAGATAAAACAAGGTTTAACAAATAAATATTGTTTTCGTAACACCACTTAGGTTTTTAAAGATATATATTTCATTTTAAAGCCCATGACAGCCAATCTAGAAATCATAACATATTTCTATTTTTGGATTCTCAACAAATCTCATTAGTAGAGGAAGGTCTTAGAAAAGTTAATTAGATATGAAAAACATGATGGGGTAGAAAGTCAGAGATTGTTGCTTATATCAAATTGTAACCAAAAACAGTGTAACCTGAGCAATGGCGGGAAATTTAATTTAATATATGAAATAAAGTCAATCTGTTTCTTTGCAATAGATAGCTTCTTTTTTTTACAAAATCAATATTTGATTCTGGTTTGTCAGTCTTTCCTTGTGAATCGTTGCAGGATGTTAATAACATGTGATGTTTGATTTAATTTCTTCCAGAAAACATTTTGTCCGGACTGGAATTATTTTCAAATTGCCGCCATCTTAAAAAAAGAACGTAACTGTTCGTTCATAAAGAGTCATCTCACTTTGATAAGAACACACAATATTCTTATAAAAAAAGCCATAGTTTTAAAAAAATGCAAGTAAATACACGTCCGGGATAGGCTAGATAGGGACATTGATAGTTAAAAACGTATGTTATCACCAGGAATTGAACTCACGAATTGTGGGTGTTAATCTTAAGGTTCTTGACCAATAAAATAAAACATTACTGTTACATCTACATCTGAGACTAACTTTTAAAGACTATTATGTTGTTTGGAAAATGACAGATTTCAAAAACAAGTTTATTGTTTGAGTTAATTTATTCATTTATTAAGCTTTTTTTATTTTACCAATTTTTAACAGATGATAAGCCACCATTGAAATACCGACATCAAGTGTCTTAGATATATCTGAGGCAATCGCTTTCAAACATTCATTGTCAAGAATGTCTAGTCGTCCTTTACCTTCAAGGCTCTCTTCACAACATAACTTTTGAAATTACTTTAATACTGTCCAATCACTTGTGGGCCCTTCTCCCCCAGCTCTTTTGATATTGGTGACGGAGTGTGAACTTGCGCAAGACAAGTATGTGTTTTTAAAATCTTTATTATTAAGGGCTTAGATACTTCAAAATTGTATTCCACAGTAAATTATAGGAGATTATTAAAGTACATATTTCTGCAGTAGAAGAATATAAACTAATGTCCGTTGGACTTTCGATTGAGAATGCGGAGGATGAATTCGAAGCTAATATTGATACAGTACTATTTCCCAACATCCACTCATTCTGATAAATTTATTGGAATATTATTTAAGAGAATGTACAGAAGTTAAATTATGTGTGCTGTTAACACCAGCGCCTGTGTAGCTCGAGAAACCACGCCAATCTCTGTGGTGAATATTAACATTCCCAAATAATTTATTTCATCACTCGATTTTAAAGAAAAGTGCTATTAGAAACATAGTCGAGTAGGGAACAGCCCTGGGTCGAAGAAGAAAAGTAGAGAATTTAGCGGAGAGCAAGAGGAGCAGCCGACTGCCGTGAACGAAGACACTTGTCTCCGTCAATTAAAGAGACGACGTTTGGTTTGCGCCCACTTACGAAACATTTAATTTAATTTTCGAAAGTAACCGGCAGCGGGCGGCTTATGTCGCACACGGCTAATTATCATAAGTTAGATGGCGCCGGTATATAGAACACGACAAACGTGATTTTGGCAGTTGCGTTGGTCCGATTAAGTGAACGGAACAGAAAGACAAAGTGCCGCATTATATTTGGATAGACTTTTTTTGTAAAACGCAAAAGTATCGCCAGAATAATTCAAGGGTCGAATTATATTTAGCTAAACTTTGTATTGACTCGTTCAGAGAAAATATAGATAACTAACGCTGCGTTGTAAGGTAAATCCAAAGTACATGTATCTTATTCTAGACAAAGTTCTCTAGTAAAACGGAGAGTATATACTGAATCCATAACTTTGCTTGTCAGTCTGTATGTCAGAGTGGGAGGTATCCTGGCATGTCAAAATTAATATAGAAGAAATCTGTTTCACTTAATGCTACGGTATTTGGGGAGTCTACAAGGAAGCAGATTAGTACTACAATCTCGGATGTTTGTGAACAGGAGCGACCTGGTTGTTTTTTTTTGGGGGGGGGGTGATTGTTTTTCTATTTCTTATTCTCATTTATTTTGTTTTAGAGTCAAAAACAAAGTTAAGTAGACTATTAGCTGTGTTTTACCTATGGCATTGTGGCCTCCGGACAGCCCATTAGAGATAAGTGCAAGGACCCCTTTCCATGCGCGACATGGCACTACATTTATCCTGATATTATACAACTGTTGATAGGGCAGTCGCTTTTAGCGCTACCTATGAGCTAGGACTCTTGTACTACTATTCCGAAAAAGCAGTCAGACAAGCTGTCAAACCTGTACCCTCAACCTGTCGGAACAAGAGCGGCCCAGACTAGTATACTATAAAATGCACATTGTTTTTTATAGTGTCTGTGTGTGTATTGGTCGTATGTTTATATATACACGGTATTCGAAACACATTTGATAATTTGTTTATATTCTTTCATTTGAGAATCATTTGAAAACTATAATAGCTGTAAAGTTCAATGTATCGGTCACTATGTGTGTTATTATTGTGTTTGAGAGATGGAGAACGTAGTCGATTGCAATGCAATAGAACATTGTAAGACATTGTCCTGCATCTTGATAATTCGCGCGAATTAAAAATATTGGGACAAGTTATCTGCAACCTAGTGCACCTTTCATACCTCACGGTTTTCAGACCGTAAGAATTTAGCTGTTGAATTTCCACGTTGATGTGGAAGCAGTGGCTACCAGGAAGGATCATATTAAGCGTTCGGACTGTGTCTACACAATAAATTCGCTCAGAACATGGAAAGATGGTGCGACAAAATTCAAACAAGGCAATACGAACCTTGGCGTGAGAGATTGGCGTCTAAGTGACAACTAGAAGGAATGTGTTTTACGAGGTTCTTACCTACTCAAATATCGCCAGGGAAATCTACTCATCACTAGGGTTCAATGAAACTATGTTACAAAAGCGGAGAAACTCCTCAACGAGATCAAATATCAGTCGAGGCAGGGATGCTCTGGTTCGTCTAAGGTTCAGTTTCACTACGCTCAGAACAGCCGATGGCTAGCCTACAGTCAGCACAAATTTATACGCGTCATGAAGAACAAGTTTTACTAAAACTTTCAGATATTTGGGTGTTTCCAGCGAATGCCACGTCATGCCGCTTCATATCTTCCTAAGATGGCAATACTTAGTCACTGTTTACTGTATTTTAAGCGACGAATGGCGACGGTGGATGCGTGGATTGCCATGCGTGTAGCAATATGACTCAGCTCCGTTTCACATCTTTGTGAAAACCCGGAACTGCCCGTGTGGGAAATTACAGGACTTCACCAGCACCCCAATTTGCTTGATTGCAACCACATGGACTCTTAATCCTTTAATAAAACTTGTCTACAGGTGTCTATCAAAGGAATTTGTGATAGTCGCGCGCCTCAGATTCAGGTCACGCCTAGAGGACCTGGCGTAGACTCGCGTAGCTTCTTCTATATTTAGCAAACGAAAATGTAAGAAATGCACTTTCAATGTTTAGAATACATCACTTAATACCTCAAATAAAAAGTATTCTCTCTCTATTCCTAAAAGTATCACATTTAGTTCAAACACTGGACATCTACTGCGTACATATAAGCATTTTTTCATATTAAAACAAAATCAATGGATAGCTTCTCTCAATGCAGATGCACGCGAGTTTATAGTAAAGCAAATGTAGCGAAATCTCAAACGGCACTTCTGAAACGGCGTTGCTGTAATCGTAATGAATAGAAAATGTGCAGGATAACTGAAAACAAAGTCGCGTTGGTGTTATGTCTTACTTATTCGTTTAAACTAGTAACACTACTAATGCGTGAGGGTCAAATCTCACCTAGTAGTATCGATGGCTACATTTATCTTCTCGCTTTGTCTTTCCCCAAATAAATTGAAAATATACTTCACACTCCATGTATGTGTCTACCATTTGTTCCAGATTCATGAAATTATTGCATTTCTGTCTTGGCAGAAGCAGTATTAATGCTATTTAAAGTAGTAAATGTTGTAGTTATAATTTAAGGATTCTCGATGCCGAATTTGATTCAATATAATCGTAGAGGTTTTAACTCTATAATTGTTTCATGTCTTTTTAATCTTGGCAGTAGTAGTAATGGTAATAATAGTATGTGTTAGTGATAAACCATACGGAGCATACCTGGCAATTGAATAATAGTACTTGCAAAATAGGCTTCAATTCTATTGAGTACATTTAAATTCATGGAGTAAATTGCCTCAAAAAAATTCGGTGAGCGTTCTGAGTGTTTTTTTTTGTAATTATGCCATAGAAAGAAAACAAGAAATATAATCTTTCACTCGCATAACAGTTTGAGAGTAAAACTATATTTTCAAGTAGACGTAAAATATCTTTCTATACATCACTATCTAATTATTTTGTCTCTATTTGAAAATATAGTATCGTTTCAAAGCAATTAAACACAAATAGTAAAGTGGAAAAATGATTAAAATGCTGAAACATGAAAATGTTTACATCTACCAGAGAAACTTATGCCTTAATGAGAAATTAGCAATTATTAGGATATTTGGAAGAGAGATGAAAACTTCCTAATAAGAAATCAGAAATATCAATTAATTGTAGACATACAAATATAAACGTTACAACATCGTAACTCTGGAGCACATATTGCATTGGGAATGGGTGAGGCAAACTTCGTGTTTTCTTACTTTTTTAGTTCCATTTTGGATTTGATATTATACATGTGCTTAGTATCAACTATAAACAAAGCCCATAATACTCAATATGTGTGTATATTTGCGCCTAAATTCTTTTATTATTTGTAATTTCTCATGTATTTCCGTGTGGCTTCTATTCATAAGTGTCTGAAGTGAGAGCATCTATTTGTTTCATATATATATATATATATATATATATATATATATACATTTATGTATATATATATACATTTATGTATATATATATATACATTTATGTATATATATACACATTTATGTATATATATATACATATGTGTATATATATATTCATAGGTGTGTGTGTTTATATATATATATGTATATATATATATATATATATATATATATATATTCTATCGTTCATGATTAAAAGTTCATCAAAAGAAAAAAAATGCCAGCCGACCGGTTTCGCCCTCTCTTTACAAAGGGATTAAAAAAACGAGATTTAAAAAAAAAACGGGGTGAAAAGAGAGAGTACAGAAAATAAAATAGCGTTATGTTATATGTACAATCGGGGATGAATCTTAGAGACTGATCACATCTAGTCCCAATAAACATTTCCTTTTAAGACGAACGTGGATCATCTCCAAGAATTTGAGATGGTATAACGAGTGAGCATGACTGAGAATGGTGAAGTAGTCCATGCTAAAATTCTTAGCGCACGGCGGGTTTTTAAGTAAATTGTCTGTAATGGAAGACCCGTATGTGTTGTTCTGAACGTCCGTTGATCGGAAGGTTCCATTCCTGATCTTACTCGGAATGTGCTGTTGGACTCTACTATCAAATCTTAACGTCGTCCTACCCAGGTAGTCAGTACTGCAACTACATTTAAAATGATAAATTACATTATTTTTATGGTGGAGTAGAACGTCTTTATGAGAAGACGCCAATAAAGGTTTTGTAGAAAACACAACACGCACAGTCGAAGAAAAATAACAATTTTCAACTGCTGAGCTGATTTGCTTGGCGAATTTCTCACTTCTCATATGTATATATATATATATATATATATATATATATATATATATACATATATACATACATATATATATATATACATATACACATACATATATATATATATATATATATATATATATATATATATATATATATATATATATATATATATGAGATTTTTCCGTATTCATATTTATGTGTTTTGATCTATATGTGTTTCTGAAACATCTTAGGTTTGTAATTTTATTTGTGCATTTGTACATACGTGCATACGGGCGTCCACTTGTATTTTAATGTTTATTTATGTGTAAATATGTAGATATTAAAATGTATATATATTTTATGAGTATGTGTGTATGGTATGCGGCGCAATGTAAGGAGTACATTTTAACAAAACTGTTAAAACTTGAACATTTAACATATAATTGTTTCATGTGTGTGTTTTTTACTATGTCTATCTATATTTATACTTTTGTGATTCTGTATATATGAGTGCGAATGTATGTGTATTTAGGAGTGTGTATGTGTATAGTAATGTGGATGTATTAACATATGTATATTTACATTGTTGTAAGTGTACAATTATATATATATATAGATATATATATATGTATGTATATGTATATATATATATATATGTATATGCATGTATTTGTATATGTGTGTATATCTATGAGTAGCTTTTGATTTACGAAAATGAAATTTTATATTATGTATATATTCTCAGTACTAAATAAGAACATCCGCATATACGTATGAACTTTACGTGGAAAAGGGTGTGTGTATGTGTATGTAGCTTTATGTTAACGTAGGCATATTACGCATCACGGCTGTCTGTGTGTAATTGTACCCATGTTGATATAATGCGATACAGTTTATCCCACTACAACTAGCACGTTCAACTTATAGAAACAGGATGTAAGTTTCTAGGGTTCCGAATTCGAATATAGCTACAACACCGATGGATCGTAAATACGACGAATCATGTGTCTATATAGTCCCCCTTTCTTCTTATCGTTCTCTCGCTTTGTCTCTGTATATATATATATATATATATATATATATATATATATATATATATATATATATATATATATATATATATATATTGCGTAAACGTGTGTGGGTGCGTGTAGGTGTACATATAGGGGCCCTGAATCTTCGAGATTATCGCATATAAATAGCTGTTTGCATGTTCCATAGTTCGATGTGATTTGGTAGAGGGCCGTAGAAATAGAACGTTTTATTAACTTGATCGAGTTTCTTTATCCCCGTTCATTCATCCAATTCTAAGACTAAAATAAATATAGTCTTGGCGTATCTATTTTTTCTGAAGTCCAGTACGATTGTATAAAAATAGAACATAAAATTAAATAAAATAAAAATATACATAAATAATTATAAATTTTAAACGGTTTTATTAAAAAAAAGTTATATGACATGTGATCTTCCCTACCGTTAACTTCTTCAAATAAATATTCTCTATAATTTATATTTCTGTATTCACACGAGTAACTTAGCTTTAAGAAAGTCAGCCGGCTCTTAGCTCGAACTGAAATATGCCTTTAAATGTTTGCCAAAATATTTGTAAAAATGAACTGTTTTAAACTATATAAATATGTATTTATATATATATATATATATATATATATATATATATATATATATATATATATATATATATATATATATATATATATACCTTGTAACTTGAAGAATTATATATATGTTTATATATATATATATATATATATATATATATATATATATATATATTTATATATATATATATGTATATATCGTAACACATTAACTTTACAACAATATAGTAAGTGACAAGGAGTAACATCTATGCGTATACATATTTCAAAAATGGGTGTTATATATATATATATATATATATATATATATATATATATATATCTATAAATTAAAAAGTGAAACTATATTGATAACATGAATTTAATACCAATATTTCTTCAAATGCCTATCTTTATAAATGTACCTTATAAAAACATTTAAAATGATCTCAACAAATAAATTCATGTTTCGGTAATTGATGCTTTCTGTACTAAAGTCGGGGCAACAAGTTCCTAATAAAATGTTTCATTAATAACTTATGGTGCCGACGTGTACACACTAGTACAGAAACATGAATTCATTTGTGCAGACAATTTTAAACGTTCATATATATATATATATATATATATATATATATATATAATAAAATGTTTTTTTATTTTAGAAAGCATTTTGTTTACCGTTGGGAGTCCGCTCTCAAACGGGTTGCCTGGAGAAATATTTGTAAAAAAAATTAAAATATCGGATGCTTATTTCCATTGTAAAAGGACGGATTATCGTCCGAAATATTAGATTTATTGTATATAAAAGAAAGTATTGGCATCTTCTAGATTACATTAAACAAAATTATATTTCATATATATATATATATATATATATATATATATATATATATATATATATATATATATATGTGTGTATAACAAAAGATTTGTGTCTGTCTCTTCAATTTTTGGCTTTTCTCATCGAATATCAATAACAAATCACCGTGTTGAGACATTCCTTGATGTAAAAAAAATTAGGACAAGCCGAGACATAAGTATGGATTTTGAACAGTAATTTTGGAAATCCATCAATCGTAAATTCGAAATAGCTTTGATCTTTAGGTCAGATATCATTTTCATTCGTTTGTTGCGCTTAAATTTGAAGTTATATTTACGTCGGTCCGTCACGCTATTGTTTTAAAATCATTTGAATTGGCCTGTTAAGTTTAAGTTGTGTTGTCTCACGAGTATCATAGTTCTTTTTTTTTTGTCATTCATCAATTGACATTCACAGAGTTCGATCGTTCGTTCACTCATTGCGGTTACAAGCTTTAATCCCGAGAGACGACTGTCATTCTCCAGTTTTGACTGTAATATTAGGCTTCCTAGCTAATCGCTTACCCCCGGCGAGCACAGAAGCACTTTTTTCCAGCAGGTTCACCATGTTGAGATACATGTCCACCTGTTGCCAATGTGGGCGTAGGATAACTGCAGGTATCCGTGGAAGGCAACCATGCATTATTGTGTTTGTTACATGGTCTCGCCACAATATGTTTAAGACAACAGGTAGCATTTTCTGTATGATTCATCAAGTTTCTTAGATCGAGCAACATTTAGTGTCAAAGAGTCTTATCTGTAGAATGAGATGGGTTCGACTGATTCCTTGAAGACTTTGATGTTTGTCTGATAGCAGTTTTCTAAATGTTGTTGAAAGAGGTGATTGTCTGCTCAGTGCCCGTAAATATAGACTGATCAAGGAAAGTGATTGGAAAAACTAACAATTATCAAAAATATAAAAGAAGATTTATTAAACAAAAATAAACAGATTAATTTAGTAATTATTTTGTTTGAGCTCTCGTTAGTTATTTTTTATATACGAAAACCAGACGAACCGATTCTCTTTATTCACACATGACAGTTTGAAATAGCAATCTTTAAGTCTTCACTTTGGGATAGCGTACATCTTGGTGTGTTATACTTCAATCTTTACTTTCTCTATATAAAACATTCACGATACAACTCTTCTTCTTTCGAAAACTACTGTTACATTACGAGTGCCGAGTGACACTTTTAAAGATCAGAGATGAGCCCAGATAGAACTTGATAGAAACCACGTGATTTACAATTTCTTGGATGGTGTGCCTTCAAAAAGGAAATACGTGTCCGATGTTCTGTCTCCAATGCACAGTGGTTGCATAATGTAACTAGGTGTAGCAGAAGAGCTATCCGTCTATCTATCTGTCTGTCTTACTCTCTCGTACGTGTACTAATATAACCTGTCTTTTTTATGCTTTCTATGACACTTTTTGTATAAACATTTTTTTGTAAATCAACGTCGATGTACGAGTGGTTTTGTCTCTAAAGTCAAGCAAAAACCTACGTGCACATGCATACTTGTTTAAATACGCATAGTTAAGTTAGAATATGATACCACAATGAACTTTGCATTTTTCTGGGATTGCCTAACATCAAACGGGATGTCCATAAACATATTTTATTTCTAGTAACTTACAAACTGTAGATCACGGTGCAACAAGATTGCTTCCTTGCATGCTACAACAAATCCAATGTCAACAAATACTTGTCATAAACCTTCCTGATAATTATTTAAATTTTGTCTATTTCATTCGCCTTTTTCAATCCTCTCACAGTATTCGTCATCATTAAACGGTCAATATTTCAGTCTCATTAACCCTTATCATATCGTGACTTTAAACATTTAGTATAAAAAGGAGTTTTTGTTAATCTATCACACTTTATTTTGTAAATAGCATTTGCGAATATGCATTCCTGTTTTTTTTCTTGTATTCTCTGTATTCTTCTGTTCGTCTTTATCATCTTATCATGTGTTATCCCTTAATATCAGTAAGATTGAAGATAACCTTTTATAGCCGTGATTTGGACGACCTAGACAAACCGCCTAAATTCGACCCCGCTTCCTTAATAGAGATTTAATCGTATCACCGTTATTTTGCTCCCGAACCGAACCCATTTACCCGGTCGAACAAACTGTCACTTTCTCGACGTGCGCTCTGGACATTGGCCAACTTTCTGACCATAGACTGTCCCCTACTTAATAAATCGCTCGTAGACCATTCAACAGGATCCACAGGGTAGAGAAATCTTCTTAAAGGAGAATCTCAGACCTTCTTTTGGAAGATGAGCATTAATAACTCTGCTTCGATTTTAACACAAGTCGCTTTGTAAGCCGTGATCATAGCCAGATTATAGGATTTGGCAAAATTGAATACGTAAAAAGTATTAGAAAGATTATGACCCGTCTAGTTACACATTTAAAAAGACGTGCGTTTCAAAACCAGTTAAATATAAAAAATTAAATGACAAAATTCAAAATTAGTCTCTTTCTATTCGCTATATCGCCCTCTCTCTTTCACTCTCCAGCTATGAGTTAAATATAATTTCTACTTGTGATTATATTCTTCTTTACTTATAATACACTATTCATACGTTTTTTTACATTCGCCTGTTAATAGAGAGTAAGAGAGAGAGAGAGAGAGAGAGTAAGAGAGAGAGAGAGAGAGTAAGAGAGAGAGAGAGAGTAAGAGAGAGACACACACAAACAGAGAAAAACAGAGAGAGAGACTAACGGAGACAAGAGTGATATATATATTGTCTAAAATAAACGCGGAAAACTAAACAAAATAAAAATAGAGGGTGAAAATGATAGACATAAACGTAATAAGAGAATGAATACTTTGTCAGTTAATTGCAAACTATCATTCATCAGAACAATTACACTTGAAGTTTTTTTCAAACATAATTGATAGATATTTTAGCATGTAGTTTGCGTGATGAAAATACATGTGAAAAATCCCTAGAGAAACAAACGTTCACTAGCTCAGCTTTAGTATACTAATAGATGAATAAATCCTAAATTATTTTAAATTCGTATTATTTATATATTTCGGATTGGTCAGATCATATTCGGTGATTGACAATTCGAAAAATAAATCATATTTTAAACAAACGACGTCATGTGACCAGAGTCTATTCTGATAAGATTCTCGTCTCATCCCTTCCTCTGCTTAAACATAATTATTTTCCATTTGTCAATCATTTTACATCGAATAATTGGTTAAACGAAGTGTCTGCCATCCTACACTTTAGCCGAAACATGTTCATGTATACGTCCATAGAAATGTTTTTATAAGAAACTATTTATATAATAATACGATAACTTACTTCACGTTCGTTCGTACGTTATCACCTGCCACGCACATTTCAAAATAATGAGATCAGCAAAGATAGCGATGTAAGCCTAATCTGATGTCGTTAAGGTAAATACTTCCAACTTTACCCATTTGAAAATGAATTGTCACAAGATCAAATTATGGTATTCCTCGTTTGAAAAAAGTATACTTTTAAATAAATCCATTTTTAAAAGTGACATTCGTTGTATTTATTTGAAGAATAATTATTTTATGATAAAAGGATAAGGAATATTTATTGGTTAAAAATAAATGAAATTGTAACAATTTGAAATATATAAAGAAGAGCTATATTGGTTGTATTTATCTAAAATAATTCAGCTTACAATGAAAAATGATTTTTAGGGAAGAAGAACAAGTCATTGTATTCTCAATAGTATAGATCCTGACGGATAATTTTAATAGAACATCGTTATATGGAGTAAATTATTAAGATTGATCTAAAATGTACCGTGGAATTCCCACGGGGATCCGTTAGTACTAAGTAAGTATACAAATATTATAGTAACACAGGAAGATTCAAATAATTTTTTATCATATCTATATGAATAAAAACAAACTCTACAATGAATAATATATAAATACATTCATAATTACAGTAAAACCCGTTTCATCAACCTTTCTTTTCATATAATGTAATAACATAAAATAATTGTTCATCTCTTTCTAAGTTTCTAACTATTCATCTCATCTTTTCCCACTCTATGTTGTTGACCCTCCCTCTTTTGTCACTCTCGATCTCCTCTCTATCTTTCTATCTCTCTGTTTATTAACAATATAAATAAACTTACTATACAAAAGAATATATATATATATATATATATATATATATATATATATATATATATATATATATATATATATATATATATATATATATACACTAGCTTCAATACTCGCCGGGTTCTTCAAACTTTTCTCTTTCGCACCTCTATTAATAATAGACAATTATTTTCCTCTTTTACTGTAAACGCAATGCAATAATAATAATAATAACAACAACAACACCAACAACAATAATAATAATAATAATAATAATAATAATAATAATAATAATAATAATAATAATAATAATAATCACAACAATAACAATAACAATAATAATAATAATAATAATAATAATAATAATAATAATAATAATAATAATAGGTGTGTTGCCACTCGGGCCCCAGAGGGGACCAATGCCCCTTATCAGCGGGAAATCGGTGGTAGGTGGCTGTTGCGATACCGCAAGGTCATTAGCGGTGATGAACGAAAAGAGGTGGAGCATACTAGAAGTCTGAGGAGACTTGTTGTCACTCAGACTCCAGGGAATACCACAGGTTGTTGGCAGTGGGCGATCACTGACGATGACCAGTGTGATAACTCCTAGTGAGTAAATAATAATAATAATAATAATAATAATAATAATAATAATAATAATAATAATAATAATAATAATAATAATAATAATAATAATAATAATAATAATAATAATAATAATAATAATAATAATAATAATAATAATAATAATAATAATAATAATAATAATAATAATAATAATAATAATAATAATAATAATAATAATAATAATAATAATAATAATAATAATAATAATAATAATAATAATAATAATAATAATAATAATAATAATAATAATAATAATAATAATAATAATAATAATAATAATAATAATAATAATAATAATAATAATAATAATAATAATAATAATAATAATAATAATAATAATAATAATAATAATAATAATAATAATAATAATAATAATAATAATAATAATAATAATAATAATAATAATAATAATAATAATAATAATAATAATAATAATAATAATAATAATAATAATAATAATAATAATAATAATAATAATAATAATAATAATAATAATAATAATAATAATAATAATAATAATAATAATAATAATAATAATAATAATAATAATAATAATAATAATAATAATAATAATAATAATAATAATAATAATAATAATAATAATAATAATAATAATAATAATAATAATAATAATAATAATAATAATAATAATAATAATAATAATAATAATAATAATAATAATAATAATAATAATAATAATAATAATAATAATAATAATAATAATAATAATAATAATAATAATAATAATAATAATAATAATAATAATAATAATAATAATAATAATAATAATAATAATAATAATAATAATAATAATAATAATAATAATAATAATAATAATAATAATAATAATAATAATAATAATAATAATAATAATAATAATAATAATAATAATAATAATAATAATAATAATAATAATAATAATAATAATAATAATAATAATAATAATAATAATAATAATAATAATAATAATAATAATAATAATAATAATAATAATAATAATAATAATAATAATAATAATAATAATAATAATAATAATAATAATAATAATAATAATAATAATAATAATAATAATAATAATAATAATAATAATAATAATAATAATAATAATAATAATAATAATAATAATAATAATAATAATAATAATAATAATAATAATAATAATAATAATAATAATAATAATAATAATAATAATAATAATAATAATAATAATAATAATAATAATAATAATAATAATAATAATAATAATAATAATAATAATAATAATAATAATAATAATAATAATAATAATAATAATAATAATAATAATAATAATAATAATAATAATAATAATAATAATAATAATAATAATAATAATAATAATAATAATAATAATAATAATAATAATAATAATAATAATAATAATAATAATAATAATAATAATAATAATAATAATAATAATAATAATAATAATAATAATAATAATAATAATAATAATAATAATAATAATAATAATAATAATAATAATAATAATAATAATAATAATAATAATAATAATAATAATAATAATAATAATAATAATAATAATAATAATAATAATAATAATAATAATAATAATAATAATAATAATAATAATAATAATAATAATAATAATAATAATAATAATAATAATAATAATAATAATAATAATAATAATAATAATAATAATAATAATAATAATAATAATAATAATAATAATAATAATAATAATAATAATAATAATAATAATAATAATAATAATAATAATAATAATAATAATAATAATAATAATAATAATAATAATAATAATAATAATAATAATAATAATAATAATAATAATAATAATAATAATAATAATAATAATAATAATAATAATAATAATAATAATAATAATAATAATAATAATAATAATAATAATAATAATAATAATAATAATAATAATAATAATAATAATAATAATAATAATAATAATAATAATAATAATAATAATAATAATAATAATAATAATAATAATAATAATAATAATAATAATAATAATAATAATAATAATAATAATAATAATAATAATAATAATAATAATAATAATAATAATAATAATAATAATAATAATAATAATAATAATAATAATAATAATAATAATAATAATAATAATAATAATAATAATAATAATAATAATAATAATAATAATAATAATAATAATAATAATAATAATAATAATAATAATAATAATAATAATAATAATAATAATAATAATAATAATAATAATAATAATAATAATAATAATAATAATAATAATAATAATAATAATAATAATAATAATAATAATAATAATAATAATAATAATAATAATAATAATAATAATAATAATAATAATAATAATAATAATAATAATAATAATAATAATAATAATAATAATAATAATAATAATAATAATAATAATAATAATAATAATAATAATAATAATAATAATAATAATAATAATAATAATAATAATAATAATAATAATAATAATAATAATAATAATAATAATAATAATAATAATAATAATAATAATAATAATAATAATAATAATAATAATAATAATAATAATAATAATAATAATAATAATAATAATAATAATAATAATAATAATAATAATAATAATAATAATAATAATAATAATAATAATAATAATAATAATAATAATAATAATAATAATAATAATAATAATAATAATAATAATAATAATAATAATAATAATAATAATAATAATAATAATAATAATAATAATAATAATAATAATAATAATAATAATAATAATAATAATAATAATAATAATAATAATAATAATAATAATAATAATAATAATAATAATAATAATAATAATAATAATAATAATAATAATAATAATAATAATAATAATAATAATAATAATAATAATAATAATAATAATAATAATAATAATAATAATAATAATAATAATAATAATAATAATAATAATAATAATAATAATAATAATAATAATAATAATAATAATAATAATAATAATAATAATAATAATAATAATAATAATAATAATAATAATAATAATAATAATAATAATAATAATAATAATAATAATAATAATAATAATAATAATAATAATAATAATAATAATAATAATAATAATAATAATAATAATAATAATAATAATAATAATAATAATAATAATAATAATAATAATAATAATAATAATAATAATAATAATAATAATAATAATAATAATAATAATAATAATAATAATAATAATAATAATAATAATAATAATAATAATAATAATAATAATAATAATAATAATAATAATAATAATAATAATAATAATAATAATAATAATAATAATAATAATAATAATAATAATAATAATAATAATAATAATAATAATAATAATAATAATAATAATAATAATAATAATAATAATAATAATAATAATAATAATAATAATAATAATAATAATAATAATAATAATAATAATAATAATAATAATAATAATAATAATAATAATAATAATAATAATAATAATAATAATAATAATAATAATAATAATAATAATAATAATAATAATAATAATAATAATAATAATAATAATAATAATAATAATAATAATAATAATAATAATAATAATAATAATAATAATAATAATAATAATAATAATAATAATAATAATAATAATAATAATAATAATAATAATAATAATAATAATAATAATAATAATAATAATAATAATAATAATAATAATAATAATAATAATAATAATAATAATAATAATAATAATAATAATAATAATAATAATAATAATAATAATAATAATAATAATAATAATAATAATAATAATAATAATAATAATAATAATAATAATAATAATAATAATAATAATAATAATAATAATAATAATAATAATAATAATAATAATAATAATAATAATAATAATAATAATAATAATAATAATAATAATAATAATAATAATAATAATAATAATAATAATAATAATAATAATAATAATAATAATAATAATAATAATAATAATAATAATAATAATAATAATAATAATAATAATAATAATAATAATAATAATAATAATAATAATAATAATAATAATAATAATAATAATAATAATAATAATAATAATAATAATAATAATAATAATAATAATAATAATAATAATAATAATAATAATAATAATAATAATAATAATAATAATAATAATAATAATAATAATAATAATAATAATAATAATAATAATAATAATAATAA
Source organism: Sepiola atlantica (assembly GCA_963556195.1). Lineage (NCBI taxonomy): Eukaryota > Metazoa > Mollusca > Cephalopoda > Sepiida > Sepiolidae > Sepiola > Sepiola atlantica. The sequence continues at coordinate 23,332,879 of OY744542.1, forward strand.
TAATAATAATAATAATAATAATAATAATAATAATAATAATAATAATAATAATAATAATAATAATAATAATAATAATAATAATAATAATAATAATAATAATAATAATAATAATAATAATAATAATAATAATAATAATAATAATAATAATAATAATAATAATAATAATAATAATAATAATAATAATAATAATAATAATAATAATAATAATAATAATAATAATAATAATAATAATAATAATAATAATAATAATAATAATAATAATAATAATAATAATAATAATAATAATAATAATAATAATAATAATAATAATAATAATAATAATAATAATAATAATAATAATAATAATAATAAAAATAAAAATAAAAATAAAAATAAAAATAAAAAAATAAAAAAACTAGCATTAATATTACTGGTGATAAGTAATATGAGCTAAAAAATAACTGGAACGCTATAGTACGAAACGCACAATTGGTTAGTGTGATATTATAATCCTTAAAGTGGGAATAAGACGAAAGAGGGCGAACACTTTATCAACATGGCGAGCAAACAAGCGAACATATTTTGTGTTTTTAACCTACCTATGTCGTTTATGAGTTCAGCGTATGGATAGTTGTATTGTCTAAAATAAATAAATAAATATAAAGAACACTTCTTATATTAAAATTTTAAAAAAAGATATCAAATATGTATGACTAAAGACAATCTTGTTATATGTTTATTTATTTATTATTCTTACTGTTAGTGATAATTTCAGATCATTATGAGTATTGTGTTCAGTCGACTGGAAAGTAAAAAATGTCAGAACATTTATTTCTAATGAAACTTTAACGTAATTTTAATTTTGAATAATAAGTTTTATAAAAGATTCTAGAACTTCTAACACCGATAAAAACATCGAATTCGAAGTTTCAGATTCCAAATTTGCGTCGGGTTATGCTCTTAGATAAACCGTTTACCTGCGATGCCGCAACACACATACACACATACATATACCTTTGCTTTAGATATGTATATGTAAAGGTATGAGCTTTTTTAAATATTACTCCTCACACACACGCATATATATATATATATATATATATATATATATATATATTAGGATAAGATATAAAAAAAGGAGGGATACTAATGATGTGTGTGAGAATTGATGGCTCGCACCTTTATATATTAAAAAGGAATTGCTATAGCAAGAATACGTGTATAGTTAAGCTATGGAAATGCTGGAGCAACATCCAAATATGCTAGTTCCTGAAGAGGTCTGGGATTGAAACCCAATTGCATTTTTGTAGCCACTATTAATTTTATTATTATACAACTCTAATTTCTATTGAACATTTTTAAATATACCAATAATATGTATTAATATCTGATGTTGAAATATATAATGTAATAATAATATATGTGCGTGTGTGTGTGTATAGGTTTGTACATGTGAGAGATCGTGGCCCTGTGTATATGCGATATAGGAGTTGTAATCACTTGAGAGTGGTTTCGATTTTATGGAGCGTGTCGTGATCCGTGTTAAATTCAGACCGAACAGTAAGTGAGCAATCGTATGTGAAGGAATCTCGCAATTGATGTCGGCCGGCGCGTTTGCGCACAAGAGGCAAGTCAAACGGCGGAATGCCCCGTTTCCCTGGTTTCGCCTTCCATCTTTGCTATCAGAGGTCGTTCAACCGGGACGCCATTTTCAAGGCAGGCCGCGCTTTTCACGTTTGGCGTGAAAAGTAATCAACGCTGGCATAAAAACACGCTTAGAACAAAGGCAAAATGGCGCCGGGGTTTGGAAGGAGATTTTGAAACCATCAGTGAAGCGCAAGAATCGCTTAATTGTTGGGAATTCGAGGCTGGCATATGCAAATAATGTCAAAGAAAGACGAATTTACTATAATATGTGTGTCAAAAATATTAAGCTATTATAAAACATATTTTTCACCATTTTCCTAAACTTGCGGCATATCAACCTTTGTCGTTATCTTGAACCAAATATTGATTTGTTTGATGTTCTGTTCAAGTCCGACAAGCCACTTTTTCTCTCAGTTATTTCAAGCAGTCATGTTTTATTATCATTTATTTAAGGGGGTGTTATAGTTTTCTTGAAGAATCGTACTTAGTTTATTAATATAATTTTGTATGTTTTCGAAACGACCAGTAAGAGAATCTGAGGTTTTGGGGCGCCTGTAGGTAATCATATTCTTTTTATCCCTTACTATTTCGTACTACATTTTTAAGTTATGCAGTCTTACTATTTCGTACTACATTTTTTAAGTTATGCAGTCTTACTATTTCGGATGGGGTGATCACTTTGATGAATAATCTGCTATAGATAATTATTTCGTTGTGTTTATACCATTGCGACTAATGCAAAATGAATAATATTCCCACAACAGACGGAAGTTCAGAACTACATATGTAAATTAAATAGTGGAAAATCCCCTGGTTTGGATCGATTGCCTTCAGTGATCTTTAAGTGATCTTTATGGTGACGAGTTTCGCTAAGACGTTGTGATCGTATGCAGTTTCTGAAACGTGGAACACATATTACAGAAATCTAAATATGAATTTATGGTGATCTCGTTCAAGGGGGAGAGCTCTAGATATTATTATGGTAACTCTCTTTAGATACTGGATGCGGCAGATAAGATCATGTGTAGGATGTTGCTAAATAGAATAAAACGCACATTGTAGATTATGTTTTCTCAGAATCTACAATGTGGTTTTAAGAATAGGAAGGGAACAGTTAACATTATCTTTTCCGTTTGACAGATCCTAGAGAAGTGTATTGAGCAACCCGATGGCTTGTACCAAGACTTTATTGACGATACCCAGGCGTTTTACAGAGTCAATAGAAATGCGTATGGTGTATTTTAGAGAGGCTTAGGTGTCCCTCACAGTTTGTGAGTAGAATTTGGATCTTTTCGACAGTATGAAAACACGTATAAACGTTGGTGGACAGCTTTCTGAAGCAATATTATTCAAATTAAGTGTCAAGAAGGGGGAATAGCTGCATCGACTCTTTTTGCTTTATATTTGGTTTGATAGTTCTAGTAAGTTGCTTAACCAAAAATGGGTTAGTGGCAAATCAAAAGTTGTGAATTCACTAATTAAAGAACGTTCATACGCGGACATGCAACATCTTATGAATTCTTTTGAACGAGGATGATGGGCCTTAGGAGTAATCATAAACTTAAAAAAACGTTGTTTTCTATCAATCTGCACCAGATAAAACTCGAAATGAGACATCTATATTTATGTATGGCACAAATTGAATTAGGTTTACAAATGAAAAAACAAAGGGATATCATTTGAAACAAAAGTCAATGAAACTTGGATAGTATATAGAAGATCGTTGAAAAAAATAAGAACCATCTCTGTATTCGTAGAATCCTACGTGTGAGAAGGCCGATGGATATTAACGATGTGGGTGTGCTTTAGCAGAGTGACTCTTGCAGCATTTAAAGCATGTTACACAAGCATTGCTTAAGGTGGTATAAACTTGAATTTAGAATTAGCGATAATCGCATCCCACAGCAGTTTTTCTGGATGACTTGGTGAGGAACGATATAATCTCAGAAACAAAAACTAAGACAAAATCATTATCTAAAGACTTCTCTCGAAAAATGTAGGAATCCTGGACAGTAATTGGGAAAAGAGCTCACGCAATAAAGATACATTGAGACGGGAAATTGGTGTGCATAAATATGAGAAAAAACGCTGTTAATATGAATAACTAAAGAGAGCCGTTAAGAAAGATGGATTCAGAAATGGAAAATGGAGTGGTTGAAATTCTCCGTTATTGAGTCTATGAGGGCTGTGGTAAGATATACACGAGCACATCAAGTCTTACAACTCACAGTTTCAGCTATCTGAAAAGAAACTCTGCCAAATTTCTACGCTAAGAGATAGCAACCTGCAACCTATGCGATAAAGTGTGCTAATATGTTACAGGTTTGAAACGACATGTAGGAGTACACAAGATTTAACTCAATCAAGAATTGTAAAGTATAACACGTCTGCAATTACTGTGTCAGAGAGTGTAATACTACGGTAGGCTTGAAAAGCAGTATACGATATGATCACGTGTGCATTTATATGAATAAATCATGCCAATACTCGATATGAAGTAAGCTATATATATATATATATATATATATATATATATATATATATATATATATATATATATGTATATATATATATATATGTATATATATATGTATATATATATATGTATATATATATGTATATATATATATATGTATATATATATATGTATATATATATGTATATATATATATATATGTATATATATATGTATATATATGTATATATATATATATATGTATATATATATATGTATATATATATATGTATATATATATATATGTATATATATGTATATATATATATATATGTATATATATATGTATATATATGTATGTATATATATGTATATATATATATGTATATATATGTATATATATATGTATATATATATATGTATATATATATGTATATATATATATATGTATATATATATATATGTACATATATATATGTATATATATATATGTATATATATATATATATGTATATATATATATGTATATATATATGTATATATATATGTATATATATATATGTATATATGTATATATATATATATATATATATATATATATATATATATATATATATATATATATATATATATATATATATAAACTGAAAACGTTTGCCCTGTACCTTTGGCGAGAATAATAAAATAACTACATGCATTATAGACTACTAAACTCACCACTATATTCAACTTATTTACTCGATCGTGTTTGAAGAAATGTATGATTATTATTTCCATCTCAGTATAAATACTACTTTTCGATCGCCATCACAGACTCCCACCAAAACATACTCCATAGAGATGTAGCAAACACTTTTCGCTTTAATATGTTACATAATACCACTTTCCTTTTCATCACCGGAAAGTACTAACAAACGGATACTTTAGAAAAAGGTAACCGTCATTGTTTTCTATTCATCTTTTCTTAATTGTATACATAATACAATACATTCCGCACAAATAGTGTATGGCAGTCCCACACCTGCATACTATATAACTGTAACGTTACATATTCCACTAATTTTCGAGAATATCGCATTAGGGTATTTCTAACTATTACGTATAGACTTTACCTCATTCCGGAATTTACGGAATACATTTAACGGACTTAATCACTGTACAGTGATTCAAAATGATGTCTACAACCTCTTAATCGAATCGATTTTAGACATTTCCCTTAGCAATTTTCGATTCCTTCAGGTATAATTTTATGTTAAACTTAAACACGTAGACAATTTAATACGTAAAACCTATCAGGCGTAACGTTTTATTTCAAAATACTTACAGTGTAAAACGAACTGCAGGGTTCATTTCGAACACACTAAATTGTAGATACCAATTCCATGGAATCACGTAATATCAGTTTATCTACGAACTTTTCACTAATAGCTAACATACAACACAAGTTCATTTTTCACTTTTGACCATCCATACATATCTAACATTCATCCAACGTTCGTGTTTTCATTTTAATTATAGGTATTCCTTTTTTATTTTGGAGAGTATTTTATGTAAGGAATTTTCTTTTCTACTTTAGCTTTACGTATTATAATCATCTATTCTCCCTCCATCTTCCTCCCCTCTCTATTCATTCGCAACAATTTATTAAAAAATATGTTCTGTCAATATCGATCTGTCTGTCTGTCTGTCTGAAGCCGAATCTCCATCAGAGTAGCAATGTGGTTTACTACGTCCGCCAGTTTCCTTATATTCTGCTAGAAAAACCGCCAGTAACACTATGCGCGTTTTGCAATTTACATAATCAATTGCTTATCAACTTCTAATAAATTACTATTCGCAAATATACAGGCATGGTTTCTTTCTTCATATTTTAACAGGTATTTACGCTATTTTGCACGCTAATAATCTTACTTATAAATTATAATTTAGACAGACATATACATAAACTCCATTATTAATCGATTTATTTCATTTACATACACGTAATGCGTTACGTAGTTAACAACTCTGGCTGTTTAATAAGTCGTTTCCTTCCTGATTAAACAGCAAGCGTTAACGCTGCCATTCACCGTGCTTATTTATTTAATTTTTAACCGTACTAAGTTAGTTTATTTTCTTAATGTTATTAACCATTATGTTTTAAAACACAAATTCACTGAATCAAATTGTTTAATTAAAATAATAATTTATTAAAAAATTACTATTAAAACACACGCACACACACACACTATCACGAATTTAGTTTTCCACTTTAGGACCCGCGCTAACTTTGACCTCGCCATTACTGTTAGGGTCAGTATTCTGTTTTAAAATTTTTTTAAATTATTGATTTTAATTTACGTACACTTTCTTTCCGCTCTGAAAGACATAAAACATTACTTACGTGGATTAGGCACAAATCGACTGGGTGTAAATAAAGGCGAGCAGACGATACTTTGGTGGGGACACCTTTTATTGGGCAAGTAAATAACTGTTTTTAGAATCGTATTCACTACTGTTACTTTTAATTTCGGTACACTTTTCTTTTTCCTTTTTGAACAGATGAAACTATTGTTATTTAATATTTCGTAAATTCTTACGTGGACTCCTCGCAAAACAATTGGGTGGAACAAAATGCGAGCAAACGATAACTTTGGAAAGGGCATTATTAAAATTAGCAAAAAGTTTTTCAATCGTTAAGAATTAAATTACTTCTTCTCAAATGTGAATACCAAACTAAAAATATTTCTGTTTATGGGGGATGTCAAAACAAAAATCGGGGTATGGTCGAATTTTTCTTACCTTACATGTTCAACTAAAAATATTCTTGGTCAAAAACTAAGAACATCAATGTCTAACCACTTAAGAAATATGACTGAGGGTCCATCGGTTTACACGTGAGCGATCATTTCTTACGCGGCAGCCTAGCTAAAATATGCGACCGGAGGGAGCATAAATTTGCTAGTATATATAATACTCAAAGAGAGATATGTCATCTTTAGCCTTCGTTAAGGCAGTAAGGTCTGATATAACACATGCAGTTCGAAGTGACAATTGGTCTTCGGACATTTTGTCTGTCACCGGGTTCATAGAAACGAGATTCAGTTTAATCATGTTGCTGTCCTGGTACTTTTTTTAGTATGTGATCTTTGTGTATATACACATTATGCGTGCAACTTGCTGTATCATAAACCGGTTGATACCTACGGGCGTGGGAGGGTGGTAACAACAGCTGACATACCAAACTTTTAATTTGATAACTATTGCAACAATCAAGTATATATATATATATATATATATATATATATATATATATATATATATATATATATATATATAGTGAGAGACAGACAGACAGACAGACAGACAGACAGAGGGAGAAAATAGAAAAATAGATATTAATTGCTGTATATTAGACCTAAATAAACAAATATTCTTCTATTATTTAAATTTCACAAAAAAACGGAGGTATGTTAATTCTCACCAAGGTCTCGACACCCCGTGTTTACATTTTTGAATAAAACTGCATTCAACTAAATATTTATTACAGCCCGTACGCCTAAAAGTTATGTTCTAACATTCATAAAGATAGGTTAATAAGTTTAAGAATTAATTATGTACAAATACTTATTCACATACCTAACTTTATATTTATATGAATATAGGTATCCAAAGCACGTGTTTGGCGTTTACATCTCATCAGTGTGGCTAGACCTAGCGTATATATGTGTGCACATACGTTTTCCAACCACCGGTAGCGTCTTCAACCTAGTTAGATTTAATGCAAAGTCAAAGACTTTCTAAACTTTCGTGCGGCAGCTTTTTTATACCGATCATACGGACTTCGTTGCTCACATTGAGGAATATATGCAGGTGAACATGAACGTCTTCTCTTAAGTGTACACCACCTTTGGAATAAACACCGATCTGGAGAAAACTAATGTAATGGTAACCACTTCACCAGGAATTCACTATACTAAACATATCATATATGCCAAGAAGACTAGATTAAGGTGCAGTCGTTCCCTTTGTATATCGTGACAGCACCCTCTCTCGTGATGGATCTCTTGATTCGAAAGAATTGCATAAGATCGGAAAGCCTAGAAAGACCTTCGATATATATACATATATATATATATATATATATATATATATATATATGTGTGTGTGTGTGTGTGTGTGTGTGAAAGGCAAAAAGAAAACAAATTAAACACAGAACGAAATTCTCAAACACGAGAAATTTACGATTTCGTTCGTGTCAACGATCGACTTCAGAAAAAATGAAGGCGTTCGTTAATACGAACTAAACCGGTCAATCTATCGTTTTTGATTATTTATTCCTGTGTTCAATTTGTTTTTCCTTTTGTCTTTTCCATACATTCTGCGTCCACGACATTTCATTTTATGATATATTTTGTATTTCATCAACAAATATATATATATATATATATATATATATAAACTTATTTGTAATATAGTAGGAACATCCCAGCAGAGTGCTCGATTAATTAAGAATTAAAGTAAAAATTAAGAGCATAATAGTTATTTATTTTGGTAAGTGCGCGACAAAGTTGGTTTCTGATTAAAATTTTCCCTCAATTATTATAGTAACACAAGACTTTTGATTTAAATATACCGTTTGTATGTCTCAGAAATCAACAATTGCACTTGCTGCAAGCAAATATATATATATATATATATATATATATATATATATATATATATATATATATATATATATATATATAGACACCTTGCGTTTTATATATATATATATATATATATATATATATATATATATATATATATATATTGGTACAGAAAAATTAGTACCACATTCGTACCGTCGGTTTCATGCACAACAGACCAATTCGTTGTTCGAGACAAAACAGGAGAGTAGTATGTAAATTCCAGGAATTGCGTCCATTTGACGAACTCATCTAAGTGAACATTCTCAGTAAAGTCTAATTTTTGTCATATTAAAAAGCTATATCGAAATGTATGGGTCTTTTCCTTCATGCTAATGATGATTTATGTGGCAGAGTTTGTCTACCAAGCACGTGTCTGCTGAGTAACATGAGATCCCATGACAGAGGTCAAACAATAACTCAGATTGTCATCGTCTTCTCGGTCGACAAAACTATCTGTTTGTCTCTCTGGATAATTGTGTCTTTCACTAGTCGTCACACAAACCGTCATCGCAGTGGTGTTTTAGAATAAGAAACAAAGGTGTTCGGTGCTCTGCTCCCTGTTTTAGACCAAAACAGTTTTCTTTCACTTTTCTCTCGTAGCTCTAATAATCGACAAACATAAATGAAAAAAATCCGCCGCCAACAACAACAACAACAACAACAACAACAACAACAACGCCAACAACAACGCCAACAACAACGACAACGACAACGACAACAAAAACACCACCACCACCAACAACGACGACGACAACAACACCAACAACACCAACACCAACACCAAGAACAACGCCAACAACAACAACACCAACAACACCAACACCAACACCAAGAACAACGACAACGACAACGACAACGACAACGACAACGACAACGACAACAACAACAACAACACTGTAGTTCGAAAGATCATGTCTTTTATTGCTTTACTCATCTACTTCATTTACTTCCTCTCGCTTTTCACCCCCCCCCCCGCCTGAAATAACAATGGAGATAAGACTTCCAAACACAATCAATTTACAGACCAATAGGAAAGGCCGCTCTCTTTTTCGCACCGTCTTATTTCAGACTACTACTATATGACATGTTATCTTGCAACATCTAAAATTTAAACTTCGAATAAAGTGTTACACTTTACTTAATTTTAACCTATCGTCAAAATTCCCGTCTTAACCTTTCTTTTCAACACCCCGATCTAAATAGGTTTACAAGGATGCATTATTGAAATAGATTATTTATTCAAAGTATTGTTCTTACTGGGTGAATCTTCGGCAATAAAAGCCCAAGATGCACCCGGCACTGGGTACGCACGCTAGTTTATTTATGTTTAACTCAAATATTCTCGACGTGTTTTAAGTGTCTTTTTTTTTCATTCGAAAACCGTAATTAACGGACGTTTATAAACTTACGTTGCGTGACTAGAAAATTTTTTTGGTGAATTTAACTTTTATCCTAATGTTATTTATATTTTTATTTAATTATTTATTTATTTATTTATTGGGTCTAAAAATTCAGCGTTTGATGTATTTTCCGAAAGTTGTCGGCGAGTCACGTTCTGCCGTAACTGCATCGGGCAAACATCGGTACGCCCCAGTGATTATCATTTCTTGATTGTTTGTTGTTGGCGGGGAAAAGGTTGGGTGAATTCATTTTTCCAACAACATTTTTCGGTGCGTCCTTGAATATGTGTTAGAGGCTCTGTCCGTCGGGTGTCGGTCGACATTTTACGCTTCAATTTAAACAGCATTTTTATCCCTAAACGCGCAAAACAGATGGACGCATCTCATGTTAGAAGTGCCCAGCCATCTTCATGAGAAGCTTTGTTTGTCGTTCCGTTCAAATCATAGTTTTTATCTCTAAATACGTTGTCGATTTGTGCGTTTGTCACGTGTAAGTTTGAAACCGCATTTTTATCGCACAATGATAACATTTAATGCACGCATCTAATTTCAGATACATCCAAGCAGAAGCTCTGTACGTCGTTCGGTCACGCTGATATTTGAAATTACATTTTCATTTGATCTGTCAGGTAGAAGGTAGAACATTTCCTTTCATTATAAAACGCATAGATTGGAAAGGCGCATCTTAATGAGATATGCACTTAGAGACTAACGTTATCTCTCTACTTTTGTCTGTCATGCTTTAATTTTAAATAGAACGTTTGTAAATATGTCGCACTTAAGTTTGATATGCAATTTTAATTGTAAAACTCTCAAATAGATTCTTAAAAGTGTATTCTCTTTTGCGACATTTAATTACGTTTATTTTTCTAATTTTATCTGTCACGCTTCAGTTTAGATTTTCGTAGCTGTCATGCTTCAGTTTGAAATTGCATTTTCAGCATTAAACGTTTAAGTTGAATGCACTCATCTGAACAATATATTTTCTGTTTATACCCTGCAATTAGGTATCGTCTGTACTTCAGGGTATCACGGCTAAGTTCTAAATCGAAAATTCGTAGATTTTTTAGACCTTTTCGTTTTTTATCTGTCATTTGCTTTGTCACGCTTGAGTAAGAAATTGCAAATTTCGTAGTCTCTCATGCTTAAAGTTTGAAAATGTATATTTATCAGAAGCACACAAATTGAATGGACGCATCTTAATCATTCATTTTCTATTTTATACCATTTATGTATGTTCTGTCAGTATGTTGGTCTGTCACGCTTAAATTTCAAGTAGAAATGTCGTATGTCTGCCATGCCTGAGTTTCAAATAGAATTTGAATCGTAAAACTCCCAGATTGTTTGAACGCATATTTACAATATATATCTCAGATTGTATACTACTATCTGCCAAGGTGTCTGTCACGCTTCTGTTTAAATTGCAAAATATTCTAGCTATTGACATACCTAGGATATTTTGCAATTGAAACAGAAGCGTGACTCTCTGCTTAAGTTACAAATAGTATTTTCAGCGTCGAACCTGCAAGTTGAATAGACGCCTTTTAATAATACATTATTATTTTAGACATTTTAATTACGTTCTGCCTGTAATTCACTCTATCGCGGTTAAGAAATTCCGTATGTCTGTTATGATTTCACAAGAAATACGATTTTTATCACTAAACGCATAGATTGAATGGACACATCTTAAGTATACGTAATCTGATTGTTTCCTTCTAATAATGTATGTACTTTTGTATGTCACTCTTAACTTTTAAATAAAATGTTCATCGAAAAACGCGTAGATTAAATTGTCTCAGCTTAAAGATAAGCGTTTTTTTTTACCTTTTTAGTTTTATCTTTTGAAAATCAAAATGACAACGTTTGAAAGCAAAAAAGGAGAAAAAAGAAAAACAAACAAAAACGGTGGATTTAAATCGAGAATTACTGGAATGGGACCGTTGTCAAGCCAGTCCTATAGATGTAGTCACGCTCTCACCGGTCTGGCAGGAAACAAATCCGAAGAGTTAATGGTGAGTACCAAGCACTTTGCAGTGTCCAACAGAGAGGAACTGATTTTTGTAATATGACCCAAGTGTAACGGAGTTTGTGGAGGCAGCCAATTTAACTTCGTCAGAATTGAAACCTTGGTGGAAAGCAGGGTATTTCTATTCCCAATTCTTCTTAAGTGTATGTTTCTCCTTAGTCTTAAATAAAATGTGACCGATCAAGTCTTGAGTGCAATATCTCAATATTTATTTTATTGTTGTGTATATATTAACTCTAGGGTATATGTTAGGAGTTCGATTGGATTTGGTGTTTACTATTTTACGGCATAAAGCAGTTTCGCTGCTTCTTCGCAATCATACAATTACGAGAAAAACAGGTTATGGGTTACATGTTGGACCTTTATTACACACGTGCAATGACAAGATGACAATATGTATTCATTTAGTTTTCTTATTATTTTAATAAACTTTTGAATTCATATCTTCTTTGCTAGTCGGCGTCGTCAGGAGTGCATGTGTGTTGCTATCCTACCGACAGGGGATATTTTTATCTGTTGTTTGTTGTGGGAGCAGAAAAAAAGCCGTCTCACTTTCTTTCTAACTATAATTATCTAATTAATTCAAAGAACATGTTCTAAGACAAATAATTGATTTATTCAACCAGTAGATCGTAAAAAATGGAGAAAAAAGAGGAAGACAAAAAGTTATGTTTTAAGTGCATAGCTTAATTATATCATCGATTCGGTTAAACCATTTTAAACGTGTGTCGTTTCAATGACGCTTTCATCGAGATTACTGTTTCTCCAAGCCTAACCCAGTCAATCTGAGAACAGATGACGCCAAGTCCGCCCATTTTATTGGTCATCCATTTCCATGATTCAGCAGGGGCGATTCCTTGACGAATTCGTGATCTTTGTTTGAAGTTTGAAATGTTTCTAGTCATTTACATCTCAGAAATATATAACAGCGAATATATCTTCTAATCAACATACCCCTCATCAATAGTAAACACCTTCATATGTCGTGTTATCGTCTGTGTCCCGTTTTTGTGGAAACGATTAACAGAAATTGTATTCCACCACCTCATGTTGGTTTCTTTGATCTTCTTTCTGACCATCAGTATGAATTTAGGAAAGCACGATCTACTGCGGATATCCTAACAGTCACCTCTCTACGCATTTATCATATACTGGACAAGACAGGTGAAGCTAGGGCGATAGCGCTTGCTATACAAGGTCTCGCATGATATACAAGGTCTCGCATGAAGGTTCTCTCATTAAAATTTATTCATATGGTATTACTCAAGGAATATTTAATATAAGTAGATCTTTCCAATACAAACGAAACATCATGGTTATCCACGATGACCGTTCATTTAGACAACATTACATAAATGCAAGTGTACCCTAAGGATCGATCCTTGGACTTATATTGTACCTGATTTTTATAAACGACCTCCCTGATGACACTGTGTCTGAGATGGGTATATTTGCTGATGCCACCACACTCTATTGCCGTCAACTTGATAAAACGGACGGGCACATATCCTAGGAAAGTGCTGAATACTTAGAAAATGCCCTCCAGTCTGCAGTGGAATGGAGCCATATATGAATGGTAACAAATGTATAGAATGCATTCCAAACAAAGTGGGTTACCTCTACTGTGCTAGAAAACTTATCACACCTGGCAGTATCTTATATCTCTACAAAGCCATTATCCGCCCATCAATGGAATATTCTTGTCAGATCTGGGCTAGTGTACCATCAACTAGTCTCTTCCTCTTAGACAAGATCCAAAAAGTGTCGCTAATCAAATAGGTCCCTCACTATCCACTGTCCCTCGCCGCAATGTTGCATTATTGTGCTTGTTTTACAAGTAGTTCAATGGAATGTGCTCCGATGAACTTACTGCTCTAGGCTCCCCTCGACGTAAAGACCAACCAATATATATACATATATGCATATATATATATATATATATATATATATATATATATATATATACATATATATATATATATATATATATATATATATATATATATATATATATATATTTCCACGTGTGTGTGTCTCTCTCTTACATACACATATATTAATACTAGCGATAACATTCTAAAAAACAAAGCCTCTGATTCGGCTATTAGAAAGAATCATCATAAAGATATCCAGAGATAAGATGTCTGTAATATTCAACGATATATATATATATATATATATATATATATATATATATATTCTCCCTTAACTTTATAGGACGTATTTTTCGTTAATATATATATTTTTTATTTATTTTATACGTACATAAAAGTAATCCATGCACACGTGTTTCTGACTCACAGCCTTCATAAGCATGGCTTACTTACACAGAGATCGAACATATATATAGTAATACTAGTAAGATTGTTGTCCCCATAGATGTTAATACAATGAAACTCCAGTGTTTATAAGATAGTGCTCAATAGAAAGTAGAGCAGTATTATAGTATACCTTTTTTAAATTTATTTTTATTTTTAAATTTATTTTTTATTTTTTATTTATTCACATACTATTGTACAAATTATTTTTTTTAAATTTTATATTCTATTATATTTAAGCCAATAATGTTTATACAAATAAAAACGTATACCATATATTTTTATTTATTTATTTATACACACACAAAAATAATTGGTGAGCGCGTTTCATAGTTTACCAATCATCAGCACCGTTCGAACTCACGTCCACACTGCCTGTGGCCTAGTAAGTCACGTCTGGACAGCGAGTACTTGTCAACTTTTTTGTACGATCTTTAGCGCCTTACATCTAAGTTTTATTATTAGTGTTTCTTTTAGGCGCTAGTGAGTGTAGGGACGCTCATTTAATTACACAGCGCTACCTAAGCGGTGAGAAGGTAATCTCACTATTTATCTCCATTTTACTTCATTATGTTTCACCCCACCCTCTCATGAATTTCGTTTTAGACATGTGTAACTGTTACACCGGCCGTTCTAACAGAAGAGAAACTACACCGGTTCTCACTATAAATAGTGCGAGTAGACAATCACCAGGAAGAAAAAGAACAGTATTGTAACTGTCTAGCCGAGTGCCAGTCATTTCCCTTACCTTTGTACCTTTTATGTTAATACACTTGTTATCTTAACCCAAACTCGACTTGACTTCTTTTTACTGTTGGACTACTTCACAACAGTAACTTATCTGATAATCGTTCATTTCATAACTAAGATAACCGCCTTACAGAACCAAGATAACCGCCTCAACAAGGTAAAAATATTCTGGTTCTTCTGGTGACTAGTTACACAACGTACATAGCAATGGGAAGCGAACCTACAGTTCCCACCAAGTCTCGTGTTTCAGGAAGATAACATACTCGCATAACACAGTAGTAGTTGTCTGGGATCTTCTATTACTTCACTCTTCTCGACATCTGACCGTCCTCTCACCAACTCAACTGATTGCAACCGCATGAACTGTTATGCGCGAGGCGCAGTTGAGAAATACATGATCGTACTTCCTACATTTACAGCCAGGGCGAGCTGAATGTCAGGACGAAACTGATGTCACGCGTCTTTATGAAGGCCGTCTTTTAGGTTCTGGACGGCCTTTTCGAGTGAGCTGTCATCAGTAAAATATCCCCTATAAGATGCATTTTGAATGTTGAAAGTAAATGAATTGTTGGTCAAGATATGGCGTTTTATTTTTAGTTTTCAAAGAGATGTATAATCTCGAACACTATGAATATCAATAATGGGCAATAAAATGTACATCATTGAGTAGTTTGATTTTTTGAATACAATTTACATATGTGACATGTAAGTTTAGTGTAATTAAGGTTTGTAGTGCCAAGTCTTTAAAATAACATACTTTATGTACTATACACAATGGTTTAAATTAAATGTAGTACACACACATTCTCTCCCGAAGACGCTCGAGGAACGTGACTAGTAGGCAATCAAACTCTCTACTTATATATATATATATATATATATATATATATATATATATGTGAATGTATATAAAAAATAATGTGAAAAAAAGTTTATATTGTGTTATAACTTTTTATTTTTTATTTTTTTATTTATTTATTTTTTTATATATTTTGACGTGTAGGAATATGAATTGTTCTTTCTGTAAAGAAAAATAGGTTTTTCTTGTTGATGATAGGGAGAACAAAATGTTCGACTGATGCCTTCAGTCTTCGTCAGTGTTTGGGGTTTGCGTGTGTACGGTGGGAGGTTTCCCCAGGCAATGACGGAGAAAGATATATATATAAATATATATATATATATATTTGGATAATATGATATTAACTATTTTATATTAGACCGTATCGTGATAAGGAAATGCTCGAATTTTTTTGATATAGCATTATTATAGGTAAAAGTGAAAAGTCAGATACTTTACAAGATTATTAAATCATCTGATGTTTAAGCAAGGGATATAATAACATGAATGATAATATTCATGAATTTTGAAAAAAGTACTATTCTCCTCAGTAGTAAAAACCAAGAAAATTCTGATTATTGGTAGGTATTAATTTTAAAATTTGCAACACAAATTTGAAGATTTGCTTAAAGCAAAAATACGTTTTAAATAGGTAGGAAATTATCGTATGAATGCAGCTTTTGAAAAATCCAATTTGTATGTGGAAATTAAGTATTGAAAATTGATTGAATCCAATAAAATCCAAGAATGATTCAAAAACTAAAATTATGTGCAAAGTCATTATATGTGTAGACACAGCATGCCACGAGTCAAACTCCTTAGCATGGGATTACATTATTAAGTTGTTAGTTCAAAATATAAATTTCATATAATAGAAAAGAAAAACGATAATAAGGTTAAAAACGAAGTAGGGGGATCAAAAAAAGATAAAAAGAAATTAAAAAAACGAGAATGAGGTTAAAAACAAAGTAGGGGGATCAAAAAAAGATAAAAAGAAATTAAAAAAAACGAGAATGAGGTTAAAAACGAAGTAGGGGGATCAAGAAAAGATAAAAATAAAAGAAAAAACGCAGCTACAAATAACAATAATGTTTTAAACATAAAAAAAATTGGAACTCAGAATTATATTTAAAATTTAAAAGTATTAGAGACACAAGAAAAACATTTAACGGTCCCCTTTTTTATAAATATATATCAGTTGTAATATTTAGCATGATGAAATTAAAATATAAAAATATATAAATATAAATATATACATAACATATAATGACAATAATATAAGTATAGATATACGCACATATGAGAACAAAAGCAAAAATTGTAGGTGAGATCGAAAATAAGAAATATAGAATTAAGTAAAAAGCAATAGATCGTGCTTTCCTAAATTCATACTGATGGTCAGAAAGAAGTTTAGTATTAACGAGATGACGGACTTCTTTATAATTATTTCTGATCAGGCCAACATGCGTTGGAAGTGCTAAAGTTTGTATGATGCCTCTAACATGAGATGGGTGATGGTCAGGTCATCAAGTGTGGCCTCAGTCCGCAATAGGAATTTTGGGAGAGGGGTTTGCGGAGTCTAAAGTTCAGTTTAAGGCGAAACTCTAGGCAAGTAGTTTAACCTTATCAGTTGCCGTTCAAACGACATAATTGTGAGTGGATAGCGGTGGAATTGTTGCTTGCTCATTGTCTACAACAATATAGAAAGTTTTCCAGAAATCGCGAGTACCTAGTTTCTGGGACTCAATGCGTTTTCTAGTTCTGCGAGATCTTCGTTCACATTTGATTTACATTTCTGCATGTTGGTAAATATATATATATACATATATATATACATATATATATATATATATATATATATATATATATATATATATATATATATATATATATATATATATATAAAGAGAGAGATATGGGAGGAGTGTGTGTGTGTGTGTGTGCAATGGCCTATGAATATAGTAAGTTAAGTTCGGTTATTTTCTGGTTCTGCGAGATCTTTGTTCATATTAGATTTAAATTTCTGCATGTTTCTAAATACATATATATATATATATATATATATATATATATATATATATATATATATATATATATGGGTGTGTATGTGTGTGTGTGTGCAATGGTCTATGAATATAGTAAGTGAAGTTCGGTTATTCCATTTTGGCAAGGTCATCTCTAACCCGGATGGGATTAGTAGGTATTCTATAGCCATCACACAAACTAAAACTAATTCGAACCCACATCTGTGTTTTGCATTGTTGCGTCTGAATACCAAATAGCGGCTAGGTTAAACCTTCATGGGATATTTACTTGCCGCAAGCGAATTGTATCGCACAAGTTAACGCATACGTAGATCGTCATTTCAGACAATAGCGACTGACACGTACCTATTAAGGAACTTTTGAAGTCCACCAAAACAGACTTAATAAGGGAATTTCATACAAGAGGAAAATTGACTACGATTATATGATTTGCCAGGCAACCGTCATTTACTGACATGGGCTGGTTAATCTCAAATGTCGTACGAAACTCTGAGAGTAGCAAGGGCTTTGAAGGTCGTCTGGGAGGGTAATATGTCGTAGCATGATGCGTATCGTTGGGTGAGAAAGGCCGCGAGATGTTAGATACGTAGATGTATTCGTCGGCAATTGAAAAGGAATAAAAACTAATTGAGACACGAAAGTATGACGGCCCAAGGACTAAGCGTGTTATTTACGCTGAATAAATATCTTAGAATCTGTCTTTTTTCTAAAAGAAAATATTTAGTTTGTTCCCTCGCTGTATATACTCATGGACTTCTGTTTAAATTCTCAAACAACGGCACACTACAACTAATACACTAGGGACTACTGTAAATTAGGGGTATCCGAAGTGGGGGGGGGGGGGGTGAGCAGCGAGATATTTGTTTATATTACATTTAAATATATGCATGTTGAAGAAAGGAGGAGGGAGAGAATTCCAAAGACAAGCTGTTCGAGGAAAGAAGCTATTAGAATAGAAAGCTTTTCCGGTATCTAGGAACCTCTACAGTGAAGGGGTATGATTTTGCTGATTGTAATGTTGGTCGAGGGTATACACATTAAATGAGCATAGCTGCAAAACTTTTGTCCGAGCACATTCCACTGAAATACTTGTAAAACAAGCACACAGATGTAAGCTGCAAGGGTGGGACAGGTAGACAGTGTGGGACCTATTAGATTGGAAGGTGGTTTTTGAACCCTGTCTAACACTAGTGGTTGGTGCTTCTGGCAGCAATACTCCATGCATGAGAGAATCATATATTTGCAGAGATATAGGATACTGACAGGTGAGAGAGGTTTTCAAGTTCAGTAGAAAGAGCCAACCTGCAGCAGACTTGCCAGTATCTTCCATGTATATTTTATAATTCATATTAACTGTTGATGTAATTATCCATTTTGATCTCCATTCTACTACAGACTAGATGTCATTTTTGTAAGGATTCCGTCATCGCCATGGATATGTGCGCGTTCGATTTTTAGTCAGGAGATATTTTCAATAAAATAACAGGATTCATCAAAATTCTACATCGAATTCTGTACTGATATATAACGAGTCGACATCCGGGTTCCTCCCATGTATAAGTTAAATCCACTCTGTCGTGCGTATAATACAATATTACATCTGCTGGTATACAACGCATATACAGGTTTGACGCGGTTTCAAACTTAATAAACTGCATATGACCCGTTGTGTCACAATCACTACAATTATTTATTCCACTTCGATGCACTTCAAAAATCCATAACCTGTCACATATAAGTAAAGTGATTCGGCTTGCATTAGTAAATATGTAAGTCGCTTTATTTTTATCTTATCCATGAGAACAATATAAAGTAAAGAAATGTATTGTTTCGCTATCCAATTTATCTTAGTATTTATAGTGAATTATAACCAACTAGCAAATGAGATGGCAACATAAGATGAAAAACACTGAAAAGAAAAAGTCACATTTTAAAAAATACTCAAACAGACATAAACCAACTCGAACGTGATTTAATCTGCAGTGCAGCAAGAGAAGGCGAGAGTTAAATGAGAGATATGCTATTTGCTAATTTAATTACAACCATTTACAACGAATTTAGCGTATAAGAATATCGCCATGAATTTTGGGCCAATAAAGTGTAGAGGAATACAGCCACTCAAGTTTCGCCCAATAATAGATTAATGACGTTCTGTCATAAATAATTTCTGCAAAAACTTCTGAATTCGTCAAATGGTAGACATCTCGTAAAAACCACGAATAACACGAACAACGTGAAATAATTTTTGGGATAATTGTTAAGTAGATGTTAAAATATTCTCGTTGGAAAAGATTTAAAGTTATGAGAAATACAAAGAAAAGTTAATATATCAGGCAATCTCATCAGCTCTGATGGTTTAATAGAACTAGCAAAGGTATGCTCCCTAAGGTTGCATATTCTTGCTAGGCTGGAAGGATTATATAATTGTTCCAAAAATAGATTTTTGACCCTCTTCAAATAATTTCCATAACCATTTATGATGATTACTCATTCATCTGTTTATTTTTATTATCGCTTATTTTTAAATGCATGTTTCAAAACACATACATCTGTTACATCACGCTAAACTATGACTATTTCCATAGGTTATGTTTCAAGCTCTATTTATAAGAAAGTCCAAATAGGTCAGTTGGTGGAACCTCAGACTGAAGATCTCAAGGTTTCCGTTTCAATTTCCGGTGATGATATCCGCTTCATTTGTTGGGATTTGTTATCTTCTATATATTAATACGATAGTGTGTGTTCGTGTGTCACGCTTACATCAAACGCTCTGCGCATGTGTCCCGCACCTAGATAAGGAAAAACATTCAAGTCACCTAATTTTCGTTATATTTTCATGTATTTCTCTTTGGTGCAATGATTAAAGACGTAGGATTTTTACGTCAGTTTTTGATGTGGCCAACCAACCTCTAAGATGTTTTTCTACATCGAGAGAGGGAAGGAAATAGGGAGGGGACGACCGGGAAGACACATATTAATACGATAGCGTGTGTATTATTTCGTGTGTCACGCTTAAATCAAAAGCAACGACTTTCCGAATTTGTGTATGCTACTCATGAATTGGAGCCATAAATATTGTATATAAAGAAGTTTTGTAAATTGTTTCATGTATTGTTTATTTTTAAAAATAAATATACAAGTCAAATCTTATCATATTTTATTCAAACATGTATAGGTTAGGAACAAGGTAATTCGTATTGAAAACATTATTTCGTGTAATTTATACGGGTCCCGCAAGTTTACTATTAATACAATATTTCCCATGACTAAAAGTACGACAAATCTGTGATATTTCGAAATAAGACAAACTTCATTAAGTATTTATTACGTTTTAAAAAATAGGTGACTGATAGACGGACGAACAGACAACAACCTTATAGATATAAGTACATAAGTTTTATTTGGACATATTCAAAGTAACAACATTTTTCTTTCACATACAAAATGAATAAAATTGACAGTGTTGCTAATCTTTGCAAGATGTTAGTTAGTCTTACTTTTCGTTATTGTACCCAAAAATAAGATGCTGCTATTCTTTCTTTACTCTTTAGTTATTTTCCCCAAAAAATAGAACGCTGCTATTCTTTCTTTACTCTTTCGTTATTTTTCCCAAAAATGAGACGCTTCTATTCTTTCTTTATTATTTTGTTATATTTCTCCAAAAATTAGACGCTGCTATTCTTTTCTTTACTCTTTCGTTATTTTTTCCAAAAATGAGATGCTGCTATTCTCTCTTTACTCTTTCGTTATTTTTTCCAAAATGAGACGCTGCTATTTTTTCTTTACTCTTTAGTTATTTTTCCTAAAATGGGACGCTGCTATTCTTTCTTTACTCTTTTGTTATTTTTCCCAAAATAAGACGCTGCTATTCTTTCTTTACTCTTTCGTTATTTTTCCCAAAATGAGACGCTGCTATTCTTTCTTTACTCTTTCGTTATTTTACCCAAAAATGAGACGCTGCTATTCTTTCTTTACTTTTTCGTTGTTTCCATGGAATCTGCTCGATTTAGTTCTAATCTCTGGTTTCATATTTGTAAGACATTTCAAGCGACAACTCATTTTATACCACAACTGAAAAATGCTTTCATTTCCTCCGCCGGTTCTCTAAATTAAAACGGAATTTCCGTGGACCGAGTTTCTTTCCAATATATTCCCATCTGTTTAATACATTAGCACATCACAGCAGACTACAATATAGCTGTCTTCAAATGCATTGTCATCATATACTTGTCATAATCCGTTCCTATAAGTAATCAATTTTTGTCCATTCGACTAATAATTTGCTCTCCTCTCAGATAGTTGTCATCATTAAATCGACAATCACTCCATCTTATTAACCTTTACTTTTGAGTGGCTGCTGATCTTTATAAGCAGCGACGTATAAATAAAAAGAAAATGCTTGATGGGGTAAAAAAGTATAACTCTGTTGCTAAAACGACTCAGATATTCACTAAGCTTATGGAAGGAATGCCTGAAAGAAAGAACGTGCATGAGATGTTTACAACATTCAAAATAAGAAATTTCAGTATTGTATATGAAAACCAGTCAGACTGCCCTTACCCTTACTCTAACCCTAACCCTAACCCTAACTCTAGCCTTTGTAAATGAAGACCAATCAGAATGTCTAATGACTTTGATAAAAAGATCGTTGGAGCATCACGTAACGAGAAATAGCATACAGTATCATTTGAAGAGTTGGCAATGACTTTCTCCCGGAACAATGCAACTGCTCATCGGCATCTTTAGCAAGTGTTAAAGGTCTCTAAGCTTTGGAAAAGGTATTTTTTATACATTGTCTGAATGCGACATTAAATCCTGAGTCAAAGTCTGCAGATAAATAGCATTTAATTCCATTAGACTTTCTCATCAACAATTACATTTCGAAGTATTAAACACTCTAGACAGAACTTATGGGATGACCTAAAATGTTATAATGTTTGCAGAAAAGAATTAAACAGGATGTCATACCTCGAATAAACATCTAGATATATTAACTTGAACAATAACAACTTGAGTTCGCCATTAAATAATGCGAAAATAGTTGATATTCCGTAAAGCAAACCAACCAATAAAAGAGCCAAAAATGAAAAAAAATTCAAAGCGAAAATAACGCTAAGAAATGAAAAAGAAAGAGAACAAACCGGAAGCAGATTTCTTTACAACCGGAAGTTCTTTACACTATTGATTCCCTTTTTAGCTTTTGAATTCCTCGAGTCTTTCATTTGTCTTTTTTGATTCTTCGAGGAATAACACTTTTTCTTTTGGGGGGGTTATCTTCAATTATTTGATACGGACAAGTTTTTTTTTCTTGCGTTGATTTTTGTTCATGGCGTGTTCTATTGTTAAAGTTATCAACTTTTAGATGCACCCAGACATCTCAATCAGAGACTCTGTCCGTTGATCTGCCCGTTTGTCTGTCACGTCGCTCAGTCATTTACATTTATAAACGCGCAGACTGAATAGATGCATCTTAAGAATTTACGTTTTCGCGATTTGACTGTTATCACATTTTCGGTTCGTCCAAACGTCTCAATAAGGTATGATGTCCGTCAATCCGTCGATTGGTCTGTTAATCTCTCAAAGTTTTAAATAGCATTTCTATCACTAAACACGCACAGATTGAATGGCCGCCACAAAAGAATCTGCGTTTATTGTTTTCGTTTATGGTCTGTGCGATTGTTAATGTTATCAGCTTTTATTTTCGTTTTTATACTTCATTCTGTCCATTGGTGATCGCACGTTCCCGCCCCAAATGGTAATTTTGGTAATTTGAAAGAATCCATTTTGACGTGAAATGTTTTACAGGTTTTAATCTTAGGGAAGAATAAAGTTGTTATTTTTTTTATTTTAAAGCCGTACATTGTTTTTCCTGAGCGTTGTCCTCGGCGACTTGGTTATCACAGGTTTCGGAGTACGAACTGACACAAAACAAAAGACTAAAATCTAAAGCAATTATTACACGCAAAACAAGCGAAGAGGATCAAAGTAATACGCTTCTTGAACTCGTCTTTCCTATTCTCAAACATCTATCAGTAAGCATTTAACCTTGTGCGCATGCATAAATACAGTGATAGAATTCCTTTACGATGTAACATAGCGTGAAGTTTTCTACTTTCCGCATAGTGAACAACTGGTCGGCGTTGTGTTGTTGACACAAAATAGCTTTCGTCTAACTCGTTGGCACGTTGTAGTTAACTCATTGAATAGCGGCGTTTTCAGCAATGGTAACAGTTGTAGAGGCAGAGTTGATAATGTTTTCTTCTTCCCTCTCTTGGTGGCCGAAGTAATAGATGCAATTGAAAATAACAACAAATAACTACTCGATTTTCCTTTGAGAGTAATTTGCCACAAGTACATGAAGATGGATTATCCGCAGAAGACTAAACTAGCACAGAACATCACTATACACCATTTTGGGAAAGTTAAAGAGAGCAACTCTATAGATATTGTTATGTTGGTATCATTATTGTTTTAGTGAGTGTCGCCGTGCACACCGGATGACATCATCATTTGATAATATTGCAATATGATGACGTCACGAAAATATGTTGTCCTCAATTGGTTTAATAAGAGATATCACGTCACAAAATGATGACATAATCATTTTGTGACGTCACCCCTTAGAAAAGAGATCAGGGATAACCAGGAACAGCGGATGACGGTAAAATTATAATATTCCTTATCAAACCAGAGAGATAGGACGGTCCGAGTTTCTTTAGAGAGCTGGCTTAACCTCCCATGAAGTCATAATTGCTGACGTCACAAAAGAATGACATCACTAAATGATGAATGCGTGTATTTAAGCAGACGAGGAAAAAAAAGCAGACAAGAAGACACTGATCAATACACATATAAAGAGAATTGAGATGAACAACAATGTACACATGTGACCATACTCTTTCTGTCTGTCTTTCTTCATTTTAAAAGAAAACGATTTTCAAAAAAACAGTTTTTTTAAGAAAGTTTTGTCTTAGGGACATTTCTTTTGAAAATGTGTTGGTTTTTTTTTGCAAATGAGACATATAGTTTGGAACCACATTTTTCGCTTGGCCTGTTTTTTTATTACATCTCTTTCAGAATATCCCATTAACAGTTTATTAACCTTATTTTAGATGTGTATTTACTTATAGAGTTTAAAGGTTTTTTTTTATTCATATTAGATTTGCTTTATATTGATGTTTATATTTTGCATATGTTTTAATTTAAATTTCATATTCATTACTGTGTCTGTTTTTTATTATTTTTCTGTTTTATGAATTTTTAATGTTACTTTTTTACTTTAATTCCATTATATTTTTATTTTTTCTGTTATTTATTATATTTTAATATGGTTTATTTTATTTCTCTTTTTGAAATAATAACATTCATGTTCAAAATTGTAATTCAACACCAATAAGTTTCGATGGTCTTTTTCTAAAATCCGGTAATGAAGAGTTATTTCCCTGAAACCGAACTTATATCGGCATACTTTGAGGGTGGAAATACCGAATAAATAATAAATAAATGAAAATTAAAATAAATAAATCATCGAAAAGTCACAGAACGTGCGAGCTGCGACTTTCTGGAGAGACAGACATGAACGGAAGCTGAAGAAAGTCCGGTACAGTGGCACAGTGGCTTAGTTGTTAACGACGCGGACTGAGGACCTGGGTGTGCCAGGTTCGAATCCAAGTCATTCCACTGAAAAAACGCCTCCATCAAACCCACATGATACTCGTGTCTAATCTCCTGGAGGGGGGATGAATAGTAATCACATTAACACTTGTCCACGGGTGGCCTCGGCCTTGATAAAGTGGTGGTTGTCTAATTTTATTTTAAAAAAAGTCCGGTAAATGAGACCAATTAAAAGTCCCCTTTGTTAGAATTTGAAACTGACAGTACTAGTGTTGTTCTGATCTTCGGTAATACATATATAAATAAATATTACGCTCTTATTTTTGAATTTTCTTAATATTCGAGAACTGCACTGGGTTTCTCCCCTACTAACCTTACACATGTCCAGTAACAGTGCGAAATACCAGACGGTTTAAAACAAAGGACTGGTATTATTTCTAACGATTCTTTCTCCGAGAATATTTGCCACTCACGGTACGAGAGTCAATCCTATTGTACTATTATATACAGTGCCAGCTTGTTGAAAATTGGTTCATACCTTAGATAAAGTTAATTTAAGCTCTCTCTGTATGCAGTGAAAATTAAACAAAATATATATTGCTGCCTTAAATTTCCAGTTTGTTAAATTATCGATTTATTATAGTAAGTAAAGTTGTGTTTGTATCTGCTTGTAGAAATTCACCCAGAAACACCAAAGATAAACTCATAAAGCTTACATGTTCTGATTTAGTATGACTCCAAGATGGTTATGGTAAAAAATACTCTTAATATTTATTCATTTGAAACCAGCAAGAAACACACTAGCGCAGGCGGTACGATATTAATTCAAGAAAAAATACTTGTACGAAAAAGGACACTGAAACTTGTTCGATTGCCAATGACATGTTTTTGTCGTGCTTCCTTTCTTACTATAATGTTTCTATTTGCTATTATATTCAAGCAGTTGCCAAAGTTTGTGCAAGAATTATAGAGACATAAACATAGAGACGAAGGAAGCAGGAAAAATTTGAAAAAATAACTTCGCTGAGAATGTGTAGAGTGGGAGATAGATAGACGAAGAGGGAAGTTTTTAAAGCCATATAGATTACACACTTTTTAAGAGTCTTATATTTTTTATTTATCTACTGGGCAACACCTGTTACCCTTGATTATTATCAATAAACATTTCCTATTTAATGATAATGGGTAATTGATAATTATTTATGTTTTTTATTTGGAAGATAATTCCGAGTGGAATTGAAAGGATTCGCTTTTTAAATAATGTTCTGTTTGCTGTTAAACATATAATCCTGACAAGTAATAAACCATCAGAAAGCGACCGACGCATTTAATAGATAAGAAATATGTAATCAAACCTGTATGAGAATATATATATATATATATATATATATATATATATATATGTGTGTGTGTGTGTGTGTGTGTGTGTGTGTGTGTGTGTGTGCGTGTGTGTGATTTTATGAAGGCTTACCAAAGCATTCCTTTCAGGACACCAATGATTACCATTAAATATATTTTTTCTTACAAATATTATTTATTCAAATTAAATGTTTTTTTCCTACACGTGTTTCACTACCAAGTAGGTACTTGCTCGGCAGATCATCAGGGAAATTAAATGTCTGGAATAAGGGTTTCAACTGCCGACAATACACAATTCATAAAATCACATATAAATGCTCTGTACTCTGTAATCGAGTATCATCAGGCTTGTTTTTATTGGAACAACCCCGGTCTTCACTGAATGATCTATTTTATAAGTGAAATATATATATATATATATATATATATATATATATATATATATATATACAGAGAGAGAGAGAGACAGACAGACAGAGAGAGAGAGAAATATATTAATATATATGTGAACTGCCTTGTATTTTCAATGACAAGGTGTTGCCTTATTTTCCACCTAAGTGATTTTTATTGCGAATATAAATTAGCATATAATCAATTTTAAACCATAGACGAGATCAAGATATTGTTATTTTTAATAGACATTATTTTGCATTAATCAATTTATCTATTTATCTATTATTATACAAAAGTTCAATTAATCGACGTTTGCTTTCATAAGGTTTTACCTATCTATTTTAATCACACTAGATGTAAAAATATTTGTTTCAATTTGTGATTGAATTATATTTGTTTATAAATCCATCTCAATTGCCGTAATTCGCAGTTAACTAAATCACCCATCTCTTACAACGTTTCTGTCTATCACTTTCAGTCTTTCTAATTGTTTCTTGTTTGACCATCTCGAGCGTTTAATGTCTTTATGTTCGTTGAGAAGGTGGAAACTGAAATGCTACGCAAGAGAAGCGTGGGATCCATTTAATCAAATATAAATTACTTTATTGGAATAAGAACTAATCTAGATTCCTGTAGTAAGTATCTTTCTAAAAACTAAATCAAAGCGTAATTCGCTTTAATAAAAAAAGACAATATTGAAAAAGGAAAATACAAAGAAAAACAAAATATATTATAGAAAGTATCTGCTTTTCCGGCAGACTTTATTGTCTGTCTCATAATACTTTTAGGGTTGAGGGAATGCAGCCGGAAGGGGATAATCACAAAACTGTTATGCGTACATAAATAAATGAAGTTTTTACTTTTAACTGATAAACTTGCCGATGAGTTCGATTGTTCGAGTTACTGTCTTTATCTTGATTGTTATTTCTACAACGTTTCGGCTGATGTAACCTTATGGTTAACCAATATGAAATACTTACGGCCGGCGATAATATCGAAGTATAACATAAAGTAGTTAACACTTTTACCTAGTTATTTAATCAATTGTTCTCGTTCCGTAAGCCCTGGTTGCGTTGATGTATTTAGTAATGATTATTATATCATTATTGTGGGTGAACCTACCTACCCTTTAGTAATAACTAAATGGTAGCAACCTGCTACCATAAATACCGGCTTTTGCCGGGAGAACATTTGTAGTACATTTAGGCACTAAACAGACAACCTCCTTCGACTGTTGCTCTCTGTCTTTATTGTTATCGGAATTTTTGCGCTCTGGTTAGTTATTGTTATTTATATTGTTATTTATATTGTTATTTATATTGTTATTGTTGTTACCTTCTTTTAATTCTTCTCTCTCTTTTTAGAGTTGAATTGGTGGTTTTTTTTTCGTTTGACTATAGTCTTTTTTTATTGGCGTTTTTTTCTGTCTTGGCCATGGCAACACTTTGCCTAGTGCCTTCACATGAGACAATGAAAGACGATACCAGAAAGAGGCCGGTTGTTTCCATGCCTCAACCGACTCCCGGTCCGTCGGGTTGGACGAAACCCCCGATTGTGGAAATAAACATTGACGAGTTCCGGAAAAAATGGATACTTACGCTGAGATCACAAACACCGGACTTATAATTGACTTACCCAAATTGGAAGATATTGAAAAAAAAACACTTAAAGTTTTCGTCGTTGACAGAAAAACAAGAAAAACAATTAGAGCAACAGTTGACATTATCACGAAACTGTTATCTTCAGTCGGACATAGACCACCCAAGTTGATAACATCTAAAGGTTGTTGTATCTCGAAAACTCTTTTTACATCAGAGGAGGGATGCCTTGCGTTGGCCCGGAAGGAAATAATAACAACAGACTACATTTTAAGAATGGAACACCGAGACAGAAGAATAACGACGGTATCGGTTTTCCATGTGCCATTTTACATAGAAGGTGAGCACATTGCTGCCTTTTTAAATAAGTACGGTGACCTGATGGCGGTAAGCACGGATAATTACCTGTCAGTTTGGCATTTTGACGTAATGTTAAATCCAAAAGCGTTCAGTGAAATACCATACTACTTAGAAGTTGGTGAAGACAAGGTGCCAATTATTGTTGCCGGACGACGGCCATCTTGCTGGAAGTGTGGTGCCATTGGACATCTTACATCTGAGTGCATTGAACGCAAAGCCACAGTTCCAGTAAACCCCAAAAATAGAGTGGGGGACCATCTGGACCCCAAGGTTGGTTGGAAACTGAAAACGCACACAGAGGAGAAGAAAAGCGAAGTCAACACAACAGAGTTCCCTGAACTCAATTCTGAAACTGAAGAGGAAGAAAGATGGACAGTGGTACCCGGGAAAACGACCCCTGGAAGACACGCCCTCAGGCAAATGAGACTCGCAGAAGAAGAATACAAAATGTCTAAGGATCCGAGGCGAGAAAGATATGTGGAAGTTGTACAGCTAAATAAACAACTTCGAGCGAAAAACAAGTCCAGCCCCTGCTCTCTCCCTAAATCACAGACAAACCAAATGTCCCCTAAGACTGTACATACCCCAACTACAATACATGTGTCCCCAATTCGTAATCTGAAATCACCCCCCCAAATGCCACCACCAGTCACCGCAACAATAAAAAACAGAGACTATGAATTAATTCCCTTAAGCCCCACCACCCAAAAAACAAAAATTGAATCACCAAGACCTTCCCCATTTGTCTAACCTCAACAGACCCCAAGATGTACTCCCCCTGCCTCCCCTAAAAAGTCACAATCACTCCCTCCTCATTCACCCCTTTTAAAACATGCACTTAAGCCAACTCCCCCCCACTCCCCCATGAAAACCGATCTTAATATTCCTCCTCCACCACCTCAAATTATTAACACACCAACACCCAATAAGGGGAAGAAAAGACAACTATTTTTTCACGGCGAAGACATTCGCCGCATCTTTTCTGAAACTATCACCCGAGCTAAAGGACATCATCACGCACACCTTCTAAAACTTTTGGCTTTTACCGAAATTGACGGAAAATTGATACAAAATCCTTACAACTTCCCTGATGCTTCCCGAGTTTTATCTGTAATTTGAACCCAAGAGGGAGCAAAATCAGTTTGGCGAATGATGGAAGAGGCGAACATAACTTTTGACATTTCACCACCATTAACTATATTTAATGATGTCAAATTAAGAAAATTAAAAAAATCATGCTATGGGAGGATCCCAATTCTCTTACATCCATTCTTATATCGAGCTCTAAAACTAATATTTCCTCTTGATGTCGGCGGTTTGTTCCGGGATGGCCTCATCAATACTGATATGGGCTCTTATTCCATGGGAAAAGCTGTCGGTATTTTGACCCCGCCGATGTTCGTTTCGGGTGCCCAACTCTAAAGCACTATAATGGCTCTCAGATTAGCAAGCCTAAATGGCCGAGGGTTGAGGGACACCGCTCGTAGATTTCGAGTTGCACGTGACCTTCAACGGCTCGGCATGGATGCATGTTGTTTGCAGGAGACCCACTTAATTCCCAGTGATTATCAGGGTGTGCTGGCTAGAGACTTTCAGCTCTATTCAGCATACTTTGATTCTCACTCAAGAGGGGTTTTCTGGCTAGTTAAGCGCACACTGAATGGGTTGTGTGACCCAATCTATGCGGATACTGAGGGAAGGCTGTGCGTTCTTGATGTCACTGTAAAGGATGTGGCTTTTCGGCTTATTGGGGCTCATGCGCCCAACACCAATTCTGAGCGGGTTTCTTTTTTTCGGCGGATCGAGCATTTTATGGATACGTCTCGTCGGATAATTCTAGCGGGAGACTGGAACGCGGTCCTCTATCCCGCTTTAGATCGCTTGGGAAATCCTAGAGGAACTAACACGAACGGGGATGTTAAAGCATTTCGTGCATTTCGTTCGATCTTGTCGATAAATTTCGAAATGAAAAACCCCGTGAAGTAGTATGGACTTGGACTTCAAGTTGCGGCTCCGATTTAAGGCAACTTTCGAGTTACTTTGATCGGTTCTTAATTAGGAGAGTCGATTTAGGGCTTTTAGATTGTCCAAGTTTTCATAACATAGTTTACCCGGATCATAGGCTTGTCCGGGTTCGGGTAAACTTAGATAGTCCTAAGCCTAGAATGGCTGGGTACTGGAGTTCAACACATCGTTGTTCGATTTGAAGGACTTCCAGGAACAGCTCTTACTAACAATACAGAGGGAATTGACGGGTGCTATCATTGGGAATAAGTCGTGGGGCCATCTTAAGAATGTTATTAGGTCTTTCGTTGCTGATTATAGTCGTCGACTCAACCTTAGATCTAGGGCAACGAAAGTTGCACTAGAAGCTAGACTAGATCGAGCGGTGGAGGCGGGGGATAGCGTTAACTTTACTGTAGCTAAAACGGAACTGAACTCCTTGGAAAACAAGGCAAATCAGGGAGTGTTAGTTATGTCTAGGTTAAAAAGAGTGCCGCACGAGGCGACAAACATGGCCGCGTCACTGCGTGCGGAGGAGCGTCGACGGTCTACTGATCGACACATCGCCAGTGTCCCATTATCGGATGGGCGTCTCGTGACTATAAACGACTGGATTTTGGAGGGTTTTCGCTCTCATTTTAAGGAACTTTTTACCAGGGAGCCCGATCTGACAATGGCTCAGTTCGACGCCTATTTAGCTGACTTTTCTCGTCTCGAGGCGACCGAAGCGGCTAGGTGCAAAGGGTGTATAAAAGAGGATCATGTCCTGGAGGCCCTAACACAGTTCGGGCTTGATAAGTCTCCGGGTATCGATGGTCTGCCTTAGGAACTGTATTTGAGCTTGTCGCCCATTCTTGTCCCCCTGCTAGCTGTGTTGTTAAACTCCTGGTTTAGGAACTGGTCTATCCCTCAGTACTTTACCAGGGGTATCATCAAATTGCTTCGCGAGGACAAATGTGGTGGGGATGGTATAGGTAATTTCCGGCCCTTAACAATGTTAAATACAGAGTTAAAGATTTTGGCCAAGATCTTAGCTAACCGTCTGCAGGTTGTCTTGTATCGTCTTATAAGTCCCGAACAGACTTGTGCTGTTAAAGGCCGGACAATTCAAGATAACTTGCACATGATTATAGAGAAAGTCGACACTGAAGCCGCGCTGATCAATTTAGATTAGTCAAAAGCATTCGATACGGTCGATCATCGTTACTTAGAGGCTGTCTTCTCATCGGCTGGATTTGGTCCCCATTTTCGCTCCTGGATTCGCCCGTTTTATGCAAACCCCGGTGCGTTGGTTGAAGTGAATTTCGATTTGTCTAGATCTATACGTCAGGGATGTCCGCTTTCACCAATGCTTTATGTGCTTGCGTTGGAGCATTTACTTCGCAGGCTTAGGGTGAATCCGGTCCTTCGTGGGATTACTTTGTCTGGTTGCGCTCCATGATTTAGTATTCCGCCTATGCCGACAGCGTCACTGTGCTTGTAACGAGCAGTGCTGAGATTAGGGTCGTCGACATAGAAATAAGACGATATGAACAAGTGACAGGGGCCAAAATCAACTGCGACAAGTCTATTGGCTTACGCATTGGTGCCTGGAGGGGTGTCCCCTTTGGCTGGACGGATGGGCCTTGCAAGATACTCGGCGTCTGGTTTGGTCCTGATCTCCAGTTGGAGAAAAATTGGTCGGAAGTGTTGAAAGACGTTATCTACAGCCCGTCTGTGGCCATTGAGAAATCTTACTTTAAAATGAAGAGCGGAGGAGTGTACTTCTCACATTCATCCTCTCATCCTCTACCGTCTTTCAGTGCTCCCTCTGCCGGCAGCCATACTAATTGGTTTAGTGAAGGCTCTTTTCGAGTTTTTGTGGCGCGGAAAGCAGTCCATGGTTCGCCGGGATATCTGCTACTTGCATCCGTCTGAAGGCGGTCTTGGTATGCCAAACGTTGAGATTCGCCAATATACGCTTCGCTTACACTACCTAGACCAAATGTGTACACCTTATCAGGGAAACGGTGAATTCTGGAAAGAAGGCACCGAGAAAGCCTTTCCGGCTTTGAAAAGTGTGCACTTGCATGGGGGTGAGGCATTTCGATTACCTCGACGCGAGTGCTCCTTTTATCACGAGTGTCAACAGTCTTTGAAGTTCCTTCTAAGGGTGTCAGAAAGCCTCTTTGACACCCGAGTGTTGTCTCGTAAAGCACTATATCGAGTAATGATGAGGGGATCTGTTCGAGACAGTGTTACTGAGGAGTTTGGTCTTACGAAGGGGGAACTTCGCTTGATCTAGCCTTCGGCGCCTGGGTTGAAATGTTTCGATAATTACGAGGCATAACTCACCTGACTGATAATAAGAAATGCACTCTGGGTCGGTAAAAAACGCAGCGGGCTTAAGAGAGACTCCGAGTTGTGTCCGATGTGGTTACTGGGAGAAAACGACCAGTCATGTTTTCTTTCATTGCCCCATCGTTCGCCCGCTGTGTGATTTAGTTGAAGGTTACGCGGTTCGCATGTTGAACGGACAGTTCTTCGTTCTGGAGTCTTTTCGACTTGCTGCAATTGGGCTCCGACCATGAAGTGGGAGGAACGTTATGTGTTTCTTTGCTTACTAGCTGTTATGAGAGGAGTGATTTGGTCGACACGACAGAAGGAAGTTTACGGGGAAGAGACCTTCACTGCTCCCCAGCTTGTTCTCATTTTCCAATTTCGCCTGAAAATGCGTATCAAGCTGGAGAAGGTGAAACTCCCTCCGGCAAATTTCAACGAAAGGTGGGTGAAAGTGCGCGTTTGTGTCGAGTGAATGGAGCTAATTTTGAGTGGTACTTGGATGTGCCTTAGACAGAATATTGGGTAGTCGAACCGAACACTGACCCTTTTATTTGACCCGGTTAGGTAAGATTAGATGTTTTGTTTTCTTCCAATTTTTTTACTTAGCTAGATGTGTGTAAGTTGTCATAGGTCCCTTTTTTTCGTCCTCTCCCACCCGGTTTTTTTTCCCGACTTTTATTTTATAATTCCCATTCCCGACCCCAATTAGGTGACTGATTTGTTGTTTTGTCAGAGATGCCGGTCTGCTTTCGAATTTCGAAAGTGGTGTTGGAATAAAGCTTTTCATGACCTGCATCGCTTTTTTTCGACTGGAAAAACTACTTATCGGCCACATTTTTTAGTGGGAGGTTCTTATACCAACACTTAATTTTATTTATTTTTCATTGTATGTATATATCCTTTTATTCCCCCACTTCTCATTTCATGTATATATTGTCATTTTTGGGTTTTTAAGTAGGTAAATCATGGAGTAAATTTGTTTTGGTGATTGTGACTAGTAAAGTTAATAATGTTAGTTAAGTCAACATTTTCCCCATCTCGTTTTGGCCTCGTGCCACATTTTGGATTTTTTCAAATAAATATTGTAGTACATTTAGGCACGAGTGTCTCGTACGATCATTGCGTCAAAGTTAGTATTCTTTTAAAAATCTATTGTTGCCTACTATTGTTAATTATTGTTAATTATTGTTAATTATTGTTAATTATTGTTATCGTTGTTATTGCTTTCACGTTGATTTTTATAGTTGAACTGTTTTCCCTTTTACGACGTTTTGTTTTTCTGCCACGTTTTTTTTTGTTTTGTTTTTTGTTTTTTCTCCCTGCTTTTTTATGCCTCTAGTTATTAACTAGATGGCGACTAAAATGTCCGACAATTCGGAATGGTGTAAACCACCAAAAGTGTCTATAAATGTCAAAGATTTCGTAGAGGAAGCAAAGAAATACGAACACATGGTCAAAGAACAAGGAATTAACGTGGATTTACCAAAACTTGAAGAAATGTAGTAGACAAAAAAATAAAAAAATCCATCAGGGCCTGAATTAATATGCAAGTTATTGGCAAGAGATGGATTCAAACCTCAAAGGTTAATCAAGTACCAGGGAACGCTTTGTTTCCTAACGAAGAGATTTATGCTAATCTTTCACTTACACAAATTATCACGCAGGACTATGTTTTACGCACGAAGTACACGGGTAGAAGGCGTTTTTCAATTTCCATCTTTAATGTACCTTTTTACATAAAAGGCGAACATATTGGCGCTTTTTTCTAAGATATGGCGAAATCACAGACGTCAATTTCGACGAATTTCCAGGTACATGGAATTTTGAAATACTCATCGACAAGAAAGCTTATGACAGCATCACCTGCTATTTACAAGCTGGGGAGGAAAAACTACCTATTATATTGGCCGGACGAAGACCTGTTTGTTGGTTTTGTGAGCAACTAGGTCATTTAAGTTTTGATTGCCCACAGAAAAAATCCACTCAGAAAACGACGACCCCGATTACCAGACCATCCAAGGCAGGCCCCCACCTCGATCCTCCTGCTACAATTGGTCTATCAATTACATCTGCATCTGATGACTCCGAATACGAATTCCCTGCTCTACCTTCTGCAAGACAATGCATGGATTATTGTTCCGGGTAAAAAAAACCCGGGTCGGGTATTTCTCGAAGAAATGAGAGAGAGAAAATGCTAAAAACGACCAGGGGAAAGACAGTTACATTAAAGCCAAAGAGCTTACATCTAAATTAGATAAGAAAGAAGGAAAAAAAGTGAAAAAAGAAGGAAAAAATCCAGCCAATTCAGATAAAATCATTACCCCCAAACCAAGTCCGCAGCCGGTCACCAAACACATAGTTTCTAAAAGTTATCATTCTCCCAAATTAATGACCTCCCATCACTGGCCCAATTTTAGACAAACCGTACAAGCTTATCCCTCTAAGTCTCATTAAATCGTCTTAAAAAATCACTTCTCCAAAACCTTCACCTTTTGTCTCCTTATTAAATACTCAAAAAATACCCAAGCTGCAGCCCTCCCCTTCGCTTTCTCCAGCATCTCCTATGGGGCCTAGCTCCCCTTCCCCCTCCCCAATGGATGACATGCCTCCCCCTCCACCTATTGCACAGAAGAGGCAGAGGAGCCCTTCTCTGGAAAGGAAAACCAAAAAACAGCCTTCCCCTCCGGGGAGGATATTTGCAAAGTGAACAACACTTCCAATTTCACCATTCCAATGGCCATCTTTAAAGATGAAGGTCTAGTCGTTTTAAGAAAATATTATTTTGGGAGGGTTCCCATAAGGTTACACCCCGCCCTGTATAGGATAGCGAAACTAACCTATCCTTTGGATTTTGGCGGCATCTCCTAAGATGATCAAATTAATGATCAGATGGGCAAATAATCTTTTGGGAGAGCCGTCGGCATCCTGACCACTGCTATGTTTATTTCTGGAACCCAACTCTAAGGCACCCTCATGGCTCTCTTTCTAGCGAGTTTAAAATTCCGGGGCCAGAGGGCCGACGCTCGTAAATTTCGGGTCGCTACAGACCTTCAGCGCCTCGGAGTGGATATATGTTGTGTTCAGGAAACCCACTTGATTTCTGGGGACTAGTTGGGTGCGCTGGCCAAGGGTTTCCACGTTTATTCAGCGTGCTTTAATTCTTCTGCTAGGGGGGTTTCCTGGCTGGTAAGCAAGTCCTTAGATGCGTCGTGTGACCCTAACTACATGGATCCGGAAGGGAGACTTGGTGTTTTGGATATTACCATAAAGGAGAAAGAATTTCGGCTTGTCGGGGTTTATGCGCCCAATAGCCATTCTGAGCTCGGTTCTTTCTTTCAGCGAATCGAGCAGTTCTTGAATTCTACTTCTCCAACGGTCATTCTAGCGGGAGACTGGAACGCGGTCCTGGATCCCGATTTAGATCGTAATCGGCCTAGGGGTACTAACCCCGATCGGGATGCTAGATGAGTTCGATCTTGTCGATAAGTACCGGAATGAAAAGCCCCGAGATAGGGTATGGACTTGGACAGCTAGACGCGGCACCGATTTGGTACAATTTCGAGTTATATCGATCGGTTCTTAATTAAGAGAGTCGACGTAGGATTAGTTGAATGTCCAAGTTTTCATTATATAGTTTACTCTGACCATAGACTTGTTCGGGTCCGTGTAAACTTAGATAGATCTAAGCCTAGTTTAGCTGGCTACTAGAAGCTCAACACTTCGTTGTTCGATGTGAAGGGCTACCAGGAACAGCTATTACTAAGCTTACAGCGGGAATTGACGGAGGCTGTAATTGGGAATAGAAAGTGGATTCATTTAAAGAAGGTTATTAGGTCCTTTACTGCCGATTTTAGCAGACGACTGAACCTATCAACTAGGGCAGCTAAAGTGGCACTAGAGTCTAGATTAGATCGGGCGGTGAAGGTGGGGGATAGCTCTAGTGTTACTATAATAAAGGCCAAGTTGGGTTCTTTGGCTATCCAAGAACACCAGGCATCAGTGATTAGGGCTAGGTTTTAAAAAGTGCCAACGAGGTGGCATACATGGCCGCTGAACTGCGTACAGAGGAGCATCGACATGTATTTGATCGTGTCTCATTTCCGGATGGGGGGCTCGTGACCACAAACGAAGGTATTCTGGAGGCTTTTCGTTCTCATTGCTAGGATCTTTTTACTCGGGA
This sequence comes from Sepiola atlantica, assembly GCA_963556195.1. NCBI lineage: Eukaryota > Metazoa > Mollusca > Cephalopoda > Sepiida > Sepiolidae > Sepiola > Sepiola atlantica. The sequence goes on from OY744542.1 coordinate 23,370,840, forward strand.
ACCCGGTTTGTCTTTAGCTCAATTCGACCCCTATTTAGCCGACTTTTCTCGTCTTGAGGCGACCGAAGCGGCTAGGTGCGAAGGTTGCATAACAGTGGATGAAGTCCGGGCAGCCTTAGGGCGGGTCGGCCTTAACAGGTCTCCGGTGATTGATGGTTTGCCCTACGATGTGTATTTGAGGAGGTCGCACATTTTTGTTCCCTTGCTCGCAGTTTTGTTTAACTCGTGGTTTAGGAACAGGTCTATTCCCCAGTACTTGACCATGGGTTTAGTGAAATTGTTACGCAAAAGCAAACATGGTGGGGATGGGTTAGATAATTTTCAGTCCCTAAGAATGCTTAATGCGGAGTTAATGATTTTGGTTAAGATCTTAGCCAATCGTCTGCAACTTGTTTTGTCTGGTCTAATTAGCCCCGAACAAACTTGTTCTGTGAAGGGCCGGACCATTCAGGATAACTTGCACTCGATACGCTTAATCATAGATAAAGTCGATACTGAAGCCGCGTTGATCCATTTAGATCAGTCCAAAGCATTCGATAGGGTGGACCATCGGTACTTGGAGGCTGTTTTGTCTGCGGCCGGTTTGCGCCCGCAATTCCGCTCCAGATCTCTTTGTCAGGGGTGCCCTCTTTCACCGATGCTTTATGTGCTTGTTTTGAAACCTTTCCTTAACAGGCTAAGGGTGGATCCGGTCCTGCGTGGAATTACTTTGGCAGGTGCTTGCACATCGCTAAAGTACTCCGCCTATGTCGACGACTTGACTGTACTTGTAACGAGCAATGCCGAGATTAGTGTCGTCGAAAGAGAAATAAGAATGTATGAAACGGTGACAGGGGCCAAAATCAACTGCGATAAGTCTGTTGACTTGTGCATTGGTGCCTGGAAGGGTTTCTCCTTGCAGGAACCCTTTGGCTGGACAGATGGGCCTTGCAAGCTACTCGGCGTCTGATTTGGTCCTGATCTTCAGCTTGAGAAAAATTGGTCAGAAGTCCTGAAAGCGATTAGAGCAGCAGCTGGTCTGTGGTCGCGCAGAAATCTTTCGTTAAAGGGGAGAGCGGAGGTGTGTGTTACTCACATTCATCTGATCATCTTATATCGTCTTTCAGTGCTCCCACTCCGTCGGATACACTGCTGGAAATGCAGCGGACTCTGATCAGGTTTTTGTGGCTGGGAAAGTGCCCTATGGTCCGTCGCGAGATTTGTTACCTTCATCCTTCTGAGGGCGGTCTGGGTATGCCTAGCATCGAAATTCGATGCCACACACTTAGGTTGTTTTATCTAGACCGAATGAGTACACAATCTGAGGGAAACGGTGTCTTTTGGAAGGAAGACGCTAAGAAAGCCTTTCCAGCTTTGAGAAGTGTGCACTTAGATGAGAGGGAGGCACACAGGTTGCCCCGAAACGAGTGCTCCTTCTCTCGCGAATATAGACATGCGTTGAAGTTCCTTTCAAGGGTGACAGAAAGCCTCTCTGACACCCTGCTGTTGTCTCGAAAGGCATTATATTGGGTAATGGTGAGACAGACTGTCCGAAATGATAGGCCTGATGGGCTCGCTTTGACGAGGGGGAACTCACTAAATCTGGCCTTTGGCGCCTGGGTTAAGGTGCTTTGACAATGACGAGGCATCACTAACCTGGCTGACGATTAGGAATGCACTCTGGGTAGGTAAGAGGTTTCATTCAGCACGCTTGAGTAATTCTCCGACTTGTGTCAGATGCGGCGATGAGGACGAGACCTTAAGTCACGTCTTCGTTTTTTGCCGCATTGTCGTGCCACTGATTAAGCTTGTTGCAGGCTATATGGTTCGTATACTTAACGTATCGTCTTTTGACCTGGAACCCATTAATGTATGCAGCAACTGGGCTCCGACAACTGATAGGCAAAAACAGTTTACGTTTTTAAGCTTACTAGCCATTATGAGAGTTACGATTTGGAAGACTAGGTGCAAAACAGTCTATGGAGCTGAGACCTTCACTTCTCTCGACCTTATTGCGATTTTCAAATATTACCTGAAGGCTCGCATTACGGCCGAGAGGGTGAAACTCTCTTCGGCAGATTTTGGTGAAAGATGGGTGACTGGAGCACGACTGTGTAGAGTGGGTGGCGCTAGATTAGAGTGGTATCTGGACGTGCCTTAGGCAGAGAATATTGGGTTCAGGAAACGAACACTGCTTTAATTTTAAGTTAGATTTAGACTTATTTTAAGTTTTTCTGTTAAATTTTCTGTTGATTTTTAAGTTCAACAATTTAGCTAGTGTATGATTGATTCCATTACATGCCCCCTTTTATTTTGTCCTCATGCCACTCCCCTTTTTATTTTTCTGCCCCATGTTAATCTCCCTTTCCCTTCCCTCCAGTGACTGAGTGCTAGATTTGTCGGAGATGCAGGTCACCCTTCGATATGTTCGAAGGAGGTGTTCAGAATAAAACGTTGGGGCCTGCATCAACCCTCCTATTTTCGTGTTTTCGATTTCGACCGGCAAATCGGCATCTCTTCTACCTTTCAATAACGGAGGGGAGGAGGCTTTTAATAACCTTTATTTCTTCTTGCATTGTATATATCATATTTTGTATATATAATATTTTTAGTCCCACCCCCCGTTGCATAATTCTTATATGGGTTTTAAGTAGGATTTCATGGTATGAATTCTTATGGTGAGTAGCGATGGATGCATAGTATGAATGTAGTATTATGGTGAATGGTGGTCATGTTTGAAACCAGCTAAGTTGAGTTTTTTAAGTTAGAGATGACCGATCCTTTCCCCTCACACAGTTACTTTCTTGAATAACTAGTCAATTTTTTATATAGCGGTAAAAGCCATTACTTGCTATTTTGCATTTTAAGCCTACACTGAAAGGCGAACGGACTTATTGGGAAAAAAAGAGTTCCAGATGCGAACAAAAATACAAATAATTTGTTGAATTAATTACCCAATAAGCCGGATTAATAAAATCGTTTTTTTTTCTCAAAGAACTTTGGAAATAACAGGAATAGCAAGTGCCGATCGAATTCGAGACCCGAATGACGCAGTGATGAGAAGGGGTTTAGTTTGTTATTAAACAATAAGCATTTGAAAAGAAAAAATAGTGAAGGACTATTTGTGACTTTAATTCTTTTTCAAGAAGTATTTTTTTAGAAGTAGTGAATGAGTATTTGACTTTGTTTTTAGCGCTTTTCAAGAAAGTATTTCTTTAATCATAAAAGATTGCTCGAAACAGATATTGGAGATGATTAAATTTCAATCAGAACAACAGAAGGCAAACGATAAAAAACATATTGCTCTACAGAAGGCAAACGATGAAAAATATCTACGGAAGGAATTTCAGTCGCAGCGAATGAGTTTTTTAAAATATTTTGAGGAAAAGAATTTAGCACAAAAGCGAGAAGATAGAATATAATATATTTAGACGAACAATTGATTGACATAAGAAAATTACACTTAGAGCAACAGACTCAATCAGAGAGAAAAATTGAAGAAGGATTTGAAAGAGTCATTCCCCAAGGTGTTTTCTAATGAATTAGGAAGCTGTACTAAAATGAAGGCGAGTTTTGAACTAATTGAAAATAAGAATCCCGTTTTTAAGAGAAAACGAAGTATACCATTTGCCTCAATTGAAAAGAGTAATGCAGAAATAGACCGGTTGGTGGAGAAAGGTATTTTAACACCAGTTGACTACTCAGAATGGGCGGCCCCACCCGTCTACGTGAAGAAAAAATTTAGAGAGATCAGAGTGTGTGCCGATTTCTCAACCGGTTTGAACGATGCGCTGAAAGATCATCACTATCCTCTGCCGACTCCAGAACAGGTTTTCACAAAATTAAACGATGGAAAACTGTTCTAACAAATTGACTTGAGTGAAGCCTATCTGCAAATACCTGTAGAGGAGGATAGCTCTAAGCTTCTCTGTATTTCGACACACAGGGGACTACTAAAGTTCAATCGTCTCCCTTTTGGAATTAAAGTGGGCCCGTCGATTTTTCAGCAGGTAATCGACTCGTTGTTGAGCAGGCTCGATTTTTCGATCGGCTACCTTGACGATATCTTAATGAAAAGTACGAACGTCGGGGAGCACCGTGAGCACGTAAACAAAGTATTCGAAAGGATAAGCGATTTTGGTGTTACACTCAAGGAGTCAAAGTGTGAATTCTTTCTAGAAGAGATCAAATACTTGGGACATGTCATTGATAAGAATGGAAGACGCCCCGACCGAGAAAGATCTATAGCCATCAAGAATATGCCCGAACCGAACAACGTTACCCAACTACAAAGCTTCCTGGGTTTCGCAAACTATTACGAAAAATTCATTCCCAGTATGCACAAATGGCGAGCCCCCTTAAATGAGTTACTTAAGAAAGATAGTAAATGGAAATGGTCCGCCGACTGTCAATCTGCATTCGACAACCTAAAAACGAAGAATGATTTCTTACTCATTTTAATCCAGAGCTAAAAACTATTGTTGCAAGTGACGCCAGCTCCTACGGCGTTGGGGCGTGCATTTTGCATAAAATACCGGATGGCTCGATAAAACCCATCGTGCACGCTTCATGACCTTTACTTTCTGCAGAGAAAAATGATTCGCAGATTTAAAAAGAAGCGTTGGGTATTGTGTTCGCAATGACCAAATTTCACAGGTATCTTCACGGCCGTCATTTTATCCTACAAACAGACCATAAGCCACTTATCACCATCTTTGAATCAAAAAAGGCTTGCCAACCTACACAGCAAACCGCCTACAGAGATGGGGTACAATTCTGTTAAATTATGATTTTGAGATGGAATTTTTACCGTCAAAAAGACTAGGACACGCAGATAGATTCTCGTGGCTAATCCCAAAGTACACAGAACTGCTCGAGGATACAGTTATAGACTCCCTTCGGTCTGAATATGACTATAGTAAAGTACTGTGTAACACAATAAAAGAGCTGCCAGTCACACTTGGCGATATACAAAAAGAGGCAAGAGAAGATAATTTTCTTATCGAAATTAAAAATAAATTACAAACAGACGATGAGCAAACGGCAGAAGCTTTTTCAGTCAGACACATTATTATACCGGGAGCGAGTAGTAATCCCAGCTACGCTAAAAAAAAATCCTGAAGGATTTCAATAAGCGGCATCCCGGAGCGACACGCATGAAGAGCCTAATGAGATCTTATGTGTATTGGAAAAACATGGACAGGGACATAGAGACGAAGGGGAAGGCCTGTGCGGGCTGCGCGTCGGCAGCGAAAGCACCACCTATTCAGTACTGTCCATGGCCAAAAGCAGAGCAACCGTGGTCCCGGATTCACATAGATTTCGCGGGGCCATTGGAAGGCTTCTACTATTTAATTATAGTCGACAGCTACTCAAAATGGCCAGAAGTTGTTAGATGTAAAACCTCAACAACGGATGTCACGATATGCGCGTTGTATGAACTGTTTGCCCGATTCGGAGTGGTGGACATTGTTGTATCGGATAACGGTACCCAATTTACTTCAAGAGAGTTCAAAGAATTTTGTGAAGACTTTAAAATTAAACATATCACCACTCCGACTTACCATCCGAGGTCAAACGGACAAGCAGAAAAATTCGTTGATACGTTGAAGAGAGCGTTGAAAAAATCGACGGGCACACCGAGAGAAAAGGCACTCCAGCAGTTCCTTCAAGTGTATAGAATTACACCCAACGAGAACACACCAGCCCAGGTACCACCGGCGGAAGTAATGTTTGAAAGAAAAATAAAGTCGGTATTCGACAAACTTTTACCAAAACAGGTGAAAGCGACAAACATTACGGCACCAAAGAAGAGGTACGAGGATAGAGAGAAGGTGTTCTTCCAGGAACACCATGGAAACAAAACCGTGTGGGAAGTGGGAAAGGTACAAAAAAGATTGGGACGGATGGTGTACATTGTAGAAAGTCCTTAAGGCACCTGTAAAACACACAGTAACCAAAGACGTCGTCGCATGACGGACGACCCAGGGGGAGGCCCATCGGATCAGAGTGAGACCATCATGGAAGATCTATACGACGCATTTGAGCTGCCAACACCAAAAGCGCCTCCGGAACAGAGACGTTCATTAAGAAAACGTAAATTAACCGGGAGTTTCGAGGTGAATCCTAGGAAAAAGATATACCTTGAGATTCCGGGGGAATGAGTTTCGGAAGGGGGGGGGGGGATGTTGTGAGTGAACCTACCTACCCTTTAGTAATAACTAAATAGTAGCAACCTGCTACCATAAATACCGGCTTTTGCTGGGAGAACATTTGTAGTACATTTAGGCACTAGCACTGCCAACACTGACTTGTGTATAATTTCTCTGTTCAATACAATTCATTATTATTATCTCTAAACCTGTTGTTCTTTTATTTCATTGTTGGTACCCCTAAACGGGTCCACAACAATACATTCTAAGTGATTATTGCTTGTTGTAAGGATTGGTGCTTCAACCTTAAGAAGACTGTCACTTAAAAATGGCTGACCGTACAAGAACAATGCACCTTCGTGAATTTAAGAATAAGTTCAGTTCGACAATCCTTATGGTTTCCCGATTTCGATATAATGCTGCCCAAATTCTAACAAAAAAGATTCTGAAGGATGTTAGAGGTCAGGTCTGTCGAAACTTTGTGATTTTAACAAGCAAAATGAGAATTGTAGTTCGAATAATCAAAATAATACAATTTTTTTAATGTGTCAATCTATAATTAACTTAAAAGCATATTTCTGCGAAGTTGTATATATAACAGGGGGTATCATGGGTGTTGCTGTTGTTGCTGATTTTTTTTGTCGTTGTTATTGTAATTATATAAGAAAAAATCGATTTTAAGGGGGTGATGAGATAGCTAATTTTGAGGCAGACGCGAGAGATAATAACGATGTATGAAGACGTTTCGATTTCCCAGACTTCGTTCCGGACTAAAGTGCCGTGTTGACAAAAGGAATCGTATGTGTGTCGTCATCAGGGTCGGTATGCATGCGTAGTCACGCTCGATTTGTTTGAGTAATTTCGACGCGCTAATCAATACGACTCAAATACACGCACTATTGTTTTAGAGAGAGAGAGAGAGAGAGAGAGAGAAAGAGAGAGATGGAGAAAGAGAGATAGGGAGAGAGAAAGAGAGAGATATAGAGACTGAGAGATAGAGAGAAACAAGGCGGGTTGATATAATGTAAGAGAAAGACAGACCGATGGATTAAAAAAAACATTTTCACAAAACCATCGTTTTTTATCTTTTTGTTTATTTTTGTTTTGATAAACTCGTTTGTCATAATGAAAATAAGACAATTTACTTTCTTTTTTGGTAAAATACTTCAATCCTTCAGTTCCTATTTACTTGAGTCCCTCCCATTTGGCCTATTTTTAATGTGTTAAAAGATCAACTCCCTAAAAAGGGGGCAATCTGGATTGGGACATCAATAAGAAAAATAATGCTTTTATCCAGAAGGAATTCTACCTCCTACACAAGTGTCAAGCAAATCATCTTGGGTAATCTAAATTCGTATTATAACTTGGCTTGACACTTGTCATTATGGTAACACTGCTATCTAGCTTTGTCCAGGAAGAAAAACAAACGATTAGTTGACTACTCATTTTGTTTTATGTGATATTGTATTAATTTAATATGTTTTAATGAATTTCAAAATTGTAAAAGGTTCTGAGGAATGTAAGTTATTGTGTGGATGGTGAAGAATAAGAGCTGCATAATAAATCAGCCCGAAAACGCCAGATCAATCTACTAATATAAATATAAAACTCTAGCTACGTCCTCCCACATAAAAGGACCATGATAATGCAAAAGACCTCACTCTAGATCACTGTATTTGTTTTTTCACGTGTGTTGAGCTGTCTAGCAAGGAAATAAATGTTTGCCAATTATCGTACACCACTGCACTTCCTAAATGGACTTGAGAACTCTAGCCACTCAGTAATGTGAAGGTAAAAATATAAACATCATAATAAATTATCTTGTTGCATATCGAGCGTGATAGCTGAAGAATAAACAGTCACTACTCTTAACTAAATTGTCAGATTTCGATTCTCAGTTTGTCACACTCGCTACGTCTTATCACACTGTTCCATTATTTGCTTCAAAAGTGGTCAATATTGAGCTAAGCTTAATAGCAGCATGGAAATATACTTATAACTAGAGAGCTATACCCCATTTGTTTTGTTTCGCTCCTTCAGAACTCATTAGGCAGGTGCAAATCACAAAGCTTATTGCATACCTTTCTTTCAAGTATATTTTGTTGACTCATTGGTAAGGAAATACACAGCTGCCATTTAATAAAAGACAAAGCATTTCGTAAAAAAAAATGAGCAACCTCGGTAGACGCTAATGCAAAAATGTAAACTTAAATTATTATTAAATATTATTCAGTAAGTTACATTAATTTGTAGCCAGTATTATATTGTGGAATAACAGGTCCCGACTGCTGACAAAAGCAGTTGAGTTGTGAATCTCAGATGAAGCATACGCGTATCTAACCACACTAAAGAGGCGCGATAAGACTGTAAATTACTATATATATATATATATATATATATATATATATATATATATATATATATATATATATATATTTATTGTCTCAATTTCTTTCTTCATTTCCAGTTGATGATAAAGTAGCAAATATATGCTCCCTCTGGTTGCATATTTTCTCTAGTATGAGAGATAATATCATGCTGAACAAACATATTCTACACCGACCCCAAAAAGGAGGAGGTAATGACTGGGATCATAGTATCATAACAATCCCCTTCCACAAAAGGAAAAGCTAATGCTTGGAAGGATGATATCATGTCAACAGAACAGCTATTCCACTACATCCTGTCAAACGAAGAATATTATCATGAAATGATTGGTATTATGAGAAACGAACATATAATATAGTGCCTCCATGAAAGGAGGTGATGCCTGTGAGTATGGTTTCATGGAAACAACATATTCTATACTACCCCCTCCACCTCCAACAAATGAAAAGATAGTCCCTGGAATAATGATCTCATGACATCAGAACAGATATTACATTATTCCTCCCCCAAAGGATGGTTTAATACATGAGAGGATTACCCCACTCCCTTAAAAATGAGATAATTCCTGGGAGGACCGTCGTATGACTACAGCACCAAAACTTCACTACCCACCACCATTAAAAATCATACAATAAGACATTTCTAAAAAATCATTCATTTAAAAATGCCTAGCCATAAAAAAAAACATTACTTCTATGATTACGTCGTCATTTTGCTAAGATCAAAGTGTAGTGTCTGTTCTCAGAACCGCAGCGACCTCATACGTTTTACTATCGACGAAAATATTGCATATATAAGAACATATGACAATGCAAAATTACAACTGCATATTACAGAATATAATATGCAAATTAAGAACACTAAAATGTGTTTGAGGGGTTTTGCAGTTTCCTCTATGTACGGTATTTGAATAAAAAACTATATTGCATCATAGAATTTAAAAAGCACAACCTGTTTTGATGTTAATATATTTAGGATAGATTAACAAATATTTCGCATCTATGAGCAATTTGTCTTTAGAGACTAGCTAATCGAATTGAAATATTTAATTCTTTCTGGGACTAGACATTTTATCCGTTACTTAATCCAACTGTAAGAATATTATGTTGAGTAAAATTATTTTATTTACTCAGGTGCAATCTATTTTGAAAAGTGATTTTTTTTATTATAAAAAAATAAAAAGTTTAAATTTCTATTATTCTTGATTTTTTTATCGTGAATTATTTTTCAATTCAACTTCTATCTATATTTTACTGGCTAATTAGAACATAGGTTTTTTACGCCCTATTGGTATGGCGTTGTATACGGTTGGCGATGGATTAAAAGCGTTTATATATAAGCATGATAACAGATAAATAATTTCAAAAGTGTATGCTTGTCAATATAGTAAATGTTCCGAATGTTAAAAGTATACAATAAAACACTGGTGTATTTTTTATTGCTCATTTGTAACAACGAAGAAGAGCTTTTTAACGGTAAGGAACAATAAAAACAGTAAAACCAGAAGACAAATAAATACACAAAACGTTAAAACATTTTTTTCGAACAACTTTATTACCAAACAACTTTCGGATAGTATTGCTTATGGCTGCGTCCACATATGTGCATCATAGGCCTAGTCCGTCGGGCAGTCGTTCGCGCCACACGAACAATGACTAGATGTTCTATGTACTTGTTGGAGCGTACCGCTGTGTAGAGACCTCATAATCGCCTTTATGTGCGACAACTATAACATGCCTCATGACCTCTTCATTACACCGGTTCCTCAGAAAAGTATTTTTTGGTAAGTGTCGCTGGACCGTGGAGCAAGCTTCCAGAACCTGTGGCTAGCCTGCTTAACCCCAAAGCAGTTCAAAGCGAGGCGTTGATTTTAGGAGAATTACCTCTGTACATACCTCGCTTTTATATGGCTCCAGCCGTGGCGGTACTGATCTTTTGCCAGTATATTGAATTACATTAGAAAATATAGCAGTATAATCCCCAAACGCGGATCTGTGTTAAGATATGAATGTGTGAGTGTTTTACTCGCGCGAACGTAAAAGCAAATTGTTGTGTAAATTACATCATGATTATAAAAACGGTTCGAAAGATATAAATAATGTACTTCTAATATATCATGACTCAAGTGTCTGCGGGCTGGTGTAGTGTGTAGGTTGTAGGGTGTAGTGTGTAGGGCGTAGGATGTAGGATCTAGGATGTATGGTGTAAGATGTAGGGTGTAGAGTGTAGGATGTAGGGTGTAGGATGTAGGGTGTAGGAGCTAGGATGTAGAATGTAGGATGTAGGGTGTAGGATTTAGGGTGTAGAGCGTGTTTGTTACCTGTCCATGATTCTCAACATTTGTTTGAAGACATCTCGCGCTCGTTATAACATTCTTATCTCGATAAAGTATTCATAGCATCGCGGACTGAAAAAGGTGTTATTTCTCCAAGAGTTATAGAGGCGGCCGATAACGTTAAATCGTCCACTTTCGGTTGATTAAATTTCGCTTTGCGTTGATCTGTTAAAGCGTGTTTGTCCTTTCAAAGATAAAAAACAAAGAAATTTATAATAACAAAAAGCTCTATATAAACAAAATACTGAGATAACTTCAGGTGTGTGTGTGTGTTTCCGATGTTGATATAATTTTAATACGAATTTACTTATTTTTATTTACTATTAATCGAATATATACTGAAATCAAAAGAAGCATAGTGAAAATAAAAGGAAGTTCTAAAAATCTTATTTTTAAAACATCTACCAGAATGCATTTCAATGTCTGCCTATCATCCTTTGAATTTTATATCGTAAAATCCACACATAAGGAGTAAAGGTAGGGAGGCGAATTTGTTAAGTGGGTAATACATTTTAATGATAACAATACAATAACATGGGGTTCAATGCTGGCTGCAGAAGGACACATAAATGTTTTTTTTTTAATTTCCGGGCAACGTTGTGTGGTGCTGCTTTTATTGAATTGATACATTTTGTGATAGACACATTCAACTATCTGGATAATATCCTCTGTCTTATGAGTAGGTAATTCATGCTGCTTTCTTTGACATGTTTTGGTATGTACCACTTAAGATTTGGATGGTATTTTTAGATGCGTCCACGCCAGTCTGCCCCTAAGTTTGAAAAAGCATTTTCATCATTAATCGCGCCGGTTGAATAGATTCATCTTTTTGACGTGTCCAAGCATCGCTATAATGGGTTTTATCGAGGCCAATTTGCTATGGTACCGTTTATAATATTTGACTACGTTTAAGTTTGAAATAGACACATACCCCATCAAGACTCTAGAAAAATAAAATAATAAAATGCAGTTAGCATGTTTAATAATTATTTGTTATTAGTCACACATGAATTGGGACTATATGTTAAACAAATAATTGGCCTTGTCTCTCAATTGTCAGACAATGATGACATAGTAGAGATTTCTATTTTGCACGCTAAAAGTATCCGTTTCGAGGCCCAAGAAGGTTACCCTTCCGACTAGTCGAGATGGTTTAGAAGTAATTAGTTCCGGATTAATTGTGATATTGTTTATGTATCCTATACTTTTTATATCTGATAATTGATACTTTTATAGCACGTTTGTTCAATTTATAATTTAATGGAAAAATATTACTGTAATGGATGTCCCAGGTCGAGGCTAATTCGCCAACTACAATCAAAACTCGTTCGTGGCATATAACACACATGATGTTAATTCATTAACAACACCGTTATTGCAGATGAAGATGATTTGTCCGTGTTCATCTTTGTGCTGCAAAACACCAACGTAGTAAGAAAAGGTAACGAGAGTGGGGCAAATACAGAGATACTTTGTAATAAAAGATTGGCTCTTTCATGGTGTTCGGAACAACTAAAAAAAATAACAAAATGTTCAGGACCTTCGGATCTTCAGTCTGACCCTCTCTCAAATGAGTTATCTTACTGCATTTATGACACGGAGAGGAACCGCGCCATTTGTATTGGCTTAACGTTGTTGCTGCTGATACGTAGGTAATTAGTGAAAACTATTTATTTTGAAACTGTTCCCAGGATGAGGGAAACAAATTCAATCGAAATATATTTTTTGTTCTTAAGAAAAGTAACGTATGATCAACAAAAACGTTACGAATCAGAATACAAAATGATTTTGTAGACAGAAGCTATTAATTATTATCTTTACTTTTGTATACATATTTTTATAAAGCTCTGTTTGAAAAGATATCACGCACTTTCATGTGAATACAAGGTCTTCTAGGTTTTCAGTTTTTGGGCAGATCTATTCTACTATTCAGAAATTGATTTTCATGTTTTTGTGAATTTCGCCGATTTAGGCAGTTGAACATTTTGCAGTACTTGTATTTGATAGTTTATTATGTACTTTGATGTATTCTGTTTATATTTCATTTTTATATATTAAAGCATGAACAGTTTTACATGATAAACAATGCATTTACAATGAAAATTGAAGAATCAATATTGATTATCGTTTTATAATATATCGACTCGATAATAAATAATACAAGAAAAACTAGTGTAATGATTTTGTTACTGAAAGCGTATCACGTATTGCTTGTAGCGAAATGTTTATTATTAATGCTAGTGAATATTTTGTCAACTTGTGATTTTACCTCTCTCTTAAAAAGTGGATCGAAACAGATCATATTCTGTTCTCGATTAGTTTTGTTTCTATCATTATTATTATTATCATCATTAATATTAGTAGTAGTAGTAGTAGTAGTAGTAGTAGTAGTAGTACGCTCCAATCAATTCCAATCGCGATATATACATTTACGGATTGATATTTTTCTCCATTTGAAATGTATTTAGTTCTTTCAGTTCCGCTGTTGCTCAGTTCTTTAATGTGATTAGAAACAGGCGATATACAAACAAAAAAAACTAAGTTTTTTAAAAAATTCTTTATAGATATACAAAGTCTACGTTATTTCTCTTATGTAATTAAGCCATCCGGGCAACGTCAGGTAGTCATTCTAGATTTTTTTTTTTTATCGTAGGAAAATAATTTTTTTAGAGGATAATAAAAATGGAACGCGATGCTGCACCTAATCGAAAATAACACAGTTTTTATTTCACTTTTTTTTCGAAGACAAATTCTGACAAGAAAATTCATCGCCATTTCTTTTTCAACAAACATCCTCACACCTCGTAAGGAGTATCCAGACCGACTGGATGGTGCGAAAAATAGAGGTGGCAAAAGCGTCTATTTACTGAAATTGATATATATATATATATATATATATATATATATATATATATATATATATATATATATATATATATATATATATATATATGGGTGTGTGTATATATATATATATATATATATATATATATATATATATATATATATATATATATATATATATAGTTATAATAGTATTAAATATGTTCATGGCAATTAAACTCCATAGATGCGTTCGCTTTTCATCCCCACATAGAATCCTCAGGATGATTTCTGAGCACTGTTAAAGTAAATATTGAAAATGTATACACAATGTATAATATCACCTTGTAATATTATGTGTGTATATATGGAATCATAATTATACACGCACACATAGAGCAAATATTTATAATGATATATATATATATATATATATATATATATATATATATATATATATAGAGAGAGAGAGAGAGAGAGAGAGAGAGAGAGAGAGAAAAAAAAGAGTGATAAATATGCGACGATTGTCCAAATTTATTTCAAATTTCAATTGTGCAATGCAAGGTGTATTCAGTAATAAACTAGTGTTTATTATTCTTTCCTTAAGCCAAGGCTTTTCAAAGATCGAGATCTTATCATCAGAGGAGAAATACAGATAGATAAGTTGGCTTTCGAAAAAACAAAGTTAAAAAATTTGAAAAAAATATGAAAAATATTATTAAAAATGCAGTGAAAGAGAAGTTCCGTAAAAAAGATATGTGGTTTGTCCGGGTGGTGAATTTCCGTTGAAAAGATTTCTAATGAATTGTAAAAAGCGAAAAAACCTTAGCGTAGGAGCAGTGTGGAGAAAATGTTCAAATATAAGTAAATCCAAACGCACTTAAATGGAATTGAAAAGACAATACACCATTATAGAAACTAATACCAATATGCAAAATAATACCAACATACAAATTCCCTCCTTTACCCTCAACTATCCCCATCTGCATTTCCCTGCACTAAATAGCACCCTTCACACTGGCCGACAACTACAACTAACTAATAATGGATCTGATCTCACCCCTCAATGTACCTCATCTTCCCCAACCAATAACCCTAACTTACACTTGGATCAGAACCCGAACATACAAACCGTAAGCATCCCCAATACTATAAACAACACAAATTCTATAACAGCAACCCCCCACAAAATACATACCTATATTGGTGCTAGTTCTTTTCCCATTAAGACTCGAATATCTAACCATATCTACTCCTTTAAACACATTAATTATAATACCACTAGCACTTCTCTATCCAACCTAATAAAAAGCTTTAACATCAAAAAGATTCCATACTCCCTAAGTGTGTCTATATTGAAAAAGTATAACTCATACACTCCTGGTTCTGCCTTCTGCCAACTATGTACCTTCGAAACTTATATGATAGCTACAACACTCAAGAGCTTAAATGTTATAAACTCTAAAAATGAGCTTATTTCTAATTGCAGGCACAAGCGAAAATTTAAATACATTAATTTCATTACTCCCTCTGAAACTCCTCCTCCCAGCAAATAACTCCCCCTTTTTAAATTTTTTTTTTAGCATCAGACAAATCTCTAAACTATATATCTCGGTAATTGTGTTAACTTCTATTCTTAACGCCCCTAATCTCACCAAATAAACTTCCCAATAAATTTCTTCCTCTCCACTGCACCTAATAACTGTATTTACCCGTAGCACATATCGTTGATTAAACTAACATCATTCCTCCTACAACCCACCAGTCATTAACATATCTAATATCTAGACATTATCCCTCCTCTCCAATGTAGCTCCTACTATTCTTTTTACTTCAGTTTTACTTCAAACTTCTTATATTTGTTTCTGTCCGTAAACCTGCCCACAAACTTCTCCATGATCTCTTAATCTCACTTCCTTCTTATCTTCCACGTATCTACTATATCGTCCTTATATTAGCCTCCATCTAATGGCAACATATTTCCTCGTAGCTTCTTTTTGCCTTCTTTTTAACTACGATCTTCGATTTCCCCTCCAAATTGGTCCATATATATCCCCCTGTAATTCCTATTACATCTCCAACACACTAGCATTAAAATATAAGTTTACTTAATTCAATCCAACCCCGGCCCATAATACTTATATTGAAATCAGTTGTTACTAGCATTTCTACCTTATCCCCTTTCTAGTCTCCTCCCCCCCCCCCAAAAAAAAAATGTTTAACTAATGGAGTGATTCAGGCTAGTTGCATAACTACATATTTTGGCCTGCCTGAAATAATCATAATTCTTTTAACTACTCGCGGGCCGTTTTCTATCAGTCTTTTACTCTTTTACTCATCTTATCTTACTTTGGCCAATTTTACCCTTATCCTCTCATATCATACTTTTAAACTACTTGGAAGCCTCTTGTATGCTTCCCATATAAATCAAATTTAACTTGTGATTGCTAATTGTTGCCCTGTTACTGCTCACTCACCATTTAAGCTATAGATTTTAAACACTGACACTGCACTCAAGTTTCAATTAAACTAACCCAATTTCACCCCTTATTACTTATAATCGATACAAATTGTTACAAACAATCTATCCTTATCGCTTGAACTGTTTGCCTCTCCTAAATTGTTAATATAACTGAGTAGGACAGGCTAGATCTTTAACTATACATCGAGTTAATATTACTAAACTTATTCCTGAATATTTCTTCTCCTTTATCATTTACTTTCTCTTCTAATCATTCATTTGGTCCTTAATTTAAATTGAAGATAATTTTTAATTTTAATTAATTATTCTCTAGTTCTTTTTTAATTTTTAATTTTAATTAATCATTCATTCTTTCACATACCTTTACTTATTTTACCATACTTTTAACTAATCTGTTTAGCCCTTTTAAATACCTAGAAACCTTAGCTAGTAACTGCAAATATTCGACAAATATTTGCTTGTTACCTTTGAAATGTTAGGAGTTCACTCATTGGAATTCTATGTTTAGCATCGGCGAACTTTATACTTTCGAATTTACTCTGTCATTCCCTAAATTAATTTTATATACGACTTTTTATCCCCTTCCTTCCCTCTTCAGATTAATCCTACCCTCAATAACCTATCTCTTAACCTTGACTATATATCGCCCGCTCCTACCCTCAATCCCCCTTTCACTTTGACCTCCTCCCCCCCATCCAACCCCTTTTCTTTTTTCTTTCTTTCTTCATTCTTCTTTCTTTTTTCTTTCTTTTCTTTCCTCCCAGCTCCTACAGCGGCTATCTCAAACATTACTACCCCCTCGCTCTTTAACTCCCCCTCCCCCTAACATCAAATTTAGCCTTTGTGTTTCATTAAGGTTTTCTTTGGACTAGATGTCATTTGCCTTTTTCTATGGCCCAGGAAGTAATCAATAATAAGCTTTTCTCTTTTCAATTCCATTTAAGTGCGTTTGGATTTACTTATATTTGAACATTTTCTCCACACTGCTCCCACGCAAAGGTTTTTTTTCGCTTTATACAATTCATTGGACATCTTTTCAACCGAAATTCACCACCCGGACAAACCACATATCTTTTTTACGGAACTTCTCTTTCACTGCATTTTTAATAATATTTTTCATATATTTTTCAAATTTTAGAACTTTGTTTTTTTCGAAAGCCAACTTATCTATCTGTATTTCTCCTCTGATGATAAGATCTCGATCTTTGAAAAGCCTTGGCTTAAGGAAATAATAATAAACACTAGTTTATTACTGAATACACCTTGCATTGAACAATTGAAATTTGAAATTAATTTGGACAATCGTCGCATATTTATCACTCTTTTTTCTTCTATTTCTACAATTGCTCTATCTCGTATAGTGAGCTAAACCTCTTCACTATAGGTTCCATCTACTAAAAGTTTTATTTTTTGTTTATATGATATCCTATATATATATATATATATATATATATATATATATATATATATATATATATATATATATATATAATTCTGTTTTGTTTTGTGTGTAAATAGGAGTTAATCTAGCAAATACTTACTGGGGCAATATAATAGTAATTAATAATAATTAGAACTATACATTTAGCATCCATTTTTATTTATACAAATATTTGGTTACATATGTGCAGACTAATTTTGGCCAATTTTTCTCATAGAATTTTTTCCAGACAACGCATAAAGCAACTCGATGTAAGGAGCTAAAAATATACTACTTCATTGTAAAAAACAAGCCAACGATAAGATGGATAGATTCCGACACAGAAACAACACTTTTTCCTCTTTTGTCAGAAACTTAGCTTGCTAGGCTATCCGAAAATAAGGTTATAACCGAAATTCTTTTGCATATATGTCGAATATGACATTTTCTTTAAAAATGTAATTCTATATATTTATTAATAAATAATTTGTAATGTTTTCACTTTTTATTTAAATGAATATTGTCAGTGCAGTCATTGACGTTAATATACTTTTTCACATTTAAAATAAAAATAGCTTTATTTTAAAACAATTAATGTAATTTATCGGTAGGACACACGTACGAAATTATTACATGGGTCGTAACAATAAATTAGTTATTTATTATTTAAAAATAAATGTAATTTATAATTACATTAATTCTTAAAGAATAAATATAATAATGTAATTGTTCAAGATTGTAATCAATCATCATGTAAACATAATTAATAAAATTGACGCAGTTCGTAACGTAAACATTAAAAAGAAAGTATTACTGCAGTTTGAGTCTTCCATACTTACAGATTCTACAGCCATATTTTCTGTTGACAATTACAACACAGGTTCCGGACATGGTTTAGTTTACTCTCACTTTCTTGATAATAAAGAAGTTTTAGTAAAAAGAGAAGTACATTATTTTGCAATTCTCTCTTTTAAGACTTTAATTTAATAATTATCTTTGAAACAGTTCAGAAAACTGATATGAAACATTCCAGTGAATTTAAAACATGTTTTATTGAATCTGCAGTTTAAACTGATTTTTCGCTGTTTTGATAACATTTTCCATTCTATTTTTTTCACACGTAAATATACATTAGTTTCTTTTTAGATATTTACTTAATGCTTTTTTCTTTCAAATACAATCAAAAGTTAAACGAAAACTATTTATTTATTTTTAGAAAAGACACTTTTAAGATCAATAGTCAGTAAAAGCGACGCCTATTTTTGCAGGTACCTTATAATATATATATATATATATATATATATATATATATATATATAAATATATATATAATTTATTTAGATACTCTATCTGACATATTTCAGCAATGTACCGCGGTTATATCCAAAAGGGCAAATTTAGACATCTTTAGTAAATCTCTGTGCCCAGTGGAATCATCGGCAAGCTGAAACGATTGCTGTTAATTTATCTGTTCTTTTGTGGATTTGTAATATTATTGTTTTACCTTATCTGAAAAAATACTATGAAGTTTGCCGTTTGGGTTTGTGAAATTAGGGTGCTTTTTTGTTGTCGTTTTTGGGAATAAATGTATGTATCGGATTAAGTGTTCGATATAGTGCTGAAAAAGATGATGCAATAATATTTCTTTGGACTGAACGTGTTTGTTTAGTTTTGTTTATTCAATTGGTGTTTTCGTAAACAAACACGTTAAGTCCAAAGAAATATTATTGCATCATCTTTTTCAGCATTATATCGAACAATTAATCTGATACATAAATTTATTCCCAGAAATAGCACCGTTACATTTTTTAAATATTTGTTTTTATTTATATTAATTAGCGAGATCAAATAATTGAAGGGAGTTAATTATATTTTTTATCAATTATTCTGAAATGTATTAGATCAAACGAAGGTAACTATCTTAGCTTTGTAGTGAGATATTTCAGTTCTATTATAACAAATAAATTAATTAATATAGTTATAAGAATGAACGCATTTTATCTTTTAGAGTGATAATGAGAAACGGAAGCGACGTACAAGATAAGATATGGGCCATTATATCTGGGTGTGTCTGGCCCAATGAGGATTCATATTGCAAAATACTTACACATTTATATGTTCTTTTTTAAATAGTAAACTCATTTGTGGTATTTTATGTTCGCACTTTTACAACCCTGGCACTACAGTGATAACTGTGAACGTCCACGTTGGTGTATGTAACATGTCGCCGTCTGAACTTCATCCAGTGGCACCCCTGTTCAAATTATGAACTTCTCCATTAAGTCAGCAACATAAGACTCAATGCCGCTTCATCCAACTTCATCAATCAATCTGAAAGAAAACAAGATGATTAGTAATAAACATTAGAATAACGAAACATGGATTCATTTAAAGTATTTCATTTACTTCCTATCCAGAAAGTTAGAGACAAGGTCAGGTGTGGGTTTTGATGAAAGTGTTTCTGTGGAACGAACTGGATTCGAACCCGGTATACCCAGGTCTTCAGACTGCATTGTTAACCACTTAGCTATCATCTTTTCTCTCTTTTTATGGTTGAACTCATTTTTAGCTAACTATATTTTTAATGGAACGAATGTGTTAATATTGTAATTAATACATTAGATTCTTCTTACCATAAAAATAATTGTCAACAAATTACTATTTAACTAAGTGAAACAAATGTAATTTTTTATATTTATTTTTATATTTATTCGCGTGAAATTTTTACACTCAGGTCTATTCAAATGATATTAATCGCAAGGAAGTAAAGATTAAGTGTTTTAAGTCGATGAGACGACGAAATACTATTTATAACGATTGATTAGATTTTGGAAAAATAAATTTTGACATCTTAAATTTTGGCAACATCGACATCAGATATTGTTCAAGTTTTTATTTCAGACGATCTCATTTTATTTCATCCATGAAGATATACTGATAGTATTATTGAAGTTTTCTCAACTAAGCTCGTACCCATCCTGGTGCTAATTTGTGGACGTTGAAAATGCGAGAAATTTAGACAGTCAGAAAATGCTGACATCATCCATCAATCTAGAGAGGGGGAGATCTTTAATGATATCTCACTAGTCTATCGTGACCGATCTTGAGTTTAAATTTTAGACATCTGTGGATGATCTAGTATTCACATAAATGTTGTCATTCACAGAAAAGTGTTACTCCGTATGATGTACACGTGACAACTCTATATACGTGATAAAAAAACACTTCCAGCTTTCCATATTCATTTCACTCTCTGCTACTGACTAACTTCTCGCAGCCCGAACCCTGGTCCGGCGCTCTTAGTAGCGACGGCTTCTACTTTTCCTCTAAACCCATAGTGTCAACCCAATATTTCGATGTACTTGCATGACATTTTTTTTTAAATTATCATCCTGAGGATGTCTTACAATTAAGACGAAACGTTGATGAATATATATAACATATCTCTTGGCTTTTCCTTTTTCATTTCCCATTACGTCGGATTACTCTCATCCTTACTTTCTCACACACACACACACACAGACACACACACACACACACACATATATATATATATATATATATATATATATATATATATATATATATATATATATACCTGTGTCGCCGTCCCGTCACAGAAGGATTACTGAGTAAAAACTGCAGACCGAATCTATTTCAATTATTTAAAGGAATTGAGAAAGCAAATCGCAAGTCAGACAATTTATTTCCTAGATCAGACGTCGCCTTTCTTTTCTTCTTTGTTCTTACTATATCGATTAATACGTTTTCTTTTATTTCTCTTTTAAACTTTCCAGTTTAAGACGTTTTCTCTACCTCTTATCTATTTTTTATTTTAATTCACCAATCCAGACATTATATTATAGCAACATTCC